>CM019829.1:137517623-138122286 GCA_009763385.1 Coix lacryma-jobi var. lacryma-jobi
TCCTCCTAATCCTAATCCTAATCCTAATAATAATAATAATAATAATAATAATTAATAATAATAATAATATAATAATAATCTATACCTATATATATATATATATATATAATAAAGAGGCAAAATTTCAGCCACTTTTTTGGTCTGTTCTGGTTTTTAGTCTGGTCTACTTATATTGACCAACTAGGATTCTCGTAAGATTAGTGGACCGATATGGGACTAATAGGATGTTACTGATACCTGTTCGTTTGTTTATCCCGCAAGGATATGATGAGCTCGGCTCAAAAAGAAAAGACCCACGGTTCTTGACCGCCGGAAACCTGGCCCAAACGTAATACCGATTTCGTAATATGATGAAGCGAAGCATGCTGCTCGACCGTTGAGTCGACGAGCTCCCTTGGTAACTATCCAGGCTGGTTCAGCGCACGACGAGGGGGCGGCGAACCCGGTCAAAGCCGCGGCGGTCGGCTGGTTCAGCGTGCAAGTTATAGTCCGACACTGATCGATGGTTAGACTAATTAAACTATGAATTAAAGTTCCTATTAAAAAATATATATCTGTAGTACTTTCTAAGAACTATCATATGAAAAATCAAAAGAAGTCTCCTTTTATAATTACAAATCAATCCTTGACATGTCGTAATTCCTTATTGATTTCAATAATAGATTAAAATTAATTTTTTATAGGTTCTAATTAAAAAACTACAAAGTATAATATTTAAATACATAGGTAGTATAAAATTAACGTGGAAGCCACCGACGAGGGTTGTTGGGATCGGAAAATTTTAAGAGCGACCAGATGGGTGCAGAGAGAGAGTTTGACTATACCTCTATGCCTTATACCTTATCTATACCTACCTATAATAATAATTATTATTATTATTATTATATATAATAATAATTTCGTCTGGTCGACATCACTGGTGGGAGAAAAAACGATTCAGTCTAGCTGTTTCGTCTCGGTCCGGACCTCTTTGCAACGAAATCGGCCCGAACATGAAGGCCCAGTTTCGGTAGCCCACGAGACCTCAGCGGCAGTAGAGCGGAGACGAGTGCTCGTTCAGTTTCGGTTTGGGCGTTTAGCACCACCTCACCAGCTGAAGGCGGATGAGCCACGAGCTCACGCTATAAGAAGAGCGCCATGTGCCCCGTTGCTCCATATTTACCTGGACGAGGTCGACGTGAGATCATTAAGGCTCGTGGACCACTGCCAAAATTAACAATTTAAACTTTGGTCTTTCTGCATTTTTTGGGATTGGGTCAACCTAAAAGATTTTTAGTCTCTTTCTTTTTCCGTTGCAACGCACGGGCATTTGTCCTATTAGTATTTATTAATACTTCATCTCATATGCAATAAATCAATAAATATACCACCATATTTCATGTTTTATGAAAACTCATGTAATATTTTTAATGCGGATAATATATTTATCTCAGATCAAAGCTATGAACAATGTCTTAAAAACATTATCATATTAGTACACGTAAGTTTACGAACTAAACAAATTATTGATTTATTGCACATGAGGTGGAGTCATATAGACAAGATTACATTAAAATTCAAGAGATATGCTATGTGATGTTTTATATTAGATTAATAATAAAATAATTGGGCAAACATATATCTTTTTCTTGTGTTTGATTTAAGAATAGAAGAGAAGGAGATCTGAACGATTCCCAAAGAGGTGAGAAGTGACATGATACAAGATGTATGAAAATAATTGTTTTAAGAGTAGCATATGAGGGGTGGGGAAAAGACCGTAGTGACATATCATGTAGTAGGGAGGTTTAGTCCTGCCTGGTAGACCTGGACATTTGGTACTTTTTAGTTGCAGAGAAGAGAAGATAGAGATTAAGGGGTCGTTCGGTTAGTCATATCCGGCCGTTCCAAGCCAGGATTCCTGAAGAGTTCCAGGTCAGGAATAGTTCCATGTCATTTCAGCGAACGGAGCCTAACTTGAGTGGTTGTATAAACATCCATCTTGTGTTCGGATACGGGGTATATAAAATGTCGAAACTTTGTATGATGGTACAATAATACTTTGTCTGGCTGTCAATGCCTTACAATATCCATTTTATGTTGTGATGATAAATGTCTGGGATGAAAAGCAAACAAACAAACTTTTTACAGAAACACTCAAAAGGACAACTTGACATAAAATGATTTTTAAAAATAAGAGTACATTGAAGATTAGGATGGTCATCTTCTTCCTTTGAGTGTCTATTGCATGTTAGAGATTAATAAAGAACACACTGAAAAGATGTGAAGAATTCATCATGCATGGTGTTGCCGTGCTTTTTTCTAGTGTGCCCGTGCTAACGCTACGGTATTCTTCTTTAACAGTATTCTCATTGATTTATGTTCCTCTCTTCTATTTGCCCACTATGATTATGTTATTTGCTACATCTCCAACTGAAATTGAACAACCAATCTTAATATCTAAATTAAGATTGAATAATATCAACTAATAACAGACAGTGATTATTTATAGTGACAAGCAGTAATTATTTCTGCACAGAGACTAATCACATCACAAAGGAACTTTTGCATATATTACAACAATATTGAATTTGGTTGGCATCTCTACTTTGTATCTTCTCTCTATAATACACCAAAATTTTCTTTACTAAATCCTGAGCAGCTTTGTAAGCATTCATTGTACATGCACAAAACCTGAGCAGCTTTGTAAGCATTCATGGTGCTCCACTGCTCCCCGCAACATCCTCCCTTCCCGCACCTGACTTGAACTCAACAAGGTACCAACAAAATCATCGTGAGGAAAAATTAGATGCCAAAATAAAAAAATATTCCAAAAAATATCAAGCATTAAATTTAGGCCTAGTTTTCACCAAGAACTCAGGCCCTTATGATTTCCACATGAAACATGTACATACAGATCTTAAGTTTGACTTCATCAAACCACAACTCTTATGCTCCACATACAAAGGCCCCAAGTCAGATCTTGCTACCCATAGATATAGATAATAACCAACAATAAACAAGGATTCAACCACCCACTAATCTAAATCCAAAGCACAATGATCCCTCATATAATAAGTGAAAATCCATCAACTCCATCTAAAGGCCCATACGCAGAATAAAAAGCGAGATCTACGAGCAATAATGGTTATACTTGTGATAGTCGCTCTTTTCTACCATAGGTGTGAGATCTCCGTCGCGGATTCGAGCAAGCTCGACCTCGACCTTGGTGTGGGTGTGCCGATAGAGGCGACGTGCGTCTTGTTCCCGCGACCCTCCTCAAAACTAACTACTGAAATCACACAATTATTCATTTCCTATATATGAGAACTTTATAAAGGTATTCTCAGATAATCACACAAGATTTCTTAGATAATAACATAAGAACTTAAGAGGATCAGAAGACTTGCATAGGTAATCTACACTAATAACTTAAGAGGATAAGAAGGTCTGCATCCAATTAATTTTAATTAGGTCATCAGCATAAAAACCATCCGTATAAGAGGAGTGTTCACTTTGATATATAATTTCCGTAAACCAGATTTCCATCATATAACAACTGTAAATTGTCTGTTATTTCAGACAACCCCTACCATCTTCCTCTCAAACTTTAATCCCTAAATTCTCAACAAAAGAATTTTATTTACTCACAGAACTTGACTTCCAAATTGAAGATAAGAAGCCATGACATAATTTCAACTGACTTTCCCAAAAATTATTTTTTCTCAAACACAGAAAGACCACAAAATTTACACCCCTTAAATACCGTCAACACAAGAAGAGTAATTTTCTAAAAGACACCTTAAGGCTAGCAAATTTTGATGCCGCAAATGAAATTCAATCTAGTAAATTTCCATCAATTCTTTAGCTCACGCACCTTGTCATATTTATTCTTCAGAAAACTATTATTTGTACTAATACTTTGCAATTATGAGTTTTTGAAGGAAATAATGTTTCGGTTACCTAATAATCGAGAAACAGAAACATGGTGGAGATTCATCCAAAAATGAACAGTTTTGTTGGAGCAGTTTGGATGCACCTGTCGACGGAAATGAACAGCTTTCATTCAGTTACTACAGCCAAAGAAGAATGCTCTCGAAATAATATTGTAGGAGTACTTTTTGGTAGACAACTTACATCATGTTCTTTGGAGTGAAGAGAACAGATCACCTGTACAACAGTTCTAGTAAGTCCACAGTCTTGATTCATGTCATTCCAGTGACAAAAGCGAACAGTTACTGAAATCGTTGTGTAGAAGAACAGACATGGTACTGTCATGGGCATAAAGAGGGGCGCCGTAGGGCGCAAGTATCCTAGTTGGGCCTTAAGCCCATTAGTGTTAATTAGCGTCTCTCTTAGTTATTCATCTATAGGAATAGTACCATATTGTCTAGGCACAAGAGGTGTTAGTCCTATGTACCCTTTATATGCAGCCCATGGGGCACAATGGAAAGCAAGCAATGAATTATGAAGAAACAATTCTAGTCCCCCTCAATCTCTCAAGCTCTTGGCAAAGCATAAGGCCTAATTATCCACCACGTCCGTTACATCTGGTATCGGAGATCCAGGCGTTCCTCGTCCTCTCAATCCACCTCTCCACCACCAGCCGTTCTAAACCCTAGCCGCCGCCGCCGACCCCTGCGCCGCCGTCTCCGCCGTCCGCCGTCGTGAACAGTACCACGGGTACTGTAGCGCCGCGGGTACTGTTCACCCGCGGTACTGTATCGCCGCCGACTCCACCGTCCGCCGCCGCCGCTGCAACCCCCAGCAGCCGTCGCCCGATCCATCCAGAGTCTTCGATCCTCTTCCACAGTCGCTGCCCATCAAAAAAAAAAAAATCCCAACAAAGCAGCCGTCCTCCTCTAAACCCCAGCCTGCCACGAGTCACTGCGGCTTCGATCCGACGACGCCGCACACGATGATCCTCCCCAAATTCGATGGGAACTCTGATCCTGCGGCCTTCGTCGACCAGTGCGACTCCTACTTCCGCCGTGAGCGCATCATGGTGGAAGAGAAGGTATGGATGGTTTCCCGCAATTTGGTCGGTGACGCCCGGGTTTGGTTCCTCCAAGTCCAGGACGAGGACGGCACCCCGACGTGGCGTCGCTTCACCGAGCTCCTGCACCGGCATTTCAAACCGCCCCCGTGCCCCGACCCGCTCACCAACTCCCTGCGCCTCCTTGAGAAGATGTCCACACAACTGGATCGCATCCGGGCGGGTCTCGAGGCGATGGACAAGAGGGACCGCGAACGCCGGGCGGCTGTACGCCTCCAGGCAGCAGCACACGGACTTCTGGCACGCCGTCGAGCGCAGGCTCTTCGTGCCACAAAAACGTCGAAGGAGCAAGCAACGGTACGCCTCCAGGCAGCAGTGCGAGGATTGCTTGTCCGTCGCATGGTGCGGAAGATCCGCATGCTGATCGGCTCGTCGCTGCTCCAACAAGCAGCCTGCGCATCCAACCACCAAGTCCTTGTCGTCGTGCCGAGCTCCTTCGTCGCGCCGACCACCGTCTTCGTCGCGCCGAGTTCCTTCTTCATCGCGCCGACCACGCTAGCACGCGGCACAGGCCACAAAGGCCACCAGGGCGACCAGCTTGCTGCTCGTCTCTTTCCATGGGATCCAGGAGGCTATACTTGTATTTTAGTCTTCAATAAAACTAGGAAGCTGAGATGTAAAAGGCTTCACCCTGGTTCGCGTCAGCTCTCCAGCTCGAGGACGAGCTGGGTCTCCAAGGGCGGGGGAGATGTCATGGGCATAAAGAGGGGCGCCGTAGGGCGCAAGTATCCTAGTTGGGCCTTAAGCCCATTAGTGTTAATTAGCGTCTCTCTTAGTTATTCATCTATAGGAATAGTACCATATTGTCTAGGCACAAGAGGTGTTAGTCCTATGTACCCTTTATATGCAGCCCATGGGGCACAATGGAAAGCAAGCAATGAATTATGAAGAAACAATTCTAGTCCCCCTCAATCTCTCAAGCTCTTGGCAAAGCATAAGGCCTAGTTGTCCACCACGTCCGTTACAGTACACACACTCTTAATCAGATCAGATCCAAGATATTATATATATGTATGCTACACTTGTAATGACTAATAAGATCAGATCCGAAAACATACGCTTACGTTAGGGCATACTCCCTCCGTCCCAAAATAGAAGTCATTCTCGCTTCCCGAGAAGTCAACATTTTACAACTTTGACCAATTATATATTAAATAATATTAATATTTATAATACATAACTAGTATCATTAAATAGAGCATTGAATATGCTTTTATAATAAATTTATTTGAAAATATAAATGTCGCACGTATTTTTTACAAACTTTGTCAAAGTTGAGAAAGATTGACCGGCACGCATTCCATAACGACTTCTATTGTGAGACGGAGGGAGTATACGCTACACTTGTAATCAGATCTGATACGACACTTACGTTAGCGTGCTCGGTTTTGCAAGAAGGCAGGAGAAGCGATGGGCATAAGCATACCTGGTAGGTGCTCGTTGCCTGCGCTCCACCCTAGAACAAGTCAAGCAGGCGGCGCCCTGTGCGTTGTCGCCTGGTGGTGGCCCTACCCGGCCGTGCGGCCTCGCCAAGCGGCAGCACGCCTCACCGGCCGGTGGTTCGGTGGCAGGAGGCTCCACCATGGCCGACTCCTATGGTGGCGACGACACCCTGGCAAATAAAAAACGATCAAAGCACATTTTTTTGTGTTATTTATTTAATGGCGTCCAGGTGTTACCAAGAACCAAGCGGGAATAAATCTCCGGTTTCAATTGGCTCCAAAGAAAGAGAAGAACAACGATTTTGGGGAGAGAGGGAGGGAAACAAAAAAGCAAAATGGATCGGAGAAAACAAGTGAGGGCTCTTACGGATTGCGCGAGGATCTGTTCCATGATGAGCTGCGATGTTGCCGCAGACGCAAAGGAGAAGGAGCTCCCGGACACGGTGGCGACCCCGCAGACGTCGTCGAGCTCACAAGCGGCGTGGGTCGCGAGCGCGACCGTCGGCGGCGGGGGCGTGAAAGCGTGGCCCGACGCGTTCTAGGAGCGCGAGAGGAACTCGAGCGGGTTGAGTCGTGGCTCCGGCGGCCAGGACGGACATCGCGCGCCACCATGGCCGGAAGGTCCCGCCACCGCAGATCGATCCATGTCGGCGAGGGATGGATGGGGATTCGAGGAACGGCACTTTCATCGCCTGCGTGCGCGAGTTGCAATGCGGCGGCGCAGGAACCCTAAACGCGGTACGGGAAGGTGTCATGAGGCGCGTGTGAGGATGATATTTTTTTTTGGAAAATCGAAAAAAAAATAAGGGGATGTTTGGTTGTCACCCTCTAAAGTTTAGTCACTAAAGTTTAGTGGAGGTCACTAGAGTTGTAGTGTTAAAAGTGACTTTTAGTGGGGGTGTTTGGAACTTTAGTGACTAAACTTTAGTGGCTAAACTCTAGGGGTGGGAACCAAACACCCCCTAAGATGGGTGGAGAATCGAACCGTGGCCGCTGCGAGCCGGCGTGGAGATTAGATGTGGGCGTGGAAGATGCGACATCTGAGGATATACCATACATTTAATTTGGGTCGTTGGATGTGAATGAGTAAAAAAAGAGAAGCTTACGAATTAAATCTGGATGGTCGATTGTTATGAAGTTCCGTGTGTGGATTTAGTCAGACCATCTCAGCGGGGGGACGTTTTCTTTGGTACACCCAGCAAAGTTCAGGAGTGGTGCATTAGTAGGGTAGAATAATGTAGCGTTGCCGTGTTGGGGAGCTTGGGGATGGACGTATAACATGGGAACAGTGTTACCAACGTTGTACCTCATAAACCATATTATATGGAAGCTCAAATCACCTCTCAATATTAAGTTGTTTATATAGTACTCCCTCCCACTAGAACAGAACATGCCTTTGGACGATCTATCAACTGAGTTTTAGTCTCGACGAAAAATTGCGTCTCAGTTGGTTATATAGTACTCCCTCCCACTATAACAGAACAGGCCTTTGGACGATCTATCAGCTGAACTTTAGTCTCGACAAAAAATTATGTCCGGAACTAAAGACTTTTAGTCTCGGTTGGTATTATCAACCCGAACTAAAGGTCCTCAACCTTTTAGTCCCGGTTGGTAATACCAACCGGAATTAAAGGTTGACTTTTTAGCCCCGGTTGGTGTTACCAACCAGGACTAAATGTCCTTCACGAGTGAATTCAAAAGAAAAATGTCCTGAACTATATCACGTGGGTTGTGTAGCCGAGTTGGTAAGTGTGCGCAAGACGAGAGGTGCTGAGTTTGAATCTCACAGATGCACATTTAATTTTTTTTCTCGTGAAAGCTTTTAGCCCCGGTTGGGAGCACCTCGGATTGCTACCGGGGCTAAAGCCCTTCTCTATACTAGTGTTCGTCCATAAAAACATGCAATTATGAGATCCGTGCTGGTCAAATTGACTCAAGTTTGACCAAAGTTATAATAAAAGTATTAATATTTATGTCGTTAAATAAACTTATTATGAAAATATATTATATTGCTAATCTAATGGTATATTTTTTGTATCAAGAATATTAGTACTTTTTATATAACTTTGGTCAAAGTTCAAAATGTTTGACTCCTCGATAAGCGAGAATTGCATGTTTTGTTGGACGGAGGGAGTACATCATTAAGGGAGTGACTCTAACTAAGCATAATTTAGCCAGGAGGTGGTGGAAAGGAAGTGTTAATGTTGTTTCTGCAACTTGGATGAGTCAATACAACACCTCTTCTTTGATTGTGAAAATAATAAGTTTATTTGGAGACCGATACATGTTTATTTTAATTTATCACCTCCATAAGTTTAATGATTGGCTTCATGGGGCATACAAGAAAAACTTAAGTTTTAGACTTTGGTGGGAGTTTGTGTATTTTCTGGGCAGTTTGGCTAAGCTGAAATGATGAGGTTTTTAACAGGACTCGAGTTTCTTCTTCGATGCAGGTGGTGTTCAGAGGAACACATTGGATTTAGATGAGAAAAGTCTTCGATTACAATGGGAATGTCGTGTGCTTAAGACGACAGTGATGGAGTTTTTCATCTTGTATGGTCGTTTAGTATAGTCTTCCTTTTATTTGATTAAGTCCTATGGGTGTGCCAAATGTTTGTCTTCGTGGCTTTGGTCTGTTCTCGTACTTTTTATGGTTGTGATAATGAACAGTTATAGTTATAGTATGTACTCCCTCCGTCCATGAAAGAATCAATTTCTAGAATCCATGTCAGTCAAAGGCCTCGTTTGGGAGAGCTTCACTCCCTGATTCTCCAGCTCCGCTCCAAGATTCTCCGATAGAGTGATTCTATTGGATTCTTAGGAGGAAGCAGGGTGGGGAGCTAATGAGAATTGATTCTCAGCTGATCCCCACCAGAATATAACAGGGAGCAGGGTGAAGCAGGTTTTTTTAGCTCCCACCTTCTAGTGTAAATGGAGAAGTGATTCTCTCTGGATCCCCACCTGAATCAGTTGACATTTTGAGCGTTTGGCTGGTTGGGAGTGATTCTCTTCGCAGAAGTTGAAGCTGGAGCTCTCCCAAACGGCCCCAAACTTTTTAACTTTGACTAACTTTACAAAAAAGACTAATACTCCCCTCATCCCAAGATATAAGGCGCGCACATATTTCAAAATTCAAACTTTCTTATCTTTGGCTAAGAATTAGTCTAATCATATGAAAAACTTATACTATAAAAGTAATTGTATTATATTTGTATTTAGAAATACTTTCTAATGATCAAACTTTTATTTCTATAAATTATATATTATAAGAGAAATTATAGATCAAAATATATTTTTGAAGACTGTGCCAAGTCAAATCGCGTCTTATATCTTGGGACGGAGGGAGTAACATCTATGATATAAAATAGACATATTATGAAAATATATTCGAAGATGTATCTAATGATGTAAATTTGGTACCATCAAACTTGATAATTTTTTCTAGAAATTCGGTCAAAGTTTAAAAAGTTTGACTTAAGACAACTCTAGAAATTGATTTTTTCATGGACGGAGGGAGTATCAATCAATACAGATTCCTTTTTTTTAAAAAAAAAACTTTTCCGGCACGGCAACCACCAATCATCGGCAAAGCCCAGATGACAGACGCCGCCACAAGTGCCAGGAGACCAACACGATGCAGAATTCTCTTGACTAAAACTTTGACGACGGGAGAGTGGAGACGCAGCTGAGCAACAGGTAGTTGAGTGGTCAGTGGTCTGCGTTGCTTGTATGCACGAAGGTCAAAGGCGCACGGTCCGTTGTTGGTTGTTCTGTAGGAGTACCTAGTAGGCAGCTTGGTTGTCTCGTTGTTGCCTGTCGAACGAACGCCCAACAGCAACATCCATCATCTTGCCTATTGGGGCCTTCCCTTTTTCCATATAGCTCCTTGGCACCAGGTAGCTGGTAGTAGATGGAACGCATCCAGCGGCAGATGAACCTGTCTTCCGTGTAACAAGGAGCTTGATCAGCCGAATGACTGACTGGCTATATACAAATTCCAAAATCTGTAACAAACTCGGTGAACACTGTTGACAGCAGTCAGGCGGGCACGCTTGGTTCTCCCGTATCCTTGAGACCTTGACCGATCCTGCAACGCAACGCCTCCGCAACCAAACGACGCTTCTGTTAGCGTAACCGTCTCCCCTTGAAGACATGCATGCATATGTTGGCAGCTAGCCATCTGGAGTACTCGTATGTACTACCAGGACAGTAGGAGCATCAAACACGGAGGTGTACGGAGGTGTGTCGCAGTCTCAAGGCCGGAGACTTTCGTATGTACTAACTGCTTAACTGCCGGCCTTTTCGTGGCTTGTATATCTCCGGCCGGCGTCGCGTGTGACTCGGTCACTCGGAAACGAAAGTCTCACTATCTTGAGACTGCGACACACCTCCGTTAATTCCGTAGTATGAGAGATTGAGGAGTCGAGACAGGACGAGCAAACCGTCAAACGGCGCTGCAAGCGTCCGGCGGCTCCATCGAAATCACCCCGACGGACGGACGTACTGTAGTAGAGTACGTACGTGCCCGTCGTCGCGGGCCGCGAGCTCGTACTGTACGTACGTGTGACGCTTGGACAACACAGAAGGCTCCCAAATGGACCAGCTCAGACTCAGACAGAATACAGCCACCGATCGAGGTCTAGCGCAGCCAATCATTGGAACCCCCGCGCCCGCGCGCGCGCGCGCCGGCGTAGTCCCCGAGCCACGACACCCGCACGGAGACACGCCGGGCCGCGGAGCCTTTGTCCTCAGCCTGCACTGCACCCGGTCCCGGACCGGACGCGGGGCGAGGCACGACGCGCGCGCGGCCCCGCGGAATCCCGCAGAAACCCTGCCTGCGTCGCCGCGCCCGAAGCGCGCGCGCCGAATAATCCCCTCGCGATGCCGCGGCCGCGGCCGCCGCGCGCTCGGTTTCAACTCCCACCCACCCGCGCCACCGCACTCCCACCCCGTGACACTACCGATGCCCAACGCGCTGCAGCTTTCCTATGCTCCTCGCCCACCCCACCACCACCACCAAAGCCGTTGGCGCGCAGGCAGGCAGGCAGGCAGGCAGACGCCCTCCTTTTGACCCCCAGTCCCCCACCCCACGGGCGCCGCGTACGTAGACTACACATAACAGCCACGCCCACTCCGAGCGCGAGCGCGCGCGGGGAGGGATGCGGAAGCTGAGCGCGCCGCGGGGCGGCGGGGACAAGGTGGGAGTGCAGGCCATCGAGGTGGCGGCCCTCATGTCGCGCGCCGCGGGCCTGTGGCGCGCGCTGGGCGCCGACCACCTGGCGCGGCTCCGCGGGGACGCCATCCGCCACGAGGGCGTGCGCCGGCTCGTGGTCGACGACGACGCGCGGCTCCTGGCCCTCGCGCTCGCCGAGATGGCCGCGGCGTGCCGCGACCTCGCCCGCGCCGTCGCGCGCCTCTCCGCGCGCTGCGCCGACCCGCTGCTCCGCCGCTTCCACGCCCTCTTCGCCGCGCTCGTCAAGCGCGGCGCCGGCGCAGCCGGCGACCCCCACGGGCTGCGCTACGCCGCGCACAGGAAGATGGACCGCAAGGCGCGCAAGATGCAGCGCCTGGTGGCCGCCACCGCGCACCTGTGCCACGAGCTCGACGTGCTCGCCGAGCTGGAGCAGCAGCAGCAGGCACACCACCTGCCGCCGCGCCCCCGCGGCGCCGGCGCCGCGACAGCGACTAGCAGCGCCCGGGCCGAGTGCGCGCGCCGCGTGGCCAGGCAGCGGCAGGAGGTGGAGCGGCTCCGCGCGGCGTCGCTCTGGGCGCGGACCTTCGACTACGCCGTGCGCCTGCTCGCCAGGTCGCTCTTCACCATCGTGGCCAGGGTCATCGACGTGTTCGACCTGGAGGAGCCCGTGGCGCTGCCTCTCCTCGCCTCGTCCTTCTCGTCCTCCGACCACGACGACGGCACGCGGCTCTCGTGGGGCACCTCGTTCGTCAGCGGCGGCAGCATGCAGCTGCACTCCATGGTGTACCCTTCCGACGTCGTCAACGCCGACGCGCCACGGAAGGCGATGCTGCTGCGTGCGAGGTCCGGCAAGGTTACGACCACTACCACCACCGGCGCCGGCGCAGGCGACGCGCGTCGGTTCCACATGTCCAGGAGCAAGAGCCTGAGGCAGCAGCTCCGGTGGCCCGGGGCGGCCGGCAGGCACCTCATCGGCTGCGTCGTCATGGGGGGCAGCGGGTCGTCTCCGGGCAGGGACGGCGGGTGGATGATCCACGCCGCCGACGCGGCTCATCACGATCTCCCGCTGAGCTTCAGCTACGTGTCATCATCAGCCGGCGGCGGCGCCGACGACGACGACGACTTCAGCGGCGGCATCATCAGCTTCCACTCCCACGCGAGGAGGCCATCGACGACGTCCGTGTTCTTCGGCTCCTCCTCGCGCGACGTGGTGACCCACCCGCCGGCGTCGTCCCTGGGCGCCGCGGCGCTGGCGCTGCACTACGCGAACCTCATCATGTTCATCGAGAGGCTCGCCGCGTCGTCGCCGCTCCACATCTGCCCCGACGAGCGGGACGCGCTGTACGGGATGCTCACAGACCGCGTCCGGGCGTCCCTCAGGGCGCGGCTCAGGCCGCCGGCCGCCGCGCCCTGCGACGACCCCGTGCTCGCTGCCCAGTGGTCGGACACGGTGCGGCGGATCCTGGCGTGGCTCGCGCCGCTCGCGCACAACATGGTCCGGTGGCACGCCGAGCGGAACTTCGAGCAGCGGAACGTCGCGTCGTCCGGGGACGGCGCCGCCGTGCTGCTGCTGCAGACGCTCCACTTCGCGGACCGGAGCAAGACGGAGGCCGCGCTGACGGAGCTGCTCGTTGGCCTCAACTACGTGTGGAGACATGGGACTGAGCTCCAAGCCAAGGCCAGATCGGACTTCGAGTCCGCGGCGGGTCGGCGGCAACTACGATGATGATTGGATGGGCAGGGGTAATGTTTGGATTGATCGACATGCATGTGTCAGTATCACATCTGAATTTGCAGGCGGCGGTTGTCAACTAGTACTAGTACTTAACTGAACTTGAGCTGTGATGGTTTGGTTAAGTACAAACATCACCTTTCGGACAAAGCGACCCGTGGCTAATTTTGCTCCGTCAGCGATACGATCTAGGAACTGGCATCAAGTGTGTGTTGCTAAGATTGTCAGTCAGCGTGTACGTATGCTTCTAAAATTGTCACGGTCTGTAGTTCCGATAGGTACTTCCGTGTAAAGATCTGCTCCTACTATGTAGCTAGTCGAATGTATTGTACTCCCTCTGTATCACTTTAGACGACGTTTTGATAAGGTTTGAGTCAAACATTGGGAATATAAATCATGAATAACTTTTAAATTATTGAGTTTAGAGATATAAAAATCATATAAATAAATTTGTCTTGAAAAGTACTTTCATAAAAGTATACATATACTATTTTATAACAAATATTTTTTAAAAAACAAGTGGTCAAAGTTGCACTTTGGAGACCGTGTCGTTGTCATAAACGTCATCTAAATGCGATACGGAGGGAGTACTAAAAATAAAGGAGACACGTCATAGCTGTTTATCTGGAACATTTTCTGAGGTAACAGTAACAAGAAGGAACGTCCTTTTTTTTTGCGAGACAAGAAGGAACGTCCTTAGCTGCTCCAAATTGTCAACTGACAACTCAAAATTAAGGGGTTATTTAACTGATTTTACGGCTGATGTTATTTTATTGTGAGAGAAAAATATTATATCGATAAGTTCGAACATGGCATAAACAGTTCTAGAATCTAAGGACAATCACAGTATATTAAAAAAAAGTGTTTCCTTCATTCTAAATTATAAGATGTTTTGTCTTTTCTAGATAAGTACATATATGCTAGATATAATAAAACCGATGTACATAGAAAAAATCAAAACATCTTACGAACTGTTTGCTACCACTACAGTAACGCAAACGGGAATAGAAAATGGTTGTGAACGTTACCTTCCGCAAATGAAAATGAACTAAATTTGATTACGTTTGCGTTACATGCATGTGTACCAAACAACACCTTATTGTAAGTTTAGAATGGAGCCCATATGTATAATTTAGAATGGAGGCGTAGCATTGAACAATAAATACTGCAACGTTCATGCACCTTAGTGTAAACTCATATTATAAGTTTCTAACAAGTCTATTATAAAGCTTACGATGTGACCGTAAGAAATAAAAAGAATACTCTTCTCTTCTAGTTACTTCGCACCCATGCTCTACGAAGCACCACCAACATGTTCCATCGTTGTCAACCGTTGCACCGTCAGCACCGCTAATGTAGAAGATAGGTGTTGTCCCAGCATTATCACCTGTTGCGCCATGCCGAGCAAAGATAGTTGGAAATGTCTGAGGAGGAAGAAGAGTGAGTGGATAAGAGGCGACTGTCTATTGACGGTGGACGACAATGCCGTGAGGTCGGTCGGGGCACCCAGACCTGCCCCGGACCTCTTACATGCGGGGTTGTTGACAAAGCACAGCAAGGGCGAGGAGGTTGCAAGCTCTTAGCGATGGGGTCAAAGTCGTAATAAATCTTGAGCTCCCAGAGGTTAGGGCTGCGCTATGGTGCATGCCTCTGTAGTTGATGTTAACCGATGCAGCAACTGAGGTACTGGCAAAGCGGATAGGTGTGCAGGGAGGGTATGAGAAACGGATGGTAGAGTTTGCAACCTACTGCTCCGTCCCGTAAAAAGAGTCGCTATGAGATGCGTGCTGGTCAAACTTTCTCAACTTTGACTGAGTTTATACAAAATGTGTGCAATATTTTTATCTCTAAATAATTTTATTATAAAAGTATATTCAAAGATCTATCCAATGATACTAATTATTTAATATAAATATTAATACTTTATTATATATATTTGGTCAAAGTTGAAATCTGTTGACTTTTTGAGAAGCGAGAATGACTCTTTTTTTTTTGACGGAGGGAGTATGCTATATCAATGATGATGTAACTGCTAATGTTCTTTTATTGCTTTAGATATGATTCAAGCATTAGCTACAATAAGGAAAAAAAACTACCAGAGAGGAAAATGGTAAAAGAGTTTGAATAGAATATCATATATTTTAATTTTAGTTTATTTTTCATGTGTAATTTAGTTGATGCTAATGTTAATCGGGTGGCATCCACTACTACACACAATCTTTTCCGCGACACTTGGAAAAGTGGCTCCGAGGCGGGCGCCCTGCTGCCCGCCTCCTTTAATGGGTGGCAGGGCAGCCCGCCGAGCAACCGCCTCGGTTAATCGTTAACCGAGGCGGGCGCTATAACACAACCGCCTCGGTTAATCCGTATTAACCGAGGCGATCGGTTTACAACAACCGCCTCGGTTAATCGATTAACCGAGGCGGTTGCCTCTACTCAACCGCCACTGTTAACAATTGATTAACCGAGGCGGTTGCCACTACAGTGCCCGCCTCGGTTAATCCCGCCTATATAAACAGCCCGTGCAGCCCCCTTCTTCCCCACGAATCTTCCTCCATTATTGCGGGTTTTGAGCTCCAAAACCCCAATAATCCACCATTAACTAGGGGAGGAGGTTTTGCCCTTGAATTTGTCGAAGGGGACATCGCTAGAGGTACATAATCACTCTCCCATCCTCAATCTCCTCTCTTTTTTAAGAATTTGGCGCTTTTTCTGTCATCTTAGATCTAGTTTTTGATGGAGGAGAGAGAAAACAGATCTGCAGGTTCATGACTGTAATTTTGTAATTCTTGTCTGCTTGTGTTGGTGTTTGAGCTGTGGAGCTCTCGTTTACGCCTCGAATCTGTTATTTTTCCCAAGTTTTATAGATTGGAGATAGATACAGCTGTTGTTTTTTTTCTAAAGATCTGCTTTTTAATACTGCAGTATGCTATTTTGTCTTGTGTACAGGGTTTGGCAGGTATGGATAGAGATGAATGGATGTACCGGTCATCAAGGATTGAGCCGACGTACCTGGATCACGTGCGAAAGTTTATTGCGGCTGCAAAGAAGCACCGACTCAGTCTGAAGGGGACACACATGATCTGTCCGTGTAATCGTTGCAAGAACCTGACTGCGCATGACGATGAGTTAGTGCAGTCTCATTTGGTGATGTTTGGTTTCGTCAAGGATTACACTGTGTGGGTTTTCCACGGTGAAGCAGATCCGAGCGCCGATGCAGCATCCGGAGGAAACGAGTCATCATCAACCGCGGTGTTGAACGAAGAACCATCATCGGTGGGTGGCGGACATGGAACAGCTGATGGCGGTGACCATGGAGATCGTGACTACATCACGATTCACGATCTCCTGCAAGACATTGCCGACAAGGGTGACGGTGGCGGGGATGACGGTGGCAGTGTTGATCCGGAAATTGTGACTGACCAAGACGATGTCGAGCTCGTTGAGGAGATTGTTAATCGCTTGGACCACGATGACCTTCTGTTTGGGAACCCGAAGTGGTTGGAGAATTTTAGAGAAATGAAGCAAGCGGCAATCGAACCCCTCTATATTCCGGAGCACTGCCTGAAGCAATGGACGATGCTGCGTTTCAACCTCCAGATGTTGATGTGCAAGGCTCGCCATGGCTGGTCTGACACTAGCTTCAACGACCTGTTACGTATCCTTTCCTCTGCATTCCCAAAAGGTAACAAGGTACCCGCCAATACTTATCGGGCGAAGAAGCTGATCCGTCCTGTTGCAATGAAGCTAAAGAAGATCCACGCCTGCCTCAACCACTGCATCCTATATCGGGGCGAGTATGAGAAACTGGACAGCTGTCCGCATTGCGGCGCGAGTCGATACAAGAAGAATGCTGGTTGTCGTGTGGATAGCGACCTGGGCATCTGGAGTGCGCCACAGAAGAAGACAGCCAAGAAGAGTGCGAAGCAGAACCCGTCTCAGTTCGAGGACGAGGAAGAAGCGGGTTACACGCTAAGGAAGAGTCATGCACTATCAATGTGGTACCTGCCCGTGATCGATCGCCTGCGTGCTTTATTTGGGAATCCCGAGGATGCCAAGCTGATGTCCTGGCATGCATCTAATGAACGCCTAAAGGGAGATGGAAAGCTTAGACACCCCGCTGATGGCAAGCAGTGGAAGCGTTTCGACGCTCAGTTTCCAAAGTTTGCCGAAGAGGTACGGAATGTCAGGTTCGCACTGAGTACCGACGGAATGAATCCGTTTGGGGAAATTAGCAGCTCTCACAGCACCTGGCCGGTCATACTCACCATATACAACCTGCCTCCTTGGCTATGTCAGAAGCGCAAGTATCTCATGCTGACCCTGCTTATTTCTGGACCGAAACCGCCTGGCAATGATATAGATGTGTTCCTGGTGCCGTTAATGGAGGAAATGAAGAAACTATGGGATGAAGGGGTCCTTATGATGGATGCATACTTAAAGAAGGAGTTTACTCTCAAAGCCATCATCTTTGTCACCATCACCGATTATCCTGGTCTATTTTCACTATCGGGACAGATCAAGGGCAAGACTAGGTGCGTAGTTTGCATCGACGGGACCTGCTACACTTACCTTAGTGCATCCAAGAAGATAGTGTACACTCGGCATAGGAGATTCCTTGTCAAAAAGCACAGGTACCGAACAGTCACGATGAATAAGTACTTCGACAACATGAGCGAGCCGCAGACTGACGAGCCAGAAAGGACAAGATACGAGCAAAAGGTGTTTGAAATGGTCAAGGGAATAGATGTCGAGTTCGGAAAGATGAAGAAAGAAAAGGATGGGACCAAGACAAGGAAGAGGAAGCGGCGGGACAAGACAGACGCAGAACCACCTGTCCCTGTCGTCCCTTTCAAGAAGCAGTCCGTCTTCTTCAAGTATCTGCCTTACTGGAAGGAGCTAGATACACCCCATGCGATTGACTGCATGCATTTAGAGAAGAATGTCTTTGACAGCACGATGGGTATACTACTAGACATGAAGAACAAGACAAAAGACGGCTTGAAGTCACGCTTGGATCTCGTGAACCAGGGCATCAGGCCTGAAATACATCCGACGGCACCACATAACGGGAAAGTCGACCTACCGGGTGCAAGTTACAACCTGACCAAAGATGAGAAGAGAGCAATGTGCCAGTGGCTTAGGGGTGTCAAGGTCCCAACCGGTTTCTCTTCCAACATCAAGAGTCTGGTCTCGATGAAGGACCTCACCCTGATGAACTACAACTCACACGACTGCCATGTCATGCTTACCGTATTCCTTCCAATTGTCATCAGGGCTATTGGACCAGAGTACGTGAAGATGGTCATCACGCGTATGTCCTACTTCTTGAACACCATCACGTAGAAGGTTATTGATGAAGCTGAGCTCCCTAGCCTAAAACAATTCATCACAGAGACTATGTGCCAACTTGAGATGTGCTTCCCGCCTTCTTACTTCGATATCATGCGACACTTGATGGTTCACATGGTTGACCAGATACAGGAATTAGGTCCAGTCTACCTACACCAGATGTGGACGTACGAGCGGTTCATGTCCACCCTTAATAGATATGTCCTTAATCGTGCTTATCCTGAGGGTTCTATGATCGAGGCATATATGACCGAGGAGGTCGTTAACTGCTGCACCAAATACATCAAGGATGGAAATGCAATTGGGTTGCCCGTTCCTCAGCATGAAGGCAGAACAATGGGATTGGGATGCACAGGAAGGAAAGTACGCACTGATGTTGAGTATGCAATGGTGCAACAAGCTCATAATAGTGTACTGCATCAGCTTGTAGTTATGGATGAATATGTCGAGAAGCATCTGGAAGAGCTGCGCGCGAATAATGATGGAAAGCACACGGAGGCATGGGTCCAGAAATTTCACAAGCTGAATTTCACAACGTGGATGCAAAAACAGGACATACTCGACAGAGAATCCATTGAAGCGAGGCTTGCAGAAGGGCCGTCGACCCAAATCACCACGTGGCAAGGGTATGACATAAATGGGTATCCGGTCACAGGGTGAAGCCGCCACACAATCGCAGAACGAAGCACCCCAGAGGTATCCGGTCGATGATATCGTGCAAGATACTGAATGCACCCTCATGATCCCCTATGGCAGAAGCATGACGAAGAAGAAGGCAGTGGCCAAAGGGATTGTCTTGGCGCCCAACACGCCTGGGGTGTTCGAGGGTCCGGTCCCGCCCAACTGTGCCAGGGTGGACATTGCGTGGGTCAACCCTTAGCATGAGGATGATGAGATAGACATTCCTCAGCCTGCAGGGATTAGGTTGCCCAGGCAGGCTCTGGCCTTTCAAATATTTTGGCCGAAAGAAGATATTGTACTGGATGAGCCGACGCAGAAGACGACGGCGATGCCTGGGTCACCGGATGACGGCGGGGACGACGACGACAACGGCGATGATGATGGTGGCCCAAATCCGAAGAGTCCACCCCCACGCAGTCCTCCACCTCCACGGAGTCCTCCACCTCCACCGCATGAAAGTACACCACCTTCCAGTGCTCCGAAGGAGGGCACAAGTCAGCAGCCTCCTCCCCCGTCGAAGCAGAAAGGTCAACAGGAGGAGGAAATACCGTGGAACCACACGAAGACTAGCTGGGCAGGCTGGCAACTAGCCAACAAGTATGATTACTCCACTGCAAACGAGAGGTATGCCACTGGCAAACATAGTCAAACTATAATATCTAGAGAGATGCTCGCAGAATTTTTTACTCCGATGAGTGTCAAGTATAGGCCACGAATACCTCAAGGAAGTATTTGGGGACTAACTCCAGATTGCCCGGACCAGTACGAGAATGGTAAGTTCATGCTGCCCCTAGGCCAACTCGTGCAGGAGGAGCCATGGGAGGTACGGAGGTTCCATCTCTGGTACATGGAGGCAGCTAAAAAAGGGATGAGATCTTTCGTTGTCAAGGTCCCAGCAAAGTACTTCCACTTAGAGGAGGATGTTGAAATGGTCATTGATTTCCATGATATGCACAGACTGTTGCGACGTAAGGACCTAGACGTCGCAATGGTTACACTGTTTGCCATGTAAGTCAACGACAACTCTGTACAACTTATAGTTTCATTCTGTGTGCTTTACGACGAAACTAATACCACCATGATGTCTTGTCCTTGCAGGATGCAAGCTTATGTATGTGACGAGCTCAACACTGGTGTCGTTTACGTATCTCCGATGCATCTTACTGAGAGGGTCATCGTAGGATACAACGTACCTGACACGCACCATCTACTGGTGAACTTGACGCCCGAGGAGAGGAAAGAAGCCCGGGAAAGTATGCTCATCGATCTGAAGTGGAAGGCGGGTATGTACTTGTACCGGGCAATGAAGAAGGTCAAGGAATTCGGGTGTCTTCTTGTCACCCACGAGTTTGGGTAAGTCGACAGTATTCTTTGTATCTGTTGGAATCCTAGTTTTCATATTTGAAATCCTAATTTGATTTGATCGGTGCAGCTTGGGCGCAATGGGTCACTTCACTGTATTCATAGTCTATCCTCAGGACGGAAGAGCTTGTGTATTCGACTCGTTAAGGGAGACGAATAAAAAATCATACAAGGAATTCGAAGACGCCCTGAGATAGTAAGTGACGGTTTCTATTATTTCGTATACATGTCGTACGTGTCGAATATGTCGATCACATTAGTCGTGTTCATGCAGTGCTTACAGGAAGTACTTGGAAGATGAAGACTCGTTCGATCGCAGATCTGAGAAGAAGAAGAAGCAGTACGGAAAGAGACTGAAAATCAGGCGTGAGTTCCCGGTACGTATGAAACGTCGTATGTGCTACTACATCGTGCATCCTATGGATAGATTCTTATTGTCTTGTGTTCTCTATCGTGTAGTGCGCCAAACAACCCCCCGGCACCATACTATGTGGCTACTTCGCTTGCGAGTACCTCAGAGCTTGCAGCAAGTTCAACCTAAGCTGGCGGCAGCTCAAGAAGGGAAGGAAGTGGTGGCAGAAAGAAAAGTTCGACGACAAGAACATCACCCAAACGATCGCCGATATCTGCAAGTTCATCATGGACTCGTGCGTGCTAGCCGGGGGGACTTTCTTCAACGAGGACAGCGATCTCGCGATCAACGAGAAATTCAAGAAGCTCAGGAACTGGAGAACCCAGCTAGACCTCAAGGACTACACATTACCAGAGATTGAGTGAACGTTATTGTATCGATATTGTGCTATGTGTTTGAACTTATGCGAAATTCGATGAACTTTTGAGTTACGTACAATTCTGAACTGAACACTACTAATTCAGTGAATGTGATATATGTTTGTGTTATGTATGTGCCTAATATCTGGTTTGAATTGAGGAAATTCAAATCCAATTTCAAATTCAAAATTTTATTTTATTTATTCTGGAAAAAAACCGAGGCGGGCAAGTAACATCAACAGCCACGGTTAATCCATTAACCATGGCGGTCGTTTTAAAGAGACCGCCTCGGTTAATGGATTAACCGTGGCGGTTGATGTTACTTGCCCGCCTCGGTTAATTGATTAACCGTGGCGGGCGTGCAACCGCCTCGGTTAAGCCATGATTAACCGTGACTTATGGCCCGAGGCGGTTGCAATGCCCGCCTCGGTTAACCAAAATTGACCGCCGCAGTTAAGATTCTTGTAGTAGTGATCCTAAAAAGGAGTCAGTTTTATCTACGTGCAAACATTTGTACCTGCAAAGAAATTGAAGTGTCTCTTTGGCATGTCTTCTTTTTGTACTTAAAATATTGCTCCCCTTCCTCTGCAATAACAAGAAAAAAAGGGCTTATAACTCCTCTTACGTATATGTACACAAAATATAATTTGTGTTTGGTCCTGCTACTGACTCCTCTGCTGAACTGAAGGCCTGAAGCCATAACTTGGGCCGGTTCATTTCAGACAGATGAAACCTGGGGTCTCGTTGAAGTGATTGTATTTCCAGTCCATCACTTTGTCCGGCCCAACTCGATGATTCTGTCTGGTAGCCTGTAAAGATGAGCCCGTGTATAAGTTTTCGGCCTGAAAGGGACAATTCTGACATTTTCTTTAGCCCAGTCCAATCCCAAGAGCCTACGGGCAATCTTTGTTGCAAAAATGTCGAAGGGAGAAAGATGTATTAAAATATCAAGTTGACTTAATTATCATTTACAAATTTAAACTTGCGGCGGTTCAGCGTGGTTGTGGTTTAATTTTATACTCTGAAAATTCGCCTTTTACTGAAATTTATGACAAACAAACTATTGTCTGGCTTCCAAAAGAATCACTTCTTAAAAAGAGTTTTGGCGGCTATGAACTTGAACATCTACAAAATAAAGTTCCAATTTTATTCATGATTTGTAAGGTTTAGGGCCTATTTTGATCCATTAGTGCTTTGAAATTAGTATTAGCGGATCCAAACATAGCTACCAATAGACCAACTAACTATTAACTAAGGATCCACTAACAATTATTTCCATTAGGGCACTGTCAACCATGAAACTAGATGGTTTCTATCTTCATTAATTATGGTGTCAACTAAGCAAAAAGATGAGGTGACACCCTAATTAAAGAAGAGAGATAAGGAAATGGTTTCTAAGACAAGAAACCATGTCTACACGAGAATCAAGATATGAGATGATGTGATTGGTAGATGAGGGAGAGAGAAGATATGTGATTGGACAAAAACTAATGCTACAGAATTCATCCATTGAGACCATAGTTTCTATACATAGTATCTATATAAATTAAATACACATAGAAACTACATGCGGTTTCTAGCATTGGGACTGCCCTTAGCAGGTTTGGATTGGTTAATAGATGCCAACTGCTCATATATATTAAAAACTATAACAGTGGGAGGATCCGTAGCTTCTCAGGCTCCCAGGTCTGTGGCTAACTATAACGGTGGGAGGATCCGCAGCTTCTCAGGCTCCCAGGTCTGTGGCTTTACAGGTTTCTTCAATAATTTAATTATACTGTCACTCACCCTGCTACCATCGAATGGCCAAGTGACGCATGTCCCTTTCTAGCTTGCAGCTCTCTTTCGTATCTCATTATGCAGCTATCCTATTTATATTCTATTCTATATCGAACCAAAAAGTCTCCGGATTGTTTATCATGAGACACTATACATCTCATTACATGCTAATAGTATAGATTTTTTATCATAAATAGAGTTCGAACGATGGAGAGTTTCTACAACTTTCTTGGCTTGCTCAATAACCGCGGGAGGATTGTTGGCCTCCCAGCGTATCTGACTATCCGTTGTTGCGTGTGGTTACATATCATTGTGTTCTGTTTACAGTTAATGATATTATTTTTTGCTACTCTTATTATCTCACTAATGACAACTTTAATATATAAATATTTTTCTTGAAAATATTTTTTTTCTATTAGCTACTCCTTTCGTCCTATAGAGAGTCTTATTCTACTTTATAAAGAGCTAAATATTTTTAACTTTGACCAAATATATATAATAGACTACTAATATTTATTGTGTATAATAACTATGATTAGATTAATAATTTCTATGTTTTCACAATAAACTTATTTAAAAATACAAATATTACTAATATTTTTCTAAAAAAACTTAGTTAAACTCAGAAAGATTGGTATGTTAGAGCAGAAGTAGCCTGCATGCAAATAGCTACCAACCATGTAATTTGTGGTGTTCATTTTTTTATTTTATATGTCGGGTAAAAAAGGTACATATTCTTAAAGATGCTAAGTTGACATCATTTACTCTAAAGTATTGTGCCTTTTCTACTTTACTCACTCACTCTTCTTCGTACCTCTAAGGAAAATGAACCTCGGACCATTTAACTTTGGATTTTGGTGTTTGATGAACAACATAACCAAATTGGACTAATGCATTTGCAAGTGTTTGCTTTGTAGTCCAATAGGGTGCAAATGTGACTTGGACTAAGGCGATGTGGTGATCCGATGATCAACACCTCAAGCAAGACTCTAGAAGCTCAGTTGAAGACCCTAAAGATCAAGCAAAGTCCAAGGCACAAGAATGGAACCAAGACGGCGCAAGAAACCGCGAAGAACTGAAGAAAAAGGAGTGACCGGACGCTGCTTCGCAGTGACCGGACGCTGACCCGGATGCGTCCGGTCAGTTCCTCCAAGCCAGGAGCGCCACGTCAGAGCGACCGGACGCTGTGACAGTAGCGACCGGACGCTCCGATGCTACTATTCCTCAGCGCGACCACGTGACCGGACGCTACGACGTCGATCGAACGCTGGAGCTCAGCTGAGTCCGATCGAACACAGAGAGGTTCCAGAGGCACAAAAACGCGATCGGACGCGTCCGATCGTCTGTGACCGGACTCATACCAGAGTCCGATCAGTGTCTGTGCAGGCTGGCAACTAGCCGTTGTGAGTGACCGGACGCGTCCGGTCAGGACGTGAAGTACGTCCGGTCGATGTCTGAAAAGTACATCTCTTTGCCCAACGGCTCTATTTGCTTGGGGCTCTATAAATACCCCCATGGCCGGCCAAAAACATAAGGTTGGAGCTCAAGGAAGTGACCATAGTGCATAGACACATATTTAGTTGCTCTAGCCACCAAAGTGCTTAGTGAATATACTAGGTGATTAGTGTAGGTGCTTTGCGAAGTGCTTAGTCTAGTTAGACCACCGCTTTGCGCTTGCTCTAGGTGTTAGGCCTAGTGTTTAGTGAGGTTTGAACACCTCTTATCTACCGGTGCTTGCGCGCACCGTTGTTGTACATCGGCGGGGCTTGTAGTCTTGCGAGACCACACCAACCGAGTTTGTGGTGTGGCCGCCTCCGTGTACCGAAGGGAACAAGGCCCGCGACGCTTCGGCCGGAAACTTGATAGTGAAGACGGCGGAGAGCATCCGGGAGAGGCTTTGCCACGAGTGGCTTAACCGGAGACCCACTTGCGCGTGGGGAAGACCGGAGCTATCCACGGAGTTACCCGACCGGGAGCTTGGCCCTTGCGAGGGACTCCTTGCGAGGGGCTCCAACGAGGACTAGGGGGAAGCTTGCGCGCTTCTCGATACCTCGGTAAAAATACCGGAGTCGTCGACGGGAGTTTGCATCTCTATCACACTCTTTAGCTTCCACATTTTCATTGCTACCTTGTTTATGTGCTTTACCTTTCCTAGCTTACTTTTGCTAGTTGATAGGTTTGGAAACTAGGTTGCATATCTCCTTTTGCGGTAGAGATAGCAAACACACGTAGCAAAACCTTAGTAGCACTTTAGATAGTTTACTTTCTTGCATAGGTTTTGACTAGGTGGAAATTAGAGGCCATAGTTTAGAGTAGAAGTTTTAAGTTGCCTAATTCACCCCCCCTCTTAGGCGTCACGGTCCTTTCAATTGGTATCAGAGCCGGTTGGCTCTCTTGTGGACTCTTGGTTTAATCGCCTTCGAGCCGATGCCCCTAAGAGAGGTTGGGATGGATACTTCTAGGCCTCCACACTTTGACGGCACTAACTTCCCTTACTATAGTGCTAGGATGGCTTGCTTTTTAGAAGCCGTTGATCTAGGTGTTTGGAGAGTCACCCGCGACGGGATGAGACCCATTAAGAATCCCGAGAAGCCTACCGCGGGTGATGAAAAAGAAATTCATCTTAATGCTAGAGCTAAAAATTGCTTGTTTGAATCTATTAGCATGGATGTCTTTAACCAAGTCTTTACTTTGCAAACTTCTCATGAAATTTGGTTAAAGCTACATGAGCTCCATGATGGTACGAGTAATGTACGTGAGCAAAAACATCACCTAACAAAAACAAGCTATGATTCCTTTAAAATGAATGACAATGAGCTTGTTCGTGATATGTATTCTCGTTTGAATCTAATTATCAATGAGCTCCATTCTATAGGAATTACAAAGCTAGGTGATGCGGATATTGTGAGGAAGATCATCTCCGTGCTTCCAAAGAACAAATATGCAACCATCATCACCATCCTCCACAACATGGAGGACTTGAGCACCATGACCCCGGCCATTGTCATTGGCAAATTGGTGGCATTTGAGATGTCACGCAAGATGGGTCAAGAAGAAGCCACTTCATCAAGCAAAGATATTGCTCTCCCATGTGAGCACAAAAAGATGAAGGGCAAAAAGCAAGTGGAGACAAGCTCAAGCTCCTCAAGTGAAGAAGAGGATGATGAAGATGAAGAATCAAGTGATGATGATCAAGCCTCCACCTCATCCGACTCCTCTTTAGATGAAGAAGAAACAATCAAGCTCATGAAAGGAGTGAAGAGGATGATCCGCAAGCTCAATGTCAAGGGTGTGCCCATCACCATAGAAGATTGCCTCTTCACCAATCAAAGAAGAGAGCAAAGAAAAAAGGGTTGCTATAGATGTGGCAAGAAAGGGCACTTTGTGGAAGATTGTCCAAAACAAAAGCCCACACCCAATGACAAGAAAAAGAAGGGATGCAAGGCCAAAGCTCTTACCACCATCAAGACATGGGATGATTCATCAAGTGATGATGAAGCCCGTCACAAGAGGCATGGCCGCAAGCACTCATCATCAAGCTCCTCACGTATGTGCCTTATGGCACGAGGTAACACAAGCCCTATCTCTAGTGATAGTGATAGATATAGTGATAGTGGTGATGACCTACCTTCTTACAATCAACTTGTGCAAGATAATCTTAAATATGCTAAAGCTTGTACTAGCCAACAAAAGAAGATTAATATCTTAAAAGAAAAATTAGATAGTTCTCAACAAGCCTACAATGCTATGCTAGATCAATATGAAACTTTTTCAAATTTGAATGTTGAGCTATCTAATAAAATTGAGAAACTTGAGGCTAGTATAAGCACATATGATAGCACAAGTAATGATGAGCAACTTGCTAAGAAAAATGAAAAATTAAAAGCAAAGTTAGCTAGCACACAAGATGCTTACAAAAGTTTGCTTGCTAAAATGGAAATTATGTGCAAACATTGTGATGAGCTAACTAACAAAGTTGCTAATCTTGAAACCATCGGAGCAAACCCCATCGAGGCACCTAAAATTGAGAAATCAATCTTTGATATGCCTAAAAAGGATGCCTCTACTTCTTGCATTGATTTACTTGATTTAGACTCACCCATGTGCAAACAAGCTTGTGTTGAGAATGTGATTGTAGAAACATGCACACAAGAGGTTGCAATGGAGAATGAGCTACTAAAGCAAGAAGTGGCTCGCCTCACCAAGGACTTGACCCAAGCAAAAGGCAAGGGAAAGCAAACCCGAACTCATCAAGATAACACCGTCAAGGGAGTGAAGAAGCTTGATGAGGAGCAAACCGTGGTTTGTTACGTTTGCCACAAGGAAGGCCACAAGTCCTATGAGTGCAAGGTGAAGCATGGGGGAGAAAAGAAGAAAGATAAAAACAAAAAACAAACAAGCAAGCTCTCCAACACCTACACCAACAAGGTGAACAAGAAGGCCACCACACCTTATCTTTTGAAGAAGAAGAAGAATGACAAGGTGGTGGCCATCAAGGTGAACAAGCAAGCCAACAATGGGGCCAAACGCATTTGGGTGCCTAAGGACATCATCTTAACCATGAAGAGCACCAAAAAGGTTTGGGTCCCGAAAGGGAAGTAAGTAGTCAAGTGGACAACGGGGAATTTGGAGACTTGGCAAAGTTTTGGGTGCATATCATGGGGTGCATCACATTGGATCATGTCATTGCCAAGTATGTTAGTGAGTACTATGGACCCAAGTTCCCCCTCCCATGTTAGGTAACTAGATTTAATATTCTTGCAATTACTTTCATTTGATATAATGTCTTGCAAATACTTTTAGCATCTAGTTCTTTTCATTGCCTATGTTCGCATTTGTATATTCATATCCTTTGTCATGCAAATTAGGCTTATCATATGGTAGTTTTGCTCGGTATCACTCATATTCTTAAAGCAATTCTACATGGTTTTAATTGGTTAGAAGCACGGCACATAACTTCTTTTACTTTGTATTTATCTTATATGTGCCAAAGTCCAAATTATAGATAAACTACCCCAATTACCATCTTCAATTGATGTCACATTTCTTGTAATATCAATATGGAAAATGGTAGTTTGACCTTACAAGTCAATGTGCATGTCTCCCACAAGTATTTCAACTTGTATGCACACTCTTAGGGGGAGCTTACTCTACAATTTGGAAGTTTTGAGACTAACACTTCTTTCAAGATTATCATGTGTGTAGTAGTCTCATTGCAAGGAAAATGGAGTTCTCGGAGACAAGCATCATGTGTGGTGATAATCCAATTGGCATCTACATGTGGTATTCCTAACCGATATCATTATGTTGATTTCAATTTGATATTCTTATATGCTTTCTCCATGCATTATATAGATTAAACTCCTTTGTGCTTTAATTTGTCGGTTATGCATATGCTTTTGCCTTACATCATATGTATGCATATACTTAGGGGGAGTTTTTAGCTTATATAATGTTTCCTCTCTTGAGCTTTAACGTCTTCCTTTTCGGTGTTTGATTCCAAAAGGGGAGAAATGTGTAGGACCAAAATCAAGCCCAAACTAAAAACAAACAAAATAACCAAAATCAAAATTTTCAAAAATTCTATGGTTATTTTCTTGGGAATGGTTCAAAAAGAGAGGAAGTGATTTATGGAGTTAGGGGGAGTCTTAATCCATAAAGTCACACAGTGAGACTCTATGGCAAGGGCAAGATATGTTAGATTAAATATGTTTCTTTTTGATATCTTTTAAAACATCATATGATCTTGCCTTTGCATTGCATCCTAGCAAGTAAATTGCATTTTATATTTTGTATTTTTTATTTGCTTGTTTTGGTCGTGTTGTCATCAATCACCAAAAAGGGGGAGATTGTAAGGAAAATGGACCTCGGACCATTTAACTTTGGATTTTGGTGTTTGATGAACAACATAACCAAATTGGACTAATGCATTTGCAAGTGTTTGCTTTGTAGTCCAATAGGGTGCAAATGTGACTTGGACTAAGGCGATGTGGTGATCCGATGATCAACACCTCAAGCAAGACTCTAGAAGCTCAGTTGAAGACCCTAAAGATCAAGCAAAGTCCAAGGCACAAGAATGGAACCAAGACGGCGCAAGAAACCGCAAAGAACTGAAGAAAAAGGAGTGACCGGACGCTGCTTCGCAGTGACCGGACGCTGACCCGGATGCGTCCGGTCAGTTCCTCCAAGCCAGGAGCGCCACGTCAGAGCGACCGGATGCTGTGACAGTAGCGACCAGACGCTCCGATGCTACTGTTCCTCAGCGCGACCACGTGATCGGACGCTACGACGTCGATCGGACGCTGGAGCTCAACTGAGTCCGATCGAACACAGAGAGGTTCCAGAGGCACAAAAACGCGATCGGACGCGTCCGATCATCTGTGACCGGACTCATACCAGAGTCCGATCAGTGCCTGTGCAGGCTGGCAACTAGCCGTTGTGAGTGACCGGACGCGTCCGGTCAGGACGTGAAGTGCGTCCGGTCGATGTTTGAAAAGTACATCTCTTTGCGAGGGGCTCCAACGAGGACTAGGGGAAGCTTGCGCGCTTCTCGATACCTCGGTAAAAATACCGGAGTCGTCGACGGGAGTTTGCATCTCTATCACACTCTTTAGCTTCCGCATTTTCATTGCTACCTTGTTTATGTGCTTTACCTTTCCTAGCTTACTTTTGCTAGTTGATAGGTTTGGAAACTAGGTTGCATATCTCCTTTTGCGGTAGAGATAGCAAACACACGTAGCAAAACCTTAGTAGCACTTTAGATAGTTTACTTTCTTGCATAGGTTTTGACTAGGTGGAAATTAGAGGCCATAATTTAGAGTAGAAGTTTTAAGTTGCCTAATTCACCCCCCCTCTTAGGCGTCACGGTCCTTTGAGTACCTCTTTAGATCACACATGAAGCTATCCTAAGCGTTATCCTCTCAGTGAAGTGGACCTATGAAGTCAACATTCGTCGAGTTTTAGCAACCTATTTTTTAGCTAAAATACTATAAAAATAAATACGAGCGCAGTGAAGCGCGCTTATCTATCTAGTTAGTAATACTAGTAGGAGGATCCAAACAACCCTACTAATAGCTAGCTAGCTGCAAAGGTACTATTAGTAATAGTGGATCTAAAGAGACACTGTATTTTTTAATCATGTGTGGCATTAAGGATGGCAATGGTTCGGTTTCGGGTCGGATATCCGCGGGTTTCGGGTTTAGCGGGTTCGGGTTTGGATAGGATTTCTTGCCCACGGTTTTCGAGTTCGGGGCCCCGAAACCTATCGGGTTCGGTTCCGGGTTTGGTTTTTCACCCGTGGATATCCAATGGATATCCGTTTAGAACTAAAACTCAGGTTTTATAATATAATAATGATAACTTGTTTACTTAAATTATTAAATTTATTCTAAGTTGACTCATGAAATTATTTACTATTTATTGTCTCTTGTTTATGCATGTAAATATGTATATATATCACATATAAATTTATAGAAAGTACTTATTTCTCCTATTATGGTGCCATATGAAGCGGGTTTCGGGTATCCAATCGGGTTTCGGGTATCCGCGGGTTTGGTTTTGGTTATGGATTATCACCCGAATCGGTGTTCGGGGCGGTTTCGGGTTTTGAGTTCGGGTTTCGGGTTTGGGTGCACGAAGACTTCATCCGATCCGAATCCGATCCGTTGCCATCCTTATGTGGCATGTTATGCTATTCACTTGTAAATATATATCACGATGATCATGCTTGAATTATAGTAGCTTCATAGAATTTTTGATTATACGATTTGAGGGATATTCCCATACAATTTTCGTATTCATTTTCTCATTTAAAAGGTTTGTTTGGCAAAACTTTTGGTGTAACTCTTAGGCTAACTTCAAGGAAAGCTCTACAAAACTTTTGTGATATAGAATCATACCTATGGTGATTATGTAAAGTTATTGTCTAAGGTTGCTAGAAGCTAAAAAGTAGGGCTCGCTCATTTTTGCTACTTCTGCAACAGTAGCATTATCGGCCCTGATATCTTTTGTTGATCCGTTTTCCATGGGGAATAAATCGCTTGTTCTAAAGGATTATAAGCATAAGAGGATCTACCAGACGGGCTATATGATTCGAGAAAAAGTATAGGTGTAAATAAAAAGAAGTTCTAAATTGTTGAGAGACAGTTGTCTGAGACAGAAACCTTTTCGGTTCATCTAGGACAACCATGTAGTAGTCTTATGTAAATCTTTTACACCATCCGTAGCACTACCTTAGGCCTACAACTAAACATCAAAGTTTCATAAAACACAATACCATAACTACGGCCATTATATGGAACATGTTAGTAGTATGAAACCGAGTATGCAAAGGTACTAGTTCAGTCGAAGAAGTATACAGAGAAGCTACCGAATTGCAACATTTAACTAGTTCGCGATGTAAGGAGGCGTGCGTGGAGACGTGTCCACGACAGTTCAGTGCATCGTATATACGCAGAGGAGATGATACATAGCGCTAGAAGCACCAAAAGGGGCAAGGGGTGGTGCAGTGTGGTGCAATTGCAAACACAATTAAGCACACCTTTGGCTAGTTCACCAGCAGGGCAGGGCAGGGCAGGACGCAAGCGTTACAACAACCACGCCCAAAGGAACCGCGAGCAGGAAGGTGCCGAGCAAGCAGAGGTGCTACGCGGCACCGCCTACCCACGTCCGGCACTTGGCGCGAGCCAACCGTTGCCCTGTGCCCTGCCCTAGCTGTGAGCAAGCAAGCAACGCAACAAGCCGACGACGGGGCAGCTCAGCTCCCTCCACCGGGTTTTTTTGAATTTGAAAAACTCGCAGCACCTCCCTCCCTCCTCGCGGCCGTCGACTAGCGCACAGCACCGCACACGGCGGCCGTCAGTGCCCGTCACCGTGCGTGCCGTGCTGGTGGTGGAACGCGAGCGCGCGCAGAGCTGACCCGGTTCAGTTCAGCCAGGTCGCAGCAGCGGACACGATGAAGACTGGGACATCGCACCGGGTCCCGTTCTCTGTTGACCCACCCGCGCCCGGCGCCCGCGAACTCTCGCGAAGGGCACAGCGCAGCAGAGGCAAGCCGCAACCATCCGCGCGGCCCCAGCTGGCATCGTCGCGGGATCCCCACCCTCCGCGACTCCGCGCCGCGTGTGGGTGGATCGGGCGCCATCTCAGCTCGGCACCCGAACGCACGACCCGAGAAGGGCGGCACGGACCGCGGTGACGCGAGCCAGAGGCTGGTGCGTGCGTGCGTGCGAGTCGGTTCGACGATATGCGGCTCGGCCCGGGGGCCCCGGCCTTTTTGGCCCTCTGCTCGGAATGCCCTCCCGCCCGGCCGTGTTGCAGTTCCCTCTTCCCTTCCCTCCCCTTCATCCATCATCTCCGCCTCTTCCACCCAACCAACTCATCGCCGCGCGCCGCCGCAGTAGGGTTTGGAAGCCCCGCAGCTGGACTCGTACCGTACCTTCCCTCTTCCGCGCTCCATCCATCCACCCACGCCGGCCTCTCGCTGCCGCCGCGCGGCGCCGCGACAGGGCGAGATCGGCAGCTCCCAGATTCGTGCCCGGGCACGCCCCACCCCCACACACCCTCGCGTCGGCGCCGCCTCCGTACACTCGCCGCTCCACCAGCCCCGACGGAATCGAATCTCTCTCCCGGAGCCGCGCGATTCGCCGCGTGGGGATGGTTCGGTAGCGGCCGCAGTCGCTAGGGTTTTCGCTCGCGCCCCGGTGCCACTGCCATGGACGCGACGGAGCCCGGACGGGAGGGTTCCGATCGGGCGCCCGCCGACGCCGCCCCCGCGGCGCCGGACGGTGACGAGGCGATGGCGTGGACGGGCTGTGGCGTCGCTGCTGCTGCTGCTGCTGCTGCTGCGGAGGAGGAGGAGGAGGAGGAGCCGGCTGCCGCAGCCAGTGAGGCGGGGGCGGCGGAGCGTGGGCGTGACGCGGAGACGTCGGCGAGCGAGCCGGGGATGGAGGTTGACGAAGGCGGTGCTGTGGGCGAGCAGCGTCCGCGTCCTCAAGCGGACGAGGTGGATGAGGGTGGCACTGTCGGTAAGGAGCCGTCTGATGATGGTACTGGTACTGCAGCGATTGGGGCAACTGAGGGCAGCATTGCGGGGGAGGCGCGAGATGGGGATCCTGTGGTATCTGAACAAGCGGGGATGGATGGGGCCGGAGGTGGAGGTGGCGCTGCGAGCAGAGACTACTCCGCGGCTTCTGCGGTGAGCGAGGTGAATCTGGGGAGTGTTCTCGGGGCACCCCAAGATTTGGCTCCCGTGGTGTCTGAAACGAAGATGGAGGTGGATGGTGGCCAAGTTCTGGAACAAGAGGGCAATGCTCGGGAACAGGAGTGCGCTGCGGCGGCGGCTGTGGCAAGCGAGGTTAATACGGAGGAAGGTGATGGCGCGGTGGTGAATCAAGGGGCTACGGCACCTTCTGTGGTCCTTCAGGTGAAAGAGGAGGTCGGGGAATGCTTGGTGGGCCGCTACATTGGCCGGAGCGCTCCAGGGCACGCGAGGATTCTTATCGGCAAGGTTGCATCCTATGATAGCACGGCTGGGGTCTACAGCGTGGTGTTTGAGGACGGACACACTGAGGAGTTGCGACTTCCTCAGCTCCGGGAGTTTCTCATGTCGGATGATAATGGCGCGTTAGGCATGAAGGTGAGCTGCAGGAAGAGGAAGCTAGACTTGCTGGTTTCGTCAGGGAGTGTCTTGGAGGTCAAAGAGCCAGCAAGCACTAGGCAGAGGGTTGATGGATGCGAGATGCCTGCCGGGCCTGATGAGTTGCAGCATAGTGCGTCTGGCTCGGATATGTCTGAGGACGTTGAGTCTTCGAGTAATTCGTCAGATTTCACTAGAGAAGAAACATCTGAGCCATGCCCTCCTGTACAGGCTGTGGAGTTGCCTCCGTCATCAGGAGACATTCCTGTGCCAGAAGAGTCCATAAGCCATCTCTTCTCTGTTTATAGCTTCCTGCGGTCGTTCAGTGTGCAGCTGTTCCTCAGTCCATTTGGGCTTGACGATTTTGTTGCAGCCATTAATTGCAGTGTGCAGAATAACTTGTTGGATGCTGTGCATGTCTCGCTACTGCGGGCACTGAGGCGGCATCTTGAATCTAACTCTGCTGATGGATTGCAACTGGCTTCAAATTGCCTGAGGTACGGGCACCCTTAACTGCAGTAACTGTTTCATAGGTATTGTGTTTCAGTACTTAAAATTCTGACATTATTTTCACTTCCCCTGAACTGTGTATAGGTACCTGGATTGGACATTACTAGACGCATTGACTTGGCCAAATTTCTTACTAGAGTACCTGTATGTGATGCGTCGCATTAAAATTCTAGGGGGGAAGAGTTTTGGTGGAAGCCTCCTAGTCGCCGAATACTATAAACTTCCTGTTGCCATGAAGTTGAGGGTGCTGCAAATACTCTGTGATGATGTCAATGAATCAGAAGAACTCAAAACTGAACTGGAAAATCGAGTAGGCTACAGTGAGGAGATGGAGTATGAGATAGAATCTAGTGCCCTTTTGGAGGTTGGTTCAAGATCAGTCTCAACTAAAGCTGCAAAGGCCTCAGCTTACAAAAATATGAATGATCTCCAGAATCTCGAAAGTGCTCCAAATGTAACAAATCCAGAAACTGCTGTAGCAGCCCTGTCTCAGGATGGCAATAGTGATGATTGCCGAATATGTGGAATGGATGGAACTTTGGTATGTTGTGATGGCTGCCCATGGGCATATCATTCGAGATGTATTGGTCAAAACAAAGCTTTCCTTCCCCAGGGCGATTGGTTCTGTCCAGAATGTGTGGTTAACAAGCTTGGACCAACTTCTTCAAGAATTGAGCGTGGTGCAAGAGGAGCTCAAATGTTTGGTATTGATATGTGTGGGAGACTATTCTTAGGAACCTGCAACTATTTGCTGGTGTAAGTTCTTGCAAATTAATCATGTAATACGTCGGGTTTAGTAGTTTACTAACGATTTGTGTCCTTTGTATTTGTTCCATCAAATACTGCAGGATCGAAACAGCTTCAGATGCAGAGTCTTATGCAAGATATTACAATCAGTATGATGTTGTCAAGGTCCTACAAAGACTTGCTGTCTCAGATGCATATGTGGACATATGCAGGCAAATAAAGGACTACTGGAAACATTTACTTGGTATAATTCATAGTGAGAGACCAGCAACCGGTAAAGAAGTTAGTGTGAACCATACTCCAAGGTCCAGTGTGTTGAGTCTTATTCCAATAAAAGCAGGAGATGGAAGTGTCCAGACAACTTTAAAACATGGTGGGAACAAAGAAACAGTAGCGCTTCCTCAAACAAATGTGCAGCAGAAATTTGTGGCTAATCAGAGCACAGTGTGCTCAGCTAAACTCCTGGAGGAACAAAAATGCAAGTCAAGCTTAGGTGTTGTCAACGAGAAGAATGTTGATGTTTGCAAGCAAACTGTGTCAGCTCAGAACAACGTACATAATGCACACAGAAATGGAGCTTTTGGACCATTTGTGGTATCCTCAGTTTCTCATCAGAATGGATCCACTGTAACGGGTGGTGTGTCTAACATAGCACAGGCGCAGCCAGCTCAGAGTATATTCCATCCAGACTCATCCCCCATTTCTGTGATGGCAGGATCATTTTGTCCATCTTCTCAAGGTAAACACCACCTTCAGCTGTTTCCCGAAAGATCTGGAAACATGAGTGGTGGCAAGGCAGCAAAGTTGTCTTCTTTTAAACCACAAGCTTACATGAATCTCTACAATCATGGCAACATTGCAGCATCTGCTGCTGCCAATCTGGCTGTTATTACGTCCGATGAAGGTAAAGTTTCAGCATCCCAACCGACTGCAAAAACCCGGAAGAAAATGGCTGCAGACAATGCTCTACAATTGAAGGCATTTTCTTCAGCAGCCACACAATTTCTTTGGCCGAGTACCGAAAAGAAGCTTATGGAAGTCCCAAGAGATAAATGTGGTTGGTGCCTTGCGTGTAGAAGTTCGGCAAGTGGAACCAAAAAGGCTTGTTTTCTTAACATGGCCACTACAAATGCCGCTAAATGCTCTGCTCGAATTCTTAGTGCAATGCGTGTAATAAAAAATTCTGATAGCCATTTTCCTAGTATTGTTGCTTATTTAGCCAACATGGAGGAGAGTTTGCGTGGTCTCTTGGTTGGTTCGCTACAAGATACGAAGCAGAAAGAAAGGTGGCATCAACAACTACAAGAAGCTTCCAACTGCCAAACTGTAATACCCCTCTTGCTTGAGGTGAGTTGTATTTTTTGTTGAGCCAGCATTGGTTGGGCATCAAATAGAATAATATTTTTCAGATTTCTTATTCAGCTGGAGCTACATACATAATATCCGTGCATGTATTTTAATAAAGGAAATTAACTATAAATACAGCATTAGAAACTAGAAAAATTGTTCCAAAAAACCATTGATATCTGACTTCGACATAACTAGTGAGGCGTTTTGTGAAAGAAAATGGTTCAATTCTGAAAGATAGAGTAAATTGCACTTTGCTTTCACTTTGAACTAGCATTTGCATATATTTTCATTTCCCGACAGGTTATGCCACAATAAGTTTCAGTTTGAGCAAAACCTTGTGAAATGTTTTTTTAGCTATCCAGCACCGGTTACCCCTACCTATTTTTTTAATTGCAAAAAGGATATACTATATTACAAGGTCTTAGGCCCAAGTATAAAAGCAGAAGAGCTATTGAAGACTATCTACACAAATAATAATCTGAGCATTTACACTTGGCTCATGAAATGAAAGTTTCATGAGGTTTCATGGTTTTCAATCATGTTATATGAGGCACCATGAAGTTTTTAACATAGCAGGGTGCAAAATAAAACTATTTGTTAACCTTAGTGCAAAGTGAAACAAAGAGTACTGTACCTGGTGTCGAAAGCAATTTACTTGAAAAGAAAATTATCCTAATAGAGCCAATGTGATAAACTCATGAACATACAATATACGACAAAGATGACAAAAGAACAGAAAAATTGCAGCAATGCCATCAAGTGCTTCACTGGCACAACTCTTGGATAATTATTAGGACTAGACTAGATGATGATGTATTTGTAGGCAGAACAAAAGAGTGGATATATAGTAGCATGCCTAATGCCATAAGTATTTCATACTAATTGCTTCTGGATAATCAAAGTTGGATATGCAATAAATGCTAATTATGCTATTGAAAGAAAAATAAATAGCCTAGCCAAGTTATTGCCATAAATGGCTGTGAGAGATGAATTTGATTTTTTGTTTAAAAACTGTTACATATTCTATGCAGTTGGAAAGCAACATCCGTGCAGTAGCATTTTCTGCAAGCTGGTTGAAGCCAACAGATGATTGGCCTGTGGAATCTCCTGGTCCATCAATGGGAGCATCTCGTCCTGCACAATACCAAAAACGTGGGGTTGGTGGAAGGCGTGGCAGAAGACGTTCGTTGGCATCCGAATCTGGTACTGCTACTGCTACTGCTACTGATGAGGACAACAGCTGGACTTGGTGGAGTGGAGGAAATATTTCAAAACGTACTTTGCAGAGGGGGGCTCTTCTGCATTCAACCAGAAGAAAAGCTGCTCGCCAAGGTATTACATGGCTTAACTGTTTGTAGTCTTATTTCATCCTCTATCAGTGTCCAGGACATGAACAAGTTGACTTGTTTTGTCACCTGCTAGGTGGTAAACAGAGGGTAGCAGGTTTATCTTACCATGAAGGTTCCAATTTTCCAAGACGATCTCGGCAGTTTGTCTGGAGAGGATGTGTTGGAATAAGCCAGACTTCATCTCAACTTGCTTTGCAGGTTTGCACTTCTGTCCTGATGTTGCATAGAGCAGCTTGTTAAACCTACTTTAGCATAAACCTAATATTCATTTCTCTCAGGTTAGATATCTTGATGCCCACATCAGATGGAAGGAATTCACCCCTCCAGATCATATTCCTTCAGATGGAAAAAGTTCTGATGCTGATTTTTCTGTTCTCAGAAATGCTGTAGTCTGTGATAAAAAAATAATTGATAATAAGATAAGATACGCACTTAAGTTTCGCAACCAAAAGCATCTTCCTGTGCGTGTGACAAAAAATATCTTGGAATCAGAAGGTGATCAGGATGAAAATAGCAAATTGTGGTTTTCTGAAAACCATGTGCCATTGTACATGTTGCGAGAATTTGAGCAGCACACTGGGAATAGCTCCTTGCCTACTCCAGGAATTTCGGACTCTAACTGTTTTACCAATTTATACCCAAGGCGAGTAAAAGCATCTGCTGGAGATGTCTTTTGCTATCTTTTTCACAAGGGAGAAGTCTATCCCTGCACCTCATGCAAGAAGGATGTTCTCTACAGGTTTTTCTACTTCGCCTCTTTGTTACGATAATGAACTGATTATTCATTTATTATTTTTGAGATGCTGACCTTTTGTATTTTCGTTGATCACATGCAGGCACATTGTTAAATGCAGCACTTGTCAAGGTATGGATCTATGTCGTGCTCTTTAGATTATTTGTTTTTGAAATTTGTCCTTGTAATATTCAAGAAGACAACCCCTTCTTTTCTTCTTAATTTATTGATGCGCAGCTCTCCTGCGCGTTCAGAGTTTTTTTTTATCAGTTTTTGATATTTCGAAAACTTAGTCACATTGTTTCTATCTAAAATGACTTTCAGGTAATTGTCATAAAGAGTGTACATCAAGTTCTGTTGTTAGCAAAGGAGGCAGTGCTACTTCCAGTTTGATATGCAAGTTATGCCTCCAGAAGCGGAATCTTATGCTTACTAGTTACAGTACAAATGCAAGTTATATCCGGCCTCAACAGAAGAGTAATGGCCAACAACCAGTGACCGCTCCCAGAGTTGTGTTTAAGGTTAGTTCTTCCCATTCTGGTGAACCTGCCCCCAAAGTCGAAGCCCAGCTAGTTGCAAAGGTTAAAGCACAGCCATTTGCTAAGGTGGAAGCTCAGCCGTCTATGAATGTGAAAACCCAGCCAGTTGTGAACGTGAAAACACAGCCATTTGCGAAGGTGGAAGGTCAGCCAATTATGAATGAGAAAGCCAAGCCAACTGCGAAGGTGGAAGCCCAGCCACTTGCAATGGTGGCAACTCAGAATATCACTAGTGTCCAAGCTCTGCCTAAGACAAAAGCTAAAAAGTCAAAGTCCGGAAAAGAAAAGAAAAATAAAAAAGTTCAAGCGATCACCTATTTTGGTCTTGTATGGAAGAAAAATAAGACTGACAAGGATGAAGGAAGTGAGTTCAGGGCAAATGATGTAATCCTTAAAAGCAAGGATATTATAGGTTCATCAATAAGACCAACATGTTGTCTCTGTGACAAAGCTTATTCTCCGGATTTCTTGTATGTACGCTGTGAGAAGTGCAGAAGTAAGTCTAGGATTGCTGTAGCTTAGAGCATTATCCTTTTTGTGTTATCTTTCAGTTTTTTTTTTTCTAACATCTTGATATTCCCTGCATACAGATTGGTTTCATGGTGATGCCTTGCAACTTGATGAAGAAAGGATTGGTGAGTTGGTTCAATACCGGTGCTGTAGGTGCCGAAGGAGAGCCATACCGCACTGTCCTCATTCTGATGGTTGTACAAAGCCTGAACCAGAATTGAGTGAACAAACAGTTGCTACATCATCGCAGTCAACTATGCTATCAAGCGAGGACACTTTTGCTTTAGCAGATCAGGATCCACTGCTTGCTTCTTATGGGATAGTTGAACCAATTGGTGCTGATACAATGGATGTTGATTTGTCAATGAACATGGCATGCTTTGCCCCTGGAAGTAACCAGAAGCTGTCTATAAGAAGAGCACAAGCGAAACGTACTGATCAAGCTGGTAGACCTGTGAATGAGTTCCAGAATCAACCTCCAGGGAATGGAAACATCAATTTCAGCCATATGAATGGAACTTCAGTTTCGGAGGCTAACAGTGTTGATGCTTCAGAGCTATTGGGGTGGGATTTTTCCCAAGGAGTTGCATATGCTACACCTCCTGATTTCACTGCTAATCACCAGTCGAATGACACTAGCTGTGGCAGCTTTGGGATGGACGAATATGAGCCCCAGACTTATTTCTCGTTCACCGAGCTACTTGAAGCTGATGATACACAGCTTGACAATGCTTTTGGGATGTCTGCTGGTCTGCAAGGTAATGGCAATGGCACAGGAAGCTTTGTTCAACAAGGAGTTGGCTTTGATGAATTGTCTTTCATGGTCGAAGATGGAGCTTCAAATATGAACTTCCCAACAAAGGATCCCACCCCTGCTGAGGTAGCATGCAACAAGTGCACGAAGGCTCAGCCACCACCTGATCTCAAATGTGCTGTCTGTGACCTGCGCGTACACAGGCAGTGCTCACCATGGGACCAAGGTGAAGAGCCTGTTGACAGCAGCAATTGGAGCTGTGGTGGTTGCCGGGAGTGGCGATGATTAACCTTTGAACTTCATTGCATCTGTTCATAGTGGCAGCTGCCAGCTGTTATCACAAGGTAGACATACCGACATTATCAGATTTCTGTAACTGCAATTTGTGGCTGTAGTTCCTGAGCAAGCTTTCTTTTTAGGTGGAAGGTACGTCACAAGAGTGCGACATGAATGTGCATGAAAAATTTCCGCCAAGCTGTTATGCAGTGCTACTGTTTGTTCGGATGCTGGGGTTGGTTATTTGACCAAAGTTTAACCGTCATAGAGTTAGAGTAGCAATGACTGCCGCGAGTTTTACACTGTACATACACTAAAGGATGGGTCAACGAAGACCTTTTGTCATTCTTTAGGCTGCTTATTATTTTTTGGGCGAGTTTTAGTGCTAGGAGGATGCTGGTATCAACATGGTGAATGGTTCTGAAAACCATATTCATCGAACTGTATTATCTTGGGTTCTCTTGCCGTCTTTCAGATAGAAGTATCTCTTATTCAGAGGCCATTTCTACGCATATGCATGCTCTGCTCGATATATTGCCCTTGCCGCTTGGCGCATACGGTACGCTGGCCCGAGCATGTGGCACTTTAATTTTTAAAATGCAGCACTTGTGCTGAACCTTTAAAACTTTGAGAATTTTGAATTGTAAAGATGATGTGGGTCTTTCGTTTTGATATATTTATTTATGTTTTCCACGTTTTGTGTAGAATCAACACAGGCTTATACTAGACCGCGCGCGCACGAATAGCCTCGATCGGAGATTGGCGCCGAGATCGGAGGAGATGGATTCCATCGGGGACACGGGACGAACTTGCCTCGCTGAACATCATCTGCTGCCTGCTGGTTGGTGCTGGGTGTGGTTTCCTTCTGTTTCAGTACCCTTTTTTTTTAACTCTTCAATTCACGTTCGGTTTCTTCGAAGCCAGAACGGGCTGGTCCGGGACCTCCGGAGCCTTCGACCTGGGTGGGCTTGTCTAGCGAACTCCGCATGTAGCCCAATGGACCCAACCTGGGCCTGTCTGGCCGAAACAAAAGGCCGAGGCGACTCTTCCGTGCACGAGGGGCTCGTCGCTCGTCGGTAGGGAGGTTGTTGATAAAAAAAGAAAAAGAAAAAAAGATTAAATTTTAGTTTGAAAATCGAATACAACACAGTTTCGACAAAAAAGAGTTAAATTTGGTCATATGGGAACCTCATCACTGTGCAAAAGCTAGAAAAACTGGCACGTGCCGGTTTTGGCAAGGCAGCAGCGTGGCGGTTAGAAGGGGAAAAAAGAGAAGAAAACACCCCAGACGGTTTCAGCCGTCCGAGTCATCAAAATATCTTAAAATTGATCTAAACTCCTTCAATCTTGTAAACAAACTTGTAGATTAATTAACGTTCCTAGTTCTTGGCTGATGCGCGTTTTCTAACTCTAGGCCAAGTCACATATGATCTGAAAAAAAAAAACAATAGCAAAAAAGAGAGACTCTGTCCTGTATATCTATGTTCCCCCATTTGAGAATACATAATTAGTACATGTATATTAACATCTATAGTGTATGACGTGTGAAGAAGAGGTGTACGAGCGGGATACTATCTCTTTGGAATCATCATCAGATACTAGAAAAATGTTCTGATATCGTGGTGGTGGAGCATTTGAAATGTTGAGGGCAGTGGTCGTCCCGCCCCCAGAGAGTGACAGGTACTACTAGCTTAGATCCTAGTTGATGGTTATTAACAGTCACAGTTATTAGATTGGAATTGGATCCTAGTTATTATATACAGTAACAGTATCTAGTTACATCATACAGCAATCAGCAATCAGCAATGCTCTTTTGGCTAAATAAACCTGCTTGGACCACGTATATTCGATACCATCTAGAAAGAGCGAACCGAGCAATCCGTTCCAGTCAAGTAGAACGGAAAAGACCATGATCACATGGCATGGTGGACCGCTCGACGAATATGCAAAGTTGCATACCTATCTATGGCTACGGAGAGAAAAACGCTTTCTCATTTGGCGGGTCGTAAACAATGTTGTCGAAGGAGAACAAACAAGTTTTTTTTTTTGTTGGAAAGGTTGAGAACAAGAAGCTTTAACAAATACTACTCCATGCTCGTAAAGAACGTTATTTTGGACAGCGACACCGTCTCCAAAGCTTAACTTTATCTTATTATTTCTGTAAGGAAAATGGACCTCAGACCATTTAACTTCGGATTTTGGTGTTTGATGAACAACATAACCAAATTGGACTAATATGTTTGCAAGTGTTTGTTTTGTAGTCCAATAGGGTGCAAACGTGACTTGGACAAGGGCTATGTGATGATCCGATGATCAACACCTCAAGCAAGATATTAGAAGCTTAGGAGAAGACCCTCAAGAACAAGCAAAGTCCAAGGCACAAGAATGGAACCAAGACGGCGCAAGAAACCACGAAGAAACGAAGAAAAAGGAGTGACCGGACGCTGCTCAAGCAGTGACCGGACGCTGGCCAGGATGCGTCCGGTCAGTTCCTCCAAGCCAGTAGCGCCATGTCAGAGCGACCGGACGCTGCGCCAGTTGTGATCGGACGCACTGATGCAACTGTTCATCAGCGTGGCCGTGTGACCGGACGCTACGACGACGATCGGACGCTGGAGCTCAGCTGAGTCCGATCGAGTACAGAGAGGTTCCAGAGGCACAAAAACGTGACCGGACGTGTCCGACCACATACGACCGGACTCATGCCAGAGTCCGATCAGTGCCTGAGCTGGCTGGCAACTAGCCGTTGTGAGAGACCGGACGCGTCCGGTCAGGACGTGACGTGCGTCCGGTCGATGGCAGAAAAGCCCATCTCTTTGCCCAACGGCTCTATTTGCTTGGGGCTGTATATATACCCCCATGGCCGACCAAAACAACATGGTTAGAGCTCAAGGAAGTATACCAAGTGCATAAACACATATTTAGTTGCTCTAGCCACCAAAGCGCTCAAGTGATATACTAGGTGATTAGTGTAGGTGCTTTGCGAAGTGCTTAAGCTAGTTAGACCACCGCTTTGCGCTTGCTCTAGGTGTTAGACCTAGTGTTTAGTGACGTTAAAAACCTCTTGTCTACCAGTGCTTGCGTGCACCGTGGTTGTACATCGGCGGGGCTTGTAGTCTTGCGAGATCACACCAACCGAGTTTGTGGTGTGGCCGCCTCCGTGTACCAAAGGGAACAAGGCCCGCGACGCTTCGGCCGGAAACTTGATAGTGAAGACGACGGAGAGCATCCGGGAGAGGCTTTGCCACGAGTGGCTTAACCGGAGACCCACTTGAAAGTGGGGAAGGCCAGGAGCTATCCACGGAGTTATCCGACCGGGAGCTTGGCCCTTGCGAAGGATTCCTTGCGAGGGGCTCCAACGAGGACTAGGGGGAAGCTTGCGCGCTTCTCGATACCTCGGTAAAAATACCGGAGTCATCGGCGAGAGTTTGTATCTCTACTACACTATTTAGCTTCCGCATTTATATTGTTACCTTGTTCATGTGTTTTACCTTTCCTAGCTTACTCTTGCTAGTTGATAGGTTTGGAAACTAGGTAGCATAACTCCTTTTTGTGGTAGAGATAGCAAACACACGTAGCAAAACCTTGGTTGCACTTTAGATAGTTTACTTTCTTGCATAGGTTTTGACTAGGTGGAAATTAGAGGCCTTAGTTTAGAGTAGAAGTTTTAAGTTGCCTAATTCACCCCCCCTCTTAGGCGTCACGGTCCTTTCAATTGGTATCAGAGCAGGTTGGCTCTCTTGTGGACTCTTGGCTTAATCGCCTTCGAGCCGACGCCCCTAAGAGAGGTTGGGATGGATACCTCTAGGCCTCCGCACTTTGACGGCACTAACTTCCCTTACTATAGTGCTAGGATGACTTGCTTTTTAGAAGCCGTTGATCTAGGTGTTTGGAGAGTCACCCGCGACGGGATGAAACCCATTAAGAATCTCGAGAAGCCTACCGCGGGTGATGAAAAAGAAATTCATCTTAATGCTAGAGCTAAGAATTGCTTGTTTGAATCTATTAGCATGGGTGTCTTTAACCAAGTTTTTACTTTGCAAACATCTCATGAAATTTGGTTAAAACTACATGAGCTCCATGATGGTACAAGTAATGTACGTGAGCAAAAACATCACCTAACTAAAACAAGCTATGATTCCTTTAAAATGAATGATACTGAGCTTGTTCGTGATATGTATTCTCGGTTGAATCTAATTATCAATGAGCTCCATTCTATAGGAATTACAAAGCTAGGTGATGCAGATATTGTGAGAAAGATCATCTCCGTGCTTCCAAAGAACAAATATTCAACCATCATCACCATCCTCCACAACATGGAGGACTTGAGCACCATGACCCCAGCCATTGTCATTGGCAAATTGGTGGCGTTTGAGATGTCACGCAAGATGGGTCAAGAAGAAGCCACTTCATCAAGCAAAGATATTGCTCTCCCATGTGAGCACAAAAAGATGAAGGGCAAAAAGCAAGTGGAGACAAGCTCAAGCTCCTCAAGTGAAGAAGAGGATGATGAAGATGAAGAATCAAGTGATGATGATCAAGCCTCCACCTCATCCGACTCCTCTTTAGATGAAGAAGAAACAATCAAGCTCATGAAAGGAGTGAAGAGGATGATCCGCAAGCTCAATGTCAAGGGTGTGCCCATCACCATAGAAGATTGCCTCTTCACCAATCAAAGAAGAGAGCAAAGAAAAAAGGGTTGCTATAGATGTGGCAAGAAAGGGCACTTTGTGGAAGATTGTCCAAAACAAAAGCCCACACCCAATGACAAGAAAAAGAAGGGATGCAAGGCCAAAGCTCTTACCACCATCAAGACATGGGATGATTCATCAAGTGATGATGAAGCCCGTCACAAGAGGCATGGCCGCAAGCACTCATCATCAAGCTCCTCACGTATGTGCCTTATGGCACGAGGTAACACAAGCCCTATCTCTAGTGATAGTGATAGATATAGTGATAGTGATGATGAGCTACCTTCTTACAATCAACTTGTGCAAGATAATCTTAAATATGCTAAAGCTTGTACTAGCCAACAAAAGAAGATTAATATCTTAAAAGAAAAATTAGATAGTTCTCAACAAGCCTACAATGCTATGCTAGATCAATATGAAACTTTTTCAAATTTGAATGTTGAGCTATCTAATAAAATTGAGAAACTTGAGGCTAGTATAAGCACATATGATAGCACAAGTAATGATGAGCAACTTGCTAAAAAAAATGAAAAACTAAAGGCAAAGTTAGCTAGCAAACAAGATGCTTACAAAAGTTTGCTTGCCAAAATGGAAATTATGTGCAAACATTGTGATGAGCTAACTAATAAAGTTGCTAATCTTGAAACCATCGGAGCAAACCCCACCGAGGCACCTAAAATTGGAAAATCAATCTTTAATATGCCTAAAAAGGATGCCTCTACTTCTTGCATTGATTTACTTGATTTAGACTCACCCATGTGCAAATAAGCTTGTGTTGAGAATGTGATTGTAGAAACATGTACACAAGAAGTTGCAATGGAGAATGAGCTACTAAAGCAAGAAGTGGCTCGCCTCACCAAGGACTTGACCCAAGCAAAAGGCAAGGGGAAGCAAACCCGAACTCATCAAGATAACACCAACAAGGGAGTGAAGAAGCTTGATGAGGAGCAAACCGTGGTTTGTTACCTTTGCCACAAGGAAGGTCACAAGTCCTATGAGTGCAAGGTGAAGCATGGGGGAGAAAAGAAGAAAGAGAAAAACAAAAAGCAAATAAGCAAGCTCTCCAACACCTACACCAACAAGGTGAACAAGAAGGCCACCACACCCTATCTTTTGAAGAAGAAGAAGAATGACAAGGTAGTGGCCATCAATGTAAACAAGCAAGCCAACAATGGGGCCAAACGTATTTGGGTGCCTAAGGACATTATCTCAACCATGAAGAGCACCAAAAAGGTTTGGATCCCGAAAGGGAAGTGAGTAGCCAAATTGGCTAAGGGGGAATTTGGAGACTTGGCAAAATTTTGGATGCATTTCATGGGGTGCATCACATTGGATCAATGTCATTGCCAAGTATGTTAGTGGGTACTATGGACCCAAGTTCCCCTTCCCATGTTAGGTAACTAGATTTAATTTCTTGCAATTTCTTTCAATTAGTATAATTTCTTGTAATTTCTTTTAGCATCTAGTTCCTTTCATTGCCTATGTTTGCATTGGTATATTCATATCTTTTGTCATGCAAATTAGGCTTATCATATGGTAGTTTTGCTCGGTATCACTCACATTCTTAGAGCAATTATACATGGTTTTAATTGGTTAGAAGCACGGCACATAGCTTCTTTTACTTTGTATTTATCTTATATGTGCCAAAGTCCAAATTATAGATAAACTACCCCAATTACCATCTTCAATTGATGCCACATTTCTTGTAATATCAATATGGAAAATGGTAGTTTTACCTTACAAGTCAATGTGCATGTTTCCCACAAGTATTCCAACTTGTATGCACACTTTTAGGGGGAGTTTACTCTACAATTTGGAAGCTTTGAGACTAACACTACTTTCAAGTCTATCATGTGTGTAGTAGTCTCATTTCAAGGAAAATGGAGTTCCCGGAGACAAGCATCATATGTGACGATAATTCATTTGGTATCTACATATGGTATTCCTAACCGATATCATTTTGTTGATTTCAATTTGATACTCTTATATGCTTTCTCCATGCATTATATAGATTAAACTCCTTTATGCTTTAATTTGTCGGTTATGCATATGCTTTTGACTTACATCATATGTATGCATATACTTAGGGGGAGTTTTAGCTTATATAATGTTTCCTCTCTTGAGCTTTAATGTCTTCCTTTTCGGTGTTTGATTCCAAAGGGGGAGAAATATGTAGGGACCAAAATCAAGCCCAAACCAAAACAAACAAAATAATCAAAATCAAATTTTCAAAAAATTCTATGGTTATTTTCATGGGAATGGTTCAAAAAGGGAGGAAGTGATTTATGGAGTTAGGGGGAGCCTTAATCCATAAAGTCACACAAAGGGACTCAATGGCAAGGGCAAGATATGTTAAATTAAATATGTTTCATTTTGGTATCTTTTAAAACATCATATGATATTGCCTTTGCATTGCATCCTAGCAAGTAAATTGCATTTTAATTTATGTATGTATTATTTGCTTGTTTTGGTCGTGCTGTCATCAATCACCAAAAAGGGGGAGATTGTAAGGAAAATGGACCTCGGACCATTTAACTTCAGATTTTGGTGTTTGATGAACAACATAACCAAATTGGACTAATATGTTTGCAAGTGTTTGTTTTGTAGTCCAATAGGGTGCAAACGTGACTTGGACAAGGGCTATGTGATGATCCGATGATCAACACCTCAAGCAAGATATTAGAAGCTTAGGAGAAGACCCTCAAGAACAAGCAAAGTCCAAGGCACAAGAATGGAACCAAGACGGCGCAAGAAACCACGAAGAAACGAAGAAAAAGGAGTGACCGGACGCTGCTCAAGCAGTGACCGGACGCTGGCCAGGATGCGTCCGGTCAGTTCCTCCAAGCCAGTAGCGCCATGTCAGAGCGACCGGACGCTGCGCCAGTTGTGATCGGACGCACTGATGCAACTGTTCATCAGCGTGGCCGTGTGACCGGACGCTACGACGACGATCGGACGCTGGAGCTCAGCTGAGTCCGATCGAGTACAGAGAGGTTCCAGAGGCACAAAAACGTGACCGGACGCGTCCGACCACATACGACCGGACTCATGCCAGAGTCCGATCAGTGCCTGAGCTGGCTGGCAACTAGCCGTTGTGAGAGACCGGACGCGTCCGGTCAGGACGTGACGTGCGTCCGGTCGATGGCAGAAAAGCCCATCTCTTTGCCCAACGGCTCTATTTGCTTGGGGCTGTATATATACCCCCATGGCCGACCAAAACAACATGGTTAGAGCTCAAGGAAGTATACCAAGTGCATAAACACATATTTAGTTGCTCTAGCCACCAAAGCGCTCAAGTGATATACTAGGTGATTAGTGTAGGTGCTTTGCGAAGTGCTTAAGCTAGTTAGACCACCGCTTTGCGCTTGCTCTAGGTGTTAGACCTAGTGTTTAGTGACGTTAAAAACCTCTTGTCTACCAGTGCTTGCGTGCACCGTGGTTGTACATCGGCGGGGCTTGTAGTCTTGCGAGATCACACCAACCGAGTTTGTGGTGTGGCCGCCTCCGTGTACCAAAGGGAACAAGGCCCGCGACGCTTCGGCCGGAAACTTGATAGTGAAGACGACGGAGAGCATCCGGGAGAGGCTTTGCCACGAGTGGCTTAACCGGAGACCCACTTGAAAGTGGGGAAGGCCAGGAGCTATCCACGGAGTTATCCGACCGGGAGCTTGGCCCTTGCGAAGGATTCCTTGCGAGGGGCTCCAACGAGGACTAGGGGGAAGCTTGCGCGCTTCTCGATACCTCGGTAAAAATACCGGAGTCATCGGCGAGAGTTTGTATCTCTACTACACTATTTAGCTTCCGCATTTATATTGTTACCTTGTTCATGTGTTTTACCTTTCCTAGCTTACTCTTGCTAGTTGATAGGTTTGGAAACTAGGTAGCATAACTCCTTTTTGTGGTAGAGATAGCAAACACACGTAGCAAAACCTTGGTTGCACTTTAGATAGTTTACTTTCTTGCATAGGTTTTGACTAGGTGGAAATTAGAGGCCTTAGTTTAGAGTAGAAGTTTTAAGTTGCCTAATTCACCCCCCCTCTTAGGCGTCACGGTCCTTTCAACTTCTATAAAAATATTTATTGAAAAGTAACATATGTACTCCCTTCGTATAAGAAATGGATGACGTTTTGGATATAGATACGGTCTCCAAAGTACAATTTTGACTCCTTTATACTAAAAAATATTTATCAAAAAGTGTATGTATATATTTCTATGAAAATATTTTTCAAGACAAATCCATTCATATGGTTTTTATATTTTCAAACTCAAAAACTTAAAAGTTATTAATGATTTATATTCTCAATGTTTGATCAAAACCATGTTCAAAACGTCATCTATTTCCTATACAAAGGGAGTATATTTTTATAAAAAGTATTTTTCATGATGAATCTATTATATAATTATTCCATGGCGGTGACGTCATTAAGACAGAGATGATGTCACCGCCATGGAATAATTTTCTCCGGTCCCTTCTTCGTTTTGTTGTGGTTGAATTTGGCCATGATGAAGGACTAAGAAGAATAATTTGTAGATCAGTCTTCCTCATTCTTCGGTGGCAGAAAGAAGAAGAAAGGAAGACACAAGGAAGAAGAAGAAGTTTCTCAACTCCGCATGCAGGAATGTTGGTCATCCGTTGGGCATCTGTTTTCAGGCCAAAACAACTGTTGCCGAGTATTTGCCTATGCGGTCATCTATACGAAGCGTCAATCAGGTTTGGTTTTGAGAGTTTGAGCCTTTCACAGCGTGAGTATAATATAGATGAAAATCAGTTTCTGGATACATGTTTTTTTTTCAGAGTACCTGTAATACGATGATGTACCCAGCTATATTTTAATATATAATTTTTCTTTGGTCTCAAAAAAAAAAAAGCAGCGCACTTGTGGCTGCTGCTGCTGCATAGGAGTAGCTTTCGCCGGGCCCACAGGCAGGCAGGTAGGCGATAGGCTCACGGTTTCGCGACGCCGTTCCCCGTTCTGTTGGCATTGACCGGCGCGACCGACCCAATTTTGTTGTAAAAAACCGGCGGCATGTCCGTCCGCCGTCCAAAAAAGTCCAAACCAAGCGTCCAAGCCGCGTGTCGCCATCCACCGTTTTCATTTTCGTTGGTTGTTTTAATTTTATTATAAAGTTTGTTTGTTTATTTATTTGCCACCCATTGGTTTGGGTTTGGATTTGGAAGCCCACCACGGCCTATAATTATTGCACGAGACCCACTTCGACGACGCGTGCGTGATTAACAGCAGCAAGCAGAGCGCACTCGCCATCCGCATCTCCATCTCCACCTCGCATCGCATCCACCGCCGAGCTTTGCTTTCCTCTCTGATTGATTTTTTCTTTTTCTTGGGGAAGAGGAAGAAGAGAGGTGGGCAGGGCAGGGGGCAGCGCAGCACAAAAGGGAGCCGCCACCGCGCGCCGCTGCTCGCTCCTCCCCGCATAGCATCGCGCGCCCTCCTTCGCTCGCTCGCTCTCCCGATCTGATCCGAAGCGCGACCTCGAGGCACCATGCATTCGACGAACCTTCTCCTGGAGGAGCCCATCCGGATGGCCTCCATCCTGGAGCCATCCAAGACCGTAAGCCCCCCGCGCGCTCAATCCCTCCCTTCCTCGCTGTCTTTTGCTTTCCTCAGATTTCTCCAATTCACTACTCTGATTCCGCCCGTGGATGATGGATCCCGTCGCAGAGCTTCTTCCCGGCGATGACCAAGATCGTCGGCACGCTGGGGCCCAAGTCGCGCTCCGTCGACACCATCTCCTCCTGCCTCAAGGCCGGCATGTCCGGTAACTTCTCTCTTTCTGCCTTTCTCTCTCTCTCCATCCATGACTAGCTCCTCCTGTCACCACAATTTCTTTTCTTTTGTTATTTTGTTATTTATTATGTGCATAATATAAAACTCATGTATGCAATTCCGGCGCTCTGGCAGTCGCGCGGTTCGATTTCTCGTGGGGAGACGCCGCCTACCACCAGGAGACGCTCGAGAACCTCAAGCTCGCCATCAAGTCCACCAAGAAGCTGTGCGCTGTAAGTTATCCTCCGTCCTGTCAAATTTCATTACTCATGAGCAACAAAAATTACAAAAAAGTTGAACAAGCAAAAGCAAAATACGACCGAACTAAAGCTGTGACAAATTGGAATGGACACACAGGGACAAATGAACGCGCCCAATGCTTAGTATTGCTACACGCCAGCCATGATGTGCCTCATCTCGTGGCAGGGCCTGACGACTGGATCACACTTTTGCTTGCTTGCTTGCAGGTTATGCTTGACACGGTTGGACCGGAGCTGCAGGTGGTCAACAAGAGTGAGACCCCCATCTCCCTTGAGGAGAACGGGACCGTCGTCCTCACGCCGCATGAGGGCCAAGAAGCCTCCTCCACCTTGCTGCCCATCAACTTCGCTGGACTCGCCAAGGTTAGCACACGTGCAAGCTGCACTGTTTTCGTCAGATCTAATATCCAGTTCTGTAATTAGTTAATTATATACTTGTACTAGTTCTAGGCAATCAGCTGCAACTGCTAGCAGATCAATCTATGGCTACCTGCTATAGCAGATCAACTTCTAGTCTCTTGTTTCCAAATGACAGCGCTGAAAAAAAAACACTTTTGGTCCTTGCAGGCTGTGACACCAGGTGCAACAATATTTGTGGGCCAATACTTGTTCACTGGTAGTGAGACTACTTCAGTCTGGTTGGAGGTAAAAGCCTTTGCCATCCTGTACTTAACAGCTATACATTTGCTTGTTCCATATGTCTTCCAGTAGTCTGCTCTTTCAGATAACAATTCTACCACTGCCTGTATAGGTTTCTGAAGTTAAAGGAGATGATGTGGTTTGCATAATCAAGAACACGGCCACCTTGGCTGGGTCACTCTTCACACTGCATTGTTCCCAGATTCATATTGACTTGCCCACGCTATCTGATGAGGATAAGGATGTAAGCAGAAACTCTCGGAAGTGTGATTTTTTTATTTTGTATCTTTGTGTAACTGCTGCTTTTCGTTTGATGTATCCCCTTCCTTTAAGAATTCCGCCTTTAACAACATAATTTTGGGTCAGAACTATATTTGCTGTAGAGTACTAGAGTTCCATCCCTGTCCTGAGGCCTGTCCTAACTCCTAAGACTTACTTGCATTAACTGGTTTCAGGTTATCAAAAAATGGGGTGCTCCAAATAAGATTGACTTCCTCTCTTTGTCTTACACGAGGCATGCAGAAGATGTGCGGCAGGTAAGCAACTAATGACATTATGGATGCATTTTGAGTTATAGTTTGTCTCTATAATTCTTGTGCTTCTAAGCAATACAAATATTGTAGAAGTTAAGTCCTGCTCCCAGTTATCACTTAGTTATCTGTGCTTATTTATGTTCCTGCTATTAAGGCCTTGGGTCACACATGTGACTGTGCAAGTACCCAGGCAGTCAGCAGTTTAGTTAATGCTCTAATGAGCTATCAATGTAATCAATGTGTTACTTATCTCCTATATATGAAAGGGCAGTCGCCTGGGTGTGTTATCCTGGCTGAGTAAAAAACTCTTTGGATCTCCAACAATTGGTATCGGAGCATAGGTTAGACACCTCCCTCTCATCTTCTACTCGAGCCCCCTTCCCTGCTTTCTCATCCATGGCCTCGACATCTTCTGAGCGCCGAAGGAAGGCTGCCAAGGGCGTCAGCAATGCGGAGGACTCCTCTGGCCGGGCCGCGCGCTTGAAAGCTGCAGAGGAGGCAGCTGCGCAGGCGGTCCAGGCGGCGCGGCAGGCGGCGGCGGCTGCAGAGGAGGCGGCAAGGACCGCGCGGGTGCTGAGGGAGGAGATTGCAGCAGAGAAGGAAGAAGAGGTGCTGGAGTATGGAGAAGGAGAGGAGGAGGTCAAGAGCCCGCGCCGGAGGTCTCCATCTCCGCCAGTCCGCAGGCGTGGCCGCGGTGGCGGGCGTCGGGAGTCGCCTGTGTACGACAGGGTCGTATACAGGGACTCGGGCAGCGGCACGAACTGGCCGATGCTGTCCAAGACGAACTATCACGAATGGAGCCAAGAGATGAAACTGCGAATGCAGGCCCGCGATCTGTGGGACGCAGTTGAAGGAGAGCGGGTCTCGTTCCGCGATGACCGGCGGGCTATGGAGGCGATTGTCGCAGCGGTTCCCAAGGAGATGGGGATTCCGCTCATCGACAAGCGGACGGCGAAGGAGGCGTGGGACGCCATAGCTGCTGCGCGCATCGGCGTGGACAGGGTCCGCCGCGCGATGCTGCAGCGCCTCCGCCGCGACTGGGAGAACATCAGTGTCAAGCCAGGAGAAAGCGTCGAAGATTTTGCCTTCCGCCTCTCAACTCTGCATCGACAGCTTGTCCTTCATGGTGATCAGGACATCGACGAGAGGCGTGTGGTGGAGAAGTATCTGCGTACAGTACCATCGAAGTATGCGCAGATTGTGGTTGCCATTGAGCAGTTTCTGGACTTTGACATGCTCACGCTTGAGGAAGCCACTGGGAGGCTCAAGGCTGTTGATGACCGTGAAGAGCAAGCGCCTACCGAGCCAATCACCGTCGGCGGCAAGCTCATGTATACTGAAGAGCAATGGCGCGCACGCTGGAAGAAGGAGAAGAAGGGCGGCGGGGATGATTCTGCTGGCTCTAGCTCAAAGAATCAGCGCGGCGGCGGCCAAGGCGGCGGTGGTGGCCGTGGTCGCGGCGGCTGGAGAGGAAAGGGCCGTGGTGGCAGCCGCGATGGTGGACGCTGTGGCGATACCTGCCACAATTGTGGCCAGGAGGGCCACTGGGCAAGGGACTGCCCTCATCCGCGCCGAGAAAGAGATGGTGACCGTGATGGTGGCGGTGACCGCGGCGGCGGACGGGGCAGAGGCCGTCGTGGCGGCGGCCGCGGTGGCAATCAAGGCCAGCACGCTGGTGGCCGAGGGGGCGCAGGCGGCGGTGACGGCGGCCACAATGGCCGTGTGCAGTATGCAGAATGCGAGGATGATGGGGCTCTGTTTCTGGCGCATGGGCTCGTTGATCTTGATGAGTGCGTGCCAGCATACACCTATGCTGCTCAAGAGGTGAATCTGGAAGAACCAAAAGCCCGCGCCTTCCTTGGTGCCAATGGCGATGAAGAAAAGGCAGATGTGTGGTACCTTGATTCAGGAGCTACACACCATATGACTGGACGGCGTGAGCTCTATTCTGACTTGAACACAGACGTGCGAGGCACGGTCCGATTTGGAGATGCGTCCAAGGTTGACATCAAAGGCATCGGTTCGATTGCTTTCGAAGGAAGAACTGGTGAGCATAGGGTGCTACAGGGTGTGTACTATATACCAGCCCTGAAGAACTCCATTATCAGTCTGGGTCAGCTTGACGAGACTGGCTCCAAGGTGGAGATATATCACGGCGTGTTACGTATCTGGGAATACACTGGCCGTTTGATTGCCAAGGTGAAGAGAGGGGCTAACAGATTATACACACTCCAACTTCATGCAGCCCAGCCATTTTGTCTTGCAGCACGCAGAGGAGATGTAGCGTGGCAGTGGCATGAGAGGATGGGGCATTTGAATTTTGATGCACTCCGCAGACTTGGGAAGGAGGAGATGGCGCGCGGTGTCCCAGTTATTGACCATGTGGAGCAGGTGTGTGACACCTGTGTCACCACCAAAATGAGAAGGCGCCCGTTCCCAGCTGCAACACAGTACCGTGCCAAACAGCCCCTTGAGCTGGTGCACGGCGATCTTTGCGGGCCAGTGACACCTGCGACACCTGGAGGGAATCGATATTTCCTGCTGCTCGTCGATGATGCTAGCCGTTTCATGTGGGCAGCGCTCATACCAAGCAAGGATGCAGCAGCAGAAGCCTTCAAGCGCATCAAACTGAGCGCAGAGGCGGAGAGTGGTCAGAAAATCAGGGTGTTTCGCACCGATAATGGAGGAGAATTCACAGTTGCTGATTTTGCTACCTACTGCGCAGAGCAAGGCATTAAGAGGCACTTCAGTGCTCCCCACTCACCTCAGCAGAATGGGGTAGTTGAACGGCGCAATCAGTCAGTAGTGGCCATGGCAAGGGCACTGCTTAAGCAGAGGGGCCTGCCAGCTCGGTTTTGGGGGGAGGCTGTGATGACAGCAGTCCACATACTGAACCGATCACCGACACGTGCGTTGAAGGGGATCACCCCATATGAGGCCTGGCATGGACGTTCACCAACTCTGGGACACATGAAAGTGTTTGGGTGTGTGGCATACACAAGAAAGCTCAGTCAGCTACGCAAACTTGATGACCGCGGCGAGGCCGGCGTGTTTATTGGTTATGCAGAAGGAGCTAAGGCATATAGGGTGTTTGAGCCTGTGAGCGGGCGTGTCAGGATCAGCCGTGATGTTGTATTTGATGAAGAACATGGCTGGGATTGGTCCTCGCTGGAATCTGGGCCATCAGCTGTGAACAGCAGTGAATTCATAGTTGAGTATGTCTGGTCAGAGGAGGTGAGCGAACCAGCGCCACCGTCGTCGCCTCTGCTCCCAGATTCACCAAGAACACCCGCACCAAACAGCCCAATTGGAGTTGAAGGAGCAGAGGGCTTCGCATCAACTCATCCTCAAGCTAATTCTGCTCCAGCGGCACTAGAAGTGTCACCACTGCCACCAAGTCCTCAGATTGAGCATGCCACGCCTCTGGAGGATGATGATGATCGACTGGATGCTTATCACGAGGATGAACCACTTCGCTACAGAACTGTCAGCAATATCATTGGCCAGCAGCCCACACCACCACCTGCAACTCGCCTGTTCGCAGAGCTGCATCTAACGCACTCTGGCGAACCAACTTCGCATACTGAAGCCGAGAGAGATCCAGCATGGTGCGCAGCAATGAAAGAAGAGCTGCGATCAGTAGAGAGAAATAAGACCTGGGAACTTGTGAAGCCTCCTGCTGGTCACAGTCCAATCACCCTGAAGTGGGTGTTCAAATTGAAGAAGGACGAACACGGTAATGTTATCAAACACAAAGCCAGACTTGTCGCTCGTGGCTTTGTCCAGCAAGAAGGCGTGGATTATGATGATGCCTTCGCCCCTGTCGCACGCATGGAATCTGTTCGAGTCTTGTTGGCTCTGGCGGCACAGGAGGGCTGGTCTGTTCATCAGATGGACGTCAAGTCCGCATTTCTGAATGGAGACCTCAACGAGGAGGTATATGTGTATCAGCCGCCTGGCTTTGTTGTTGCTGGACAAGAAGACAAGGTGTATCGCTTGCGCAAAGCTCTGTATGGCCTACGGCAAGCGCCAAGAGCATGGAATGCAAAGCTTGATTCAACATTGAAGAAGAAAGGTTTCAGACAAAGCAACCATGAAGCTGCAATCTATAGGCGAGGTTCTGGAAACTCTTTGTTGCTTGTCGGTGTGTATGTGGATGATTTGATCATCACAGGGGCCAAAAGGCAGGATGTTGAAAGCTTCAAGGCTGAAATGAAAGCAACATTTGAGATGAGTGACCTCGGACTCTTAAGTTTCTATCTGGGCATTGAAGTACAGCAGAGCACCGATGGCATCATCCTTAGACAGACTCACTATGCCAAAAGGATACTGGAATTGGGTGGTATGGTGGACTGCAACCCAGCAGCCACTCCTATGGAGGAAAGGCTAAGATTGAGCAAGAAGAGTACAGCCAAGGAAGTTGATCCAACACAGTACAGGCAGCTGGTTGGAAGCCTGTGATATTTGGTTCATACTCGACCTGACTTGGCTTTTGCAGTCGGGTTTGTGAGTAGATTTCTGGAGAGGCCCACCATAGAGCATCAGCAGGCAGTGAAGCGTATCCTTCGGTATGTGGCAGGCAGTCTGGAGTATGGCCTGCACTTCACCAAGGCATCCAGTGAAGCCAGATTCATTGGCTACTGTGACTCAGACTTGGCTGGAGATATTGACTCAAGCAAGAGCACTACAGGTTGTCTATTCTTCCTAGGCAACAATCTGGTCAGTTGGCAGTCCATTAAACAAAGAGTGGTTGCCTTATCTAGCTGTGAAGCAGAGTATGTTGCCATGACTGCTGCTGCAACACAGGCTCTGTGGCTGTCCAGGTTACTTGCTGAATTGTTGGGAAAGAAATTGGAAGTAGTAGAGCTGCGAGTGGATAACAAATCAGCAATAGCACTTGCAAAGAACCCTGTCTTTCATGACAGAAGCAAGCACATCAGGATCAAACAACATTTCATCAGAGATTGTGTTGAAGAAGGCAGCATCAAGACTAAGTTCGTCGCCACAAATGATCAACTGGCAGACATTCTTACTAAAGCCTTAGGCAAGGCCAAGTTTGAAGACATGAGAAGCAAGATTGGGATCATGAAGATCAAGGATGGGGGAAGCAGGTCTTAGGGGGAGAACTGTAGAAGTTAAGTCCTGCTCCCAGTTATCACTTAGTTATCTGTGCTTATTTATGTTCCTGCTATTAAGGCCTTGGGTCGCACATGTGACTGTGCAAGTACCCAGGCAGTCAGCAGTTTAGTTAATGCTCTAATGAGCTATCAATGTAATCAATGTGTTACTTATCTCCTATATATGAAAGGGCAGTCGCCTGGGTGTGTTATCCTGGCTGAGTAAAAAACTCTTTGGATCTCCAACAAATATATCTTCAATGAGAAGGTTGCGTAGCTATATTTGAATACAGTGTCTCCACTTTGTTTGAGAAGAATGGTGTTAACAGTGCTAGTGGTTTTTTCCCCTGCAACACAGGCACGTGAGTTCCTCTCGAAATTGGGTGATCTTAGCCAAACTCAGATTTTTGCCAAAATTGAGAACGTTGAGGTATTTTCAAGATGATCTCTTTTTTCTCATTATTAGCTATGTATCTCTTGTCTTACATCTACCCACTTATTGCTTTGCAGGGCTTGAACCATTTTGATGAAATACTGGCAGAGGCAGATGGTATCATTCTGTCAAGAGGAAACCTAGGAATTGACCTTCCACCTGAGAAGGTTAGCTTTTTCAACTAACATTTCATCTTCATATTAAAAAAACTTAACATCATCAGTTCAGAAGACCTCAATTTAGGTGTACACTAAGCTGTTAAAGGAAATACAGACAATATACATCAACTTTTAGTGACATAACCTTAAACATTTTATTTCATAATAAAATGATACCTTTCTCTTGTTTTAAGATGCGGTAATTGTCCTTGTTTTATACCAGTTCATTTACCCTTTGATCTTTACCTCTCTGGGTTCTCCATATTGTAGGTCTTTTTGTTTCAAAAGTCTGCGCTTCACAAGTGCAACATGGCTGGAAAGCCTGCTGTTGTTACTCGTGTCGTGGACAGCATGACTGACAACCTCAGGCCTACTCGTGCGGAGGCAACTGATGTGGCAAATGCAGTTCTCGATGGTAAGTTCTTTACAATTTTAGTGGATTTCCAAAAATCTTTGGTGGACTCTGGCTTTTGTAGCCTGATATACTGATCCACAGTGCACTTAGAAAGGAAAGTCCAATCATGATGAACAATTGTTTTTACTTCAGGGAGTGATGCCATTCTCCTTGGAGCTGAGACTCTCCGTGGTTTATATCCAGTTGAGACTATTTCAACAGTGGGCAGAATTTGTGCTGAGGTAAAATTTCTATTGAGTTGTATGTTTTCTTGATGAAGGATTTGCATTTCAACAAGTATCTTTACTTCTATGTGTACTTCTTTATTTTGCATCTGGCTTGTCATTGATCAATTTAGTATGCTGTCAATTGTTTTACAGGCTGAGAAGGTATTCAACCAAGATTTATACTACAAGCGAACTGTGAAATATGTAGGAGAACCTATGACCCACTTGGAGTCTATTGCTTCCTCAGCAGTAAGATCTATATGCTTCTCATATTTCAACCTTTGTCTAATATTTGCATGAGAAACATTTTTCTGTCTACCAATGTCGTATCACAAATGAATTGTCATGACACTGATTTTTTTTTTGGGTCTAAATTACCCATAAACTACTTTTCCAGGTGCGAGCTGCTATCAAAGTTAAGGCATCAGTCATCATTTGCTTCACCTCTTCTGGACGGGCTGCAAGGTATATATATACAAATGAATATTGCTTGTACAGGGCTGTAGTTTAAGATTAGTGAAAATTAGTCTCATGTATATCTAAATGATTTGCAGGCTCATTGCCAAGTACAGGCCCAGCATGCCTGTTCTTTCTGTTGTCATTCCTCGTCTGAAGACAAACCAACTGAGGTGGAGTTTCACAGGTGCTTTTGAGGTGTGTGAACAACCTTTCCTTTTGTGTTTGTTATCTTCACATCAATGTTCTATATTGACATTAAACATGTAACCATTCAACTTTGTTTCTGTTTGTTAGTGGATTGTGCTGATATTTGGTACTATACGTGACTCATTTATTGTATGATTTCTTGCAGGCAAGACAATCACTCATAGTCAGAGGCCTCTTCCCTATGCTTGCTGATCCACGGCATCCAGTAAGTTAAACATCTCCTTTGTTAGACAGATTTAACTATATACTATAATTGCAATAGATACTTCTGATTTCCTCTGTATTGCCCATATTGGGGATTAGCATAATTGCATTCTTCAAATCCTAGCTTTGTTAACTCTTCTATGGTATTAAGATATCTTTTGACAGTTTGATGATTTTCAGTAAGTAGTGTGAAGCTAGGGTTCGTACATAAATATCGACCTTTATTAATATAACAATATCATGTTCTAATGTTCTTTTGCTTCCATTGGGCTTCGCACCAAGTTCCAAGGCAAGAACACTAGAATTCATTCACTAGTTTAGTTTCAAACTGTTTGCATGGTATGATAAGTATGGTTAACCAAAACATTTTCAAAACTCTCAGCTGGTTTATTGAGCCTATACAATAATAGCTTATAAAACAATGAGGCCCTGATTGATACCTGATTGAACCAACGAATGACTGTCTGGTGACCTGGTATTAATCAATCTCCATTGTGTCTTTCAGGCTGAATCTACCAGTGCTACAAATGAGTCTGTGTTGAAGGTTGCTCTTGACCATGGCAAAGCCTCGGGTGTGATCAAGTCCCATGATCGTGTCGTCGTTTGCCAGAAAGTGGGTGATTCTTCTGTTGTGAAGATCATTGAGTTGGATGATTAGACAATCCACGCTCGTCTACTAGGGCATGTTTTGCCTATTTTTGACTAGGCCTATACTTATTGGCTATGTATAATCCTATAGCGTTTAAAAAAATGAGCAGTTTTTCCTATGGTGCCATCATAGGATTCGCTTTTACAGTTCCAATTGTGATGTAGTTCGAAATTTGCTCGACTAAACTGCGGTGTAACAGTTAAATGGGCAGATGGAATAATGCAATCATACGTTCCCTCATTAGGTTGTCAATTTGATTGCTGATCTTGGCCTGTTTTTCAGTTAATCCTATCCCTTGCCGCTTGTTATTTCTGTTTCTGATCAATCTGAGAGAAAGGTTATCAATATTTTCGATCTGTTTACCATGCTATTCCTATGCTTCATGGATCCATTTTCCACATGCAGGATCCTATTTTTATATATACTGTACCGTTCTATCGATTCCAGTCAGGATCTTGATCAGCTAATGGCTCAGTCATCTGTTTTTATGACAAGTGACCATTGTCAAACCGTTCGACTGAGCAAGATTGAAATTCAAATGCACACCTGATGAATACCAACTGATTCAGCAAAACACAATTCACAACAAAGCCGGTAACTAACATCGCAAGAGTTTCCATCCTTAATTTTCAGCATTGATAATCTAAAAAAATGCATCATGTCACATGTTCTTTAGTACAACATTATACAAAACGTTCAGCTCCAAACAGAACATTCTTTTTCGACTTTGCTATACTAGTGTCATTATCCATCACTGTGGAAAGATTGAAAGAACGGTGTAAAATAAGACGTATCTTGTTCAAGCCTCAAGCCAATAAATAGACATGCTGGCCAATGTCCAAACGTTGGGCTGAGCGACTTATTGACTAGATACACAATCACAATGTATAGCTGAGGGATACAAACTGATCCAGCAAAACACAGCAAAGCCAATAACACTAACCTAGCAAAAGAGCAACAGTTTCCATGTTCCGTATTCCATTTCTCAGCTTTGAAAATCTACACATTTGCACCATATCAGATGGTTTTTAGTACAACATTATACCAGACATTCAGTTCCAAACTTGACATTCCCTTTTGACTTGGCTATACTAGTGCCATTATCCGGCACTATGGAAAGAATGGTGTAAGTTACAACTTGTACAAAAGAATGACCAGCAAAGGAACAGTCACCTTGGATCTATCTTCAGAAAAGCAGCCCTCTAATCGGCATGGTGCTTGCCCAGTTTACATAAATGACAAGTTGATGAACAGATTCTATGCAAAATGCATTTGATGATTCCATCAGAATAGGTCACAGCCTCAGAAGTTTGACATGTTATTCAGCATGATGGGCGAGTGTTGCTGCATCGTTCATTAAAGAGGCGGGGTTGTGTGACAGCAGAGGAGGATCAGGAGATATCCGGTTTGCCCACAGATTTGCAACTTTAACAAAATAGTAACCACCATTCCACATGACCACGTTCAATCCTACATTAAGGACAACAGTAATTAGTTAATTTCTTGGAACAACAATCTCAGAGTTGAAAATTTTTCGTTTGGGAAGAGCAACAGTAGCATGAGTTTGGGAGTTTTACCTGGTACAAGACTACTTGGCAAAAGGGTTAGTCTACATTTCATCTCGTTTTTGGGAATAATTTTTTGTAGATTGGGCACCTCAAGTTTTGTAATATTCTTAATGGACTCCATGAGAGCTTTAGCAAAAGCTGCATCTATGCGATTGCTGTCAATGACCATCTTAAGAACCGTTTCCAAACCACTAGTCCAAGCATTAGTGCAGCTGTCCAAACATGACATCATTTTACTCAACATTCCAGGATCTGCAAGAACCCAGGGCTTGAAACACTCCAAGGATAAATGTAAAATCTGTGCAACTCTATATATCTCCCCAAGAGCAATAAAGTAGTGACCACCTGTAAAACCAACATAAATGGCAGTTTATAGTTGTCTTCTATCTGTGAAGATAAATGATCCAAAATGAATGATAAAGCTTTTCTGATCGTGCAAAATATTTGTACCTTCAGAAACTACTCTGTCACAGACATTTGCATGATAAAATTCTTGCCAAAGTGCCGCACCATGCTGCAATTCTTGGGCACAGGACAGAAGCATACTGTACCATGCACCGACATACTCACCCTGTTCCTCTTTGGATGCTAGTTTCAATATATGTAGGGTGGAAACACTGAGTTTGTAAAGTTCAACTGCAACATCTGTGTCCTCCGTTGCCTGAAATTAGGTATCACAAGTCAATATATTTTTTATTTTCTTATTCAAAATCACATCAATCATATGAGCAAGAAACAGAAGATATATTGCAAGATTGGCTGCACATAATGAGATTAGATTCTAAACGATAGGAAATCATTCAAGAAAATTTTTGAGTCAGTTTACCAGAAGGGATTGATTATGATAATATTAAGATAAAATAATGATGCTAAACTGAGCAGAGGGGGGAAAAAGTGGTTCAACAAAAAAAAGGTGTATTGATCTTGGGTTGAAACTATAAATTAAGGAAGAAATCCATTCAAGACTCCGAAATTTCCAAGGAAAACTTCATGTGATTTCTTGGATTGCCAACAGTAGGGAGAGTTCCTATACAACATACTGATAATGATCAGAAACTTACGTAACATAGACGAGGATAGTATGATACATAGTTACATACCCGTTCTATCTTTTCTGCCAAACAATATTCTTGTTCAAAATCCTTCAGATGTTCCTCTTTGATACAATTAAGGAGTTCTGTGATATATACATCCTTCCAAGGCTGTTCCTCTGCGAAAAGGCCTTTGGGCAGTGAAGAATCTTTTAGTTTGTCGTATATTTCCTGGAGGTTGATGGAAAATGGATTAATAACAATGATTACTGGTTCTCGAGTTGATGCACATGAACATAAGAATATATCAAAAAATCAAAGCAATCCTTCAATATATTCACAGGAAAAATCTCATTTATAGACAAATGATCAGAAACACACCTGAATATCCCTTCCGGTAGCAGTTGTTTTGTTGTTTTTATCAGAGAATGTAGATACCTTCTGTGCTTCCTGAATGCATATCCTTAGTTACAAAATTACAAAGCAACAGAATACACAAATAATGTCCTTTTATAAACGCAATGTAATCACTGACCCTAAGATCCTTCACATGCTGGGATATTGCTGTCAAGGACTCTTCTCTCAGTCTTTGGTAGAATTCAATCAAAAAGCAATCACTTGTTGATCTACTGGAATGGTTGTCATCTGTTTCAAATGAAGAGTTCTGATCACTGATCATTAGTGTACATCAAAAGAATATGAAAGTTGTGCCAGTGGAAAACTTAAATAGAGTGAATGCTCACCATTTCATTATTAGAAAACAGATCAGATGAACTCTGGACACTTTCTGCAGAGCTTTGAACAATGTGAATAGCATCAGCCCGTTCGCTTTCTTTGTACAGGTTGAGTATGGATGAAGCTGGCGAATAGGCGGAGGCCTTCACAAATTCTCCAGTGGACTCGTGCATCCCAAGAACATCGGTTGTTTGATGAACATGGTTCAGTTTGTCATCGACACTGGTAAACGATGACCAGTCTTCCTGATCAGTGCTCAATGATTTTGTTATACCCTGAAAGATATGAAAACATTGCTCAGATATTCACCTTTGACATGTGTACAAATAGGCAAAACAAAGACCTTGCAAAGTAGTTCTACTTGAACAATATAATATAATTTATGTTTATTGAAGGCATCCTAACGTTGTAATAGCAACAAGTCTAGCTCAGGGATTTTCTAAAGAAGGACAGCTTTGGTTGTCTAGCTTAAAGTTTGCAAGCATGTAAGGAATCAACAATCCTTCCATCTCCTACCCAGGAACCAGACTGTTCAGCTCAGCCAGTAGCTCACCCTTCATTCTACACCACCCTTAGGCTCCGTTTGGTTGTCAGAGAACGGATCCCTGGAACCATTCTCACCTGGAATCGTTCATTAATTTACATAATCTTGATCAACCCGGAATAGTTCCTGCCCCATTCCAGCACAACCGATCGAGGCCTTATTCAAGTTTGGATTATGTATGTGTCACGTTATATCACCATCAGTACATCATGCTGGCCACCTCAAGCAGCCAAATCATATCATACTGGATTTGGGTAGGGTCGATGTCATTACACAGTTCTCTCAAGTCCCAAACATCTCACGACAATTTGGCAGCGACTGTAAAATCAAAGACGGAGGAGGAACGTGGAATGCGTCACAGTGCGCAGGCTCACCTCAATCTTACCAATTCCATCCGCATGCGCTCGTCCGCCTCCATCCCGATCGACAGGTTCCGCCGTGGCCGCTGTGAATTCCCAATCATCGTCTCCGAACCCTTGGTCATCCTCCGCCTCCACTTGCGGGACCGGGACCGGGACCGCGTCGGCAGCGGGTGGCGGCTGAGATCCGTAGAGGCCAGCGATGAGGTCCTTCAGATCCGCGGGCCCGGACCCGTTGGAGGGGAAGGACGGTGCCCGCTGGGGCGCCGTGGCCGTCGGCGGCGGCCCGGCGGGCCCTTCATCCTCCTCCTGGCCGTCTTCGTCGTCGGCGCCGAACAGGGAGAGGGGCAGCGGGCCCCGCGGCTTCTCCCAGGACGAGGACGAGGACGAGGGCGCGGGCGCGGCCGCCGGTGCGGAGGCGTCCGCGTCGGATCCGAGCCCGCTCGCCACGAAGTCGCCCCAGTCGTCGTCGAAGGCCGTGGCCGGCTGCGGCGGCGCGGCGGGCGCGGAGGCGAAGGTGAAGTCGCCGAAATCGAGGTCCTCATCGAGGAACGGCGCGGGCGGCGGCGGGAACGCGACGGCGTCCATTGCGCGGCGCAGGAGAGCCAGGCCGCGGTGGCGCGGGTCGATGATGGGTTGGCACTAACCGGAAAGGGGAGGACCAGGAGCGGCGGGAGCCGGGAGGGGAAATGATGCAGAGCACCGAGCACGGGCGCGCAAATGCGCAATACTGGAGCCGCCACAGACCACCCACCGTCCACTCAGGGTGTGTTTACTTGTTTTTTTTTTTCGAATGGGTGTTTACTTGCGGGGTCAAAAGTTTTTACAATCGGGTTTGATTAGGGCAGTGCCAACGGTGAATTTATGATAGTTTCTATAACTATTAATTAGCTTGACAACTCAGCATTTTGCTGATGTGGCATGAGAATTAATGAAGAGAGAAACGATTTCCTACGGAAGAAGCCGGGTCGACGCTCGCACCGATGCCGATAGAAGCTTGGAAAACGTCGTTGAGGAGACTTCCCTCGTTTCCATCGTCTTCAATGCGGGTCCGTTGCGCCGCCGCCCCTCGCCCACCGCCACCGCGTACTCGCACGCGCTCGCCCTCTCCTCCCGCGCGCTCGCCCTCCCTTCCCGCGCTCCCGCCTCCGATTTTCCCGATTCATCTCGCGCGCTCTCCTTCTGCCGCCGCATCGCCATCCCGCACGCTCTCCTTCTGTCGCCGCCTCGCCATCCTCTCCCGCTTGCTCTCCTCCTTCCGACGCTTGGGCATCCTCTCCCTCTCGTCGGGTCGCCATCATCTTCGTCTCGCCTTCCCCAATCCTTCCCCAATCCCTGCAATGAATCCACTTCGGCCACCATCTTCAAGCTCCAGGCAAGGCAAGGGCGCACAGACCGCCTTAGCTCCCCGATTTGCTCCGGTCAATGCTGTTGTCGCCGCTCCTACCGCTGGTGAACCCATCGCGATAGCTTCCAAGTCTCCAACACTTCCAAGTCTTCAAGACGTCGGTTTTTCCCAGTGGTGGACAAGTTCCTCTCCCTTGGGCTCAAGTGAAGGATATGTTGAAAATGTTCAATTTCATTCTCCTGTAATTTTTATTCCTTTGATACAAGTATTATGACTTCTCGTTGGGTCCCTTTCAGTCTTGTTAATAATCAGTTGTATAAATGTGTTCACACAATTTACTAGATCCAACCGTGTGGACTGAGATTTGATCTCCTTTGCTCTGAATGTATGTGTGTGAGAGTGGTCAGTATCTGCTTTGCTCTGAATGTATCAGCTTTGATCTGCTTTGCTTTGCTCGGAATGTATCTGCTCTGATCTGCTTTGCTCTGAACTAAAACCTGCTATATGCAATTTAGAACTGTATGTGTGTGAGAGTGGTCAGTATCACTCTGATTCCATATCAGCATTATCTAAATTACAGTGCTCCAATATTTTGTAGTTAGTAGTTGTTATATAAATTATTAAATATGTAATAATTGTCACTTTGATCCTATTGCAGTATGTGGTTTTTTATGACACATATATGTCTGCTAATAACTTAATTTTTGTATTCATGAATTTTCAGGATGTACCCACCAGGTGGGTTTACCAATTTTTTGCAGTCAAATAGTAGTCCAAACAATTTTCATTTAGTTGGCAATACAAGGAGTACTTCAATTTCGCCAAGTGCTCCAAGTTTGAAAAGAACTGTACCGGCTGATAGCCATCCACAAGACAAAGAAACAATCAATGTTGATGCGGATGAAACAAATGAAGACGAGAGGACTGAGAGGCGATTGAACTGGACGAAAGCTGAAGACATCAGATTGGTAAGCATCCTTTACTAGTTTGGCAACTTAGGCCTTTGAACCTGAGAGGAAAAATATGTTTGGTTGTAAACCTTGAGCTATTGTTTGTGAACGCAGGCTTTTGCTTGGTTGCATAACTCAAAGGATCCAGTTGATGGTACCGATAGGAAGGCAGATCAATATTGGGCAGATGTTACAGAAGAATACAATAAAAGCACAGAGGTTTGCCACAGGAGAAACCGGAACCAACTGAAGATCCGTTGGGATCGTCTGAAGAAACCAGTAATGGATTTCCATGGTTGTTGGGTTAAAACCAACAAAGTCTACAGAAGCGGTGTGAGTGATGACCAATTTATGGAAATTGCTGAAAAGATGTATGCTAATGACCGTAAAGATAAAGAGTTTATGCTGAAGCATTTTTGGAGAGTTGTCCGAAATGAAAGGAAGTGGTCTGCGTATGTCAAAAAGGAGCAGGAAAAGAACAAGGGTGCAGTGAATTCTAATGCAGAAGTGGTGAATTTGGAGGATAATCCTAATATTCGTCCTATTGGTCATAAGAAGGCTAAGAGTGAGCTGTACGGAAAAAATAAGAAGACATCTGAAGCTTATTCAGCCATTTCTGAGAAGCTTGACAAGTTCATTGAAGTAAGCACATTAGCTAGAAAGGACCATGAGAAGGTGTCAAAGGTACAACAAAATTTGTCAAACAACAAGCTCGAAGCGGCCAAATTAGCATAAGACAGCACAAGAACAACTGAAGTGTAAAATGCTAGACACTTATAAAGAGTTACTGCTAGCATCCACAAGCGATTTGAGTGCACATGCTTTGGTTGAGAGGGAGAAAGCAATGGAGAGTATGAGGATGGTTTTATTTGCTATAAATAATTAAGGTATGTGTAAACTGCTTGTTTTCAGTGCAAACTTCTTTCATGTGTTCATTCTCTGTGCAAACTGCTTGTTTTAATGTGAACACAATCTACTAGTGTGAACAGACCCATTCTCTGTGTGAACAGACTCATTTTCTGCTGGTGTGAACAGACCCATTCTCTCTTGCTCGTGAACACAAACTATTTAATTTATTCATTCAAGTATAGTCAAACTGCTGGTGTGAACAGACCCATTCTATGTTGCTCGTGAACGCAAACTATTGAACAGACCCATTCAAGTATAGTCAAACTGCTGGTGTGAACAGACCCTTTCTCTGCTGCTCGTGATGCTACACTCATGTATATATATGCACCGACAATCTGGCCTCTGTGTGCACACGTAGTTCTCCCTCTACCTATCCAGCGCATGAACTGCACACAGTAGCATACACTAGCCAACACTCATGTCTGGCCAACCAGCACATGACGCTGATCCTCATGATGAGGACAACAACATAGACACTGAAGAATTATACACATTAGATGAATTTCTGGCCGAGCAAGATTTATTAGAAGACCTGCAAGATCAAGTGCTTGAAGAATTGAGGGAAGAAATTGAAGAGTTTGCTGAAGGGAGTAGGCGTAATAGTGCTCCAAGGAGGGTTGTCGCAAGGCCCCGTTGAAAGGTCGAGATGACGGACTAGAGGGGGTGAATAGTCCTTTTTAAAATTAAACGCAGCGGCTAACCGAAACAAATGAGGAATTAAAACTATCGGTCTAGCCAAGACTACACCCCTTTACCTATACTCTATGACACATTACAAAAGATCCTAATCGATGCAAATAAGGTGTCGGGCTAGCTAGAGCTCACCTAACCAATTCTAGAAGCAAGGTCACACAAGCCTATGCAACTAGTACTTCAAGCACGGGGGAGTGAAAGTCCTAGTTTGATTTTGGTTAATTGATGAAACCTATTTGGTCTAATCCTATTGCTAAGCATGTGTGTAGCTATAAGAAAGGATTGTGACCAAGCCAAGTGGTGGAGCTAGCAAGGTGGCAACCATGGAGGATGGTGATGGCCACAAGCACTCAAGAGATCAAGTGCTCTACCATTTGGTGGAATGAAGAAGATGAAGCAAAGAGGCCCGAAGGCAAAGGTATAACCTATAGGGCTCATTGTTTTGGTGATCAAGACACTTAGCGAGTGTGATCACATTGAGGATACATAGTCGTACTATTAAGAGGAGATTATTCACGGCTTATGCGGTGTTCAAGTGCCACTAGGTGTTCTCTAACATATTGATGCTATAGACCTAGTGAGTGTCTAAAAAACCCCTTGGAAAATGCTTTGCAAAATACTAACACATGTGCACAAGTGTTGAAACACTTTGGTGTTGGCGCATGGGAGCAAGGGTAGAAGTTAGAAAGCGAAAGATGCTGAGTTATCAGCATCGGACGCCGGAGGCGACAACATCGGACGCTGGGCCGAGCGTCCGATGGCTAACCCTAGTTTCTGTCAGAAGTTGAAGGAGCATCGGACGCTGGCAACGGACGCTGAGGAAACACTGTTGCAGAGTCCGATGCAGGTGACGTGGCGCGAGCGTGCTTTCCAGGGAGCATCGGTGAAAGTCCTTGTTTGGTTTTGGATAATTGATGTCACCTAGAGTACTAACCTTTGTCATGAGTTGTTTATGAGCTAGGTTGGTACACACCAAGTGTGGGAGCTAGATGATGACCATGGTGTTGGTGGTGATGACCAAAAGATGGATCAAGTGCTCCACATTTGGAAAGAGAAGAAGAGAAAAGCAAAACCCTATGGAGATCAAGACAAAGGTATAAATAGGGATTTTGTTTTGGCACTCAAGACACCATAGAGGGTGTGAGTGTGTTTAGGATCGATAGCCGTACTATTAAGAGGGGACTATCTCGGTGATTGCGGTTATCAAGTGCCACTAGGTGAATTCATACATGCATATGCATTAGGACCTAGTGTGCTAACCTCTAATCCTTTGAAAAATGTTTGGAAAATGCTAACACACATGCACAAGGTGATGTACACTTGGTGGTGTTGGCACATTCGCAAAGGAGAAGAAGCCGGAGTTGAAAACGTGGTTTTCAGGCCTGACCGGACGCTGAAACAGCGACCAGACGCTGTCGAAACATGCGTCCGGTCACTATTGAAATAATGACCGGACTCTACTGAAACAAGTGACCGGACTCGCCTGTACTACTGTTCACGAGAGGCTACGGTTGAATTAGAATGATCGGACGCTAAGTGAGTCCGGTCACCCTTGACCGGACGCGTCCGGTCGATGAAAAACGCCTCTGGAACCTCTTTGTTTGTGACCGGACGCTAAGTGAAACAATGACCGGACGCTAGTGAAACAAGAGTCCGGTCACTACTGAAACAATGACCGGACGCTACTGAAACAATGACCGGACGCGTCCGGTCGTCCCGTAAACAACCCATTCGAAGGGGTAATGGCTCTATTTGTTTGAGGGGGTATATAAATATGAGTTGGCCGGCTTTGGGAGCTCTCCTCTTGGCATTATAACATATTGGACATCCCTTTGAGCTAAACATACTCCCTCCCACTCATCTCCTTGCTTGATAGCGCGAATCAAAGTGAGATTGAGTGATTCCAAGTGCATTTGCTTGTGTGATTGCATCTAGTGGCACATGGGGATCGTTGTTGCTGCGGTTTTCTCATTACTCATGGTGGTTGCTGCCACCTAGACGGCTTGGAGCAGCGGAGGAGCATTGGCACGAGTTGATGATTGTTCGTGGCCATCTTCCGGTGATTTGTGAGGGGTATTGTGCCTTCCCCGGCGAAGAGCCAAAAGGTAACTCTAGTAAATTGCGCGTGTCATTGAGTTACCTCTATTTGTGGGTCGGTTCTTGTGGCGCTCAAGTGTTGAGCTAGGTTTGTGAACACCTATTAGCCACCGAACCACCAAGTGGTTGGTCGACACAACGGGGAGTAGCGTGCCGGCAAGCACGTGAACCTCGGGAGAAAATCTTTGTGTCCATTGTCTATTTGGCTATCTCCCGGACTTCATTGGTATTCATATTGTGGTTGATCTTCTCTTGCCGGTGTTGGTATATCTCTCTAACACTTGAATTACATTCTTTACTTCTTGTGTAGTGGTAGTTTATCTTGCTAGTGATTAGCTCTCTAGTTCATTGTATTTAGTTCTTGCTAGCTCACTAGAATATAGAGTAGTGGCATAGATATTGTGTGCCTTAGAGACCATACCATACTAGAATTGTTTGGTTAGGTGGCTTGCATCACTTAGTAGAGCTAGTGCAAAAAGCTTCGCTTTGTAATTGTTTAACAAGTCTCTCTAAGTGTTTTGTAGAAATTTTATTAGGCTATTCACCCCCTCTAGCCATTTAGGACCTTTCAATCGGACGCTGACCTGCGTCCGATGCAGATCCATCGGACGCGTCCGATGTGATTTGGTCCTCTCTGGAACCTCTCTGCATGGTCATCGGACGCAGGGGTTGAGCGTCCGATGTGATGGTGCCGGAGCGTCCGATGTGGCGCAGAAATGAACTGCATCGAGCAGTGGCATCGGAGCGTCCGATGCCTAGCATCGGCGCGTCCGATGTCACTTTAACCATGGCGCGAAGAAATATGACCGTTGGGATCTGGCGGTTCAAATTCGTCTCCGGGGGACACGTGGCTCCATCTGGAGCATCGAACACTAGGGCAGCGTCCGATGGTTGAGCATCGACGCGTCCGATGCCCCCGATTCTAGCCCAACGGCTAGGCCGACTTGAGTGGCCTATTTAAGGGGCTTGGCCAGCTCACTTGGTTTCTCTCTTGCACATTTTGATTCCTAAGCATTCTAGTGAGCTTTGGCAAGCCTCCCAACTCATCTCCCAAATTGATTTGATCAAACCTAGTGAGATTGAGTGATCTAGTGCGTGATTTGAAAGAGTTCAATCTAGTGGCACTAGTTCTTCGCATCGGCATTGAGTTTTCTTGTTCCTCTTGGCATTTGCCGGTGCCTAGACGGCTTGGAGGCGTTGGGGTGGTTGTTGGCAAGATTGGTGATTGTTTTTGGCCACCACCGTTCGTGATTGTGAGAGGTTTTCGAGCCTCACCTCGCCGGAGCGGCAAGAGGCATCCTTAGTGGATTGCTCGTGTCATTGAGCTACCTCACTAATGGTAGATTCTTGTGGCGCTCTTTGTGAGCTTGGCTTTGCGCCGATTAGCCACCGGGTCACCTAGTGTTGGTCGACACAACGGGGAGTAGCGTGCCGGCAAGCACGTGAACCTCGGGATAAATCTTGGTGTCCCGTGTGCTTATTGTGATTGGTCTTCATATTCGTATTCTTGGTGATTGGCTTCACAATTGGATTTCACCGGTGATTGACTCTCTTCTAGGCGATCCTGAAGGCTCGGTGAAACCACCTCTATCTAGCTCCTTTACTTTGTGTATTTACATCAAGCTATTTATTTGTGTACTTTCTATCACTTGTAGTATATCATTTGTCGTATACCTTGTGCAGTGATATCGTGATTAGTTTACATAGTTCATCCTTTATTCACACTTGTTTATCTTAGACCATATTGATCATAGTTGTGCTAGAGCTAGTTTATTCAGCACTAGATTCTAGCTCTAATTGCTTGTGTGATATAGAAATATTAGGTAGAAGTGTTGGATAGGTGGCTTGCAACACACTATTAGGCTAGCGCAAAAAGCTTCGCCATTCGTTATACTAATAGTGTTTGCCTAAGTAATTCTATAGATTTTAATTAGGCTATTCACCCCCCCTCTAGCCAATTTGGACCTTTCAGGGAGCTCCTATGCAATCTAGCAAGCAACGCACAAAGCCTAAGCTCACTAGCAATGCTCAATAACAAGGCTACACAAGCCAAATTAGAGAGCTCAACTTAGCTACACAAACTAAGCAACTAAACACTAGCACAAGAGATAGTATTGCAATACAAGCTAGTGCAAACAGCAGGCAGTCGGTACTACCGGGCAGCTAGGCCAGTACTACCGACGTCGGTACTACCGGGCTTTACGGCTGGTACTACCGAGCACCTGCAGGGAGCTACGAAATCAAAGCGGGTGAGATGCAATCTCAGATCTAGCAATTACCCCACTTCCCTAGATGTTGTAGATGATGAATGTAGCTTCCCAACGTCTTGATTCCTTGCCAAAAGGTAGATCGAGTCTTCCCAACCTAAGATAGAGTGAAGGACGGAGGAAGAACACGAAGAACACAAGCAAAGCGTAATATGCAAGGAACAAAGAATAATAAGAGCAACAAGAGACAGGGACACAAGATTTTATCCCGAGGTTCACTTGGTTGCCACCAAGCTAGTCCCCGTTGAAGCAAGCCCAAGGTTGCCACCGATCCTCTTGCTAGTGGTGACACTAAGCCAACCTCTCCAAGATGGAGTGCTCACCAAGAGCTCTAGCTTTCGATCCGGCCGGACCACTTGGCGCTCTTCACGCCTCTTCTCCACTAGAGTTGCTCTTCGCGATCTCCCGCGGGGCGAGCACAATGCCACTCACAAAGCTTCTCCGGAGCCACGCACAATCTTCACGCGGGCTTCACGACGGAGACACGCACCAAGCCGTCTAGGAGGTGACAACCTCCAAGAGTAATAAGCACCACCGACTTGCAACTCGAACACCTAGTGTCAACTCTTGCAATCTCTCATGCACCGCACTAGAATCGCTCTCTCACACAATCGGATAAGCACTAATAAGCATATGTGAGTTAGACGGCTCCTAAGCACTTCTCAACTATGGACAAAAAGTCCCTAGGGTGCTCAACCTTATCCAAGGGCCGGCCACCCCTCTATTTATAGAGGGGAGCCACCAACTAGTCGTTTTCCCCTTTCCCCAAGCTCACACGGCCACGGTCGGTACTACCGACGCAAGGGCCGTGTGACGGAGCGACCCTAATCCCATGGCCCACGTGTCCCTGTCAACCTCTGACAGCCGAACCCATGTTCCATGTGATTAAGACCTGTTCGCCACCGGGCTACATCAGTGCCCAATGTCCGCAGGATCATCTCACAATTCGGTTACAACATTGCATACTTTTACAAATAACATCGGAATAATGAGCGGAAGACTTAAATAACAAAAGTTTTACAAAGCAGGGTTCCAAATAGAAATTAAGGTGCAGTTATTACAAACCAAGTTCTTGGTAATAGAAATAGACATAGGCAACATAGTGGAGAACAACAAAGATACTTATAATCACCCAGCCCGCGGGTGTACAACTATTCTTTGGCCTCATCGGCCTCTTCCTGGACGATGGTCACACAGCAGGGTGCAAGACACATCGGGGACTCTGTCATACCTGCAGCATGGGTAACAAACCCTGAGTACTGGGTACTCAACAAGACTTACCCGCCTAAAGAAAAGGGAGAAGACTCAGGAATGAGAGGCTTAGGGTAGTCAAGGTAAGGCTTAAGCAAGATCAAGTATTTTGCAGAAAAGCATTTTTGTAAACCTTATTTTATTTTTGAAAGATTCAGTATTCCTCAATTCTTCATCGTTCATGATTCATTTTACATTTCAAAACATTCCTAGTTGAGAACCACTCTCCGTTGACAGTCAGTGACCAAGTCTCCATAACCGAGGAGCAACGTTAATCCGGATAAATAATACTCAGCTGAGGATCCCTATTCACACGGCATATGTAGCACCCAAGCTTGCATAGGCCAACCCGTCTACCACGATTCCTCCAAGATTGGACCGGTCCTACGCCACCCGGAAGTACAGTACACCACTCCTTTCCAGGTACGATGACCACGTGGGTACATGCTACTTCCGCCATCTCTCCACTCCCAGTGCGCGGTTGTCGGTCTCAATCAAGGATTTCTCGGAGCCAGAGCTTTCCGAAGTATGTGAATAGTTACAAGTCTTGACCAGCAGGCCCCCATACGGATGGTCCCTAATTTTCCAGCCAGAACTATACCTTGGTTATATCTCACCCAAGCGTAATAGTCCCGTCAGTTTTTCAACCCTGTCCTGGTCAGTGTCAACTGTTGAGTCCCGGACTACAACATGACGGCACCGTACGCTCGGACAACCTCTCCTCGCTATTGACTAGGTACGGATCAGATACCTAGCCAACAGCCGGGGAGTAAGACCAAATTCCCATAAACATTCCTTAAGTGATCACACTTTTGAAATTGGCATTTTATTGCAAAGTCTAATTCAATAAGCATTGCTAAGCATTTTTCAAATACTTTTGAAAAGCAGGTATCGGGTGTATCAGTGGTCAAGGTGGATAGTGCATCAATTAGGATAGCACACAACTCCTATAAACCTAATGCAATAATTTAACTCAAAAGCATTTAAGGAAATCATTTTATAAATTCAAGGAAAGGGTTAAATGCACCGGGGCTTGCCTTGAAGAGCAAAGAGGGCAGGCTCGAGGGCGGCAGGGCAGTTGTCGGAGCTCGGGGCAGCCTCAGGGACAGGTTCGTCAGCGGCTGCCTCGATCTTGACGCCTTCTTCGGTGACTATACGAATGCAATGATGCATGCACATGAGTATGCTAGCATGAACAATGCAACACAGGGCAACAACATGAACCTTAACCACTTTTTCTATTTTCTTAATTATTTAAAAAGGTCATTTAAAGTAGTTGCTCCAAAAATTACCAAATTAATCACATAAGTTCGTTATGGTGTAGATAGATGGCAAAACAAATTTCATAATTTTTGGAGGTCATTAAAGTGCTCAAATAAAATCAGACATTAATTAACAAAAGGCACTATTTAACAATTAAAATAAATGCTCAAAAATCAACTTGTTCCAAAAGACTTCAAAATTTCACCAGAGACTAAACATGGCATAGGAAGTTCACAAAAATTTATCTCATGATTTTTGGAGTTATAAAAGATTTTCTAAAAATCCAAAACCATCCATTTATTAATTAAAAGAGGGATTTTATATTTTTAAATTCTTGCAGAAAAGTCAAGTTTCATATTTTTCTAAAATACTACACAGTGCATGGAGCATACCATAATTTTCTCAGAATTTAAGGAACAACAGATTAATTCACACAAAAAAGAGAAAATAGAACACTATTCACACTCTTTCAAAAAGGAAAAAGAAAAGAGCGCCGTGCTCCTTTTTCGCAGGGGCTCGGGCGAATCGCTGCGAGGCGGACAGCAGGGCTCGGGCGAGGCGGAAACAAACGTTTCGTCCGAGGCCTGGTCGGGAGGCTCGGGCGAAGTGGAAACAAACGTTTCGTCCGAGGCCTGGCCGGGAGGCTCGGGCGAGACGGAAAGCAAGTGTTCGCCGAGGCCTGGCTCGGGCGAAGCGGAGACAAGCGTCCGTCCGAGGCCTGGCTGGTAGGCTCGGGCGAAGCGGAGTGGAAGCAGAGACCGGGGGCTTCGAGTGCTTACCACGGGTCGGAGGCAGGGCTCGGCTGCTTCGAGGGAGCGCGGTTCGCAGGCGTGCTCGAGGGTGAGGCTCGACACGTGCTCGAGGGTGAGGCTCGAGGGTGAGGCTCGACACGTGCTCGAGGGTGAGGCTCGAGGGTGAGGCTCGAGGAAGGAGACGGCCGCGGCGGCACTCCGGCGATTCGGCGATCCCGAGTTCGCCGGGTTTTCGCCGGAGATGGGAACGGCGAGCTACGCCGGGCGATAGGAGGCGGTAGAGACCAAATTGAGGGGTGGGGAAGCTGCACGGGCTCAAGGCGGAGCTGCTGGGCTAGTTGGTTGAGCGGCGGGAGCTTCGGAGTGGGCTGGCCACGGTGGCGGGGTGAGTGCGGAGCTCTGGCCGGCCGACGGGCCTTTTATAGCCGCGGCCAGAGGACGGTAGAGAGCACGGGATGGTGTGGATGAGCTCGACCGAGGCGTGCGCACTCGATTGCAGGCTGGCGGGAAGGACGGCGTGCGCGCAGGGGCCGGGTGTGCGTTCGCCGGCGACGGCCACGCGGCTGCGTCGTGCTGGGAGCAGTGGGGGACGGGCGCGGAGGTCAGCGCTTCGCGCGTGCGGGTGCGGCATGATGGCGCGGACAGCGGCGGCAGGTTGGAGGCGCGCGTGCATCTGCCAGGCGTGCGGCGTGCGCAGCGCCGGCGGCTCGGCTATGGCCGGACCCCCCTAGCTCTAGGTTGAAGATGAACAGGGCTAGGTCTAGGGTTTGACTTTTGGCTGATCTCTGTATTTTGCAAATTACTCCCAAAACTTGAACTGAGCAGCAAAAACTCAAAATACCAAAGTTGTGCAGAAAAAGGAGATCTACAACTTTGTCAATAAGAGCATTTTCAAATTCCAAACAGTTTTTAAATTAAATTCGAAAACAGAAAAGGGGACACTTTTAAGATTTGAATAATTTCAAAATTACTTTTGATTTTATAAAGGAACTTGAAAATCTGCAAATACCAAAGTTGTTTCTTTTGACAAGATCTACAACTTTGCTTTTTGGACCAAGTCCAAATTTTGAATAATTTTTGAATTACAAAAAGAGGGATAAAATCCAGGGTTTGGAAATCAGGGTTTTGCAAAGGGATTTGAAATCTGATTTTGATTTTTGAACTTTGGCCAACACAACAAAACTTCAAGACATCCAACTGAACAAGAATCACACAAAGCTAGGCACAGAGGTGAAATTACCATTTTTGCCCTTATAGGAAGATTTGGGCTTTAGGGTTTCTGAAAAGAGATTGATACACAAGTACTAAGCAAACATAAATGCAAGGCAAGAATGATTAATGACTAATGATGATGACATGTCAGGTTAATTACATATTAAACACCAGAGGTGTTACAGGCCGGTACTACCGGCGGTCCAAAAGACCGTTAGAAATGACTTTCTAACACGGTCGGTAGTAGGGTCGGTACTACCGGTAGGCCAAAACGAGATCTACACAGAACGCTCCCAAACTTCCTCCAAACCTCGGTACCACCGACCCCTAGGGTCGGTACTACCGTGGCCCGGTACTACCGGCCTTATGGCGGTACTACCGGTAGGCCAAACCGTCTCCCGAACAGAGAGTTTGCGCGCTGCGTACAGGGGTCGGTAGTAGGGTCGGTACTACCGACTTCAGGGTCGGTACTACCGACTTCAGCATCCTGAACTCCTCGCTAAAACGACCATAACTCTTAGCTCCGAACTCCGATTTCGATGATCTTGGATATTTTGGAAAGCTTATTCAGAGGGCTACACATCCCACATACAAAGCTAATCCAACTCACAAAGGGTTAGTACAGAATTCCAATCCAAGATCCATCGCTTCTCTTTTTGAACCAAAGCTTTCTATGAAACTTCTCCAAACTTCTTCTCCTTTGCAAAAGTGCCAACACCACCAAGTGTATACAACCTTGTGCATGTGTGTTAGCATTTTCACAAACATTTTTCAAAGGATTTTTACTTGCACTCACCACGCCACTCGATCCTAGTAACAACGCAATGTTAGATCGCTCAAGTGGCACTAGATGACCGATATGCAAACAAGTTTGCTCCTCTTAATAGTACGGCCATCTATCCTAAACCTGGTCATAAACTCTCTACACACCTATGACCGGTGAAATGAAATGCCCTATAAGTATACCTTTGCCATGCGCATTCCATTCCATCTCCTCCATTTGTTGATGCAACACATGCACCAACCTCGATCAAATGATATGATCCACTTCATATCATCACATGGCCTCCATGGTCCATCGATCTTGACATCTCTTGCTCTTCACCATTGCTTCGGTCCTTCGGCATCAAGTCTTGCTTAAGCCTCCCGACACTCGGTACCAACGGCTTCAAAGCCTCCAACTTGTCCTTCACCTTCGCAACCGGTCCATCAAGCCAAGTCTTGCCTTGATCTTCACCATCTTAGCCACATGACTCCATGTCATGTTTCATGTGCATTAAGCTCCTTCATCACATGTGTGAGCCTTGCAACATCCTCCAAGCCATTTCACCTCTATGACATATGTTGCTCACACATGATCACCTGTGGACTAATCACCTGTGTAATTTACTTCAAACACATATTAGTCCACCTAAGTTGTCACTCAATTACCAAAACCAAACTAGGACCTTTCACCCGTGAAGAAGCCAATTTGCGGCTTATGGAGGACTATTTTACGGAGAACCCAGTCTATAATCCTACAATCTTTCGCAGAAGGTTTAGGATGAGGAAGCCTCTGTTTTTGCGCATTGTCGATGCCCTCGGTGAGTGGTCTCCATTTTTTACCCTACGATTCGATGCCGCTAATCGCCCTGGGCTATCGCCAATTCAAAAGTGCACTGCTGCTATAAGACAATTAGCAAATGGGAGCCCTGCAGATTAGCTTGATGAGTATATTAAGATCGGTGAAAGTACTGCAGTAGAGTGTTTGAAGTTATTTGTGGAGGGAGTGGTTGTAGTATTTGGGTCGGAGTATTTGAGGCGACCATCAGTACAAGATGTGGAGCGCTTAATGGAGATCGGTGAACGTCGTGGGTTCCCTGGGATGCTAGGTAGTATTGATTGTATGCATTGGCACTGGGAGAAATGTCCTTATGCATGGAAGGGTATGTATACCCGTGGTGATCATGGGGTGCCAACGATTATTCTAGAGGCAGTTGCTTCGCACGATCGTTGGATATGGCACGCCTTCTTTGGTGTTGTCGGATCCAACAATGATATCAATGTGCTTAACCAATCTCACTTGTTTGTCGAGTACCTGAGAGGAGAATCTCCTAAGGTGCAGTACTCTATCAATGCAAGAGAATATGATATCGGCTATTACCTAGCTGATGGAATATATCCAGAATGACATGTTTTCGTGAAGTCTATACGTCAACCACAATCAGATAAACATAAATTGTTTGCACAACAACAAGAAGGGGCAAGGAAGGATGTTGAATGCGCCTTTGGCATTTTACAGTCTCGCTTTTGTATTTTGCGTCGTAGAGTTTGGTTAGAGCCAGTAGAGTTTAGCCACTGAGATTGTACTAAACACCCCACTAGTTTAGGGGTCACTAAAATTTAGGGGTCTTTAGGGAGTGTTTGGTTCTCACCCCTAGAGTTTAGCCACTAAAGTTTACTGGAGGTGACTTTAGTGGTAGTGTTTAAAGAGACTAAGAGTAGATGTGTTTGGAACTTTAGTGACTAAACTTTAGTCCATAAACTCTAGGGAGTAGGAAACAAACACCTCCTTAGTCATAAAGAGGTAGCTAAAAATGACTAAACTTTAGTGGTCTTTAGTCACTATATAACCAAACATGGTCACTAAACTCCAGGGAGCACTAAACTTTAGTGAACACTAAACTTTAGGGGGTCTAACCAAACAAGGTCGTAGTCTATTAAAATAGACTAATAAAAAACAAATTATATATTTCGTTAGAAAATCATAAGATCAATTTATTAAGACTATCATTAGCACATATTTACTATAACACAATATTGTCAAATCATGGACTAATTAGTCAGGATAGGCATTCGGTTCTCGGTTCGATTTCGGTTTGGCTCCCTCGGTTACTAATGAATTTGGTTCCTAGAAAATGGAAACCGATCGGTTCCAAAAAAAGGAACCAAGCATTTCGGTTTTCGGTTATTTCGGTTCAATTCCGGTTCTAACTGAAATAACCGAACTTTTTCAGCAAAGGTTATTACAACAAAACAATATGCATATTTTAAACAACATTTAGACAAACACTACATCTACTTTAGATAATAATAATTAATAAGTGAATAATAGTAATATAGTAACACAAATACATAGCAATTAAGTATGATACATCACACAAAAATCAAACAATATAGTAACACAAATACATAGCATTTGCTGCTTGTAATTCCAGGCATCTGGTTCAAGAGATCAGCAGCAAATTCCAAAGTGGATTCATTACTGATTGTTTGGTACGTAATGATGAAACTGGATCGAGTACCATACTTAATACTCATTTATCGTCTATTGCTAATTACTTAGGTGTTTTGAAAGTATTGATATTATATTCTCTGTACCAAACCAAACCATATATGTACATGTTCGAATTGCTGATCCATTTTGATATTGTCATCGGCTCATCGCTGGGCTCCAGTGTAGTGTCAATAGACTTGCAGCACGAAGCGATCCTGCATCAATGTGATTGGTGCTCTATGTAATTGCACGTTGCAAACTATGAATTTTGCAACAAAATATTCATCATGGCTCTTAGCCTGCTTAGGCAAACTATGAATTTTGCAACAAAATATCCATCATGGCTCTCTAGTGCCGTTTTCTGTATTGCTTTTCTCCATATAGTTACCAATCCTGCTACCGAGTTTCAGCTAAAGATGACAAACCTCAATTGATAGACTGAAAAGTAATCCGACAACACTGTTCAAGTCTTCAGGCACGCACAAAATGAAACCTCAATTGACAGACTGAAATGTAAGTCATCAGGCGAGCATGGACACGCACCTCGTAACTGCAATGAGCTTCAGTTAAAACCATTCCCAATTTCGCAGCTACATATTTACATCATTCGCTGTAGCGACCCTACCTAGGTACACCACTGCTAACTCCAATAACCTCTCAATGAGCCATACAAGTTGCCTTTTCACCATACAAAGCTATACTATCATAGACCTGCTGAGCTATTCACTAACCTCACCATATGCAAACACAGCACAAGGGTGGTACGCAGCTTCCTGCAAACAACACTCATGATCCAAAAATGTGTTTTGCCACTCTGGCAACCTATCCTAGTTGGTATGTGAAACAGCAGCTGTCATCAACCAGGATGACTATGAACCTTGTTTTGTCATGATGATCCACTGCTGAAAACATCTCCCTCGTCGGTGTTCGGTGTCCTAGTGCCAGCAAGGGAAGCATTCTGACCCATCTTCTTATGCCTCCTCATAACAAGGGCGTAGAGAAGCTCATTCCAGGTATCAGGGACTCCAGGAAGGCACCAGTGGCTGCAATCCTGTTTGTAACGGGGTACAGGTCCTGAAGGGCTCAGGTATACTGAGAGGTGACCGTCCTTTCTCTGAGCTGTCATTCTCGTCACATTAAGCAGGTCTAAACCAACCAACTTGGATCCATGATCGCTCCCTAGAAAATCATCCACAGGTTGAAGCAAGTCAGCCCATTCATCAAGGGACTTCACTGGCATCACATCTGGAAGAGTTTCTAAGTGACAGTTCCCACCGGTATTCCAGTCACCACCTCTGCAGACCATATACAGATTGCTCTGGTTAAAGAGGCAACTTAACATATCACTAAAAGCATATCTTACTCATGTATATCCATGGATTTTTCAATAGAAAAAAGAAACAAAGGCATGCACTGTTCAAGGCTTCAATCACTTTTTGAAATAAGATGGTTAAGTTTAGAACATATATAAATGATCTCAAACATTGTCAAATAATTAAAAAAAACAAACAGATGAGGGGAGTGATCAGTTGTAAGTACGTGATTACACAGACCTGAAATGCACAGGAGCATATGTACGGTAGATGACATGGGTCTTGCTTGTGTCAACTTCTTTGCGAAGCCAATCGGACAATGTCTGCATCGATCTTCTATAAGCATCTGCAACAGTCATGCCCATTTTGACCTCATCTCCTACTTGAAAGTAGGCACCCCTGATAAAAAAAAAACATAACAGCAAGTCAGCAGACCTAGCTTCAAATGGACATAAGATTCAACTGCGGTCATCAGAAAATTGTAACACCATCCCAGCATTCCATATTCTTAGTAATTTCAGGATCACATAATCTTCTCCAAGAGTTAACAGAAAATCATATATATGTCATGGCCTGATGGATGTGGATAACTAGACACTGAATCTTTTACAAAATAAAAGTTGAAAGGTGAATTCCTTAAATATGGCGATCACATTTCAACTAATCAAAACAGTATTGCAAAAAATCTTGAAAGCATATAGCTATTTATGACATAAGAACTAGCTGAATGTAAAATCAGTGTGCTACCAAGAAGTTATGCTTACCCCCTGATTGTCTTCTCATTGTTCCACCAATGCCCAGTGTTGAAGATCAATACATCAGCATCATTCCACTTACCGCGGTCAGACATCCAATCCATTGCATCCACTCGAATACTGTACCTAACAATATCAGGGGCTCCTGCGGGTGGACGGCCTTGAAGGACTATAAAAGGGGATCTGTAGTATTCCACAGTGCAATTGTAATCTCTAAAGTTGAAAATCAAGAAACCCATGTGCTTTGTGATGGGACTCCCATTAACTTCATAGATAGAACTCTTGTTATGAACAGCACTAGAGAGCATACAAAGTAGAGACTCCCATTGGTTCCTTCCAATTGAATCACCAACAAAAACTACTCTTTTGTTTCGAAGCTTCTCCAGCATGCCTTTCGCATCAAACCTAACAAATCAAAGAAAGAACATGACCAAGTCAAAGAAAAAGAATATAGATTATGCTAGAGTGGTAATGCAGATCTTCCAGATTGTTCTTCAATTATAAACCACAAGCACCAGAGAATCAGAGATAGACATGGTTTACAGGGCCACAAAACCATGGACCTGCTGGTACTAGAAAGAAATTGATGATAGGCAGCTATTCTTCTGAAAATGCTGTAAATTGCCCACCAAGATTATTGTAGTTCCACTTTAAATACTCTATCACAGTCAGTAGGTATAATCTTTTAGTTTTAGAATTGGAACATCCTAAACATGCAAAACAATCCAACTAAATGTCACAATCAGCAGTACAAACTGAATGCATGCTCATGCCCAATTTAGGGTGGCAGATGCAAAAAAAGTGGTATAATCCGTTGCGAGTTAGCTATTCCTGGAGACAGATGAGTCAACATCTCTAGCACTGTTGGTAGCACCACGTAACAAACACCAAATTCTTATTGTTAGCTTGTGAAAATAGTGCAGTTGTAAAGGTGGTGGCATTAGATTTTGGGTTCATTTCAGAACTAAGGTACATAAGCAACAAACTAATGTGCCAACAAAGGCAACTGAACATAATCACAACCCACTATACAGAACAATGACGGGTCAAGAAATAGCATGAAGAGACCACCCTCCATTCCTCCAACCACAGGTTGCAACATGGAAACAGCATGATACTCTGCATAACAAAATAATACAGTACTAGCAAATATTTCTTCCTACACAATACAGTACTAGCAAATATTTGTTCCTACACATTCCTAGGACTAACCATATTTGTTGACCGAGTGGCAGGCAAAGGGCATCGGGTTTCCAATCTTGCTACGGAGTATGTACTAGTCCCAAGGTGAGGTGGTGGTCTAGAGCGTCCTATATTATATACTCCAATGGTCTAATTTAAGTTTCACAACGTGCATCTACTGATCCACAATTACATATCATCTCATTAGAGTATAGAGTGTTCTTGTCTAGGATTTGTCTTCTTAGACCTTGAAAGAGCGTGTCCTGTCGAGGACTTTTTTCTTAGACGTTGAAAGTCTGAAGTAGCAGTGTCAAATTTAGACTGGTTCAAGACTGAAAAAACACTGCACGGACGTTGAAATTCCGAAGTAGCAGCACCAAATTTAGACTGGTTCAAGATTTCAACAAAAAAAAAATGCACGGAGTTAGTAGTATGCCCACGCACACTTCTTCCGTTCCGCTCTGACAAGGTTAGCAAACGAATCTCCAGATTCTGGAGATGGCGGACATGGAACGCGCCTGAAGCAAGGAAGAAGATAGCAGCAGCAGATCGAAGCAACGGAAACGAACCTGGGGAGATGGCAGCGCGACGGCTGCCAGCGCCACTTGGTGTAGGACGCGTCGGGGCGGCCGTTCTCGGCACAGCGGAAGCCGACGTCGAGGAACGGGCAGTCCCTGGAGTCGTAGAGCGGGTATCCGCCGCCGCCGCCGCCGCCGCCGGCCCAGACCCACTCCCCGTCGAACAGGTCGCACTCCTCCTCGTCCTGACCACCACTCTCCGCCGCCGCAGTAGCCGTCGCGGAGACGGGCCGCTTGTCCACACCCACACCCGCCGCCGCATCCGCATCCGACTCCGTCGCCGCCGCCGCGATGGAGACCCCGCCGGCCCAGAGCCTCCCGTGCGCGGCCACCAGCGCGGTGGCCGAGCAGCGGAGCGAGGCGGTGCAGAGGAGCAGCAGCAGCAGCGCGGCGGCCGCCGCGGCCAGACCCGCCAGCTCGGCCTTCTCCAGCCGCCCCTTGGCCGCCCGCCGCAGCAGGCGCTTCACCGGCGACCCCAGCAGCATTGCCGCTGCCTTCCCGCCTGCCCCCGGGTCCGGGGATGAAGCGGCCGGTAACTGAAATCCCGCGGCAGCAGGGGGGTGGGGGCGAGGCGCGTCGGCAAGTGGCGTGGCGTGCCCAGTGGGTCGTCCGAGGAGAGCGGTGCGAGGAAGTAGAGGAGAAGGTGGCGGTGGCTAGTGGGCGGAGGCGGAGGCGGAGGTGGCCGCCGCCCGGATTTATGAGACGGCGATTGGGAAGTGGGGAGAGCGAATCGGTTGCTGCTTTGCTTCCTTAATTAAAATAAATAAATAATGGGGTTCAATTCAATCTGTGATTGGAAATCCAGGTGTTGTCGTCATTTGGTACTAATGGCTGCGCTGTCATTTTCCCTTACCCTTACTGCAGTTAATGATCACGGTTATGGTTAGTGAGCTGCAGTTTTCTTTTCTTTTTCTTTTTCTTTTTACAGTAATTATTACCGTCCTACAGTAGTGCTGCGGTTGGGCACGTAAAGAACGGGGCAGGAAGCAGGGAGACTTGGGCAGTTGGACTTCCTTATATTTCGGCTATTTTAATAATCTGTGAAAAAAAAGATGAAGTACGATGGATAATAAGACAAACGAACTGAGTGATTTTTTTAAATAAGAAAAGTAATAACAACTTAACAAACTCCACTACTCCCAGGGCCTCTATACCCTTCCTTATTACTCCCTCCGTACCAAGATATAAGACGCGATTTGACTTGACACGGTCTTCAAAAATATATTTTGACCTATAATTTCTCTTATAATATATAATTTATAGAAATAAAAGTTTGATCATTAGAAAGTATTTCTAAATACAAATATAATACAATTACTTTTATAGTATAAGTTTTTCATATAATTAGACTAATTCTTAGTCAAAGATAAGAAAGTTTGAATTTTGAAATACGTGCGCGCCTTATATCTTGGGACGGAGGGAGTATTAATTAACAAGAATAAAAATTTTGGTAAAAATATCCTCCAATAGTTTTTAATTGGATTTTTAAATAATATTTTTTGTCAATTCTAGAATTTCGCTAGGTAGAGATAGAGAACGTGGAGATATAGAGAATTTGTTGAAAGATGAAATAAAGATATAAACAACGATATTTATTCAATGGGCTCTCCATATAACAGTTTGTAGAGTAGGTCTAAGAAAGAGACGCTCCTACATACGTATTTATTATTATATCCTGAAAAATCTAGTAGAGTACAATATTACTCCCTTCATAAAAAAGGAGACTCCTTTTCAAGAAATCAATCAATTTTCGAACTAACTAATATTTATGGTAACAAATATATTTTTATATTAGTCAATTTGGAGAGAATTCGATAGTTGAAACATAAAATTGCACTGGAGGAATAGAGTACACCACTGTTTGGTATAGTTTTATTTGTTTATCAAAATTGTGTTTGGTAACATGTTGGATAAAATAACTCCTCACGGTATGTGAAAATGGTGAGTATCCATAATACAATTATCTTTTTTTCCTTCCTATTATTTCTTTTCTTATTTTCGTTGTTTATTTCCTTCCTCTCTCAATTACCATCTTCTTCGCGAACATATCACGTTAGTTATTACAGTTATTTTTTTAGAACGTGTAACCAGCACGTATCCAAAAATAAAAGGCGTGTGCGTATTTTAGAATCTATCTAGCCAATGATTAATCTAGTCACACGAAAAGTTCATTTAATTTAGTAGCTGGTTGATTATAAAACGTACTACGTACTGGACCGACCAACGATTCAAATCGAAAACGGCTCTGTTCGCTTGAGTTATACTCTAGCTTTAATTCGTACAAATCAGTCATAAAACAATATTTTTCTCTCATAACAAATCAGTTATTTCAGCTTATCACATGACTTTATACGCGGTGTTGTTGCTCCTCGCGAGTATAGTTTGCCTTGCATCCATCGATCTCTCTAGTTGTTGTTTAATTTGTCGTCGGTGACGTACTTGTGATACCGCGCAAGTTAAGTTTGGGATCGGAATGACGGTGTCGGTTAGTTTTTAGTTATAGGGCTAGGAGTTCTTTGCTTTGGGGGAGGCAAGGAACGAATGATGCGTGTCAACAAACTGTGTCAAGATGATTACACCGTAACAAGAAAACAGCGGTACGGAAGGCAAGCAAACAAGGAAGGAAGGAATGATGATAAGAAAGGCGGTGGTGGTTTTGTTTCTGTGCTTAATTAGGAGTATAATACGTAGTACGCAAGCCAAGCAAGCCACCGAGTGTTAGCTGTAGCTTGAATTACCCCGAAACTTCGATATGACCTCATATCCCGTATCTGATACGTATCCATGTATCCGTATTTGATACTTCGATACACTATTGTACCATTAGTTTGTTAAAAAAACTGACGTATCTACGTATCTGTATCCAATCGATACGAGATACACATTGTAGGACAGAGTCCCCGGGTACTCCGCAAGGAGGGCGAAGACCTAGTCCAACTAGGACTCTCTATGTAATTCTAGTAGTATTGCTATCTTGTAATCCTACTAGGACTCCTAAGATGTAACCGACTAGGACTCTAGCCTCCTGGACTATATAAAGAGAGGCAGAGCTCCCTAGATCAGGAGATAACATAAGCCAGAGACATAAAGGGGTCATGGTACACAGCCAGACACCCATAAGCGCAGGGCGCAATATTATTCCCCCCACACTGGACGTAGGGATGCTATTGAGCAGACCGAACCAGTATAAATCCTTGTCTCCGTGTTTACCATCGAGTTCTGCATACGTAGATCCCCAACGAACAAATCGTCTGAGATCCCTCAAGACGAGTTGCCGGTTAACAAACACCGACAGCTGGCGCGCCAGGTAGGGGATTTCGGCGCAATTGCGATCAAGATCTCGATGGACATCAAGATCAAATTTTCTGACGCGGAACAATTTTCACCTGCGCAAGACGAGCTGTCTGGGCCAAAAGCAAGTTGCAAGCGAATCATCCAAGCTGCAAGCAAGCCGAGCCATGGGCAACGAACAAGACTCCGCGCGTACTTCCGACTACCCGGACCCGACCGACTACTTCACTCGGATTCAACGTAATAGTCGGGAACAAGATCCAGATGATCAAGAATTACTCGGCAACAACCCGGCTCGATCAAGAATCTGCTGAGGAGCTGTTCCGACTAATCGACTTCATCAACAACCAACTACTCGTATATCCACAATGCCTGGGTACCTAGTCGTCGAGCTATCATGCTGCTGTAAAGCCGCAAGTGAGCCATAAGCCGCATGTGAGCTCTCAAGCTACTGTTGAGCTGCGAGCGAACCATCAAGCTACCGTTGAGCCGTAAGTAAGCAAGCCCTCAAGCTGCTATTGAGCCGTGAGCGAGCCATCAAGCTGCCGTTGAGCCGCAAAAGCGAGCCTTCGAGCTGTTGTTGAGCCACAAGCGAGCCATCAAGCCGTTGTCGAGCTGCAAGCAAGCGAGCCCTCGAGTTGCTGATTGAACCGCAAGCAAGCCATCAAGTTGCTGTTGAGCCACGAGCGAGCCGTCGAGCCACAAGCGAGCTGTCGAGCAGGCGTTGAACCATCAAGACGTTATCGAGCTGCAAACAAGTCGTCCGAGTAATAAGCGAGCCGTCCGAGTACCAAGTCGTCCATTACTCGGAAATCTCGGTGTTACCGACTACTCCCCTCGACGGTGTCGACTACCCCACTCGGCGGTGCTGACTGCTCAACTCGGCATCAACCAAGCTAAGTCACACTTTAATATTTTTAATATCTCCAAATATTAATCGTGAGCCGCTACGGCCACATCATAATTGCATTCCTGGCTACTCATATAGCTCCGAGCATGTAGTCGGGACAACACCTCACGGGTGTACAATGTACACTCGGAGAGTGCTCTTTTTTCGCGCAGCATGACTGCTATAATCTTCTCTTAGCAAGTTGTTAAATTACTTGAGTAAGTGCAAGCCTTAATCCGTGAAGCCTGTACCTCACGCTCGACAAAGCTCGACACGCAGGATAGGTGCTTAAACGTCACAGGCCCACTACTCGGGTGATTTAAACAACCTAGCAAGAGCAAGATACGAAAAAATTCATATGCATTTGTTAATGCTAGGGACATGCTCCCGACTTGATATCATGAATATCAGTTACTACAAATTTTTGTATGTCTTCTTTGCAGGGAAAAGATATGGACTACAACACCGGTTGAGGTACGCCCCTGAGGGCTGCCTCACTCGGACACTACGCTGCTAGGTTAGGTACGCCCCTAAGGGCTGCCTCACTCGGACACCATGCTGTTGCGACAAGCCTTCAAACATGGTTATGATGATTTGAGAGTCTCGAGGTGGAGGTGATACGGGGTCTCCGGTGAGGAGACTACCCACCCGAAGCCTTGAGCTCACCAATATTCTACTTCCACAACTTCGATCAAGCTCCTTCTCCTCCACGGCTTAGTCGGCATTAAGCTCGGGGGCTCGGTCATTGCCTCAGTTTAGTCGAATTCACTCCGACTACGCTCGGGGGCTAGGATTTGTCGGTGTTTCGAACCCGGGGGTATGACACCAACGAGTAATATGATCGCGTGCTCTCTTCCTAGATGGTGATGCAAGATGACACAAGGATTTATCCTGGTTCGGGCAAAGAAGGCCCTACGTTCAGCGGGGGAGGAGGTTCTTGTATTACTTGCACCTAAGTGCTCGTACAGGGGCGAATACAAGCTCAGTGAGCGTGGACCGGAGTCCGGACTCGTGTATGTGTGTGTGTGTGGACTCGTGTGTTGTCCCTTATGCGCGAAGGCCCCTGGCATCCCCTTTTATAGATCAAGAGGAGGCCAGGGTTTACACAGGATTGACATGTACAACGCTCGGTATGGCGAAGGGCAGGAACTCTGTCTTGTCGAAGCCACTGTAGCCAACGTGGGTGTTGCTGTTGAAGCGTCCTTGATGCGTGGCCTCCATCCTGGGCGCGGACGTGGAGGCGTGGCGACGTGGAGGCCGTACAACACCCATCCCGGCACGTGCAGGACACGACGGGGTCCCTCCGGGTCTTGGGGTACCTGTCCTCCAATAGCGTGAAAGTAGCCAGGGCTCGAGGGGCTCAGAGCCGGCCTCGAGGTGGTGCCTGCGGGGGGTTCGAGTCCCCGTAGGTATGGGAAAGTCCCGGGAAACCCGATTGAGCAGCAGGTATCCGGGCCTCGAGACGTGGCTTGGATGTGCAACAGTGTAAGATATGGGTTAACAGTGCCGTACTGGTGCCTTTTTACCCATGCTTGTTGTGAAAACGAGACTTGGCTCTGCCCTGGTTCACTGTGGTACACGTCGGGTTGCAGAGGACGTGACTGGAGTAGGTGGATGCATTAAATGCGCGGTACGGTGTTGAGGAGCAGGAAGCTTCCTCTTCGTGAAGGGCTTCGAAGGGTAGTGGAGCGCTCGCTCGAGGCCGGGCGCGGAGGGCTCGGGTGAGCGGAGGTTGAGCTCCAGCTCGAGGCCTAGGGTGTGATGAGCCTCGAGGGATAGACTATCGTGTTAGAGGGGCTCGAGGTCCCCGCGCGGGGTCCCGAGGAGCAGTGCATAGCTGTAGCGGGCTCGAGGGGTAGGTTACCAGGAGGCGGTCGGTAAGGTTTTGGCAAGTCTAAGCTCCCTGGCGGTGGGCCAGCGTTGCAGACTCCGAGGGGTTGGTTTCTTGGAAGGTTAGCCTAGCTGGGTTTATTAATTGGTGTTCTAGGTTTAACCTATTTGTTTGCGTTGATTGGGGGTACCCCTTTGGTGTTCCCCCGACAGTAGCCCCGAGCCCTTGTTTGAGTGTTTGCACTCGAGCAGGGGCTCCCGACTGGGATCTCGAGGGTTAGCTAGCTGGATCTCGAGGGTTTGGTTGCTTTGATTCAGTGGGTGTCGTTCGAGCGACACCCGCGGGTGTAGCCCCCGAGGCCACGGGGGAGTGGTTAGGACTCCCTCGTGGGCTGTTTTGTGAGTGTGAATGTTAGTTGCGTTTTTTAGGTTCGGGGGTGTCGATCCCCCGAGTTTTTTACCCTCTTTCGTCGAGGGGTGCCAGGCTGAACCGACCGGCCGGCACTTCGAGCCGTCCGTCACGCCGGTTGCCCCGGCTTGTCATCCCGCGAGTCCTTTCGATCGGATGCGAGGGGGGATACCTCGTACTACCACGAGCGGGCGAGTATCGAGGTTCCCGGTGAGCTGGTAACGGGGAATCCAAGTGAGACCTCGTGCCCCGTTCGATAGGGGTCGACTGTAGCCCGGAGGCGATCTCATAAAGCATGGGTGCTCAGTCTGCAGGAGTGCCGGGTCCATTCGATAGGACCCGGTGGCTCGATGCCTCCCTCCGAGGGGATCTCACTGCATGTCGTGCTCCCTGCCTTGGATACACGTGAGGGGCCTCGAGGGCTTGGCCCTCGAGCGATGTTGCGAGTGGCGCCCCTTGGTGTCCCTGACTCGGGTGCTCGAAGCTGGCTGTCGAACCCTCTTCGAGGGCCAGCCTTCGCTGCTTCGAGACTTAGGGTTGGGGCCCGTTTTTACCTTCCTGAAGAAGCCTCCGTTGCTTGGAAACCTTCCGCCCGTTGGGCGCGCCTTTTTAGGCGAGGTAGTGGAGATCGTGGCGCTAGGGCGACTGACAAGAAGTCGGAGCGGCGGCCGTGGTGGGCCCAGAGAAGTGGAGCGAATGCGGAGTTGCCGCGTGTACTTGTCGACCAGCTCGAGATGTGGTTAGGTGGGAACATTAAATGCGTGCGGTTACTTTTTCCGCCGTCGTGGGAAACCCCGCCCGCTGGGGTTTTCTCCTATAAATATCGAAAGAGGGGAAGAGGAACCCTTTACTTTGCCTTTGCCTTTACCGCCGCCGTAGCCTTCACGCGCCCTCTTCCTCGGGTTAGTCGATTGGGAATTTTCCGGTTGTTCGTCCGCTGCTCGGGTGCGCGCCGTCATCGCCATGGCTGCCCAGACACAAGCGCTGCCGGCCGAGGACTGGAGCCCGACGAAGGTGACGCAGCACGATGGACTCGTTGGTGGCCCAGGGGCTTCTCCGTCCCAACCCGGAGGAGGGACCCGCGTGGTGGGCTGTCCCGTCAGCGGATCACCGGGAGCCGCACCCGCCGGAGGGGTATGTGGTGAGCTTCACGCGCTACCACCGCATGGGGCTCGGTGTTCCGCCGAGCCGCTTCATGCGGGCGTTGACCCACCACTACGAGGTGGAGCTGCAACACTTCTCCCCCAACTCAATTTCGCACGCCGCCATCTTCGCCGCGGTGTGCGAGGGGTACCTGAAGATCGAGCCGCACTGGGAGATGTTCGTCCACCTCTTCCGGGGCGAGCTCTTCATCAAGGCCTTGAAGCCCAGCAGGAGGCGGCTCGTGCGCATGGGCTCCCTCACCGTCACTGCGAGGGCTGGGACCTCGTCGGCCAATGTCCCCCGCGAATACCTCCGCTACAAGCTTTCCACCAACCAGGCTGGGTGGGACGACCACTGGTTCTACCTGCGGAATGAAGGTGGTCTCCTTCCGCAGTACACCGGCAGGGTCCTCACTCAGCGCCCGGAGAAGTGGACCTGGGGTGTCGCGGCGGACAGGCAATGCCACCTGGTTCCGCTGATGAAGATGATGAGGATGCTGGTGGACGAGAAGAATCTGACCGTTCAGGCGGTCATCTGGGCGTTCCATCAGCGAAGGGTTCTTCCGCTGGCGGACCGCCCCCTTCTTATGCACGAGATGGGGCCGAAGGCCCAGCTCGAGGCGCTAAATCGGTCGAGGATGGCCGAGGAGAGGCTGCCTCGGAGCGAGGGCGTCTCCCGGGTGTCGATCACGATCCAAGGGTCGTTCGTCCCCGAGGACGCCAACCTGATCGCCATGGCACCCGACAAGGGGTGTCTTGACCTGGTAAGCCCCCCTCGAGCTAAGCTGCCCCGAGCCTCCTCCCCCTTTCTCTTTCTCCGAACCTTGTACATTCTTCTTGTGGTTTTTCTCGTCATGCTTCTTCTTCCTCGCAGGGGACGTTTACTTATCATGCGTTGAGGCCCCCGGTGAGAGAGGACGCCGCGGATACCCAGGTGAGGCGCCTCTCTGCTCAGAAAGACAAGGAGAGCAAGGATGCCAGAAAGAAGAAAGAGAAAGACAAAAACTTGCGTCGCTCGGCTCGGGAGCAGAGGCTGGCGAGGGCTCGTCGTAACCGGCAGCCTGGAGATGGGTCCCCCGAGCTCAGCTCTTCGAGCTCGGAGGAGGAGAGTGATGATGAGGAGGAAAGTGACGACGAGGGGATGGATGCGTGTCTGAGGCGCGCGGGGGTCGTCGACGTCCGGGCTGATCGTTCCTCTGTGCAGGAGGATGTCTTGGAGGTCCCTCGGGCAAAGGGATCGCGCGGGACACAGCCGCGGAAGGCGGCGCCGAGCCCTGCCTCGTCAGGGGCTCAAGGCCCGTTGAGCTCCGTGCCGGACGTGCCCCCGGACGCTAGGAAGCCTCGGACCCGGGGCGCCGTCGCCGCGGCACAGAAGGAGGCCACGGCCACGTCTGCCCAGGCGGGGGGTCTCGAGAAGGGCCGGCCCTCGAGAAGCGGCTAACACGTCGAGAGGGACTCCGGGTCCGATCGCCGCAAGTCGCCGAGGGCGGCGTCGAGCCCGCGGAGGAGCGGGCAACATGAGGGGGCGTCGAGCCCCCGCCATGATGACTGCCGGGCGGGGAGCCGTGAGCGCTCTCGGAGCTCCTCACCGCACCGTCGTTGGGAGAAGGAGACCGACGCGGGGGGACGCGACCGCCGGCACGTGCGCCGGAGCAGGTCCCAGAGCTCGCGCAAGGAAGGGCGCCACGAGGACCGCTTGAGGGGGACGCGGTCCCCCCCGAGACAAAGGGCAGGAGGGGAGCTCCCCGCTGGGGTCGAGCCACGGGATGCATCGGGAGCCTTCCCCCGTCCAAGCCACGTGGAGACGGCTCGGGGGCGTGACTCGAGCTATGGGGCGGGCTCGAGGCCCCTGAGCGGGTCCGGCGATTTGGGGAAGAAGCCCCGCCCTCGCTTTGGGTGAGTAGGTCTCCTTAATTTCGTTGGTTGGGAAACTTTACCTTTTTACCTTTGGTGATATGTGCTGTTTTCTGGCTTTTCAGGGAAAAGCGCCCCCGGCAGGAGATGGTCCCCGTGGCGTCCAAGCGGGCCAAGACCTCGAGTTCTGCCGAGGTCCAAGCACCTCGAGGTATGGCTCCTTCTTCCGCTGGGGAGGCCGCTTGGCTGGCGAGGGCTCAAGCAGCCATGGCTCGGGGAAACCAGATGGCCGCCGCGGATCTTGGTGAGGCCGACGCCGTCGACCACGGGGGTCGAAGCTTTTTCCTGTTTCTGACGACGTTGTTCTTCTTTTTCAGCAGGGACCACGGCTCCTGGCGCCAAGCCTGCCGCCACCGCGTCCGTCGCGGCACCGCATCCTCCTCTTCCTCCTCCTCCTCAGATGGCGCCTATCGAGAGGGCCACTCCTCCCCCCGTCGCGACGACCATCTCGGGGGGAGCTCCCGAGACAAGCATGGCTCTGTTGGCGTCTGGGGCTGAAGGGTCGGCGGTCCTCGAGTTCCCGGTCGACGCGAGCCAGCCCGCGGAGAAGGGGAAGGAGGGAGAGGCGTCAGTGGAGAGGGTGCCGACGGTGGAGGAGCTCCTGGATGAGCTGGAGCGGGTGCCGCCCCCGGTCGAGGGCTCAACGCTGGAGGAAGCGCTCGAGGCACCGGCCGGGGTCGACAAGACGCCGGAGGACCCGACGAGGGGGGAGAGGTTGGCGACGAGCCACCCTTCGAGCGACCCGCTACCGCTCGAGTCCCTGCCTCTACGCGAGGCCGTACCATCGCCTCGGACGAAGCAGCAGGAGGAGACGGCGGAGGTGCGGGGAGAGCCACAGCCGGTGCCGCCGGTTGGTGGTTTGCAGCTGGCGCTGCTTGAGCCGGAGGTCGAGGGCCCGCCCATCGTCGAGCTTGATCGACCGACGTGGTCATATCCCGACGCGCCGAGCTCCTCCCGCGCCATGATCCCCGTGGAGCGATCGGCTCAGCGGGGAACTCCGCGGGAGGCGGGGTTGATCTTCAGGGAGCTAGCCGCGCTCGTGGCGGAGGCGGAGCAGTCCTTCTCGGAGGAAGCGGAGAGGTCCGCGCAGGCGGCGGCTGCCCTCGCGAAGGCGCAGGCGCAACTCCAAGAGCTCCGTGCCGAGCTGGATCGGAACGCCCAGATGGCGAGCCGGCTCAACGCCGCACAGGCGGAGGCTCGAGCGGCTCGGGACGAGGCCGCTCAGGCAAAGGAGGAGGCTACCACCGCGCTGTTCGAGGCAGAGGCGTCGAAGAAGGACGCCGTCGATGCTCGAAGTGAGGCCGCTACCGCCCGGTCCGTAGCGGAAGCGGCGAAAAAGGAGGCCGAGAGGGCCCAAGGCGAAGCCGCCACCGCCCGATCCGCAGCGGAGGCAGCGAAGAAGGAGGCCGAGGAGGCCAAGAACGGAGTCGCCACCGCCCAGGCTGTAACGGAGGCGGCGCGGCAAGAGGTGATCCGGAAGGATCTGGCCCTTGCCGATATGGGCAAGCTGGTCGAAGGCCTCAGGGCTGAAAAGCTTGACGTGCTGTCTGAGAAGCGTAGGCTCGAGCAGCGCGTTGAGGGCCTCGCCAGCGACCTCGCCGCTCTGGGCGTGCACTGCGATGGTAATTTTCATGCCTTGTCTTTGCCTTGATTTCGAGGTTTTTATCACGTCGCGGTCTCACTCTTTCTTGTTTGTTGCACAGAGGTCGAGAAGATCGCCGAAGAGCTTCGTGAGACGAACATGGCCCTCGTGGATCAACTTCAAGATGAAGCCATGGTGGCGGAGTGGGCATGCGTTACCCTCGACAGGCTCGGCTCCATGTGGGGTGCCCCTCCGGTGGCCGCGGCAGAGGGCACGGTGGCTCGGGGCGACGCCCTGGTGGACGCCTTGTGCTACTTTGACGTGGCCGCGCGGGACCGCGTCCGGCACGCTCTCCACCATGGCGTCAAGTAGGCGCTCGCGACCGTCCGCTCCGGCTTCCGCTTCCCGGTCAATGTCGTCGCCAAGGGCTTCATTGAAATCGAGGGGAAGGACGAAGAATGGAACGACCGTCGTGTCGAGAAGATCCTCGAGAAGGTGGACAAACCGGGGGCGGCGTTTGTGAAGATCTTCGAGGAAGATGTGTTGCCTCCTGACGCAGGCAGCGGTGTTGAAGGCCCTCCTCCTCCTGGCCTGGACGTCGAGGTTGAGCCCGCTGCGGAAGATCTCGGGGAGGAGTACCAGACCGACGAGGAATAAGGCCTGCGTGCCAAATTTGGGCGTCGAGGTCCTTGTAAGAGATTATGTCATGACTTGTGGCTTGTCGAGGTCAACATGTGTATATATGACTTGTTTGTTTAACGAAGCCGTTTTTCTTTTCAAATTTATTCGATCGTTTCTCTTTGTCGTTAGCTCGAGTTTCTGCAGGCTTGGTCTGTGTTCCTTCGATACGCGTCACGAGTTCCTCGAGGGGAAGCGTAGGTAGGGTACCGTAGCCCGGGGGCGTAGGTGGCCGTCTACGTCGACGCCTCCCGACTCTTGGAAGCTTGAGGTATTTTCGGACTTAGACGTTGCTAGTTCGCTCGAGGTACGAGTCGAGATGAGGGTCGAATTTTTGAAAAGAAAAACGCGTTTTTTCCGGAAGTCTGGGGGGGAGTCCCCCCTGTCAGCCCCCGAGGGAGGCTCGACCCTGGGCAATGCAGGGTCGAGGCTACCTTAAGTTGCTAAGTAATATGAAAGACAGTGCACGAGTTTGCTCATTCATATTTAACATGTTTGTACAAAGCAACAAAATGAACAAGGCCTCGAGGCCTTTAAGGGTAGAAGCGACGTAGCTGAGATATGTTCCATGCGTTCGTCAGGATCCTGCCTTGACAGTCATAGAGCTTGTATGTTCCTGGCTTGAGCACCTCTGCTACGGTGTATGGGCCCTCCCATGGAGGGGTGAGCTTGTGGCGCCCTCGATTATCCTGCAGCCGTCGAAGCACGAGGTCCCCCACCGCCAGGTCCCTCTTGCGCACGTGCTTGTCGTGGTAGCGTCGAAGTGTTTGCTGGTAGCGCGCGGAGTTGATGAGCGCCACGTCTCGGGCCTCCTCGAGCTGGTCCTTGGCGTTGGCGAGCCTTTCATCGTTGGTTTGCTCGTTGTAGGCTCGAAGTCGAGGGGAGCCGTACTCGAGGTCCGTAGGCAAGACAGCCTCGGCGCCGTAGGTTAGGAAGAACAGAGTGAACCCGGTGGCTCGACTCGGCGTAGTCCTGAGGCCCCACAACACCGAGGGGAGCTCCGCAGCCCACCCCTTTCCGAAGTTTTTGAGGGTCTTGAACAGCCTCGGCTTCAGCCCATGGAGTATCATGCCGTTAGCGCGCTCAACCTGCCCATTGCATTGAGGGTACGCGACCGAGGCCCAGGTCACGCGAATGTTGTTGTCGTCGCAGAAGTTGGTGAACTTTTTGCCCGTGAATTGGGTGCCGTTGTCGGTGATGATGACGTTAGGCACCCCAAACTGGTACATGATGTCGGCGATGAACTCGACGGCCTTCTCGGAGGTGGGGTCGCTTATGGGCTTGGCCTCGATCCACTTGGTGAATTTGTCGATGGCCACGAGCACATGCGTGTACTTTCCGGTTGTCATCTTGAGGGGACCCACGAGGTCGAGCCCCCAGACGGCAACCGGCCAAGCGATGGGGATCATCTGTAGGGCGTGCGTGGGCTGGTACGTTTGCTTGGCGTAGAACTGACACCCTTGGCAAGCTTGGACCAGGCGCTTGGCGTCTCCGATGGCGGTTGGCCAGTAGAAGCCTTGTCGGAAGGCGTTCCCTACCAGGGTCCTTGGCGCTGCATGGTGGCCGCAAGCCCCCGAGTGCATGTCGTCGAGGAGCCTGCGTCCCTCCTCGAGAGGGATGCAGCGTTGAAGGATTCCTGATGGGCTTCGACGGTACAACTCTCTTTCGTCGCCGTAGATGACGTAGGTCTTGGCCTTTCGAGAGATGCGTCGGGCCTCCGTCTTATCCTCCGGTAGCACGCCTTGCGTCAGGTAGTCAAGGAAGGGCGTCCGCCAGTCGAGGGGTCGTGATGAAGAAGAGGCGGGCGTGTCAATCTGCATTGCCTCATCGGATGTCGAGGGGTCGTTCTCGAGGGGTGGCGTTAACGGTCGAGCCCCCGCGTCTGGCTCGAGGTGTGGCGTCGAGGGGCCAGCCCCCGGGCCGATTTTGACGGATGGCTCAAAAACGTCCCTCGAGAAGACATCTGGTGGAACCGTGCTGCGCGTGGACACCAACTTTGCCAGCTCGTCTGCGGCCTCGTTGTATTTTCGAGCGATGTGGTTGAGCTCGAGGCCGTAGAACTTGTCTTCTAGCTTGCGCTCTTCTCCGTAGTATGCCTCCATCTTGGGATCGATGCAGCTCGAAGCCTTCATAACCTGGTTGATGACGAGCTGCGAGTCCCCTCGAACGTCGAGGCGTCGGACCCCGAGCTCGAGGGCGATGCGCAGCCCATTGACGAGGGCCTCGTACTCGGCGACGTTGTTGGAGGCGGGGAAGTGCAAGCGTAGCAGGTAGCGCATGTGGACTCTGAGGGGTGAGATGAAGAGCAGGCCTGCGCCTGCCCCCGTCTTCATGAGGGATCCGTCGAAGTACATGGTCCAGAGCTCGGCTTGGATTTGCGTCGGCGGGAGCTGGGTGTCGGTCCATTCAGCAACGAAGTCTGCCAGCGCTTGCGACTTGATGGCTTTTCGCGGGGCGTAGGTGATGGCCTCCCCCATTAGCTCGGCGGACCACTTGGCGACGCGCCCCGTGGCCTCCCGATTGTTGATGATCTCACCGAGGGGGAAGGATGACACCACCGTTACGGGATGAGTGAGGAAGTAGTGCTGGAGCTTGCGCCTCGTGATGATGATGTCGTAGAGCAGCTTCTGGATATGTGGGTACCGAACCTTGGCCTCGAAGAGCACCTCACTGGTAAAGTACACCGGCCGTTGGACCGGCAACACATGACCCTCCTCGTGTCTCTCGACGACTATGACCGCGCTGACCACCTGAGTGGTTGCGGCCACATAGAGGAGAAGGGACTCGGGGGGATCGTCACCCTGGGCTGGTCGTGGCGGCACGAGGATTGGCGCGGAAGTCAGCAACCCCTTCAACTTGGTTAGGGCGTCCTCGGCTTCAAGGGTCCACGCAAAGCGTTCCGTCTTCTTCAGCAAGCGGTAGAGAGGTAGCGCCTTTTCCCCTAGCCTTGAGATGAACCTACTGAGAGCAGCTAGGCAGCCTGTCACTTTCTGTACGCCCTTGAGGTCTCGAATTGGGCCCATCCTCGTGACTGCTGAGATCTTTTTGGGGTTGGCCTCGATCCCCCGTTGTGAGACAACGTAGCCAAGTAGCATGCCCCGGGGCACACCAAAGACACATTTCTCGGGGTTGAGCTTCACATTCTTGACCCGGAGGCACTCGAACGTGGTCTCGAGATCGCTGATGAGGTTCCCGACTTTCTTGGTTTTAACCACGATGTCATCGACGTAGGCCTCGACGGTTTTGCCTATGTGTTCGCCAAAGATATGCTGCATGCAACGTTGGTACGTTGCCCCGGCGTTTCGAAGGCCGAAGGGCATTGTAACGTAGCAATACATACCAAAAGGCGTGACAAAAGAGGTAGCGAGCTCGTCGGATTCTTTCATCCTAATCTGGTGGTAGCCGGAATACGCATCGAGAAATGAAAGTACTTCACACCCCGCAGTGGAATCGATAATCTGATCAATTCTAGGTAAAGGAAATGGAACTTTTGGACACGCTTTATTCAGACCAGTGTAGTCTACACACATCCGCATTTTTCCATTCTTTTTCCTAACTAGTACAGGGTTAGCTAGCCACTCCGGGTGAAATACCTCCTTGATGAATCTAGCTGCCAAAAGCTTGTGCACCTCCTCACCGATGATCCTGCGCTTCTCCTCGTCGAAGCGGCACAGGCGTTGCTTCACCGGTCTGGACCCGGCCTGGATCTCCAAGGCGTGCTCGGTGACTCCCCTCGGTATGCCTGGCATGTCCGAGGGGCCCCACGCAAACATGTCGATGTTCGCGCGGAGAAAGTCGACGAGCACTGCCTCCTATTTAGGCTCGAGGCTAGAACTGATGGCCAGCGTCTTGCCATCGGTCGAGGTTGGGTCGACGGGTATCAGCTTGGTGTGCTCTGCCGGCTCGAAGGCGCCGGCGTGACGTTTTGCTTCAGGGGCCTCTTCGGTGGCCAGGGCCGCTAGGGCTTCGAGCGAGTCGAGGTGGACGTTGGCCTCCCCACGCTCGACGCACTCCACGTCGCAGTGGTACGCGTGCTCGTAGGAGGTGTCGATGGTGATGACCCCTTTCGGCCCCGGCATCTTGAGCTTCAAGTACGTGTAGTTGGGAACCGCCATGAACTTGGCGTAGCCTGGCCGGCCGATGATGGCGTGGTAGGTCCCTTGGAATCCAACTACCTCGAAGGTGAGCGTCTCCCGGCGGAAGTTAGCCGGCGTGCCAAAGCAAACTGGCAGGTCGATGCGCCCGAGGGGGTGAGCCTTCTTCCCTGGTACGACTCCGTGGAACCCCCCGACGCTGGGTCGGAGCTGATCCCTCGAAATCCCCAGGAGGTCGAGAGTCTCGAGGTATATGACGTTGAGGCTCGAGCCCCCATCCATCAACACCTTGGAGAACCGTACATCGACGATGACGGGGTCGACGACGAGGGGGTACGCCCCCGGATTTACGACAAGGTCCGGATGGTCGTTACGGTCGAATGTGATCGGCGCGTCGAACCAGTCGAGGTACTAGGGGGTGTCGTGGCGGAGTGCGAAGACCTCCCGGCGTTCCTTCTTCCTCTCCTGAGCTGAGAGCCCGACGGTTGGGCCCCCGTAGATCATGAAGCAGTCACGCACCGGGGGGAAACCCGCGTCCCCGTCGTCGCGTCGTTTGTTGTCCTTGCCCTTAGGCGTGTCCTCCTTCTTGTCGTCGAGCTTGGCGTAGAAGCCCTTCAGCAGTCGGCAGTCTTTTAGGTTGTGATTCACGGGGCCCTTGTGATAAGGGCAGGGGTCCTCGAGCATCTGGTCGAAAACAGCCCCGTTAGGGGGGCCTCGAGGTTTCTTATGGTCGAGGGCGCCCATGAGCACTTCTTCATCGTCGTCGTCGTCGGCGTCGCGCTTTGCCTTTTGACCTTTGCTTTTATTCTTCTTCTTTTTGTTGTTGTTGTTGTTGCGGTTCTTGGCGTCGTTGCCCTTGTTCGAGCCCTCCGGCGCGGTCACCGCCTTACCTTTGTCCATGGAGCGGCCAAAGAATGCCCCCACTGCCTCGTCGCCTGAGGCAAAGCTGGTGACACGATCCATCAGGTCCTCGACCGTCCTGGGACGGTAGCGTCCTAGCTCATGAACTAGCTCTTGGCATATCGTGCCCGCGAGGAACGCTGAGATGACGTCCTCATCAGGCACGTGGGGGAGCTCGAGGCGCTGCTTCGAGAATCGCCGAGCAAAGTCGCGGAGGGGCTCGTCCGCTGCCTGCCTGCAACGCCGTAGATCCCAGGGGTTGCCTGGGCGCACGCAAGTCCCCTTGAAATTCCCGTCGAAGACCCTGACCAGGTCGGCCCAGTCGTGGATCCGATCCGGCGGGAGCCCCTCGAGCCACCGGCGGGCGGTGTCCGAGAGGTAAAGTGGGAGTTGGCGTATGATCACACGGTCATCGCTCTTTGCTCCACCCAGTTGTGCGGATACATGGGTGTATGCCGGGTCTCTGAGTGTTGAGTGATTGTCAACTGGGATGATGCGCATGTTCTTTGGCTTGTGTTGTGCAGGTGTCGAGCACGGATACAGTGATCGACGGCGAGGTGAAGGTCAAGTTGAGACGTGCCGTGCCGATGGACCGGGTGCGGTGAAGGATGGGCGTGCCGTGCGACGGACGTGCCATGCCGAGGTACCGAGCGGTGAAGGGCGGACGTGAGGCTTGGACTGAGGGACCAGAGGCCCGAGGATCAGCTGTGGTGGCTGGCAGCCTGTGACGACGACAAGTGAAGAAGTGCGGTCATGTGTTGCCTGAGTCATGGACTCAGGGACACGTGTCGGTGGACGAGGTGCACGGGCTGTGCATCCCCTCTACGACGTCAGTTTGGTGGTAGAGCTAGAGAAAAACCATCGAATGGACGGTTTCCAGGTTTGGGCCTCAAAACCTGGGCGTGGACGGTTTCCGAGTTTGGCCACAAAACTCGGGCTGAGGGTTTCCGAGTTTGGCCACAAAATCGGGCTGAGGACGGTTTCCAGGTTTGGGCCTCAAAACCTGGGCGCTGAGGGTTTGCTGAGTTTGGCCTCAAAACTCAGATGCTGGTGGGCTGGTTTCCCGGTTTGGGCCTCAAAACCGGGGGTTGGCTGGAAAAGGCTGGTTTCCCGGTTTGGGCCACAAAACCGGGGGTGCAGAGCGAGGGCGGCACGTGGCGGCGATCTGGAGGTTGCGTCGAGGCAACGCTTCGAATCGAGCGGGCGTGGCCGTCGGATACACCTACCACCGAGTTGGTCCAGAATAACCCTAGGGTTTAGCTGGTTCGCTCTGTAATTAGAATAGTGAGGGGTAGAGTAGGAATTAGACTTAGGTTAGAATTAGGATAAGTAGAGGGAGACACCCTCCTCCCTTCCCATCTCAGTCATTTGCTCTTTTGCACTTAGGGTTTCCTGCTCTCCCATCCCCTGCTGTAGCTTGCTGAGATCCGCAGAGAGACTCACCTCTGTGTATTGTTGATTTTGAGGAAAGGAGGCCGTAACCTCCTTGTCGTAGCGTGTGTTTACGCTTGGGCTGCAAGATCGTGGTGTCGACTCGCGTTTTGGTTGTGTTCTTCGCGGAATCCTTTTTCTCCACGATTTTCCCGTCGTTTGATCTCTTTGCTCGGTTCATCTTTTGCGAACCCGTTTGAACCAAGTTGTTCTAGATCGTGAGGCACTTCTTTCCACCAAAGGAATTAACCTCTAACCTCACGATCTAGGAGATCGATCGATTTTCGTTTCGGATCAAGTTTTCTCCCTTCCCCCGAAATTCTTCGATTCATCGATTTGGAGATAGGTTCGAGCCATGATCTCTTAGGGATAGCTCACTATACTCCTTTTGACTCCTCCCACCAAGTTTGATCCCTAGAGGATTTGTTTTGGGTGAGATCGAGTTGAATCGGTGGACGAACAACACTGTATCGGGGTGACCGGACGCTTGGTCGAGATGACCGGACGCACGGGCAGAGGGTCCGGTCGTTGAACGCTCGGTGTGTTGATCTCGTGACTTGACCGGACGCTCGGTTTGAACACTGACCGGACGCATCGGTTCTACTGTTCATTGAGCTTGTCGTCTTTTGACCGGACGCTCCCTGCTCGTGAGTCCAGTCAGGAACAGTAGGGTTCCAGATCGGTTTTTGTGTGACCGGACGCGTCCGGTCCCTGCTGACCGGACGCTGACCAGAGTCCGGTCGTGACTGTTTTGCGCTGTTTCGTTCGCGGTTTGTTCGTCCGCTGTCGGAATTGATTTCCGTCTTTTGTGTTGGCTTTCTAGAGTTGTGTAGTGTCCCGCTGTGCTTCTTGGAAGCATTCACCCTACATCTAGGGTCGTGGACATTAGCAAGCTCTAGGGTTTGTCCTTTTGGGTGACTCTCGGGACAGTGGCTACTAGTTTCCGTAAGGAAATTTTGAAGCTCCCATTCACCCCCTCTGGTCGCTTTCTGGTTGATTCTCGGTCCTTCAATTGGTATCGGAGCGGGTTAAGGATCTTCCACCTTAGCCGGTTCCAGATCCACAGAAGGCGACATGGATCGCGGCGTGGGCAAACCACCGTTCTTTGATGGGACGAACTATGCGTATTGGAAGATACGCATGTCGGCCTATCTCCAGAGCATGGGCTCTTCTGTTTGGGAGATTTGCAACAGGGATGATTACGTTGTCTTGGCTGCTCATGTCACTCAGCTCCAGATCGATGAGCACGAGGCCAATAGCCGGGCACGTAACGCCTTGTTCTCCTGTTTGAGCATGTCCGAGTTCGATCGCGTTTCTCACCTCCCCACGGCTCGCGAGATTTGGGCGACCCTCATGCGCTTCCATGAGGGAACCACTCAGGTCAAATCCCGCCTCTATGAGTCGCACAAGCGGGAGTATGAGAACTTTCGACATATGCCTGGCGAGAGCATAAAGAGTTTATTCGCTCGCTTTCAGGTCATTGTCAACAAGATGAGAGCGAACAAGGAGTTGTTGCCTTTTGACGATCATGAGAGGGCCTTCAAGCTTTTGCACACTCTTGATCGGTCGGTGTGGGACTCAAAGGTCCAGGCGATCACCGAATCGTCTAACTATGAGACCCTCACTTGCGATGAGCTCTTTAGTAAGCTCAAGTCTAGTGAGATTGACGCCATGTCAAGGGCTTCTTATGAGAATCCTTCTGGCCCGACTATGGCTTTGGTTTCTGGCTCTTCTAACCCCTCTAGAGGTCTTGCTCTTTCATCTCTCTTTTCTGTCACAGAGGACCAGCTTGAGTCTTTGGGGGATGACGAGTTGGCAATGCTCGCCAACCGGTTCTCGCGGTTCCACAACAACCGCATGAACCGTCGCCGCGGAGGAGGACGCTCAAGATGCTATGAGTGCGGCGACCCCGACCACTTCATCGCCAACTGCCCCAAGAAGAACAAGCATTCGGGGAAGGGCGATCATGGGCACAAGTACAACTCCGGCAAGCGCAAGGAGAAGTACGTCCCCGCGAGGCACAAGCGGAGGGGCGGCTTCGACAAGGAGTACATCAAGAAGAAGTACTTGGAGAAGGCCCAGGCTGAGCAGCGTGCGTTCTTCGCCACGCTCAACGACGTCGACGGCTCGGATGACGACTCCACTTGCTCAAGCGATGACGAGTCCGAGAAGAAGAGGATCGAGGACAAGCTGAACGGCCTCTGCTTCTTCGCCGACGACGACGGCTTCTGCACCATGGCGCTTGGTGATGAGGTCGACGGCAAGCTGGAGCACACCCCTTGGGACGACGATGACGACGACACCTCCCAGGTATCCCTCACCCACGACGAGCTTTCTGCTGAGGTTGAGAAGCTTACTGCCGCGCTCCTTAGTCAGGACAAGTTGCTTAGGCGTGCCGCTAAAGAGCGCAAGGAGTTTAGGCAGAAGTGGGAGGACACGGTGAGAGAGCTTGAGTTTGCCAAGTCCACCGTGGTCGTGTCGGAGGAGGTTGAGTGTGAGATGTGCACCACGCACATGACTGACCTTCTCACTTTGAGAGGTAAGTATGCTGCGTTGGTAGGAGAGGTGGATGAGCTGAAGGCTAGACCTTCTCTGTTGGGTGCGTGCAAGACTTGTCCTGTCTTGCAATCTGAGTTGGCAGAGAAGAATGCCAAGATTGTGTCTCTTGAGGAGGCCAACTCAGGTAGCACTTGTGTGTCCAAGTGCGCTTTGTGTGAGGGTTTGGAGATGGAGATTGCCAATGTCAAGCATGGCAAGATGCAAACCGAGGAGGAAAACACATACCTTCGGACCATCTTGTCATGGGTATCTTGTAGTGAGCCGCAGCTCGGGATGATGATCTCCCAATTCAAGCGAGCTGCTGGAGGTCCCGGTGTAGGTTTCGCTCAGGGTGTTGATCTTTCTGCTTTCGGAAAGATTGGAGAGTCGAGTGGTTTGAACCCGAGTGAGAAGCCCAACTCCACCACTACTCCCAAACTTACCAAGCTTCCACCCAAAGAGCCTCTCAAACCTAACACCAAAGATGGGGTAGTTGAGGAACCTCCGAGAGCTCCACCCAAGAACCAAGTGTGGCATCCCAAACCCAACCACCTAAAGAACAAGCTAGACACAATGCCACCTATCCAGGAGGAGTTGCCACAGAAGGGCAAAATGATCCACACCCACAGCCATGATTACCAACAACCCCCTTTGCGTGCGGTGAGGTATCATTGTGACTTCTGTGGGAGAGATGGACACTTGAGCGAGTTCTGCTTTAGGCGCAAGAGAGAGGTGCGCCGTGCTAGGGAGATGAACAACACGGACATGTACCATCCTTTCCATGATGTACATGTGCCGAATGTTCAGAGGAGTGCTCCGAGGAGAGCAGCTAGCCTAGAGGTCTAGAACCTCAAGTTCCCAGGCCTAGGCAGCAGAGAGCTCCGAGGAGAGATGCTAGGCCTAGAGGCGCAGTGCCTCAAGTTGCTAGGCCTAGGCCTCGTAGAGAGCGTGCCCGACGGGGTCCTGACTTTGCAGGATACAGACCCCGTGGCGGAGGCTTTGTTGAGCATTTTCCCCCACCACGTTTTGAGTATCGCGATGGACGCTCCTCCCTTAGCGGACCACGTTTTCCTCTACGTGGTGATCGCTCCTCTCGTAGACGTGCTAGGATTGGTTTTTCTGCTAACCGTTCTTTTGAGCAGCCGGCCCAACACTGGTATTCTCCTTACTTCACTAACCCCAGTGTTGGACCGTATGCTCACCCTATGTCTTTTTATTGATGTAGGTAAAACGGTTGGAGGACATTTGGTTGGTGGATTCCGGTTGCTCGAGGCACATGACCGGAAACGCCAAGTGGTTCTCCAGCCTTAGCCCTGTTGCCGGAAAGGAGTACATAACCTTCGGCGACAATAGCAAAGGTAAGGTATTGTCTCGCGGGTCGGTGCGAGTTAATGAGCACTTCGTGTTGCGAGATGTTGCTCTTGTTTCTAACTTGCATTTTAACCTTCTTTCTGTTTCGCAACTCTTTGACGACGACTATGAGATTCGTTTTAAACCGAATCTCAGTCGTATTTTGGATCCTCAGGGCAATCTTGTGTGTTTGATTTCGCCTTTTGGAAAAGTCTTTCGTGCGAATTTCTCGGAGTCTTTTGGCACTTCTCGTTGTCTTGTGGCTGGACCTTCCTCCTCTGATCTTTGGAAGTGGCATAGGAGACTTGGACATTTGAGCTTCGACTTGCTTGCAAGGCTTAGTTCACTTGGCCTAATCCGAGGATTGCCCAAGTTGCATATGGAGAAGGATCTTGTTTGCCACTCTTGTAGACACAGGAAGATGGTTGCCGCTCCCCACCATCCAGTAACTCAGGTCATGACCAAGCGCCCTGGAGAGCTTTTACACATGGACCTTGTTGGTCCGGCTCGGGTGAGCTCGGTTGGGGGGAAGTGGTATGTGCTTGTTGTTGTTGATGACTTTTCGAGATATTCGTGGGTCTTCTTTTTAGCTGAGAAGACCGAGACTTTCTCCTTTGCTTGCAATCTGATTTTGCGTCTTCAGAACGAGATCCCTTTGAACTCGATGCAAGCAATTCGGAGTGATAATGGTTCCGAATTCAAAAATTCGGATTTTGAGAAGTTTTGTGACCGCTTGGGTTTGGAGCATCAGTTTTCTTCCCCCTACACACCGCCTCAGAATGGTGTTGTAGAGAGGAAGAATCGGACCCTTGTAGAGATGGCCAGGACGATGCTCGATGAGCATAGGACTCCTAGGCGATATTGGGCCGAAGCTATGAGCACTGCATGCTATATTTCCAATCACATTTTTCTGAGAGCGTTCTTGAAAAAGACTTCTTATGAGTTGCATTTTGGTAGACAACCCAAGGTGAGTTATTTTAGAGTCTTCGGTTGCCATTGTTTTATATTGAAGAAAGGCAACCTGGACAAATTCGAGTCTCGTTCTTCTGACGGTGTGTTTTTGGGTTATGGCACTCATACTCGAGCTTATCGTGTACTTAACCTTGACACTAACCGAGTCATGGAGACATCCGATGTCACCTTCGACGAGACCATGGTTTGTCCTTCTTCTCGCTTTGAGCGTGCAGGTGATCATGAGGTTGGCGAGCCTCTTTTTGATGATGATGAAGAAGGTGCTGAAGGGATAGATGACCCAACACCTCCTCCACCTGCAGTGCCGCAAAGAGCGGCTTCTACGACGACTCATGGCCCCGACACCTCTTCTTCCTGGGGGCCGTGGGATCCGCCACCCCGAGCAGTACCATTTGTACCCGGAGAGGCACCAGCTGCTGTTGAGGGGGAGGCCACTTCGGCAAGGGAGGCGCCACGACACATCCAGCGCCAGCACCCGCCTCAACAGATGATCGGGAACATCGACGGACGAGTCACTCGGTCCAGGTCACAACAAATCTCGCACTTCGCTCATTTTGCTTTTGTTGCTAATTTTGAGCCCTGAGATGTTGGACACGCTTTGACGGATCCGGATTGGGTCAATGCCATGCATGAGGAGTTAGAAAATTTTGAGAGAAATCGGGTTTGGGCTCTAGTTCCTCCTCCTCCTAACTGTAATCCTATTGGGACAAAATGGGTTTTCAAAAACAAGCAAGGAGAGGATGGCCACGTTGTTAGAAACAAGGCCAGGCTTGTAGCGAAGGGTTATAGTCAGAAGGAGGGGATAGACTTTGAGGAGACTTTTGCTCCTGTAGCTCGTTTGGAGGCTATTAGGATACTCTTGACTTTTGCTGCATCCAAAGGTTTTAAACTCTTTCAAATGGATGTCAAGAGTGCATTCTTAAATGGCTACATAGAAGAGGAAGTGTATGTTGAGCAACCCCCGGTTTTGAAAATCCCAAGTTTCCAAACCATGTTTTTAAACTTCACAAAGCTTTATATGGTTTGAAACAAGCCCCTAGAGCCTGGTATGATAGGTTGAAAACCTTTTTGCTTGCTAAGGGTTTTAAAATGGGATGTGTAGATAAAATGCTCTTTCTCCTCAGGCAAGGCAAAGACACTCTCTTGGTCCAGATTTACGTGGATGATATCATTTTCGGTGGTTCTTCTCACGCTTTGGTTGCCAAGTTTGCAGATATTATGAGCAGGGAGTTCGAGATGAGCATGATGGGCGAGCTAACATTCTTTCTCGGGTTGCAAATTAAGCAATCCCGAGAGGGGACGTTTGTGCACCAGGGCAAGTACACCAAGGACTTGCTGAAGCGGTTCGATATGGGTGAGGCCAAGCCTTTTCCAACACCCATGTCGACGACGACTGCCCTGGATGCGGATGTGGATGGAGAAGCAGTGGACCAGAAGGAGTACTGCAGCATGATCGGGTCGCTCCTCTACCTGACGGCAACACGCCCGGACATCCAATTCGCGGTGTGTCTGTGTGTGCGCTTTCAGGCCTCGCCGCGCACCTCTCACCGTCAGGCGGTGAAGCGGATTTTCAGGTACCTTCGTTTCACGCCTGAGTTCGGGATTTGGTATTCTGCTTCCTCCACCCTCTCCCTTTGCGGTTATTCGGATGCCGATTTTGCTGGTTGCCGTATTGAGCGCAAGTCCACTTCTGGGACTTGCCAGTTTATTGGTTCTTCTCTTGTTTCGTGGTCTTCTCGCAAGCAGCCTTGTGTCGCCCAGTCTACTACGGAGGCTGAGTATGTTGCTGTGGCTAGCTGCTGTTCCCAGTTGCTTTGGATGATGGCCACTTTGCGTGATTTTGGTCTGAACTTTTCTCGCGTGCCTTTGCTTTGTGACAGCACGAGTGCCATTAGCGTTGCTAAGAACCCCATGCTTCACTCGAAGACCAAACACATTGATGTGCGCTTTCATTTCTTGCGAGACCACCAGGAGAAGGGTGATATCGACCTTCGCCATGTCGATACTCATCATCAACTGGCTGATATTTTCACCAAGCCTTTAGACGAATCAACCTTTAATCGGTTGAGGGGTGAGCTTGGTGTGTGTTTCCCCTTTTAGATGGGGGAAACATTTTGGCTCTTGTATATTGACTGACTCTTTTATCTTTCTTTTTCTTTTGCATTTCAGCATACGCATTCACATTCTAAGCTTCATGTTTATAATCACTAGAATGTAACTATGCTCTATGTAGTATGCTCTGATGCTTATTTTTGATGCTTGTAGCTTATGCTCCTTCTGATCACTAGTACATGCTGTGAGCTGAGCTATTTTGAAATGGTGAATTTACTTAATAACTTACAATCTAAAAATGTTCACCATTGAGATATGCAACTAGCATGTGTAGGATATGTTGAGTTCACTCGTGCTTTTCATATATGCTAGGTTGCTATGTCTCTAGTTCTGAGTCATTCACTTGCTTGGTCTGTTCATATCATGTATAAATTTTGAACCAAGTTTTAGTGAATTGAAAAGATCGAGATGGGATTGCTTGTCAACACATCACGGTATCGAGACGGTTTCTCATTGCACTTTGAGCTAAACTTGAGCCGTGTAGTGTATGACCGAAACCGTAGCTTTAAGCTTCTGATTGCTTCGGCATAGGCTTCGCTCGGTTGAAAAGTTAGGCAATGACAAGCTTTCAACCTCTCGCAATCACATGCTAATAATTGAACTTGTGTAATTTCACCGCTGCAACTCCGATCTAAAGTTGAATTCACAAGTGTATGTTTCATTCTTAAGCATGATGTTTGAACTTTGCTAGGGGTAGTTCACTTTGCATACATGTTTAGCACCTGTTCAGACTCTTGTCTATACATTACTAGTGCTATTTTGATGGTGAATCCCTTTTGACTCAAAACTGCTCTTTCTGCTCATATGTTCATATTTCATATCTGGTGATCAGTTTGAGCCTTTGTTGAGCTTGTATACCGTTGTTGAGTCATTGGAGTTATACTGTTTAGAGCATCTTTGCATTCTCCTGAATATATGCCTGAAGCTGCTAACTTGCATTTTGACTCATATGCATGATGGAAGGGGGAGAATCTCCCAAGTTCGCACTTTTTGTTGGTGCCTTTTCTGATGGGGTGAGCCTTTTCTTGATTAGTGCATTTTCAACTAAGGGGGAGAAATTGCAAATCATATACTCCTGGATGTTCAGGGAGTTTTCCTAGTTGCTTGCATTTGTCAAGGGGGAGTTTGCTAGTTGTGTTGAGCCTTTGCCTCTGTCTTGAGGGACTAGCAAACATTTTTTAGGGTTTTTTGATTTCAATTGGTTCGGAGCGTGTTTTGGTATCAAGCTTTATTATTGGTCGTAAGGCATTGGTATCGAGCCTTCTTTGCTAGTTGTGTTGAGCCTCTGTGCCTCTATCTTGAGGGACTAGCATTTTGCTTCGATTTTCCAATTGGTTTTTGCTAGCGGTGTTGAGCCTGTTCTACCTCTTCTTGAGGGCTAGCTTTGCTTTGCTTGGTTGCGTCGAGCCGTTGCCCATGTCTTTGGGGACCAAGTTGTCTTGCTCTTTCCACTTGACCTTCTTCGGCTTTGTTATGCTTTTGGGTCATTTGGTCGAGTTCTCTCTTCTCCTTCTTTCTTCTTCTCTTTCATTATGATTTGTGTGAGTAGTTGACAATGCACTCATCAAGGGGGAGATTGCGGATACATGGGTGTATGCCGGGTCTCTGAGTGTTGAGTGATTGTCAACTGGGATGATGCGCATGTTCTTTGGCTTGTGTTGTGCAGGTGTCGAGCACGGATACAGTGATCGACGGCGAGGTGAAGGTCAAGTTGAGACGTGCCGTGCCGATGGACCGGGTGCGGTGAAGGATGGGCGTGCCGTGCGACGGACGTGCCATGCCGAGGTACCGAGCGGTGAAGGGCGGACGTGAGGCTTGGACTGAGGGACCAGAGGCCCGAGGATCAGCTGTGGTGGCTGGCAGCCTGTGACGACGACAAGTGAAGAAGTGCGGTCATGTGTTGCCTGAGTCGTGGACTCAGGGACACGTGTCGGTGGACGGGGTGCACGGGCTGTGCATCCCCTCTACGACATCGGTTTGGTGGTAGAGCCAGAGAAAAACCATCGGATGGACGGTTTCCAGGTTTGGGCCTCAAAACCTGGGCGTGGACGGTTTCCGAGTTTGGCCACAAAACTCGGGCTGAGGGTTTCCGAGTTTGGCCACAAAACTCGGACTGAGGACGGTTTCTAGGTTTGGGCCTCAAAACCTGGGCGCTGAGGGTTTGCTGAGTTTGGCCTCAAAACTCAGATGCTGGTGGGCTGGTTTCCCGGTTTGGGCCTCAAAACCGGGGGTTGGCTGGAAAAGGCTGGTTTCCCGGTTTGGGCCACAAAACCGGGGGTGCAGAGCGAGGGCGGCACGTGGCGGCGATCTGGAGGTTGCGTCGAGGCAACGCTTCGAATCGAGCGGGCGTGGCCGTCGGATACACCTACCACCGAGTTGGTCCAGAATAACCCTAGGGTTTAGCTGGTTCGCTCTGTAATTAGAATAGTGAGGGGTAGAGTAGGAATTAGACTTAGGTTAGAATTAGGATAAGTAGAGGGAGACACCCTCCTCCCTTCCCATCTCAGTCATTTGCTCTTTTGCACTTAGGGTTTCCTGCTCTCCCATCCCCTGCTGTAGCTTGCTGAGATCCGCAGAGAGACTCACCTCTGTGTATTGTTGATTTTGAGGAAAGGAGGTCGTAACCTCCTTTTCGTAGCGTGTGTTTACGCTTGGGCTGCAAGATCGTGGTGTCGACTCGCGTTTTGGTTGTGTTCTTCGTGGAATCCTTTTTCTCCACGATTTTCCCGTCGTTTGATCTCTTTGCTCGGTTCATCTTTTGCGAACCCGTTTGAACCAAGTTGTTCTAGATCGTGAGGCACTTCTTTCCACCGAAGGAATTAACCTCTAACCTCACAGTCTAGGAGATCGATCGATTTTCGTTTCGGATCAAGTTTTCTCCCTTCCCCCGAAATTCTTCGATTCATCGATTTGGAGATAGGTTCGAGCCATGATCTCTTAGGGATAGCTCACTATACTCCTTTTGACTCCTCCCACCAAGTTTGATCCCTAAAGGATTTGTTTTGGGTGAGATCGAGTTGAATCGGTGGACTAACAACACTGTATCGGGGTGACCGGGCGCTTGGTCGAGATGACCGGACGCACGGGCAGAGGGTCCGGTCGTTGAACGCTCGGTGTGTTGATCTCGTGACTTGACCGGACGCTCGGTTTGAACACTGACCGGACGCATCGGTTCTACTGTTCATTGAGCTTGTCGTCTTTTGACCGGACGCACTGTTGTTGACCGGACGCTCCCTGCTCGTGAGTCCGGTCAGGAACAGTAAGGTTCTAGATCGGTTTTTGTGTGACCGGACGCGTCCGGTCCCTGCTGACCGGACGCTGACCAGAGTCCAGTCGTGACTGTTTTGCGCTGTTTCGTTCGCGTTTTGTTCGTCCGCTGTCGGAATTGATTTCCGTCTTTTGTGTTGGCTTTCTAGAGTTGTGTAGTGTCCCGCTGTGCTTCTTGGAAGCATCCACCCTACATCTAGGGTCGTGGACATTAGCAAGCTCTAGGGTTTGTCCTTTTGGGTGACTCTCGGGACAGTGGCTACTAGTTTCCGTAAGGAAATTTTGATGCTCCCATTCACCCCCCTCTGGTCGCTTTCTGGTTGATTCTCGGTCCTTCAAGTTGGCAGCCTAGGCGGAAGTCCGAGAGCCAGAGCCTGGGCTCGACCTCCCCGTCATACTTCACGATGTTGGTCGGTGGTCGGAAGCGGTCGGGGAGGGTTGAGTTGCGGATGGCTCGGCTGAAGACTCTGGGGCCCGGGGGCTCGAGGACTTGCCGATCCTCGTCACTGTCATAGCGCCCCCCTCGATGGGCGCTATAGCCACGCTCTTGGGCCCCCTTGTCCTTGCGCCGATGGTTGATGTCGTTGCGGGAGTCATCGGGGTCTCGAGGTGGCCGGTTGTCGACGATCCGTTCCCGGACTGGCCTAGCTCGAGAGGCGTCCGGCTGGTGGACGAACATCTCGCGCTCGTTGCGGGGCGTGTCTGCTGGTTTCCCCGAGGCCGCCCCGCGCAGCCGCGAGGCTGAGCTCTCCGCCTGCTGCACAGCGGCTGTCTCGAGGAGGTTCTTCATTTCACCAAGCATGCGCCTGGCGTCAGGGTTGGAGACGGCGGGTAGATCATGGAGCAGCATTGCCGCCGCCACCACGTTCTGCCCGGCTCGCGGGAAACGCACCTCGGGGCGTGCTGGTGCCCCGTCCTCGAGGATCTGCCGGTGGACCTCTCGAGTGCGGCCACGAACACCGGCGCCTCGAGGCTGGGCTGGTTCCTGTGCTATAGTTTTCTCGAGTTGCAACAGGTGCTGTCGCTCCTCCTCAGCCTTGGCGATGGCCTCCCGCAGCTGCGCGAGCTGCGCCGCCCGGTCGTCGCCGTGCTGAGATGGTGCAGCCGGTGTCGGGGGTTCGTTCCTCCCCTGAACGCGTGATCCTCCTGCCGCAGCCACGTTTTCGGGCTCTTCGAGGTTGAGCGCCGGCCTGGTGTCGTCATCGCCGTCGTCCTCGGCGTTGTCCATGACCCCCTCGAGCTGGAAGCACTCCCTGGTGGGGTCCCAGAGGTCAGGGTCGTGGTAGTCGTACTCATCGGAGTCGGAGCTATTGATGCCGCGCCGCCCTGGCTCGTGCCGGGACTGCAGCTCGCGGTACCACTCCCCGAAGGTGGCTCGACGAGGTGGCTTGACGGCTCGTGAGAGGCCGCGGTCGACGTGCGCGGGGTAGACGATCTCCAGGTCGGTGGTGGCTCGTAGGAGTACACCCGGACGCTCCTCCCGCTCTGCGGCCGCCCGGTCCTGACGGCGCTCGTCGAGGTGGTGGGCGTAAACAACCGCGGAGTTGTTGAGGCCAAATGGGAACCGCTGGCGTCGGGCGCGGTACACCCCGTGCGGGAGGAGGCCTGGTGGTGTCGACGGAGCACGGTTCGGGGGCCTCTGGCCAGGCTCCCGGTCCGTGCACGTGACGAACGCGAACTCGCTGGGGGAGTGCGCACGCGCCCTGGAAGTCTCCGGCCGCGCGTCGGGCAGGTTTCCCCTCGGGGACTCTGCGTTAGCCGCGGGGAAGTGGGAGTGCGCCGTGGGCACCGCCCGTGCCCGGCGTCGATGGTGACGACGGCGCCGCTCGCGAGGTGGCGACGCGTGGTGGTGCGGGCGACGCGCCACGCCCCCCGCGCGGGGTGGCGTGACATGCCCTCCGCTCGGGCTCTCCGTGGAGAGCAGGGTCAGCTCGTTGCCATTGTCGGTGGCCAGGAACTCGAGGCTCCCGAACCAGACGACGGCACCAGCCGAGAACGAAGGAGGGGACGAAGCCATCCAGAAAATAACGAGAAATCGACTCGGACACGCGAAGGCCCCTACCTGGCGCGCCAACTGTCGGTGTTTCGAACCCGGGGGTATGACACCAACGAGTAATATGATCGCGTGCTCTCTTCCTGGATGGTGATGCAAGATGACACAAGGATTTATCCTGGTTCGGGCAAAGAAGGCCCTACGTCCAGCGGGGGAGGAGGTTCTTGTATTACTTGCACCTAAGTGCTCGTACAGGGGCGAATACAAGCTCAGTGAGCATGGACCGAAGTCCGGACTCGTGTATGTGTGTGTGTGTGGACTCGTGTGTTGTCCCTTGTGCGCGAAGGCCCCTGGCGTCCCCTTTTATAGATCAAGAGGAGGCCAGGGTTTACACAGGATTGACATGTACAACGCTCGGTATGGCGAAGGGCAGGAACTCTGTCTTGTCGAAGCCACTGTAGCCAACGTGGGTGTTGCTGTTGAAGCGTCCTTGATGCATGGCCTCCATCCTAGGCGCGGACGTGGAGGCGTGGCGACGTGGAGGCCGTACAGCACCCATCCCGGCACGTGCAGGACACGGCCGGGTCCCTCCGGGTCTTGGGGTACCTGTCCTCCAATAGCGTGAAAGTAGCCAGGGCTCGAGGGGCTCAGAGCCGGCCTCGAGGTGGCGCCTGCGGGGGGTTCGAGTCCCCGTAGGTATGGGAAAGTGCCGGGAAACCCGATTGAGCAGCAGGTATCCGGGCCTCGAGACGTGGCTTGGATGTGCAACAGTGTAAGATATGGGTTAACAGTGCCGTACTGGTGCGTTTTTACCCATGCTTGTTGTGAAAACGAGACTTGGCTCTGCCCTGGTTCACTGTGGTACACGTCGGGTTGCAGAGGACGTGACTGGAGTAGGTGGATGCATTAAATGCGCGGTACGGTGTTGAGGAGCAGGAAGCTTCCTCTTCGTGAAGGGCTTCGAAGGGTAGTGGAGCGCTCGCTCGAGGCCGGGCGCGGAGGGCTCGGGTGAGCGGAGGTTGAGCTCCAGCTCGAGGCCTAGGGTGTGATGAGCCTCGAGGGATAGACTATCGTGTTAGAGGGGCTCGAGGTCCCCGCGCGGGTCCCGAGGGGCGGTGCATAGCTGTAGCGGGCTCGAGGGGTAGGTTACCAGGAGGCGGTCGGTAAGGTTTTGGCAAGTCTAAGCTCCCTGGCGGTGGGCCAGTGTTGCAGACTCCGAGGGGTTGGTTTCTTGGAAGGTTAGCCTAGCTGGGTTTATTAATTGGTGTTCTAGGTTTAACCTATTTGTTTGCGTTGATTGGGGGTACCCCTTTGGTGTTCCCCCGACAGGATTCAAGGATGAAAGTGAAAGGATCAAATCAGCCTAGAGGGGGGTGAATAGGTGATTTTTAACAATCTGAAACTTCACAAACTAGAATATGTAGTTAGATAACAACCAGAGAGGCCGGTTTGTTTGGGTAGGTACTACCGTGTGTGAAACACCGATACTACCGACACAAACAAACGACACCACCGTGATCCTAAAAGAAACTACAAATCCGATGTATGTAAGCTATGAAGGTAATACAACAATCTACCCCACTTCCCTAAGTATGAAAGATAGCAATCCTACTCTCACCGAGCCTTTGTTGCTTCCCTTGATGTAGATCGAGCCTTCCCAACCTAAGAAGGAGATAGGGATAGGAAGAACACGAAGAACACAACAACAAGCGTAATATAGAAAGTAGAGACAACAACAAGCACACGGGACACGCGATTTATCCCGAGGTTCGGCCAATCCACTAAGGAGTGCCTACATCCTCGTTGTTGAGGTGACCACAAAGGTCGGAGTCTATTTCACCTCCTTGCCTCACTCAAGCAACCACAAAGGCTACGAGAGTTTCTCCACTAGAAATCACAAGGGAAATACAAACACTTCGGGGAGCCCTCACAAGTGAATCAATACGGGCTACCACGAAGAACACCTAACCGGCTAGAGCTCAAAGAGCTCAAGAGTAATAGACACAAATCAAGCCGGCTAGATGGAAACCAAGTGCTCAAGTTGTAGATCGAAGCTTCTCACTCTCTAATCTCACTTCCCTAGCTCAAATCTTGCAAGAGAATGAATCTAGGAGCAAAGGGGAGAGAGAGGGGAGTAGTCAATGCTTGGATAGCTTTTCGTCTGAAGTTAGGTCGCAATAAGTGAGTGGAATGAGTGGGCAACCGTGAAAAGTGAAGATGAGAAGTATTTATACTCCCTTAGTCCCGAGGCTGGTCGGTAGTACCGACCACCCATGGTCGGTACAACCGACCAGTCATAACGTTCGCACAGATCTAGATCTGGCTAAAAAGTCAACTACCGACCATAAGGTCGGTACCACCAAGGGCGGTAGTACCGACCCTATGGTGGTTCTACCGCTAGGCCAAATCTGCCGCGAACAGAGAGCTCCACAGAAAGGGACTTGGTCCCTCGGTAACTACCGACCAGGGTCGGTACCACCGAGGGTCGGTAGTACCGACATAATGGCGGTACTACCGCCAAGTCAAAACGCGTCAGACCAGAGAGCCCTGCAAAACTTGGTTGTTACCGGCCTTGGGTCGGTACCACCGGGGGCGGTAGTACCGGCCCTATAGCGGTACTACCGCCAGGCCATTTCTGATCCATCCAGAGAGCTTCGCAAAACCTGCCTTTCTACCGACCAGGGTCGGTACCACCTAGGGCGGTAGTACCGACATAATGGCGGTACTACCGCCAGGTCATTTTCGAGCCAAACAGAAAGGGTTGCGAAACCAGGTTTACTACCGACCTGGGTCGGTACCACCGAGGGCGGTAGTACCGACCTTATAGCGGTACAACCGCCAGGTCATATTGAGCGCGAACAGAGAGCATGTTAGAGCAGCGCGTAGACCAGCCATGGGCGGTACTACCGACCGCCCATGGTCCGTACTACCGCCCACACAGAAAAACCCTCCATGTGTTCATGTTTGTGAGGTGTCTCTCAAGCAAGCTATAGTTAGTCGATTTGAGCACTTTTCTCCACATCTAGCCAACCTACTTTGTGACCCTCTTGATAGTCCGGCTTACCTATAACTCAAGTTTAAAATTGAAATTTTAAACTACTACTTGAGCTAGGCATCTTTATGTCCAAATGTATCCAACGTGCTATGTTCATGAGATTTCAACGTTTCAAATCTTTCTTAGGACTAACACCTGCATACATGCTTTTATAAACCGGTTAGTCCCTAATTTGATTGTCATTAATTAGCCAAAACCCATATTGGGGGCGAATGCACTTTCAAACTCCCCCTTTTTGGTAATTGATGACAACCAACTTAGGCTTACAATAAGGATAGAAAGAATTGAAGCTTTTGAATTCCAAAATTTAGTTCAAGCTCCCCCTTAGTGTATGGTTTGGATATGAATTTCAAACCTTGATTAAAAAACAAGGTTGCATACACAAGAACAAGAGCTCCCCCTAAATTTTACAATCTGTGGGGTGCCTAAGTGTGTGTGACAACATTATATAAATCAGTTTTGAGATGCATGAACAATATGGCAAGGTGATTCACATAACAATGTAACAAGAAAAGCGAATGGCTATGGAAGAAAGAAAAGGACTCAAATCACATAGCCATATCGAAAACAACAATCACCAACCATGACATGAGCATAGATAGAGAGGATGAACCATACATGAATATAACCTTAAGCACAAATGTTTTACATCCTCGTCATCATATCACAAAACATCACAAATAAAAGTAGCATACCACACTTAGTTCTCAAAGATTAACCCTCTCTCACACAGCTAGCTATTACACCAAGATAAAGCCTAACACTCCCCCTTTGGCATCAAGTACCAAAACGGGTAGGCCACGATAAGCAGAGAACTAATAGTAGCTGCTGGAAGACCCACCATGATAAGGATCACCGAAGAGAGAGGAATACACACTAGCACCAACATCACCTCCTAGGAGCGACGACGGAGCAGAAGAATCCGGCGGAGAAGTAGGGTCGCGGAAACCACCACTCCCAGCTGGATCGGCGTTGGGGCCAGCAAAACCCATGTACGAGCCACCACCACCACCGTGATATGATGTGGATCCGCAAGCAAAGGACGTACCCGCACCATAGTTAGGGTAGAAGGGAGGAGCCTGGTACTGTGGTGGAGGCTGAGGATAGAACTGAGGAGGCTGGAACAACATGAAGCTGTAAAAGCCAGCTTCACCACCACCGGGCTGCTGGGGCTGCTGCTGCTGCTGGTAATCATCGTCATCATCATCATCATCATGGTGCTGGGGTTGAGCATCATACTCGGCAAAAGGATCTGGATGGGGTCGGGGTGGAGAACGCGGAGGGAGACCAAGGTGCTCACGCACCTCCTGATGATGTCGCTCGTCGCGCTCGGCCCTGTAGCACATCCACTCAAAAATCTTGTCGAGTGCGGAGCGAAGACCGCCACTCCTACGCCTCTCACGACGCGGAGGAGGAGCGGTAGCAGGAGGTACATCCCCACTAGCCAGCTCGGGGCCATGAGCCTCGCCAGGCGCTGCTGCAGCTGGAACCTCGTCGCCTTCAACAACCTTGTCCTTGACGATCGATGTAAACTTCCGAACACCGTCCGGTCGTACTCAAAGGTAGCTCCCACAACATGCTCAATGATGTGCATTAGATATGGAGCATAAGGCAGGTTCTTGTGAGGGTCACTATAGACATCTGAGATCTTCTGCCAGAGAAAGTGTGAGATGCTGAACCGGCCATCTGGCAAAGCAAACCGGACAAGGACCTTGGCAGCATCATCTCTCAAGTTGTCTTGGTCTCCAACCTTAGGATCTAGAGTCAGGCGCATCAAGTTGTTAAGGACAAAGTAGACAGGCTTCAGGCCAGGGACCTTGAAGTTTGCCACTACACCATCCATGTAGACACATGAACTCTGCAGCTGCTCTGTGTACATGCCCCCACCATACATCTCAGATAAGCGAGGAGCATCTCTGTCTTCATGGTTGAAGCCCAACAACCTAGCAAAGGTGACGAAGTTGCACCGGTAGTGGACCCCTTGGGTCATCCAATGCAGCACCTGAGCCTCTTGATCAATAAACAGGGTGGCCCAAAACTGACAGATAATCTCCTAGTTGTAGCTGCGCTCCCCAGATATCAAACCAAGAATTCTCCAGTCCTCCAGCCTCTGAACCAAAGCATCGATCTCTTCGGAGCCCTTGTCAGTCAAGGACCGAATAGATAAACGCTTATGCTCAAAGAGTGGAGGATGCCCCTTAGCACAAAAGCCCCTCCAAAGGACTGACACATAGTAATCTTGCTGGAACCGGGACCAAAACCTCCTGTCCACTGTATCATCCCGAACAAAAAGATATGGATTTTCTGTCCTCTGGGATCTCAACAAGTTTCCCTTCTTCCTGTTGGAGTAGTCTATGGGATTTCCAAGATGTGCGGGGGCAGTCATCAAGGCTCCAGCTTCAGGGTGCATATGAAACACCCGGTTGATAAGCAACAACCCTGAAGTCGGAGGAGATGGCGGACCAACGCGAGGATCGATGGAATGACCCTCACGTTCAGAACCAGCCGCCAGGGACACACCACCCACAAGGACGCTATGTAGGCGCCCAGGCGGACCAGCGACAGGGGGCGGAGAAGGCGGAGGAGCAGCATGATCACTCCCACGTGCACCGCTCCCAACTACACCACTGCCTGCACCACTGCCACCGGATCTGCCTCTGCCGCTGTCGGTACTACGACGACTCGTGGATGAATGTCCACGGACCTGTCGAGGGACATCCTCGCTGCTGCCACCAGGACGAGCACGACGCGCGGGATTGCGGCGCTGCGTCTCTCCCTACTGCACATCCCCAAGCCCAAAAGCCACATATTCTTCCTCATCATCATCTCCAGCTTGGTGAGAGGGCCTCCGGCCATGCGACATCTAGAACAAGATAGCATAGACCGAAGTGAGACAAAGGAGATAGAAAGACAACTTCAAAAGATGTACCAAAGACGATGATCGAAATCGGGGAGGAAAACCCCTTGCTGCGCGCGGTCGGTACTGTGACACATTAGTGTCAAGCACTGCATTAGGAATTGCAATTAGCTACTAAGAAGCATAAGCAATGCATTGCATCATTTCATGTGCATGAGAGTGCTTTTGCCTTTGTTTATTTATTTGGATTTGGATTTCTTTTGACTTGATGATTTAAATGGATTTCTGTTTTGGCAAAGAGTTTTATAAAATAGAGAATATTGAGTAGAGTGCTTTTCATGTTGGAGTTTTGACCTAGTTCTATATAGTGTGTTAAATAAGAATAAGTCAAACGAAATGGTTTATGTTTCAAAATTTGCTTTGTTTATGTGGAGGATTTAAAAATGGTTTTCAGAAAAGTGTCTTATATGAAAGTTGTAGAGAAAATTATTTTGAGCAACTTTCATATTTGGGTCAAAACCTAGTTTGGAGTTTTTGAAACTGTTTCGAATGGTCAAAGTTTGAAAAGAATTTGGAAAAAGAAAAAGGAAAACGTTTTCTCCCGCGCCAACCCTTCCTGCCCATCCGGCCTTTCGGCCCAACCCGCCCCCGCTCGCCCGCGCGCCCCGCTCGCCGCGCCAGCGCCGGCCCAGCTCGCCCGCTCGCATGCGCCGGCCCGCTCCCGCACTCGCCCGCGCGCCGCGCGCGCCGCGCACCGCCGCCCGCCTGACGCCCGTGCCGTACGCCGGCCGCAAGCGCCGCGTGGCCGCCTTCGCCTGCACCGTATCCCGCTCGCCCTATCGCCGCTAGATCGTTGCTCGCTCGATCACGCCACGATCCCTGCTCGCCAGTCGCCGCTCGCCTCGCCTGCCGCGCCCGCGCTGCCCCGCCGACCGCGCCGCCGTGTCCCGCCACGACCACCGGCCGGTCAAGCCGATCAAAACCCCGAGCGCACCGCACTCCCCTCTCCCCACTGCCATTCCAGCTCGCCCGCTCTCACTCCCGCCCTCCCTCTCAGCTCCCACGAACGCGCAAGCATCCGTCACTCTCGCCGACCGTTCACCACCATCACTCCCCTCCACCGTTCCGGCCACATCCGACCACCACCATCCAATCCCTCTCGCCAGCCTCTCCGCCTATGCCGTGCACACGCCGTGCGCACATCGTCATCCCCGACCGAGCCCCAACGCCGCCGGAGGACGAAGCGCCTCTTTCGGTCCGTCAGTCGCCACCGCCGAGCCGTAACGCCGTTCTTCCCCAACCCGAGCTTCACCGACTCCTCTTCTTCATCCTCGAGCTTCACCGAGCCAAGGCAAGGTGAGAACACCACCCAGTCTCAACGCTACCGTCTTCTACCACCCGTTTCTCTCCGGCCGAGCGCCATGGGCGCCGCCGCGGACCTCGCTCGTGGCCAAGCTCCTCTGGAGCCACCCGGGCCAAACCAACCCCGTAGCTTTGCTCCTTAAGGTTCACTCGAGCTTTTGCCTTCCCCAATTTCTCCGGCCGCCGCCGGAAACGGCGTAGCCGCGCGTTGCCACCATCACCGTGCGCCGCCGCTCGTCGCCGGCATGCTCCGGCCGTGCGCTAGCCAAACCACCTACACCACTCGATGCGCCTCATCGAGTCGAGTTCACAAGCCTAGCTTTCCCGCCGGCGACCTCACCGTCAGCGAGGAATCGGCGGTCAAATCTTTCCCCTGTTTTCCGTCTCGCCCGAGCCCTCGAGCCAGGCCTCGGACGGGCGATGGCTTTTCGTCTCGCCCGAGCCCTCGAGCCAGGCCTCGGACGGGCGATGGCTTTCCGTCTCGCCCGAGCCCTCGAGCCAGGCCTCGGACGGACGATAGTTTCCCGTCTCGCCCGAGCCCTCGAGCCAGGCCTCGGACGGGCGTTTGTTTTTCCGTCTCGCCCGAGCCCTCGAGCCAGGCCTCGGACGGGCGATGGCTTTCCGTCTCGCCCGAGCCCTCGAGCCAGGCCTCGGACGGGCGTTTGTTTTCCGTCTCGCCCGAGCCCTCGAGCCAGGCCTCGGACGGGCGATGGCTTTCCGTCTCGCCCGAGCCGTCGAGCCAGGCCTCGGACGGACGATAGTTTTCCGTCTCGCCCGAGCCCTCGAGCCAGGCCTCGGACGGGCGTTTGTTTTCCGTCTCGCCCGAGCTAGGCCTCGATCGAACCCTCGGCCGCTGTCTCGTTCGAGCCGGGCCTCGAGCGAGCACACACCCTTCCGTGCGCCGAGTGTTTCCAGAAAACGTTTTCCAAAATGTTTTTCTTTTTTCAGTAAATGTTTGTTTATTTTGTAGATCCTGTTTTGTTAGTCCAAATGGAGTGCTTTCAGTTTTGTTAGCTTGTTCTGCCATGGAAAAATATAAAAGTATTTTTGATAGAAGTTTATTTTACTGTTTTCATTTATTCCAGTTTATATGCTTTTGCTAAGATAAATGGTTATATATGTTGTCTGGTTGAGTTAATTCCTGGAAAATTTGGTGTAAGTTTATTATCATGTTTTACACCTGTGAAAAATATATGATGCACTGTTTATGTGGAAAAAGTTTCTGTTATGGTTTAAAGTCCTTTTTGGCTGATTTCTTAGAATAAATGTTAAGGTGTTTTATATGCTGAAATAAAATATGGGAAAATTTGTGTAGTCTCTGTTCATGAGGTTCAAGCTAAGAAAAATGTAAGCATGACCTGTTATGTGAAGAAATCTGGAGATGCTTTACAAATGTGCTTTTCTGTGTGTTCCTTTGAAAATTCATGTAAAAAATAGTATAATGTTTCTGTTCATGGAACTTTCTTGGTAAGCATAAAATGTGAAGTAGAATCTGGGAAAAATATGAAGTCTGCTGTTTAACACTTTTTGGATGGAGAGCTAGTTCAAAGCACCTTTTTGGGCAGTTTGCTTGTCATTTTTATATCTGCAGTTCTGTGTTTTATTTTTGGCTGAAATTTGTTCAGTGGAGCCCAGCAACTATTGTTTGCCTTCTGGAAATTTTGTGGATTTTTCTGAGTCCAGAAAAGTGCACTTGCAGTTCAAACCTAAGTTTCTTTTGAATTATTTATTAATCGTCGCATGCAATAGGATCGACCCCGCCGGAGCCCGACCAGGAGCAGGAGATAAGCGCCGAGCAGCAGATTCCGGAGCTCCAGCAAGCCGAGGAAGCCGACCCCGTCCCCGTCACTAACTTGCCCGAGTGCCCCTCTCACGAGGCCTCGGTCTTCACCCAAGGCAAGCCCCGGAGCATTCTAAGTCTCCCAGTATTTACAATTAAATTACTTGAGTCCTTTTATATTGTGATGCATTAGGTTTAGGAGTTGGAATGAATCCTACTTGCTGCATTACCATTCCTTGGTTATTGATTAATATCTACCTTGTTATCCTGATATTTATTTACAATGTAGAATTGCTTAGCTTGCTTAATAAAAGTAGTAGTTAAGAATGTTTCCGTAATACCCTGATGGGTAGTTACCGGATCACGGTTGGCTATATTTGCTATCGTGGAAAAGAACCTGAATAGTAATAAAATACGGTCAACTGGAAGGCAAGGCACAAGTTTGGAAACTTGGGGCAGTCCGTCCGTTGGATCGTGTAGGTTTGTATCGATGTTGGCCCTCGTTCATTTTTGAACGCGCCCTTTTACTTAGGGATATGTCGGTGCCGTAATCATCGACCCCAAAGCCGGTTAGAAGCTGTTCGGGCCGGTCTCAACCCGTGTCGTGCCCTCTAGTATGGAAATTGCGATCTGCCGCGTGAGGCCATCGCCAGGTTCCAATTGGGCGGTCCGTGCTTGAACCGCGGCGATTACCACCACGAACAAGCGTCGAGCGGTTGCCCAATGCATGGACCCGACGGGGAAAGTGTGGGCTGGTATTAAAGGTCTTTCATCAGCTGGTTTGGAATTCGATTCGAGTCGCCGTCTCCCCCGGTTAGTGGGAAACTATGGCGAGCTTCACCACGATACAACTCCATGTGATATCTAAAGGTTCAACTAAAATGTGGACAAGTCAACTGGATATGGTTATACTATTTGTCTGCTAGACTCAAGTGTGTGCAATAGTTCAGGTGCAAACCTAGAAGAAGGAATAGGTATAAAAGATGACTGCTCATCATTATCATTAATTACCGCTTATCTTAAATTGAGCTTTTCGCAAATTCAAGATCCCAGCTCCACCCAAAAAGGCCTTGCATGTCCTTGGTGTCTTTATTTTCAGTTGGACGGGTAAGTCTAGCTGAGTACATTCCCGTACTCAGGGTTTATCCCGTTGTTGCAGATGGCCAGGTCTACTTCGGCTATTGTAAGCACTGCCTCTACCCAGTGAAAGGTGATGAGGAGTAGGCCCAGGGCAGGGTCATCCAGAAGCTTTTCCCTTTTCTTTTGCTGGACTGAGACTACTAGTGGCACATTATCTTAAAAAGAGAGGAGTGAGTTGTGTCGAGTGGATTTATCAAAACAATGTTTTATTTGGACCACGTGTGTGGTGGTCATGTGTTAAAAACTTATTTAAGCTTCCGCACTTCTAAAATTTAGTATTGTAATAACTCCGTTTTAAATTCCGCACTCTGATATTTTAAATTCGGTTTCATTTTCGCTATGTTGTACCTTTACGAATGTAATCCTTGAACGATGCGATCCTGTATGATGTATGGTGTTAGAAATCCTTCGAGGTTTCCGGACTACCGGGGTTATATGGGTTCAAGTATGAGTCAAGGTCAGACGGATTTGACTAAGATAATACTTGAGCTCTTATAATCAGGACGGTTCCGCCACAGCCTGGTATCAGAGCATGCTTCAAGTGATTACCTCCGTGAAGAGCTATTTTCGAACTAAAATGGGTATTTCAAGACTATTTTCAAAATTATTTTCGATTACTAAGTGTGCCCAGTCTCGTCCTTAAGCCCTATACTAGGAATCAGGTGGTTTAACTGCTAACAGGGTTCAGAGTTTGCTTCATGCTAGATCTTTATTTGCTGGTCCATTCTCGGGAAAAAGAGAATGCGTCGATCGCGAAAACATGCATAAAATGATTTTTGTGAGATATGAGAGCATGACCGTCCAACCGTCGGTCTAGGTGAGAGTTCTTATACCAAGTATGTGCGAGCTCCACGCAGACACATACGAGGGTATCAATGTTTTCAAGGGTATTTTCTATATTGGTGCATGGTGTTTAGTGTTGGCTTCTATGTGTTGCGCATATTAGTCAACACTTAGTTGCTTTATCATTGGGAATTTCTTTGGGCTGAAATGGATCTTCTGTAGGTACACTAACTATGCGAACGAGTAGAACATGTAGATAACGCATGAGAGATCGTTCTTACCACCGACTAAAACGTTAGGACTTGCGAGTCATGTTAGTGAGTGAGAACGTAAGTATGATCATGCATCATGTTTATATTCATGCATTTAGATTACCTCCCCTTAAATTAAAAATTGTCTCTTTTCTATAAAATTTGCCAACTTAATATCCGTCTCACGAGAGTTCGAAACCCTTTTTGTTCCTACAGATGGCCCGGACTAAGTTGACTGCTCGCAAGGCCACCGGAGCCAGAGGAGTTCCGCGTCATCGCTTGGCCACCAAGCTGACCCGGAGGACGTTCTTGACCTACTTCGGGCTGCCGACTATCCTTTGGAGGATTTTGCAGGCCGTAGGCTATGAGGACGGACAGGAGCCCAGGTACTCATGGCAGAAGGAGATCTACGGGCAGGATTCCTTGGTCATGGTGGAAATCAAAGTCAAGGCTTTGCCCGCCAAGCCTCACTAGACAGGGTGGACAGAGATCACCAGAGGCACTTGTGCCAAGGATGGAGCCAACAGGGCAGCATACCTAGTGCTGAAGGATATCATCGCCCGCTTCCCCGCCGACCTAGCAAGTGCGATGGCAGGAGTGTTTCCCCGTGGATCACTTTTCCCATTGCGCTGGAAGCAGACTTCGGAGTCAGTCTTGACAGGAAGCCTAGAGGAGAGGTTCTACTGTGAGACACCTGCGATGAGCGCCACTGGAGCTTTGCTAGATGTATGTGAGAGTTTGGAGCGCACTCTTGGGAGTGTGTCCTTCACCCTCACAGCCACCTACCAGAGCAAGAGGAAGCTTCAGGAGGACTTCAACGCTGAGGTTGCTCGTCTGCAGGAGAGGATTCAGCAGCTCACTCTTGAGCGTGACGACGCCCGCACCACAGCAGCAGCATCATCAACGTCAAGGCCCGGAGCCCAACCAGTACAGCTCCTATTGTGACTTCTTGGACACTCGTCCTCTTGTGTTCAAGGAAGCCACCAAACCGCTTGAGGCTGATGAGTGGCTCAACTCCATCACTCAGAAGTTCCGTCTGCTTCGTCTGACAGAAGAGCTCAAGGTGGAGTACGCCGCCCACATGTTGGAAGAACCCGCAGGCTTATGGTGGGCCCAGTACCGTGCGTCCTTGCCAGTAAATGCACGTGTCACTTGGGATCAGTTCTCCACCGCTATGCGCAACCACTACATCCCTAGTGGTCTGATGGAAATGAAGGTTGCAGAGTTTGTGAGGTTATCCCAGGGAACCAGGTCTATGTCTGAGTACTTGCACAGCTTCAACAACCTCGCTCGTTATGCCCCAGACTTTGTGGATACTGAGGCCAAGAAGATCGCAAGCTTCAAACGTGGCATGAGTGCTGCTATGCTTTCCAAGATGGGCAACAGTCACCGCACCACCTTCACTGACTTCGTCGGTGACTGTCTCAATCAAGAGGCCAATGACAGCCGGCTAGCGACAGAGACGCGCCGTCGTGCAAATGAAGGAGGTTCATCCCAGCAAAGGACCCCTTTCGGAGCACACGCCCCATATCGCCCGCCTGTCACAGGAGCAAGATTCCGTCCCCCACAGAGGAAGATCACCACCAACCGTCCCCGTCCCAGTTTTCAGAAGCCCTACACCGCCCCTATGATGCAGAACAAGAACAAGGCAGGAAGTGCCGGAGGTCCCAAGACTCCTTATGTGATTGGCCCATGCTACAACTGTGGTCAGACTGGACACCTGTCACGTCAGTGCCCTCGCCCCAAGAAGCAGTACACTCAGCCCCCACCTCGCACCGGTCATGTGCATCACACCACCGTGGAAGAAGTGCCAGAAGGAGAGCCTGTCACCGCTGGTACGTTTCTTGTTAATCAATGCCCTGCAGTTGTGCTGTTTGATTCTGGAGCATCACATTCTTTCATAAGTGAGAATTTTGTTATAAGAAGTCATTTGAAGTTGATAGAGTTAGACCGGGGATATCAGATAAGTTCTGCCGGAGCTGTTCTCTCCGCGCGTAAAATGGCTAAAGGAGTGGAAATGACCTTTGGGGATAAACAGGCCATAGTGGACCCCATAGTCATTCCTGGTCTAGGTTTGGATGTAATCTTGGGTATGAGTTGGATGAAACTCTGGAAGGTTAATCTAGACACCGCAGAAAGAGTAGTGTCCATGGTTAGTCCCAGGAATGGATCTTCTTTTCGGTTCAAGTTACCTCGAAACCCCCATGAGATCGGAGTGTTGTTTAATATCACGGCAAAGCGGATAGCTGAGATTCTGGTAGTATGTGAGTTTCCGGATGTTTTCCCTGATGAGTTGCCTGGACTACCGCCAGACAGAGATGTGGAGTTTGCTATAGAGTTAGTCCCTGGAACAGCACCCATATCTCGGAGACCGTATAGAATGCACTCTAAAGAACTCGCAGAGCTTAAAGTTCAGTTACAAGAGCTGTTAGATAAGGGTTTGATACGCCCGAGTTCGTCACCTTGGGGATGTCCTGCTATCTTTGTGAAGAAGAAGGATAAAACTTTAAGGATGTGTGTGGACTACAGACCGCTTAACGCAGTAACTATAAAGAATAAATATCCCTTACCCCGAATCGATGTCTTGTTCGATCAGTTGTCAAAGGCGAAAGTGTTCTCTAAGATCGACCTGAGTTCAGGATACCATCAGATTAAGATCAGAAGGGAAGATATACCGAAAACAACTTTCTCCACCAGATACGGACTCTATGAGTATCTTGTTATGTCCTTTGGATTAACCAATGCGCCGGCACATTTCATGTACCTGATGAATTCGGTCTTCATGCCAGAGTTGGATAAGTTTGTTGTAGTGTTCATCGATGACATCTTGATATACTCTGAAAATGAGAAGGATCATGCTGAGCATCTACGAGTCGTTCTAACCCGGCTTAGAGAGCACAAGTTGTATGCTAAGTTCAGCAAGTGTGAGTTTTGGTTGAAGAAGGCACCTTTTCTTGGTCACGTCCTTTCAGAGGAAGGAATTTCTGTGGACCCTTCTAAGGTACAAGAAGTTATGGATTGGGAAGCACCCACAAGTGTTTTTGAGGTTCGCAGCTTTTTGGGTTTGGCAGGATACTACCGTCGGTTCATTCCGGATTTTTCGAGAATAGCCAAGCCTATGACCCGTTTAACGCAGAAAAACAAGAAGTTCGAATGGACCACAGAGTGTGAAGCAGCTTTTCGCACTCTGCGAACGTTGTTGACATCCGCACCTGTTCTGGCTCAGCCAAACTTGGAGGAACCTTTTGATGTGTTTTGTGACGCATCCAAGATCGGACTTGGGTGTGTACTCATGCAGAACGGGAGAGTTATTGCCTATGCTTCTCGCCAGTTGAGACCGCACGAAGAGAATTATCCCACTCATGATTTGGAATTAGCAGCCGTCGTGCATGCACTCAAGATTTGGAGGCATTATCTTATGGGTAACCTGTGTCATATATACACCGATCATAAAAGCCTGAAGTATATTTTCACCCAGCCAGAGTTGAACATGAGGCAGAGAAGATGGCTAGAGTTAATTAAGGATTACAACCTAGAAGTGCATTATCACCCCGGAAAAGCAAACGTTGTAGCCGATGCCTTGAGTCGCAAGACTCATTGCAACTCCCTACAACCACTGTTGGAAAATGGATTTAACCTTATGCACCCTGTTATGGTGAACAACATCACTCTTCAGTGTACCTTGGAAAGTGACATCATCGAGAGGCAGAAAACCGATGAAGAGATCTGTCAGATTAAGAAGAGGTTGGAAATCAGTAGTTCGTTGAACTTCAGAACAGACAAGCAAGGAATACTATGGTATAATCAGCGTTTAGTTGTTCCTAAAGATACAGAGCTAAAAGAAAGAATTCTGAATGAAGCTCACAATTCAAAGTTATCCATCCATCCAGGAAGCAGTAAGATGTACCAGGATTTGAGAACCAGGTATTGGTGGTCAAAGATAAAGAAAGAAGTTGCAGCTTATGTTGCAAGATGTGATACTTGCTGCAGGATAAAAGCTATACACCTGAAACCTGCAGGATTATTGCAACCGTTATCGATCCCAGAGTGGAAATGGGAAGAAGTTAGTATGGATTTCATCACAGGTCTTCCCACCACTCAAAAAGGAAATGATTCTATCTGGGTTATTGTGGATCGATTGTCTAAAGTAGCTCACTTCATACCAGTTAAGACTACACACCGCCCCCATCAGTATGCAGACTTGTATATTCAGAATATCTTGAGATTACATGGAGTTCCGAAAAGGATTGTTTCTGATAGAGGACCCCAGTTCATTGCACGTTTTTGGGAACAGTTGCATAAGGAACTAGGAACTAAGTTGGTAAGGAGTTCTGCCTATCACCCCCAGACCGCAGGACAAACTGAAAGAGTAAATCAGATTTTGGAAGACATCCTGAGAGCTTGTGTTTTATCTTCAGGAGAATCATGGGAGAAATGGTTGCCCCTTGCTGAGTTTTCGTATAACAACAGCTACCAGGAAAGTATAAAGATGGCACATTTTGAAGCTCTATATGGACGAAGATGCAGAACCCCGGTTAATTGGGTTGAATCCGGAGATCGAGAATTTTATGGGTCAGATTACGTAAAGGATGCCGAAGAGATTGTGCAAACAGTACAGCAACATATTAAGGTAGCACAATCCCGGCAAAAGAGCTATGCCGACACACGAAGAAGACCCTTGGAATTTCAAGTAGGAGAGTATGTTTACCTCAAAGTCTCACCCATGAGAAAGGTCCAACGTTTTGGAATTAAGAAGAAGTTAGCACCTCGATATGTGGGACCGTACCAAATCATAGCAAGGAAGGGAGAAGTAGCATATGAAGTGCAGTTACCCCCAGAGATGAGCGTAGTCTTTCCAGTGTTTCACGTCTCATAATTGAAGAAGTGTCTTCGAGTTCCAGAACGTGAAGAAGTTCAAATCCCGGATGTCACGATCAGATCAGACCTGGAATACTACGAACAACCCAAGGAGATTTTGGATACCAAGACGCGAGAGACTCGTAACCAAACAGTGAAGACTTACAAGATTCTTTGGAGCAATCACGGACCCAATGATGCAACTTGGGAAACAGAGGAGTACTTACGTGTAAACTACCCCGCTTTTTATAAAGATTGGTACGTAACTCAAATCTCGGGACGAGATTTCTTTTAAGGGGGAAGGGCTGTGACACCCTAGTGTCAAGCACTGCATTAGGAATTGCAATTAGCTACTAAGAAGCATAAGCAATGCATTGCATCATTTCATGTGCATGAGAGTGCTTTTACCTTTGTTTATTTATTTGGATTTGGATTTCTTTTGACTTGATGATTTAAATGGATTTCTGTTTTGGCAAAGAGTTTTATAAAATAGAGAATATTGAGTAGAGTGCTTTTCATGTTGGAGTTTTGACCTAGTTCTATATAGTGTGTTAAATAAGAATAAGTCAAACGAAATGGTTTATGTTTCAAAATTTGCTTTGTTTATGTGGAGGATTTAAAAATGGTTTTCAGAAAAAGTGTCTTATATGAAAGTTGTAGAGAAAATTATTTTGAGCAACTTTCATATTTGGATCAAAACCTAGTTTAGAGTTTTTGAAACTGTTTCGAATGGTCAAAGTTTGAAAAGAATTTGGAAAAAGAAAAAGGAAAACGTTTTCTCCCGCGCCAACCCTTCCGGCCCATCCGGCCTTTCGGCCCAACCCGCGCCCGCTCCCGCTCGCCCGCGCGCCCCGCTCGCCGCGCCAGCGCCGGCCCAGCTCGCCTGCTCGCATGCGCCGGCCCGCTCCCGCACTCGCCCGCGCGCCGCGCGCGCCGCGCACCGCCGCTCGCCTGACGCCCGTGCCGTACGCCGGCCGCAAGCGCCGCGTGGCCGCCTTCGCCTGCACCGTATCCCGCTCGCCCTATCGCCGCTAGATCGTTGCTCGCTCGATCACGCCACGATCCCTGCTCGCCAGTCGCCGCTCGCCTCGCCTGCCGCGCCCGCTCGCCGTGCACGGCATCGCCCGCGCTGCCCCGCCGACCGCGCCGCCGTGTCCCGCCACGACCACCGGCCGGTCAAGCCAATCAAAACCCCGAGCGCACCGCACTCCCCTCTCCCCACTGCCATTCCAGCTCGCCCGCTCTCACTCCCGCTCTCCCTCTCAGCTCCCACGAACGCGCAAACATCCGCCACTTTCGCCGACCGTTCACCACCATCACTCCCCTCCACCGTTCCGGCCACACCCGACCACCACCATCCAATCCCTCTCGCCAGCCTCTCCGCCTACGCCGTGCACACGCCGTGCGCACATCGTCATCCCCGACCGAGTCCCGACGTCGCCGGAGGACGAAGCGCCTCTTTCGGTCCGTCAGTCGCCACCGCCGAGCCGCAACGCCGTTCTTCCCCAACCCGAGCTTCACCGACTCCTCTTCTTCATCCTCGAGCTTCACCGAGCCAAGGCAAGGTGAGAACACCACCCAGTCTCAACGCTACCGTCTTCTACCACCCGTTTCTCTCCGGCCGAGCGCCATGGGCGCCGCCGCGGACCTCGCTCGTGGCCAAGCTCCTCTGGAGCCACCCGGGCCAAACCAACCCCGTAGCTTTGCTCCTTAAGGTTCACTCGAGCTTTTGCCTTCCCCAATTTCTCCGGCCACCGCCGGAAACGGCGTAGCCGCGCGTTGCCGCCATCACCGTGCGCCGCCGCTCGCCGCCGGCATGCTCCGGCCGTGCGCTAGCCAAACCACCTACACCACTCGATGCGCCTCATCGAGTCGAGTTCACAAGCCTAGCTTCCCCGCCGGCGACCTCACCGTCAGCGAGGAATCGGCGGTCAAATCTCTCCCCTGTTTTCCGTCTCGCCCGAGCCCTCGAGCCAGGCCTCGGACGGGCGATGGCTTTCCGTCTCGCCCGAGCCCTCGAGCCAGGCCTCGGACGGGCGATGGCTTTCCGTCTCGCCCGAGCCCTCGAGCCAGGCCTCGGACGGACGATAGTTTTCCGTCTCGCCCGAGCCCTCGAGCCAGGCCTCGGACGGGCGTTTGTTTTTCCGTCTCGCCCGAGCCCTCGAGCCAGGCCTCGGACGGGCGATGGCTTTCCGTCTCGTCCGAGCCCTCGAGCCAGGCCTCGGACGGGCGTTTGTTTTCCGTCTCGCCCGAGCCCTCGAGCCAGGCCTCGGACGGGCGATGACTTTCCGTCTCGCCCGAGCCCTCGAGCCAGTTCTCGGACGGACGATAGTTTTCCGTCTCGCCCGAGCCCTCGAGCCAGGCCTCGGACGGGCGTTTGTTTTTCCGTCTCGCCCGAGCTAGGCCTCGAGCGAACCCTCGGCCGCTGTCTCGTTCGAGCCGGGCCTCGAGCGAGCACACACCCTTCCGTGCGCCAAGTGTTTCCAGAAAACGTTTTCCAAAATGTTTTTCTTTTTTTTAGTAAATGATTGTTTATTTTGTAGATCCTGTTTTGTTAGTCCAAATGGAGTGCTTTCAGTTTTGTTAGCTTGTTCTGCCATGGAAAAATATAAAAGTATTTTGATAGAAGTTTATTTTACTGTTTTCATTTATTCCAGTTTATATGCTTTTGCTAAGATAAATGGTTATATATGTTGTCTAGTTGAGTTAATTCCTGGAAAATTTGGTGTAAGTTTATTATCATGTTTTACACCTGTGAAAAATATATGATGCACTGTTTATGTGGAAAAAGTTTTTGTTATGGTTTAAAGTCCTTTTTGGCTGATTTCTTAGAATAAATGTTAAGGTGTTTTATATGCTGAAATAAAATATGAGAAAATTTGTGTAGTCTTTGTTCATGAGGTTCAAGCTAAGAAAAATGTAAGCATGACCTGTTATGTGAAGAAATCTGGAGATGCTTTACAAATGTGCTTTTCTGTGTGTTCCTTTGAAAATTCATGTAAGAAATAGTATAATGTTTCTGTTCATGGAACTTTCTTGGTAAGCATAAAATGTGAAGTAGAATCTGGAAAAAATATGAAGTCTGCTGTTTAACACTTTTTGGATGGAGAGCTAGTTCAAAGCACCTTTTTGGGCAGTTTGCTTGTCATTTTTATATCTGCAGTTCATTGTTTTATTTTTGGTTGAAATTTGTTCAGTGGGGCCCAACAACTATTGTTTGCCTTCTGGAAATTTTGTGGATTTTTCTGAGTCCAGAAAAGTGCACTTGCAGTTCAAACCTAAGTTTCTTTTGAATTATTTATTAATCGTCGCATGCAATAGGATCGACCCCGCCGGAGCCCGACCAGGAGCAGGAGATAAGCGCCGAGCAGCAGATTCTGGAGCTCCAGCAAGCCGAGAAAGCCGACCCCGTCCCCGTCACTAACTTGCCCGAGTGCCCCTCTCACGAGGCCTCGGTCTTCACCCAAGGCAAGCCCCGGAGCATTCTAAGTCTCCCAGTATTTACAATTAAATTACTTGAGTCCTTTTATATTGTGATGCATTAGGTTTAGGAGTTGGAATGAATCCTACTTGCTGCATTACCATTCCTTGGTTATTGATTAATATCTACCTTGTTATCTTGTTATTTATTTACAATGTAGAATTGCTTAGCTTGCTTAATAAAAGTAGTAGTTAAGAATGTTTCCGTAATACCCTGATGGGTAGTTACCGGATCACGGTTGGCTATATTTGCTATCGTGGAAAAGAACCTGAATAGTAATAAAATACGGTCAACTGGAAGGCAAGGCACAAGTTTGGAAACTTGGGGCAGTCCGTCCGTTGGATCGTGTAGGTTTGTATCGATGTTGGCCCTCGTTCATTTTTGAACGCGCCCTTTTACTTAGGGATATGTCGGTGCCGTAATCATCGACCCCAAAGCCGGTTAGAAGCTGTTCGGGCCGGTCTCAACCCGTGTCGTGCCCTCTAGTATGGAAATTGCGATCTGCCACGTGAGGCCATCGCCAGGTTCCAATTGGGCGGTCCGTGCTTGAACCGTGGCGATTACCACCACGAACAAGCGTCGAGCGGTTGCCCAATGCATGGACCCGACGGGGAAAGTGTGGGCTGGTATTAAAGGTCTTTCATCAGCTGGTTTGGAATTCGATTCGAGTCGCCGTCTCCCCCGGTTAGTGGGAAACTATGGCGAGCTTCACCACGATACAACTCCATGTGATATCTCTAAAGGTTCAACTAAAATGTGGACAAGTCAACTGGATATGGTTATACTATTTGTCTGCTAGACTCAAGTGTGTGCAATAGTTCAGGTGCAAACCTAGAAGAAGGAATAGGTATAAAAGATGACAGCTCATCATTATCATTAATTACCGCTTATCTTAAATTGAGCTTTTCGCAAATTCAAGATCCCAGCTCCACCCAAAAAGGCCTTGCATGTCCTTGGTGTCTTTATTTTCAGTTGGACGGGTAAGTCTAGCTGAGTACATTCCCGTACTCAGGGTTTATCCCGTTGTTGCAGATGGCCAGGTCTACTTCGGCTATTGTAAGCACTGCCTCTACCCAGTGAAAGGTGATGAGGAGTAGGCCCAGGGCAGGGTCATCCAGAAGCTTTTCCCTTTTCTTTTGCTGGACTGAGACTACTAGTGGCACATTATCTTAAAAAGGGAGGAGTGAGTTGTGTCGAGTGGATTTATCAAAACAATATTTTATTTGGACCACGTGTGTGGTGGTCATGTGTTAAAAACTTATTTAAGCTTCCGCACTTCTAAAATTTAGTATTGTAATAACTCCGTTTTAAATTCCGCACTCTGATATTTTAAATTCGGTTTCATTTTCGCTATGTTGTACCTTTACGAATGTAATCCTTGAACGATGCGATCCTGTATGATGTATGGTGTTAGAAATCCTTCGAGGTTTCCGGACTACCGGGGTTATATGGGTTCAAGTATGAGTCAAGGTCAGACGGATTTGACTAAGATAATACTTGAGCTCTTATAATTAGGACGGTTCCGCCACAGGTACTACCGACCCCAGAGGGCGGTACTACCGACCGCACAGCAGCGTGCGGTTCCCCTCAACCCAATCACACAAATCGTTCATGAACTTGCAAACCATACATCCTAGAAGTATCTACACACTAGATAGAGCAATCCTACCAAAGGAATCGACCTAGAACAAGGTACATTGAGAGATCGGGCAAGAACACCCTAGTACCTTGCTACTCGTGAAGAAGAGGTCGAAATCCAATGAAGGAGAAACTTCCGGGCTTCAAGAACACCACCAAGATGATCTCCACACTCCAAAGCACCTTCACACCGGACAGATTTGGATTTGAGTGGAGGAGGAAGGAGATCGAGAGGAGGGGAGGATGCGGCGGCTGCACGGCTGAAGGAGGCGGCGGCCACGGTGAAAAGCTTTGACTGGATAGGGTTGAAAAGGATTTCACCACGACCTTTTATACTTGGGTCAACACGGTCGGTACTACCGCCCATAAGGGTCGGTACTACCAACGTCGGTACTACCGCCCTTATAGCGGTACTACCGGCTGTACACTTCCAGAACGGACAGAGAGCTATTCTAGGAGAACTTTGTGTGATATACTACACAAACTTAAATCATGTCCAGATTTCAAATAAACAGTACATAGCCATGGACATAAGAGAAACATGCAAAATAGATTTTGAAATCACACACAATATTTTGTCAAAGCATTTGTCTAGGTCTCTAGGTGAAAACAAATATGTGCAAGACATCAAGCCACGTTACGAGAATCAATGATATTTAGTTCACTCCTCAAAGCACAAAATCTTGACTCATCTAAAGGCTTTGTGAAGATATCGGCTAGTTGTTTTTCGGTGCTCACATGACGTATTGCGATATCTCCTTTGGCTTCATGGTCTCTCAAGAAATGGTGTCGGATGTCTATGTGTTTTGTGCGAGAATGGTTTACGGGATTGTTGGCTAGCTTGATAGCACTCTCATTGTCACACAAAAGTGGAATTTTGTTTTCCTCACATCCGAAGTCTTTTAGTGTTTGCTTCATCCAAAGTAGTTGAGCACAGCATGCGCCGGCCGCCACATACTCGGCTTCGGCGGTGGATAGAGCAACACTATTTTGTTTCTTAGAACTCCAAGACACCAAAGACCTTCCAATAAATTGGCAAGTCCCGGTAGTACTCTTCCGATCTACTTTGCAACCGGCATAGTCCGAATCGGAATAGCCAAGTAGATCGAAAGTGGAGCCCTTGGGATACCACAAGCCAAGATTCGGAGTGTGCACTAAGTATCGAAAGATTCTCTTAACGACCATAATATGACATTCTTTCGGATTAGCTTGAAACCTTGCACACATGCACACACTAAGCATGATATCGGGCCTAGATGCACAAAGGTAAAGTAATGAACCAATCATAGAGCGATATACCTTTTGGTCCACTGACTTACCATCCACATTTAGATCAAGATGTCCATTGGTAGGCATGGGGGCCTTGATGGGTTTGGCCTTGTCCATCTCAAACTTCTTTAGCATGTCTCTTGTATACTTGGTTTGACTGATGAACGTGCCATCCTTGAGTTGCTTGATTTGGAATCAAAGGAAATACTTCAACTCACCCATCATGGACATCTCGAACCTTTTGGTCATGATCCTACTAAATTCCTCACAAAAAGCCACATTAGTACTACCAAATATTATGTCATCGACATATATTTGGCACACAAAGATATCATTATCAACTTTGCGAGTAAATAAAGTAGCATCGACTCTTCCTATCTCAAAACCCTTTTTGAGTAGGAAGTCCTTAAGGCAATCATACCAAGCTCTAGGGGCTTGTTTGAGCCCATAGAGCGCCTTGTCAAGCTTGTAGACGTGGTTGAGAAACTTTGGATCTTCAAAACCCGGTGGTTGCTCCACATACCAATTCGGAGAGGAGGCCATTGAGGAATGCACTTTTCACGTCCATTTGGTATAACTTGAAATCATGGTGAGTAGCAAAGGCAAGTAATATGCGAATTGATTCAAGCCTAGCTACAGGTGCATACGTTTCCCCAAAATCCAAACCTTCGATTTGAGTGAAACCTTGAGCCACCAACCGTGCTTTGTTTCTTGTTACCACGCCATGCTCGTCTTGCTTGTTGCGGAAGACCCATTTGGTTCCTATCACATTTTGCTTGGGCCTTTCCACCAAGGACCAGACTTCATTCCTGGTGAAGTTGTTCAGCTCTTCTTGCATAGCCATCACCCAGTCCGGATCATCAAGTGCTTCTTCCACCCTAAGAGGTTCCAAAGAGAAGACAAACAAGTAATGTTCACAAAAACTTGCTAAGCGAGAGCGTGTCATTACCCCACGCCGTATGCTCCCCAATATGTTGTCAACGGGATGATCCCGTTGAACTGTATGATGAACTCTTGGATGTGGCACAAGTGATCTCCTTTGGATGGGTCCATCTTCATCATCTTCATCATATGTGTTGATGTCCCCATCTTCTTGTCGGACTTCATGTTGAGCTTGTGTTTGATCATCAACTGGATGTATCACATGAACATCACCCACACTACCACCGTTCGGAGTTGCGGAAGCTTCATCATGCACATTTGGATGCACATGATGGATATGAGAATCTTGTGGAGTGTGTGATGGATCATCTTCATCATCTTGAATTTCAACGGGCCTCACATCACCGATTGAAAGCCTCTTGATAGCTTCGGATGGAGGCACGTCATTACCTACAAGCTCATCATTGACTTGCTCCTTTTGGGAGCCGTCGGATTCATCAAAGGTCACGTCTACTGTTAACTCAATAGTGCCGGTGGCATTATTGAATACGCGGTAGCCATGTTCGTTAGTACCATAACCAAGTAGAAAGCCCTCGTGTACCTTAGGTGCAAACTTTGAGCTTTTGGCCCTCTTGTTAAGTATCAAACACTTGCAGCCAAAGACTCTAAAGTAGTGCACCTTCAGTTTGTTACCGGTTAGAAGCTCATATGGCGTCTTCCCCCTTAGCTTGTGAAGGTATAGACGGTTAATTGCATGACACACTATGTTCATCGCCTCCGCCCAAAAGCCATGGGAAGTCTTGTATTCATCCAACATAGATCTTGCGGCTTCAACAAGAGTTCTATTCTTCCTTTCCACAACCCCATTTTGTTGTGGGGTATATGGAACGGAGAACTCATGCTTGATTCCTTCATCATTAAGATACTCTTCTATGTTGGTGTTTCTAAACTCGGTCCCATTGTCGCTTCTCACTTTCTTGATCTTGAGCTCAAACTCATTTTGAGCCCTTCTAGCAAACTTCTTGAAGATACCTTGGGTCTCGGTTTTATCTGCTAAAAAGAACACCCAAGTGAAACGAGAAAAGTCATCAACAATAACGAAACCATATTTGTTACCGCCGATGCTTTGGTAAGCAACGGGTCCGATGAGGTCCATGTGAAGCAGCTCCAATGGTCTTGTGGTTGATACAACATTCTTCATTGGATGCTTTGCTCCAACTTGCTTTCCTGCTTGGCACGCACTGCAAATCCTATCTTTCTCAAATGAGACATTGGTTAGTCCGAGGATGTGCCCTTCCCTTTGAAGTTGGGCTAAGTTCCTCATCCCAACATGAGCTAGTCGGCGATGCCAAAGCCAACCCATGCTGGATTTTGCCATTAGACATGTTGTAGGTTCTACCTTACTAGTTGAGAAGTCAACTAGGTAAAGTTTTCCCTTCAACACGCCTTTAAATGCAATAGAGGAATCCCTTCTTCTAGAGACGGTCACACCCTTATCCGCAAAGAGACAATCGTAACCCATTTCACAAAGTTGAGAAACAGATAACAAGTTGTAACTCAACGAATGCACAAGTAATACATTAGATATGGAATTGTCAGTTGAGATAGCAATTTTACCCAAACCAAGCACTTCTCCTTTTTCGTTGTCACCAAACACAATGTTGTTGCATGTGTCGTTGCTTGATTGGAAGGAGGAGAACATTTCTTTTGCCCCGGTCATATGATTGGTGCATCCACTATCCAACACCCAACTTGACCCACCGGAGGCATATTCCTACAAAACAAGATTATGTTCTTGATTTAGGTACCCAAATGAGATTGAGTCCTAGGGGGTTAGTCACATAAGCTTTTGGCACCCAAACATTTCTCATAATTTCCCTCTTCTTGAGGGCACCAACATACTTGACTACTATCTTGCCATCCTCCCCCCAACAACACAAGTAATCACATGTATAGCTTCTTGATATGGGCTTTTGTTGCTTGGGGGCCTCCACTTGCTTTTCCTTGTTGATCTTACCATTAGCAAGTGGAGCTTTGGGATTGGCAACCTTGTTGGCCTTGTTCATGAGGTCAAAGAGGGGGACCCCTTTGTTAAAGTTAACAAAAGGTACCCCATTGACCATCTTCCTTCCATTGGCCTTACCACCATACCTATTGTACCCAATTCCATCCTTGATGGATGGGTGTCTTGCGGTCTTGAGGATATCTTTTGGTTGTTGCACCTTACACTTGCAACCATTCCTCAAGATCATGTTCAACCTATGAATCTCCTTGTCTTTCTTCTCTAGCTCAACAAGGTTAGTTGCACAAGCATTTATATCAATTTTATAGCATCTTTTGCAACCATTACTAGTTGAGGCATTAGAGCCATCGAAATCCTTAGAAGAAGTTGAAGAAGTGCTATTCCAAAGAGTGTTGTAGCTTAGTTCAAGAGTTTGATATTTATCTTGAAAGCTTGTGAGGCTTTCTTGAACCAAACTAACCTCATTCTTTAGGTTAGCAATTGAGTCATTGCTTGTGGAACACTCCTTAGCCAACTTCTTGTTAGAGTCATTGGCTAAAGATAATTCCACGGTCAATTTCTCAACCTTCAACTTCTCCTCGGCAAGAGAGGCTTCCAATGCAAGGTTCTTTTCTCTCTCTTGAGAGATCAAGTCCCCTTGCAAAGCAAGACTCTCATTCCGACTCTCTAATTTAGTGAGCAACTTTATGATTTTAGGTCCACCTTTCTTACCAAATTTTTTGATTATGCTAAGCTCAAATTCATCCATTTCATCATCACTATATTCATCGCTAGAACAAGTAGGAGAGTTAGATGATACCTTCTCATCCTTAGCCATGAAGCAAGAATGAGTGAAGTCATCCTCGTCATCGGAGAGGTTCTCGAACAAGCGTGATGAAGTTGTCGATGTAGCCATGTTGGAGAAGAGGCTTGGAGAAGAGGTCTTGTGTATGGCAATGTTGGCCGCTCCCTTCTCCTTCTCCTTGCTCTTGCTCTTCTCTTCATCACTTGAATCATCTTCCGAGAACCATTGCTCACCAAGATGAGCTTCACCACCTCTTCTTCTTCTTTGCTTCTTGTCATCACTCTTGCTATACTTGTTCTTGTTCTTCTTTTGTGGACAATCGGCAATGAAATGATCATCCGCACCACACTCATAACATGTCCTCTTCTTTGACTTCTTGAAGTATCCGCTTTTGCCCCTCTTATACATTTTCTTCTTCATAAATCTTCGGAAGTTCTTCACAAGGAGAGCAATCTCATCATCGGAGTCATCACTTCCTTCACTTGATGAGTCATCTCGGGCCTTGCTTCCTTCTTCTTGATTAGCTTTGAGAGCCACCACCTTCTTATGGCTTTCCTCTTGATCTTCTAGAGCTTCATCATCCAAGACTTCATGATGCTTTATTTTGGCAAGCATCTCATGAGGTCCCATGCTCTCATAGTTGGGTCTCTCCATGATGATTGATGCAAGAGTCTTGTTCCTCTTTCTATATGCTCTCAATAGCTTTCTTCCAGCTGAGTAGTCATCCCACTTTTTGTCTCCAAGAGCTCTAATCTGATTGACCAATGTCATGAATCTATCAAACATTTGTTGAGTGGTCTCACTTTTCTTGATAGCAAAGTTCTCAATCTTTCCATGAAGAAGCTCTATGTTGCACTTCCTCACACTTGCATCACCCTCATATGATATCCTGAGGGTGTCCCAAATCTTCTTGGCACTCTCCATTCCATGTACCTTGTTGCTTTCTTCAGGCTTAAGGCATGATAGGATCAATGATGCGGCTTGAACATTCTGTTGAAACTCAATCACATCATTGTCAGTGAACTCTTGACCTTCAACATGACTTGGTCCACTCTCAACAATCTCCCAAACTCTTGCGGCAAGAAGGTGTAGCATCATCTTGTGTGCCCAATCATTGTAGTTGATTCCATCAAAGGCAGGTGGTTTGCCTAGATTGACGCTAGGCAATTGAATGACTTTGCCCATTTGGCTATAGTCATAGTGCACCCTAGAGAACTCGTTGTCTTTCTTGCCTTTCTCTTCATCTCCCTTCTTCTTGTCATCTTTGGGCGGTGGCGGATTTTCTCCACTTCCGGATGATTCGGCTTTGCTGTCTCAAGCTCGCCTCAAACTCTCAATCTCATCTTTCATCTTCTTCATTTCTTCTTCATGCTTCTTTGCTTGATCTTCCATCAACTGAGCAGAAACCTTCTTCACGATCTCATCAAGTTGTTCTTGACTTAGGGTCGACATGATTCTCCCTTACGCGGTGAAGCGCTAACACAAGGGTTAGGCTCCGATACCAATTGAAAGGATCAAATCAGCCTAGAGGGGGGTGAATAGGTGATTTTTAACAATCTGAAACTTCACAAACTAGAAGATGTAGTTAGATAACAACCGAAGAGGCCGGTTTGTTTCGGTAGGTACTACCGGGTGTGAAACACCGGTACTACCGACACAAACAAACAATACCACCGTGATCCTAAAAGAAACTACAAATCCGATGTATGTAAGCTATGAAGGTAATACAACAATCTACCCCACTTCCCTAAGTATGAAAGATAGCAATCCTACTCTCACCGAGCCTTGGTTGCTTCCCTTGATGTAGATCGAGCCTTCCCAACCTAACAAGGAGATAGGGATAGGAAGAACACGAAGAACACAACAACAAGCGTAATATAGAAAGTAGAGACAACAACAAGCACACGGGACACGTGATTTATCCCGAGGTTCGGCCAATCCACTAAGGAGTGCCTACGTCCTCGTTGTTGAGGTGACCACAAAGGTCGGAGTCTATTTCACCTCCTTGCCTCACTCAAGCAACCACAAAGGCTACGAGAGTTTCTCCACTAGAAATCACAAGGGAAATACAAACACTTCGGGGAGCCCTCACAAGTGAATCAATACGGGCTACCACGAAGAACACCTAACCGGCTAGAGCTCAAAGAGCTCAAGAGTAATAGACGCAAATCAAGCCGGCTAGATGGAAACCAAGTGCTCAAGTCGTAGATCGAAGCTTCTCACTCTCTAATCTCACTTCCCTAGCTCAAATCTTGCAAGAGAATGAATCTAGGAGCAAAGGGGAGAGAGAGGGGAGTAGTCAATGCTTGGAGAGCTTTTCGTCTGAAGTTAGGTCGCAATAAGTGAGTGGAATGAGTGGGCAACCGTGAAAAGTGAAGAGGGGAAGTATTTATACTCCCTCAGTCCCGAGGCTGGTCGGTAGTACCGACCACCCATGGTTGGTACAACCGACCAGTCATAACGGTCGCACAAATCTAGATCTGGCTAGAAAGTCAACTACCGGCCATAAGGTTGGTACCACCGAGGGCGGTAGTACCGGCCCTATGGCGATTCTACCGCCAGGCCAAATCTGCCGTGAACAGAGAGCTCCACAGAAAGGGACTTGGTCCCTCGGTAACTACCGACCAGGGTCGGTACCACCGAGGGTCGGTAGTACCGACATAATGGTGGTACTACCGCCAAGTCAAAACGCGTCAGACCAGAGAGCCCTGCAAAACTTGGTTGCTACCGGCCTTGGGTCGGTACCACCGGGGGCGGTAGTACCGGCCCTATAGCGGTACTACCGCCAGGCCATTTCTGATCCATCCAGAGAGCTTCGCAAAACCTGCCTTTCTACCGACCAGGGTCGGTACCACCGAGGGCGGTAGTACCGACATAATGGCGGTACTATCGCCAGGTCATTTTCGAGCCAAACAGAGAGGGTTGCGAAACCAGGCTTACTACCGACCTAGGTCGGTACCACCGAGGGCGGTAGTACCGACCTTATAGCGGTACAACCTCCAGGTCATATTGAGCGCGAACAGAGAGCATGTTAGAGCAGCGCGTAGACCAGCCATGGGCGGTACTACCGACCACCCATGGTCGGTACTATCGCCCACACAGAAAAACCCTCCATGTGTTCGTGTTTGTGAGGTGTCTCTCAAGCAAGCTATAGTTAGTCGATTTGAGCACTTTTCTCCACATCTAGCCAACCTACTTTGGGACCCTCTTGATAGTCCGGCTTACCTATAACTCAAGTTTAAAATTGAAATTTTAAACTACTACTTGAGCTAGGCATCTTTATGTCCAAATGTATCCAACGTGCTATGTTCACGAGATTTCAACGTTTCAAATCTTTCTTAGGACTAACACCTGCATACATGCTTTTATAAACCGGTTAGTTCCTAATTTGATTGTCATTAATTAGTCAAAACCCACATTGGGGGCGAATGCACTTTCAGAAAGATCAAAATTACAAGCATTCAAGGACTCGACAGCAAGCATATGGCGATCCTTGTCTTCAGAAGATTACTCGGCTGCACCCTTGAGGATATCTACAAGATCCTACAATCGACTCCGAGTAGTCGATTTTAGGCTCGGGGGCTGCGGGTTACATATCCTCAAATGATGCATCCAAATTTGTTCGAAAGAAATTGGAGCAAATTCAGATAAGACCCTCCAACTCTTTATGCTAAACAGCAAGAGGCTCGGGGGCTACACCCAATGGGTGTGCTTTTCAGAAAGCGCACACCATTAGAAGACTTCAAGAGCACTTTATGGTTTCTCCCTGAAGGTACTCGGATGACACTTGATCAAGGCCAAGGTCTCAAGATGACTTCACCAATAAACCATGAAGAGCTCGGGGGCTTGTGGGACAGAGTCCCCGTGTACTCCGCAAGGAAGGGCGAAGACCTAGTCCAACTAGGACTCTCCATGTAATCCTAGTAGTATTGCTACCTTGTAATCCTACTAGGACTCCTAAGATGTAACCGACTAGGACTCTAACCTCCTAGACTATATAAAGAGAGGCAGAGCTCCCTAGATCAGGAGATAACATAAGCCAGAGACATAAAGGGGTCATGGTACACAACCAGACACCCATAAGCGCAGGGCGCAATATTATCCCCCCACACTGGACGTAGGGATGCTATTGAGCAGACCGAACCCGTATAAATCCTTGTCTCTGCGTTTACCATCGAGTTCTGCATACGTCGATCTCCACCGAACAAATCGTCTGAGATCCCTCAAGACGAGTTGCCGGTTAACAAACACCGACACACATATCCATATCCGTGTAGCATATATAGCATGTAGCAGTAGCTCATGGACTAACTCAATGTTTACATGGACCTGATAGGTAGGACCCACACATCAGCGATACACTTAATTATTTTTTTTAAAAATCATATCTTTTGCATACGATCTCGAACGAAGATGAATTATATATAAAAATTATAGCTCTCGATGAGATCTATACTTTTTAGTTTTAATATTTTTCATTTGAGATTGTTAAGATGGTTAAAAGATTAATATAAAATTTCACCAACATAATACTGGAGTAATATGTTGTTCAAACTTTATATATTCTTTTGACCATCTTAACAATCTTAAATGAAAAATATTAAAACTAAAAGTTGTAGATCTCATCGAGGGCTACAATTTTCACATATAATTCATCTTCATCCGAGATCGTATGCAAAAAATATGTTTTTTTAAAAATAATTAAGTGTATTGCTGATGTGTGGGTCGCACCTGTCAGGTCTATATAAGTGCTGACTCAGCCTGCCAACTCAACTAATGGGTCGAGTAAACGTCTGTTAGGACCTAGACGACACCCGAGCTAACTTCAGGGACCCACAAATACGTTTTTCGGACTTTGAGACCTATGTGACACCTGCTGACAACTTTATAGTAACACAAAAATACGTTTTTAGAAGTTTGAGGCCTATGATAACTTTAGTAACCGTTGTTGTATTTTACTATTTATTTATTATCTATGTACTAAAAGAAATTATGATATCCGGGCGCGGTGAAACGCGCCGTTCATACTAGTATCCATATCCGTGTAGCATATATAGCTTGTAGCAGTAGCTCATGATAGGAAACGGGATCGGTGATGCTGCCCTACATACAGTGCCGTGCAACAACGGTTACTGGATGGGATCAACACATCACGATCGTGCAGTGGCGGACGCAGAGATTGAGTGGAGCCTAGGTGAGCCAAGAAAAAACTCTTGCTCGCACGGATAACGATGGAGCTAGATAGAGAACCGAAACACGGTTAGAGCATCTCCAAACCAAACAACAAGTCATCTAGGTCCGACCCAGGATATCCCACTACAACCCGTAATCCAAACACACGGTAAGAGTTTCTAATAAATTCTTCACTGAACTATAGAGTTTACCAAGCCGCTAAAAAATATTAGGAGGACAAAAAAAATCATTTCTCCAACAGTTTCTAAAAAATCAAAAATTAGACTCGCAGTAAACTTTCTACGCTTACTGGTATTTTTGTAAAATTCGTCTTGAGTGTGTTGCATGCAGCGTCAAACAGTGATGGCGATCCGAGTGGGGAAAGCACTATATACTTCCTTTTATAAAGTCGATAATTTTTAACTTTGATCAAATATATTTTACAAAATATCGATATTTATGATATTTCATTAGCATTAATTAGTATGATTAGATAGATCGGTGAATATATTTTAATAATAAACTTATTCAGAAATATAAATTTTGCATGTTTTTTCTATAAATTTAATTAAAAATATAAAAGTCTAATCAACACGATGTTTTCATAGCAACTCTTTGAAAAGTCCTAAATGGCTAGAGGGGGGTGAATAGCCTATAAAAATTTCTACAACAACACTAAGCAAGCTTGTTAGACAACTAAATGGCGAATTGCGCTAGCTCTACAAAAGTGCAAGCCACTTATCCACAATTCTAGTTAAATATAATCTCTATGTCACACAATGTCTATGTTGCTATTTTATAACTAAATGAGCAAATGAGCAAGAAAAATTACAACTACACAAGATAAGTAATTTTAACTAGCTACAAGAAGATATAATTATCACTTGCAAGAATGTAACATAGGTAAATACAAGTGATAGAAGTGTGTATACCGAACCGGGCAAGTGATCACTAAATAGATACCGGAGACAAGATGACACAATGATTTTTCCTCTGAGGTTCACTTGCTTGCTGGCAAGCTACGTCCCCGTTGTAGCGATTCACCCACTTGGAGGTTCACGAGCTAATTGGCATCACACGCCAAACCCTAAATAGGGTGTTGCACAACCACACCACAAGATGGGAATCCACAAGCTACGAACAATCCACTAGAGTCGTGATCTCCCACGGGGAAGGCACAAGAACCCCTCATAAATCACCGATTGGGGGCGGATACAATCACCAAATCCTCTCACCAATCACCAACCGTCTAGGTGACGACAATCACCAAGAGTAATAAAAATCCACAATCACAACAATCACCTAGTGCCACCAAATGGAATCATAAATGCACAAACACTAGGGTTTTCCCTAAATCCTCTCTCAAATGAGCAACAAGCTAGGAGATGGAGAGCAGAGGGAGATGCTCTTGAAGTTCTCAAGATCAATCACTAGAGCTCAATCTCTCACTTGAATGGAGCACAAATCCTTGGGAGTGAGGGAGGTGAGAAGAGAGAGAGAGCTTGTTCTTCCTTTTGGATTTCAAATGAGCAAGTGGGGAAGAAGAATGAGCAAGAGATGGAGCAAAAGGAGGCACGACATCCCCAAATACTAATCCCCAAATACTAGCCATCCACGCTCATGATCGTTGGGAAGCAAATCTGAGTTGAACCAGATATTCTGGGTAGGGATGGAAAAATATCCGAGAAACACCTTACTGTCCACGCGAATGGAGATGAGCTAAATTCAAACGGAATATCCGTCTAGGGCTAAGAATATATCCGGTTGGAGGTTCTCTGTTGTGTGCAAAGCAAGAACGAACGTCCGAACAATATATCTGGCTAGGGTCGAATGTTATTCCGGCTGGACCTTCTCTGTTAAGGCGCTTTGCTTCTCCCTTTTTTCCCTCTTTTCAAGTGTTATTTCTTCCAAAAGACTTAAAACAAATTAGCACTTGAGTTAGCATTTTCACAAAGATCTTTTAGGGTTAATCTCAACCATCTCACCATGACACTAAGCGCAATGCATATGCAACAGAGACTCACACTTAGTGGCATTAGATAACCATTGTAATTAAAGATTTCCTCTCTTTATAGTATGGTTATCTATACTAAACCCGACCACACACTCTATTGTGTCTTGATCGGTAAAACAAAATAATCCTATATTTATACCTTCGCCTTGAGCCCATTTTCTTTTTCTCTTTCTTTATTTCTATGTTGGAGCACTTGATCACAATCTTTTGGCTATCTCCATCACATGAGTGTCATCTAGCTCCACCACTTGAACTTGGACCAACTTATCTTATAATCACACTTAAGCATAGAGTTAGTCGAATATGTTTCATCAATTAGCCAAAACCAAACTAGGGCTTTCACTCTTTTCTAGACAGAGAGGAGTATAATATGGTTGGGAGTTGGACCACGACGCTACTAACCTGCTACCGAGTGCTGCACTTCCGTTCGAGTTGCCTTTAATTTGCCTTTTGGGCAAGCACCAAGCAAGCAGTGCACAATATTGGACATTTCTTTCCCTTGTTCTTTTCTTTTTTCTATCTATCGTCGGTGGGCGTGGGTGGGCTATGATGAATGTGGCAGAGTACGTTGTGCCGGCACACTGATGCGAGAGGCTAGGCAGAGATCCGGCCAGAGAGATCGACTAGTGTGATGCTCTTCTCTTCGAAAAAGGAAGATCGAATGAAACCGGAAAAGAATAGGTGCTCTAATCTTCATTATGGTTTACTACTTAATTAGGAGTCCTAATCGGTTGGTAATAATCCACTCCCTGATCTGATCTGATGATCTCTCCCTCCTCGATCTCCTGCATGCATGCTATGGATTTGATCTGTCTTCACCTGCCTGCCGGATGATCTCCATTTTCGTATTATGGCTTTTTGATGGTGGCCGCATGCATTGCGTGCTCCATCATTGTGCTTTACGGCTACCTGCAGTTGCGTGTGGCTTGGGACCGCGCGCGTCAAGTTTCGAATGATCGATGGCGGCGATTAGCAAGCAAAAGGAGGCAACTAATTAAAGATTAGCAGCTTAATTCCGACTTCATTCGTAAACGCACGGGCAAACGAACGCAAAAAGTTCTTTTTTTCCCCTCTCACACTGGGTGTGTACGTGTATCGTACAAATACACGTAGGTGCACCAAATTTCTCTCTCTATCTCTCTTTTTAAGAATTGCACAGTACAACGGTAATAAATATATCATGTGAAGAAGCGGTTTGTACTTATGAAGATTGAGGCCATGTAGGCGGCGTGTTGTTCGCTGATGGATGCAAAGGGGAGGAAAGGAAAGGAAGGAAACGACCAAGCAAAAGCACTCGTGTAAATTGAACGGGAGAAATTATGGCATAGATTAAAACTAACATCCAACGATTAAAATCGGCTAGAAAGCGTCTCGTAGATATATGATGGTTGCCATGTACCCCCCTACATATACGTACTGTCGTAGTATAATTAAGGGTATGTTTGGTACAACTCTGAGCTGTTTTTTTTGCCAAACACCATTTTACAAAACAGTTTCATCTATAAAGCTGTTTTATCCCTCCTCTCACAAAAACAGCTTTACCCATGAAGCTGAAAAAAGTAGTTTTTCACAGCTTACACCTCCATTTCTCTCTCTCCAACCATGCATGAAGTTGTTGGTGAAGCTGTTTTGCCAAACACTTTTTTCAAAATAGCTCAACTTCACCTAGTAAGTTGCTCATGAAGCTATTTTCTAAAAAACAGCTTCACTAGTGAAGCTGAGCTGTACCAAACGGGGGCTAAGTTTTTTTTTTAGAAAAAAATAGTATAATTAAGTGGTACGTGAAACATTCCCATAATTGAGAATTGACATAAAACATGGACAGACCAAAAGGCGGCATTGTGGCCCAAACTCAACACCCGCAGCAGCCTTAGGACGTTATGTTTTCGGCCCAAAAGGGCCCAAGTTGCAATCAAAGCTGCCGCTCTTGGGCCAGACCGTTCCAGTTTCCGTCAAACTAACGGGCCCCACAGACCTTGTTGCTGCGCTTGGACCTGCGCGGGACCCACCACCGCCGCCCAGGTCGGCAGGCGTCCACTCCCCTCCGCTCGTGGGCTGCGTGCGGTGCGGTCCCGCCTATACACCGCGTCGGCGTCCGTGCCGTTCCCACTCGCTGTCGGGCATCTCCCTCCGCCCTCCCTCACCAGATTCCCTTCCCTTCCCTCGCAGCGCAGTCGCCGCCACACTCCCCACGCCCCGGCGCGCGGCATTCCGCATCGGCGCATGGCATGGCCACCCCGGGGTCCGCCACCTCCACCTCCACCTGCGCCATCTCCTCCGCGCTGGCCCACCCGCCGGCGCTCCTCGACTACGCGGCCATCCACACGTGCCTGCTCCGGGGCGACGCGCGGGCCTCGCTCCCGCTCCTCGCGCTGCTCCTCCTCCTCCACTTCCGCCTCCTCGCCGCCGCCGCCTCGGCGCGCTTCACCCCGGCGGTGTCCCGCCTCGCCGCGCGCCTGCGCCTCTCCCCGTCGATGGCCGCCGTCACGCTGCTGGCGCTCGGCAACGGCGCGCCCGACGCGTTCGCGTCCGCCGCGGCGCTCGGGGGAACCCGCGGGATGCCCAGGGCCGGGCTCGCCGCCGTCCTCTCCGCGGGCGCCTTCGTGTCCGCCTTCGTCGTCGGCGCCGTCGCGCTCATCGCCGCGCCCTTCGCCGTCCCGCCGGCCTCGTTCGCGCGCGACGTCTTCTTCTACCTCCTCGCCACGTCGGGGCTGTTCTACGTCTACCTCAGCGCCGAGATCTTCCTCTGGCAGGCCGTCGGGCTCGTGCTCTTCTACGCCTTCTTCGTGGGGCTAGTCTTCTACATGGATTTGGGGAGCGCGGAGGGGAAGGCGGTCAGCGCCGCGGCAGCTGAGCTGGAGATGATGACTGCCAGTGGCCGTGTGCCCGTCGACCTGCCCATCACAGTGGAGGATCACAGGCAACAACGACAACAACATGCTTTGCGTGCGTTGCTCTGGAAGGTATGCATTCAATTCAACAACTCGCAGTTAGTTTGTGTGCTTACTTGATTGAGTCATTCTTAATGTCCAATGTGCTCGTACTTGACGGAGACATCAATCCTAGTCTGTTTGGTGGTGTCTGCAGATTCAACATTCTCACCTGAAAAAATGCTGAAAGCTGATTTCTTTATCTGCAACTTTCATCTTTTCGTTGACTTTGCCCCCCTTCCCCTGGAGTATGTTTGACTTTGGGTTTTAACATTGGTATTAGAAATTCCGTTACTGACTGCAAATGTGAAACAGTTGATCAAACAGATAGCTATTACCAGCAAATGTTTAGGAAAAAATTTCAGAAGCATGTAATAGTTTCTTCTTTATAATTTGTAGATTGTTAACCCCTCAGAAAAATATCACTAAATAGGCAGAAATTTTTCCTTGGCCATGCTGGTCAGAAAAGCAATCGTTGATTGTGTAGTCATAACTTATAAGTTCACAACCAACTTAGTAAGGCTTCTGAACTAACCGGAATAAGGATAGTGACTCAACTCTCCTAGGGTCCAATACATGTTCTTACAACCCTAGCAAGCCAAGCACCCACCTGTCCAATCAAGCTTACGGGTGAACGAACATTGCCAGTATCAGCTATAACATGAACAAGTGAATGCCCAAACATCCATGCTCATAGTGGTTGATGAACAGATGAGCGATTTGTCCAACTCTCACATGCTAGATTAGATGTTCAGTTTTAGTAAGTCTTGGAGTTAAGTTGCCTATTGTCTGCTCCTCCCTTTATTTTCTCCTCTACGAAAAACTAGGGAAAGCTGAGAAGCATATAAGTGACTAGTGATTGTCATGCGCGCTGCCTGGAGAGGGGTCGGCCAGGGCTAACCCGGGGGGGGGGGGGGGGCAGCTAGGGCAAGAGAGAAGACAGAGGCGTGTTTGCCTGCGTGAACAGTAAGGGGACAAGAAGGCAGAGGGGGTTTACCCTAATTCTGCTCAACCTTTACAGGAATACCCCTAAGACTCCTAATAGATTGATACTTTGTAGATGGAAGAATCCAATCTAATTACAACTCAAATTTATTAAGCCTAACTTATGACGCAGGGCCCAACTGGCCCTACCTTATTAGTTCAACCAACCACCTTGGGTTTCCTCCTCTTGCAGTAATATATTTTGCTGACCGTTACATCTCTCCTTGTCCGGCGAAGCAATTCATCCTCGAGCTGCAGTAATAGGTATATACTTCCTTAATGAGTTTGGCACCCCTTTGTTGTTGGTGCTATCCAGTAGGAAAGAGGATGAACGGTTTCATCACAACCTATCCAGAGTATTGGCCTCCCATGTCTCCAGAATTTCATTGTTAAGTTTGCAAAATCCCACATGATTGGCCCTAGGGAACTTAGCCAGTTCACTCCCAGTATGATATCATAATCTCCAAGTGGTATACTATAACAGTCAATAGTGAATTGCTCTGGCCCAATTGATATTTGCAAGTTTTGGCATGATCTGACGTTGGATATTTGACCCCCAAGTACTGCTACATTAAGGCCATCTGGTGCTGGTATTGTCTGGAGCTGCAGATATCTTGCTGTATCTGCATTTATGTAGTTGTGTGTAGATCCAGAGTCCAATAATGCCAACAGGGAGTGCCCATTCACACAGATTTCCAGTTGCATAGTTGGGCTAGTTGCAACATGTAGTGAAACCTGAGTCTCTTTGTCTGATGAGGCAGTAACCGGGGTGTCAGGCTGATGGCGGCTTGCATACTTCCTTGTCAGAGAGATTGCTGTTTCCAAGTGTGATGGTTCTATACTGGTGGGAGATAGGTTGTGTACATTGTAGGGGAAGGTGGTAGGAGGACGAGGGACGGGAAGGCGACAGTGGCCTGTGGTCGCATGAACGCAAGGGGAAGTCGGCGGCCTAGTGAAGGCGACGGCATGTTCACCCTCCTCCTTGGCTGCAGTGGCTTTAGCGGCGGCGGTGGTGGCGTCTTTGGTGGACTTAGTGCCGCCTTGCTCGATGGAGACAAGGTGGGTGTCAACATTGTCCCAGTGGCATTGAAGCTCGTTGAAGCGAGTGTTGGTGTTGATGATGAGCTTCTCAGGCAGCGCCTTGATGTTGGTGGCATTTGGAGCTCTGTTATTGTTGCTGGCCATGGATACCTGGTCTCTAGATAATAGATGTGATGGGACTATATCTGTGGGAGGCGGGTTGTGTAGATTGTAAGGCGAAGGCGGCCTGAGGCCGGTTTACAGCAGGTGGCAGCACAGGGGGCAACGGCGGCACTGGAGATGGCAGGCACAGGGGAGCAGGGATGCAAGAGAGCTTGAGGAATCTATTTCTTGCTTGTCTGATATGAGTACATGTCCCTTATATTTATATACTCCAATGGCTTGTTCCCTAAGCAAACTAGAGGTAGAGTCCTTATAATTTGGACTCTCCTTTTCCTAACCAAACTCCATCTTTCCTAATCTGAACTTATTCTTTCCCATCTTATTCAAACTCTAATTGGATGTGGACTCCTCCTTGGGAGGACCCCCTCTCGTGCTCGGCCAGCCCTGGCCCTTCTCTGGGCTGCTGGGTCCACCAATGCTGGGCCTGTTTGGACCCATGACACAAGTCTGGTGGTTGGTGTAATTCCAGTTTGAGGCGCAGGAGATCTGTCAGTCCTGCTTTGTATAGCATAGCTGGTTACAGATTGTTTACCCAAGAGAGCTGTGTCATAACCTGGTCTGTATATTCCTTGAGTGATTCCTGCAGTTTAGTTTGTGATAAATGTCCCAGCGAGTTCTTTCCTGTCAGAGGTCTGAACGTTTGTTGATGATAGAGAGCCATGATTGGGTGCTGTCATCCTTTTCTAAGCACATACACCATGTCAAGGCTCGACCTGTCAAGTGGAAGGATGCTAACAACATTTAGTCTTTTTCTGGTGTTATCTGAGATAGAAAACGGTTCGCAGACTCCATCATATTCTGGAAACAATCATTTATATAAGAATTCTGATTCCCTTGTGTTCATACCTTGGCTCCTGATTCTTTGGTGTGAAATCTGTCTTTCCTTCCCATCCACCAGAGGCTGTTTCACTTTCCACCCTATCAGAATGGTCCTTCCGGTACCGTTGCTCCCCTTTTTGAGGTTGGAACATAGATCAGAGTAGTTGTGGTCATCTCCTGCTGTGCTTGCTGCTCGAGTTCTGCTGCCTACACCACTATCTCTTTCATCCAACTAGCCCATGCTGTACAGGTCCAAATCGGATTCTATGATGGAAGAATGCTGGCTCCAAATACCATTTGTCACATGCTCGGATTGGAGAGGGGTCGGCCAGGGTTAACCCTACCTGAGAGGGTGAAAAAAATGGGGGCTAGGGCAAGATAGGAGAGTGTCCTGTGGCAACCGAGGGTGGTTTTTTTGGGGGGTGTGGGGTTGGAGCAAGAAGGCAGATGAGGATTATCTTAGTTTTTCTTAACCTTTCATCCATAATAAGCCCCTCTAGATGCATAAGACTTGATCCCTAAGACTCCTAAAAGTTTTTTTTGCTCCTCTCTGGCAGTTCACGAAGCTTTAGCAAAAGTAGATTAGCACTGATGAACTTGGCCAAACATTTTTTTTTTCATTCACTATGACTCTATGAGTGAGTGGGATGAATCATGTATTATGCTATAACAGATACTCAGTTAGTTTGAGAACATTTTCCTCTCATTCTCTGCATTTTTCACTATACTGATTTAAGTATATCTACCTCTGGCAGGTAACAGAAGTTTGGGAGTGGCCCATTGCATTTGTTCTGAAGCTTACAATACCATCAACCCTTCCTTCTGAGTGGAGCAAAGTTTACATTAGTGCAAATATCTGTCTGTGTCCTCTCTTAATCCTGTATTCTTTCAGTTCGTTCATTCCTCTAGATACCCGAATAGTGTTTCTTCTCCCTCAAATCCGTTTCCCTCTATGGTCTGTTGTGCTTTTTGCTAGCTTTTGTTTAGCTCTATCTCATTACCATTTCGAGAAAGAAGCACCAGAAACAGAAAACGTTGCAAGCACCCTCATCTCTTTTATTATGAGTGTCTTCTGGATCTCGGCCATGGCTGGAGAGCTCCTGAACTGCCTTGCTGCAATTGGAGTTATCATGGATTTCCCTCCAGCTATACTCGGCATGACAGTCTTGGCATGGGGGAACTCTGTAGGGGACCTTGTTGCGGATGTGGCACTGGCCAAGGCTGGTCAACCTACGATCGCCATTGCTGGCTGCTTTGCTGGTCCAATGTTCAATATGCTGGTTGGATTGGGAACTGCCCTTGTAGTACAAACAGCAAGAGTGTATCCCAAAGCTTATGTACTTGAATTCCATGTCGGAATTGTCGTTGCATTTGTGTTTCTTCTTCTGAGCTTGATGGGCACCCTTTTGGTGGTCACCTGGGCTAGGTTTCGCGTACTCAGATTTTGGGGCTACTGCCTTATGGGTATGTACATCTTGTTTACCATAGTCAGTATTGCTATCGCAAGTTCTTCAGGATGATATGTGATCTCTTTTGTGAGGATAGCTGCTGCTAGATTGGTGGTATATAATTAGCATCTGCAATTTGTCTGGTTGATGCATTCAATAAAAACTGTTCATGAGATATCATCTACCTGGTCATGTTGTCTAATCTTAATGTACAGAATTGAAATACTTCACTGCAAAGTTTATTGAAGTGGTACAGTTGGTAGGATGTTACATGTTGTGCTGAAGGCATTGTTTGTTGTGATTTTTATGCGCTTTTAGGTAAAAGTTTCAGATGAGATACATAGAAATCAACATTCTTCACTTGTGTCCTGGATGTCTTGGGTCCGAATCAACCTTCTTGCAAAATAAGAGCAAAATATCCCCCCAAACATAAGAGAAGGTCTGATAGGATGGGAGCTTAGGAACGTGGGGGCTATATTGTATAATGTAAATGTTCCCGGAACTAGAATTTTTGGTTCCCAAAACGGTGTTTCTGGAACAAGAAACGTGATCATGTTCCATGTTTCCGGCTTTTCGGGCCACAAAGGTTGGAAGAAGAAATTTAAACAAGTTGGATAACAAGAAGCTGAAGTGGAAATGCAATTCTTGAGGAGTCTCGTGGAAGAAGTGGGATCAATTCTATCTTCGAGACTTCCAAATTATTGTATCTTTGAGACTTCCAAATTATTGTATCTTTGAGACCTCCAGATTACGCCGCAAGTAACGATGGAATGCAAGAAATAAACTTATGAATAAAATCAATCAAACCTCCTACCTTGTACAGTTATACTCAAGGGCGGAGCCAAGATTTAAACATAGATAGAGAGAGTCATGCAAATACACCAAAATATATACACAGTCTGTAAGCGTTTGTGTTGCGATACAAAAGAAAGCAGAAAACTAAAAAAAATGAAGGAAAATTAATTAGAATCTAATTCTTTGCCTGCAAAAAGAACTACGGTAATAACAAGGAGTTAAACAGGGCCAAAATTAATTAGCACTATATGCTAAATGTTAAATGGCAAACAATCAGTCATTTGTCATTTAGAGTCGGATAAAATGGTCACTTAAATTGGGACAATTGTTGTTTAAGTAGACGATTAAACAGAAACATCATACAACTATGTAACATTTAAATGTTGAGTACACTCGCTAATGCTAAATAATATAGATTCTATTGGAGATCAATTCAGAAGGATTAAACAAGAAAAGTACTTATTTTCAATTAACTAGCTAATTAGAGTATGTGCTTTAGGACAAACTAATGTTTGTCAGGCAATAATAAAAATAAAAGATATGGAGAAAAATATTAGGAAGATCTAATTTTTATTTATATAAGATACTATTAGAGATTTTCTTGCGGAAAGGTACTATTAGAGATTAATATAGAGTAAGAACAAAAAAAATCATAGTACAGGTAGTATCATTAACAAGCTAACTAGATAATTAAGCACCTAATTTAAGGGATGTATTACGGGAGGTTATTTTTGGTACGGATTCACCAACCCAAAAATTGAATTTGATATGGGATTCACCTAGATCACCGTAGATCAGCTCCACCGTAGATCTGGAATTCACCAAAGTGTTTGGTACAACTCCACTTTCCTTTCTATCTCACTTTCATCGTGGGCCCATGAGTCAGGAGATGAAATAAGGGGAAAAAAGACATCGACTCTTCTTCCACCCGAGGCGCGTACGCGACTGGCGGGCGCGGCCCCAACTGCGCCGGCATGAATCCAGCGGGCGCGGCCCTGGCCAGCGAGCGAGCGCGGCCGACCGAGGTCACGGCGGCTGCCAGCCTCGAGCGGGCGCGCTGGCCGTCCAGGGCTCACGCGCAGACGGCGAGGGGTGGGGCGGCGACCGGCTTGGGGCTCGCGCGGTGCGGCCGGCGCTGCGGTTGGGGTGGGCACCACTTCCTTCTTCTCCCTCCCCGCATTCACCTCCGCCATTGAACTGCTCTTGCCTACAGTATGCACTAGCGTCCAGCTCCAGCACCTGCAGCCACCAGGCCGGATTCGTTTCTCCTTCAGGTCTCCCCTCCTTGAAGACGCAGAGGAAGAAACAGGGTTGGGAACGGAAGATTGGGGGGTGAGGATGAGGAATGCAGGTATGCAAATGCAATTGATTAATTGCTCTGTCATGGATGAACTGGGAAGTAAGTGGACGGCGAGGGTGGGGGCGGCGGCCGACTTGGGGCTCGCGCGGCGGCTGGGGCGTGGGCAGCGCGACGGCTGGGTGCGGCGGGCGCTGCGGTTGGGGTGGGCACGGACGCGAGTGGTGACGGAGAAGGGGAAAAAGAAAAAGAGTGAATCGTATTTTTCCACTAAATTAGTGGTATGATGTAATTTTTCTCAACTTCATTAAAGTTGGATCTGGTGGAGCACCCCTCATTAAAGTTGGATCTGGTGGAGCACCCCTTGAGGAGCTCCACCAATTTAGTAATCTGATGGTAGATCCACTCTTTTGGTGGATCAGATCCGTAGCGGATCCGGTGAGATCCGCAGTGGATCTGGTGGAGCCAGAAGTGTTTGGTAAAAAAATAGATTTAGATCTAATTTTTTGTGAATTTGGAGCCGGTGAATCCCTATCAAACAGACTGAATCTCATCTAATTAATTTAATTGTATTTTTTGTTTTTGTTTCTTCTTCCTTCTTTGCTGTTTTCTTGCCGTTACCTTTTTGGGAGCTCAATCAGTTTGGCAGCTCTTTCAAGAGCCTTTGGTTCAGTGCTAGTTCCGACGTCCGCTGCTCTGCTCTTGAGATCGTTGCTGTCTGAATTCTCGTTCCAGAGTTTCAAAAAAAAAAAAATCTCGTTCCAGTGGTTTTTGTGCTCTTTTAAATTCCGGTTTTCTTTTTTGTCCTTTGTTAGAGTCGTACTTGCTTGCCCACTAGTTGGGTCATGGACACAGCATTTGTTTTGCACATTTGGCAGAGAATTTGTGATAGCGGCCAAATTTATTTTGAGGAAAAATTTACAGCTCTGATTCACTCCTCTCTGGTCGTTGATTTTGGTCATTCAAATTTTGAATGGGAAGAAAAAATATCTCACTGCAGTATTCTGCCTTTTCTGTTTAGTCCTTATTTACTGAATAAGTGAATAATGATTTAAAAGTCCAATCAATCTAGCAAAAGATATTCATGGATAAATAGTGATCTAGTATGACTAATGCTGGTCTGTACTTGCTTCCTTTAGTGCATTTTTGACAAAAATGGATGTCTGATCAATTTTAGCAACCTAGTTCTTAATCAGCCAGGGTGGACGGTTGGACATTGATCAAGCATCGTCTCAGCTAACACTGAAAGTGGCCTCCTATATATATATCTACCTCGGCCATAACCGGTGCAGACTTGTTCTTCATCAACCAGGCGTGACGGCTCTCAACAGGCTACCTTTACATATACTGTCACCCAGCACCTTGATCAATGTCAAATACTTTGCTGTACATTATTTTTAATTTATATGATCTTTTAGGAGAGGTTGTATATGTAAAGGTCTATTTGATATAGCTCACAATAGCTCATGAAGTTATTGTGAGTTGTTTTTTTTTCTGTCAAACACTTTTTTTCAAAAGAGCTTCATCCATGAAGCTATTTTATTCTCTCTCTCACAAAAGCATAAGCTGAGATGAAGTTAAAAAAGTAATTTGTCACTGTTGGATTCTAGGGATCGTCTAGATGTAGATCCAGTTGGGGTACTCTCTGTTTTGGGGTATGAAACAGGGGAGTAGTTCATCCGTACCTGGGAAACGGAGAGATAGGGAAGAACTAGTGTTGGTACCTGGGAGAGAAGAAGTTGTCCATCGCTGCTTCGTCGGTGAAGATCTGCGCTAGGGCAGCGACGGGTGGTGTAGTGGTTGAGCAGTGTCTCCGCTGGTGGAGCTTCCCGCCGCTGGCAGTGCCACCCTCGGGATCGGATTAGGGTTAGGACGGTGAGGACTGTAGCAGCGGCTGTTACCTCGTGTCTAGAGCCCTGCCCCCACCTCCTCTTTATAGGCACTGTGCGACGGGGGCCCACCAGCCTGCTAATGGGCTGGGCGTCCCCGATCAGGACGCAGATCAGGGTCCAGTTAGGCCGTTGGGCCTAACTGGTGGAGATCAATCTAACATTCTCCCCCTTGATCTCAACTTATATATTTAAACTTCACAGTTATTTCTTTTTACCATTCCATCACCGATCAATGCATAAAGTGTGCCTCATCGTCACGATCAATTGTCGTTAGATTTAACAGCTACAACACACGTCTCTGTTCTGAAACGAGTTCTTTAACTTTGGGCCCTTTATTGTCCAGAAATCATAGGCCTTACCATACAACCCATGTCGACTATGTATTCCCTGAACACACTGGGTGGTAAGCCTTTGCAAAACGGATCCGTAATACTTTACATTATATAAGTATGATTCTGGACTTTCTCCTTCACAACGTATAACTCAATGTCAATGTGTTTGGCAACACACTTGACCCGTTGTCTTAGGAGCAAACTTGTTGAGTGGTTATTGCTGTTGTTTACCACTACCAACTCCGGGTATAGGTTTCTAAACATTTCGCCTGTCCTTTATGCCTCATGATAAGTGTTCATCATCAATGACACCACTATGGTTCCTTTTGGAGCTTTTCCACAATAAAACTCCAACTGCGAGTGTTAGTTACTAATGTGGATTTCACTAAACATCTCGCTCAAACATATCAGTTGTACTCACAACCACTTGAGAGTACTTGTTCTCTTTTACTCGTCATAAGGCATATAAAACTTTGCACAATTGCAACACTTCCATTCCAGTGATCTATATCTGGATTGGACATCTACCAAAGTCCCGGATACATGAACCATGTCAGGGTAAATACTTGTGCACTCATTGAGCTTCCAACAGCCGAAGCATATAGGACGTCCATTTTATCGATTCTCATATCTATTCTTGGAATACTGAAAGTTCCCAAAACTATTACCCTTGACCATAGGAACAGGCGTATGTTTATACACATAGATACTTTATTTCTTTAGAATCTTCTCAAGTATACACTTGAGACAGTTCTAATACCCCTTTCTGTTATCTCGGTAAATTCCAATTCAGAGACGACTGACAATTTACCGAGATCAATCTTATGTAATTTAGGGCAATGACTACTTTTCCAATAGTAGGTTAACACCATTGCCAGCAAGCAAGGTGTCACCCACATACAAATTTAGGAAAATAAATTTCCTATTCTTGAACTTTGCACAATGTCATTGTCCTTCTCATTCTCATTAAAACCCAAACTTTCTAATCTGATGTGGCATCAAATTTTGAATACCACTCTATAGATGCTCGTTTGAATCTATAAATAGATTTCTTCAGGTGGCATCCTAAACATCCTTTTCCTTTCACGACAAAACCGTTAGGCTGTGCCATGTAAACTTTTCAGACAAAATTCCCATTATCTATTTGATGTAACTCTAAACATTATGTGCTATTAACACTAGTTAAAGTGTTTTCTTTCCTTGTGTGAATTCTTTCACCATTATGTTTCTATGTTCCCTCCGGAGCCACATTGCATCTTGTAGACCCATTACAGCCTACTGTTTTGGCTCTTTTAGGAATAACTTCTCATCATTTATTCTTTGAGATCTTTTAGGTCCAAAATGGCACTCTTTTACACATTGCCAAGAGGCAATTGATAGTTTAGGCTCTTGTATTACAAGATCCTTGTTTACATTATTCATCTTTCTAGAAGAGCTAACAACAGGTGTTGTATAGGCCATACAACATCAACAAATATGATTGTTCTTGAGTCATTGGAGTGGGCATGCAATCCCACTTCTCTTCAAGTCTTAGATCTCTACATACCATGCTCCCCCAAATTATCTCATCTTCCTGTAAAGATGATGCTTCCTCAAATTTATTATTTGGGTTTAATCTGTCAAAAGTCATAGGGTGCCTTAAGCACCGCTTGTCCAGTACAAATACTGGTTTACTATGCTATCTTCCTGTCAGAACCATAAAGGTATAGGAATTTAGCTATATTTCTTTCTTTGCTTAGGGGTATCGTTATTATGATCGTTGTACTCCCTCAACAGTCACATTCATCTTTTATAGATCACACTCTTGCCTTAATGCATATAATGCATTGCATTTCGAGGCACAGGGAAATGGAGAGTATCTCTTTTAATCTTTATCTTTCTTAGTTTAAGTATCTCACCATTCTCCCCCTCGAAATATGGCTCAAACTTTACTGCCATAATTTCGAAACTATTCTAAACTTTTGTGAACGAGGAGACATCTATAATTTGCTTTATTCACATGACCTTGTCATGCAAACAAAGTCATCTTTTGATTCTTATGGGAGTATATTTTCCTCATTCCACTTTAAGAACTTAACAAGGTCCTTACTTAACTTTACTTTTGCAAGTCATGCTTGCATGCTTTCTTTATCTGGGATTGCTCCCCTCATGGCCTTAGCCCATGACCATGTCATGGTCAACATTGTGATAGCGTAAAAGCTACCCAAACTTTTCATTCTTTCTCCCACTCTGGGATATACTTTAGGCACATGAATCATCACAAACTTTTTCTCGCCATGCGGGACAATTTCCCAACAGGGACATTAAAGCCAGAATTGGCTTTCACATTCCATCATCAAGTTCAGAAATAAATCTGAACATTCTGTAACATACACATTTAATCCAACATTGGTCAAATTAAATATCCATATTTCTTATTACAACTTGTCATAATGACTGAAACTTAAACAAATTCTTCTTCATAGAGAGTACATAAAACACATTTCATGTACTAAAATCTTACTTTGGACCAATGTCCCTGAATTATTTTCCTTTTCAAGATATTCTCTAAAGAGAACACATCTCTTTATGCAAAAACTTTCACTTTCATCTTCTGAGTCACAAGTACCCAGCTCTTTTTTTTTTAGAAAACATTGATCAACGATAATCAACAACAATGAGCATGAAAATAACCCTACGTTGGTCTGGTTAAAACATGCACATTAAACTTTAACACTTCCAGTTCTATGCTATATCACCGTTGGGCAGAAAATAGAATAAAACAATATTCTTTTACATTAATTCTACATCACCGTTGGGCAGAAATAAAATTAATGTATGCAAACTCAAATTGCTCATTGATAATCAACATCATTGCAGCGGAATACTTTTCACTTTATCACAGACATTTCTTGATACTTATAGTCACTGGAAAAATTCGTCATTTTACCAGAGATTCAAACTTATAATATTGTTATCATCAACGTTGGTCAGAAAATAACAATATCATAATTCAATTTAAAACATGTGACTATTCCTCTAATTAAATTTTCCCGTTAGTTCCAATTTAATTAGAAGATAATCAATGTCAACTTTGCAACGGAAAACGTGAAAAAAAATACTCTTACCAATATTTTCCAGAAGCATTTATAAATTACTTAACTAGTCTTTGAACAAATAATTATCGTTGGATTCTGCTTCTGGAAATAACAATAGGAAAAACTATATAACAATAGAACGTTTACTGTTCTTTCATCAAAATTGCCCCGAAGGCCCATTTATATGGCTCATTTGCGCATGCTCTCACAGCCCAGCGGCCCACGGCCACCGCAGCTGCGCGCGGCCATGCCTCCTCCGTGCCCAGGCCGCAACGTGGGCCTGGGCCGGAAAACTCCTCATCCGCCTGGGCCGTAAGAGGCCCGACGGCTCCCAGCCGTCCATCGCATCGGACGGCTGCGCGTGGTTCACAGGGCGACAAAACCCCCTCTCCCGGCCGGCTCCCCCGAAAACCCTAGCTCATTCTACTTCTCTTCCCCGGGTTCTCTCTCAGCACAGCAAGCAGCGGCGGCGGCGGCGACCTCCATGGCCGTCGCGCCCGCTCTGACCAACGGCTCCAGGTGCCGCCGGACCGGATCCGGCTCCTCTTCTTTCTCTTCCCTCTCTGCGCCGTGACAGAGCAGCAGCTCCGGCGATGGCCTCCCAGCGTGACGATGGAGAAGACGGCGCCGCCGCCGGTCCCTTCGTCGGTGCGCGCGCTCACCGTGGGGTTGAGCGCGCCACCGCCGAGCGGTCCCGTGGCGGCGCCCTTGACCGGAGCACGCAACACGGTGGCTCAACCTTCTTCCCTTCTGCCGATGAGAAAAGCTGATCGGGGACACCCAACCAGGGTCGTGGCGGAGGCGGAGGCGGCGCCGCTGCCAGCGTGCACCTGTCCCCTCCCCGGACGCCACAGGTAGGCGCACATCTTTTCCCCATGGTCTATTTAGGGTTAGGGTTTCGGGTACTTTCCGCCGTCGAGCTCTCTGCTCGGCCGGTCTTGCTGCGCGCGTCGATGGACGGCGGCGGCTATGACGGCGTCGAGAGCCCACCCCGCAGGTGCTCACCGCCCGTCCTCTGTTTTGGAGTTTGGATAGATCCGAAAAAGATCGCGTTCCTTTCCTCTCTGATCTGTTCTTTAGGGTTCGGATCTCGAACGAACGAGTTCTCCCTGTTCGACTCCTCCTCCTTTTTCTTTTCTTTGCCGAAAAACCTAACCGGAGTTAGGTTTGGCACTGTTTCGCGCGCCGACAATCGGTGGCGATAACTTTATGTTTTCCTCTTCTCTATTCATCATCCCAACACTCGATCTACACGCTAAACCTGGCTTTGATACCATTGTTGGATTTTAGGGATCGTCTAGATGTAGATCCATTTGGAGTACTCTCTGTTTTGGGGTATGAAACAGGGGAGTAGTTCATCCGTACCTGGGAAACAGAGAGATAGGGAAGAACTAGTGTTCGTACCTGGGAGAGAAGAAGCTGTCCATCGCTGCTTCGTCGGTGAAGATCTGCGCTAGGGCAGCGACGGGTGGTGTAGTGGTTGAGCAGTGTCTCCGCTGGTGGAGCTTCCCGCCGCTGGCAGTGCCACCCTCGGGATCGGATTAGGGTTAGGACGGTGGGGACTGTAGCAGCGGCTGTTACCTCATGTCTAGAGCCCTGCCCCCACCTCCTCTTTATAGGCACTGTGCGACGGGGGCCCACCAGCCTGCTAATGGGCTGGGCGTCCCCGATCAGGACGCAGATCAGGGTCCAGTTAGGCCGTTGGGCCTAACTGGTGGAGATCAATCTAACAGTCACAGCTTACACCATCATTTCTCTCTCAATCATGCATAAAATTGTTGGTGATGCTATTTTGTCAAACACTTTTTTCAAAATAGCTCAGCTTCACCTAAAAAGTTGCTCATAAAGCTAAACTGAGCTATGCCAAACAGTACCTAAGTCGTTGAGGTAGACGGTAGGAGATTAAAAATTGGAGGATTTTGTTTTTGTCAGTAATGATATTCTTGTCCGATCAACTCTCTATATCCAAGGTGGTTACAATAGTCTGCCATGTTGCAACAGTAATGGGAGGAACCATGGTTGTGTTTGGTTGCTTGGCTTGCTAGTGTCTGGCTAACAAAACTAAGCCCGGTTCCATCAAACCTGGTGTATGCAATGCAAGAGGTGAGTGTTTGGTTTCACAGTACTAGCTAAGCCTGCATTACATAGATCTTGTTTGGTTGCCTGGCTAAATTGGATGCAATGACCTTGTACATGTATAGGTGAGTTTTAGGTGCATCACCCCTCACCTTCACCTCAGAAACATTCTATCAAACACTTGGCCGGCGGAATTGAAACATGCCGGAGAGCAGGAAGAAGAGAAGCGCCTCGAGCAGTCAGCCAGCATTGCGACCCGCTGTAGCACCTAGCACCGCCGCGCAACCATGTTGTGTGCCATCCCGATGAAGCCATCCTCGCATGCAAGACTTCAAGGTGGTGCAAGCAGCGTTGATGGTGGTGTCAGCTAGCTCCAGGAGCGGGCCTGCAGCGTCAGTAACCAAGGGATGGCACGACGATGATAGGTTCAGCGGGACCTGCAGCATGCGAACGGGGCCGCCAGCGGTGGCAGCGCGGCGAGCCTCGTCGGCACGGTCATGTGCTGAGTGTCGGTGTTTCTACCCAGGGGTATGATACTAACTAGTAATTATGATCGCGTGCTCTCTTCCTGGATGGTGATGCAAGAAGACACAAGGATTTATCCTGGTTCGGGCAAAGAAGGCCCTACGTCCAGCGGGGGGAGGAGATTCTTGTATTACTTGCACCTAAGTGCTTGTACAGGGGCGAATACAAGCTCAAGGAGCATGGACCGGAGTCTGGACTCGTGTGTGCGTGGTGTTGTATGGGCTTGTCTGTTTTGCCGTATGTGCGTAACCGGCCGAGAGAAGGGCCCTGGTGTCCCCTTTTATAGAGCAAGGGGAGGCCAGGGTTACACAGGAGCGTGATACAGGAGTCGGGATGTGCAACGTTCAATACGGAGGAGGGTAGGAATCCTGTCTTGTTGATGCCACTGGAGCCGACGTGGGGGTTGCTGTTGAGGCGTCCTTGAAGCATGGGCTCCATTCCTAGGCGCAGACGTGGAGGCGTGGCGACGTGAGGCCGTGCAGCGCCCATCCCGGAACATTCATGATGTGGCAAAGTCCCTCTGGGTCTTGGGGGTACCTGTTCTCAAATAGCAGGAAAGTCGTTAGGGCTCGAGGGGCGTAGGGCCGGCCTCGAGGTGGCGTTTACGGGGGGCTCGAGCCCCCGCAGGTATGGGCAAGTCCCGGAAAGCCCGGCCGAACAGCGGGAATCCAAGCTTCGAGGGGTGGCTCGAGGGTGCTACAATGCAAGGTATGGCCGAACAGTGCTGTACTTGCGCCTTTTTGCCCATGCTTGAGGTGAAAGCGAGATTTGATTGTGGCTCCGGTTTACTGTGGCGCACGTCGAGTTCCAGAGGATGTGACCGGAGTAGGTGAACGCATTAAATGCGTAGTGTGGGATTGGCATCCGATGTCTGGCGCTGCTCGAAGGAGATGTGAAATGTCTCGAGGGATAGGCTATCGTGCTTGAGAGGCTCGAGGTCCCCGCACGGGGTCTCGAGGAGCGGTGTACGGCTGTGGTGGGCTCGAGGTCTAGGTGCCAGGGCTCGAGGGGTAGGTTGCCGGGAGGCGGTCGGTAAGGCTTTGGCGAGTCTAAGCTTCCAGGCGGAGGGTCGGTGCGGCCGGCCTCGAGGGTTTGGTTTTTAGGGAGCTAGACTAGTTTCACCTCTTATTAATTGGTGTTCTAGGTTTAACTTGTTTGTTTTGCGTCGATTGGGGGTACCCCTTCGATGTTCCCCCGACAGTAGCCCCGAGCCCTTGTTTGAGTGCTTGCACTCGAGCAAGGGCTCCTCAGCGGGATCGTGAGGGTTAGCTGACTGGTTCTCGAGGGTTTGGTTGTGTTGATTCCGCGGGTGTCGCGCGAGCGACACCCGCGGGTGTAGCCCCCGAGGCCATGGGGGAGTGGTTAGGACTCCCTCGTGGGCTTTCTTACGCGTGCGAGTGTGAGTGTCAGTTACGTTTTTTAGGTTCGGGAGTGTCGAGCCCCCGAGTTTTTTACCCTCTTTCGTCGAGGGGTGCCAGGCTGAACCGACCGGCCGGCACTTCGAGCCGTCCGGCACGCCGGTTGCCCTGGCTTGTCGTCCCGCGAGTCCTTTCGATCGGATGCGAGGGGGGATGCCTCGTACTACCATGAGCGGGCGAGTATCGAGGTTCCCGGTAAGCTGGTAACGGGGGAATCCAAGTGAGACCTCGTGCCCCGTTCGATGGGGTCGATTGTAGCCCGGAGGCGATCTCATAAAGCATGGGCGCTCGGTCTGCAGGAGTGTCGGGTCCATTCGATTGGACCTGGTGGCTCGATGCCTCCCTCCGAGGGGATCTCTCTGCATGTCGTGCACCCTGCCTTGGATACACGTGAGGGGCCTCGAGGGCTTGGCCCTCGAGTGATGCCGCGAGTGGCGCCCCTTGGTGTCCCTGACTCGGGTGCTCGAAGCCGGCTGTCGAACCCTCTTCGAGGGCTAGCCTTCGCTGCTTCGAGACTTAGGGACGGGGCCCGTTTTTACCTTCCTGAAGAAGCCTCCGTCGCTTGGAAACCTTCTGCCCGTTGGGCGCGCCTTTTTAGGCGAGGTAGTGGAGATCGTGGCACTAGGGCGACTGACAAGAATTCAGAGCGGCGGCCGTGGTGGGCCCGGAAGAGCAGAGCGAATGCGGAGTTGCCGCGTGTACCTGTCGACCAGCTCGAGATGCGGTTAGGTGGGCACATTAAATGCGTGTGGTTACCTTTTCGCCGCTGTGGGAGACCTCGCCCGTTGGGGTTTTCTCTTATAAGTATCGAAAGAGGGGTGTGGGTTTCTTTTACTTTGCCTTTGCCTTCAGCTGCCGCCGTAGCCTCCACATGCCCTCTTCCCGAGCCAGCAATTGGGAATCTTCCCGGCCGTCCGTCCGCCGCTCAGATCCGCGCCGTCGCCGCCATGGCCGCCCAATTGCTGCCGCCTGAAGATTGGAGTCCGACGAAGGCGACGCAGCAGGAGCTGGAGACGCTGGTGGAGCGGGGGCTCCTCCGCCCCAACCCGCAGGAGGGGCCGGCGTGGTGGATTGTCTCGTCGGCGGACCACCAGGAGCCGCACCCGCCGGAGGGGTACGTGGTCAGCTTCACGCGCTACCACCGCATGGGGCTCGGTGTTCCGCCGAGCCGCTTCATGCGGGGGCTGGTGCATCACTTCGAGGTGGAGCTGCAGCACTTCTCCCCCAACTCCATCTCGCACGCCGCCATCTACGCCGCGGTGTGCGAGGGGTATCTGAAGATTGAGCCACACTGGGAGATGTTCGTCCACCTCTTCCGGGGCGAGCTCTTCCACAAGGCCGCGAAGCCGAGCGGGAGGAGGCTCGCGCGTGTGGGCTCTCTTACCATCACCGTGAGGAGCGGGCCTTCGTCGGCCAACGTTCCCCGCGACTACCTCCGCTACAAGCTGTCCACCAACCAGGCGGGGTGGGATGACCACTGGTTCTATCTACGGAACGTGGATGGGCTCCTTCCGCAGTATACCGGCAGGGTCATCACCCATCGCCCGGAGAAGTGGAACTGGGGCGTCGCGGCGGACAGGCAGCGCCACCTGGCGCCGCTGATGAACGTGATGAAGACGCTGGTGGAGGAGAAGAAGCTGACCGTCCAGACGGTTATCTGGGCGTTCCATCAGCGGAGGGTCCTCCCTCTGGCGGACCGCCCCCTTCTTTTGTTCGAGATGGGGCCAAACGCCCCGCTCGAGGCGCTGAATCGGTCGAGGATGGCCGAGGAGAGGCTGCCTCGGAACGAGGCTACCTCCCGTGTGACGCTCACCGTCCAGGGGACGTTCCGCCCAGAGGAGGCCGACCTGATCGTCATGGCACCCGACAAGGGGTGCCTCGACCTGGTAAGCCATCTTCGAGTTAGGCTGTCTCGAGCCCCCTCCTCCTCTCCCTTTCTTCGAACCTTGTTCGCTTTCCTCGTAGTTTTTTTCTCATCAGGTTTCTTTTTTGCAGGGGGCGTTCACACACCGTGCGTCGAGGCCCCCAGTGAGGGAGGACGCCGCGGAAACACAGGTGAGGCGCCTCTCTGCTCAAAAAGACAAAGAGAGTAAGGATGCTAAGAAGAAGAAAGAGAAAGAGAAAGAGAAGAATTTGCGTCGATCGGCTCGAGAGCAGAAGCTCGCGAAGGCTCGTCATAACCGACAGCCTGGAGACGAGTCCCCCGAGCTCAGCTCCACGAGCTCGGAGGAGGAGGACGATGATGAGGAGGAGAGTGATGACGAGGGGATGGACGCGCGTTTGAGGCGCGCGGGGGTCGTCGACGTCAGGGCTGACCGCTCCTCTGTGCAGGAGGATATCTTGGAGGTCCCTCCAGCACAGGGATCGCGCGGGATGCAGCCGCGGAAGGCCGCATCAGGCCCAGCCTCGTCGGAGGCTCAGGGCACGTCGAGCTCTGTGCCGGACGTGCCGGCTGTCGCGAAGAAGCCACGGACCAGGAGCGCTATCGCCGCGGCGCAGAAGGAGACCACGGCCGCATCGACCCAGGCGGGGGGTCTCGAGAAGGGCCGACCCTCGAGAAGCGGCCAGCGCGTCGAGAAGGAATCCGGGCCCGTCCGCCGCGAGCCGTCGAGGGCGACATCGAGCTCGCGGAGGAGTGGGCATCAAGAGAGGGCATCGAGCCCCCGCCACCATGACCGTCGAGGTGGGAGCCCCCGATTGTCTCATGACGGGAGTCGCGAGCGACCCCGGAGTCCGTCGCCGCACCGTCGCCGGGAGAGGGAGGCGGACGGGGGGGGGCGCGACCATCAGCACGAGCGCCGGAGTAGGTCCCGGAGCCCGCGCCGGGAGAGGCGCCCAGATGACCGCTCGAGGGAGACGCGGTCGCCCCCCGGGACAGGAGGCAGAAGGGGAGCTCCCCGCCGGGGTCGAGCCACGGGAAGCGCCAGGAGCCTTCCCCCGTCGGAGCCACGTGGAGACGGCTCGGGAGCATGGCTCGAGCCATGGGGCGGGCTCGAAGCCCTTGAGCGGGTCCGGCGATTCGAGGAAGAAGCCCCGCCCTCGCTTTGGGTGAGTAGGTCTCCTTAATTTCATTGGTAGGGAAACTTCACCTCTTTACCTTTGGTGATGAGTGCTGCTTCTGGTTTTTCAGGGAAAAGCGCTCCCGGCAGGAGGCGGACTCCACGGTGTCCAAGCGGGCCAAGACCTCGAGCTCTGCTGAGGTCCAAGCACCTCGAGGTATGGCTCCTTCTTCTGCTGGAGAGGCCGCTTGGCTGGTGAAGGCTCGAGCAGCCATGGCTCGAGGAAGCCAGATGGCCGCCGCGGATCTTGGTGAGGCTGACGCCGTCGACCACGGGGGTCGAAGCTTTTTCTTGATCCTGACGATGTCGTTTTCTTTTTTTTGCAGGGACCGCGGCTCTTGGTGCCGAGCTGCCGCCACCGCGTCCATCGCGGCGCGCCTCCTCCTCCTTCAGTGGCGCCTACGGAGGGCCACTTCTCCCCCTGCTACGACGACCATTCTGGGGGAGCACCGGAGGCAGGCGCGGATTCGTCGGCGCTTGAGGCTAGGGGATAGCGGCCCTTGGGCCCCGGACGCGCGAGAGCCAGCCCGCTGGACAGGATCTCCCGCCGGAGCCTCTCGCGCCCGTGGAGCAGGAGAATGACGGGAGGTGTCGGCGGCGAGGACACCGACGGTGGAGGAGCTCTTGGACGAGCTGGAGCAGGTGCCGCCTCCGGTCGAGGGCTCAACGCTGGGAGGAGCGCTCGAGGCACGGCCAGGGGTGACAAGACGCCGGAAGACTCGGTGAGGGAGGAGAGCTTGGGGGCCCTTGTACATTACCAAACACCCTTTAGGACTAATGCGTTTTGTAGTTCATAGACAAAGGGCTACACATATTGTTGAATGTACGACGATGGAGAGGACCGCGGATAAGTTGCCTAAGCAACCCTGTTCAACACTCTCGCACAAAGCACATAGATATTCGCCATCACTTTCTTAGAGACCATGTTTCCAGAAGACATATCCTTAGAGGGAGTTAGAACCGAAGATCAATTGGCGGATATCTTCACAAAACCCCTAGATGAAAACACTCCTTTTGTAGATTGCGAAGTAGAGCTTAATGTGCTTGATCTAAGTAACTTTGTCAAAAGGTGAAAGGAGTTGTCTTTGCATGCATTGTATCATATGACCATGTTTAAATTCGCGCTATGCATATAGGCTTGTCAGACGTGGTTAAGATAACCGCCCTTAAAAAGCGTGTTGAAGAAGCTTACCCATGAGCAAACTGACAAGCAACCTAGATTCAAATTCCGTATTGCATGCATATGCATGTTTGTTGCTTTGTCGGTTCTTTTTGGTTAGGTTTTGAGCAACCGCTGTGTTCGTCCACCGCTAGGGGGAGCATTTGAGGCTCCTTATGGTTGAGACCCTAGTTTTGGTTGAGCCACATGTTGTCTCCTCGGGATTTATCGCCTATTTTACCTAAAAATGTTATGAAGCCTATGGCAAAATATTTATAAAATAGAGGGTTTATGCGAGGAGATGCTCATACTAGGTTCCAACTGGTGTTTATTTGCTTCTTCTTTGAGTTGGAACTTGGTTGGGAAAGGGGCCGCAACGGAGATCTTCGAAACTGCTCAAATAGAGATCGGATGCAGCATCGAACTCTGCATCGGACGCTGGTCCAGCATCGATGCCTGCACTGTAGGCCAGCCCTGGCTGGAAAACAGTAAGCGAGGCAGCGTCCGATGTGTCACACATCGGATCCTTCGATGATCAACATCGACGCTCCCCAGCCGTCCAGATCAGCTGCTGAGGGGCCGGAAGCTTGTCCGCATGTGATCTCGGCCGTATTTGGAGCTTCTATGGACAGGCATAGCGAGCAGATCCGATGAGTTATCATCGCCGCGAGTCCGATGTCTCTGTAAGACGGCGGTAGATAGTCTATAGCAACCGTTGGGTCCCCACGTGTCTCTTCCTTCATTCCAGTCACGTCGTCAGCTCTGGCCCAACGATCCTTGCGCGCCGAGCCCGCAGCCTACTCACCGCCGCCAAGGCCCACACCTACTCCGCCAGCCTTCGGCCACCGGCCGCCGAACAAACCGGGCGGCCCGTTGTCTACATCTGCCTGGCACCGCCATATCTTAGCACCCCCGCGCGCGCGCCCTCGTCAGAGATCCGCCGGGTGTCTCCTCCCACCTTACGTCGGAGCTCGCCGCCGTTCCGGGCCTCTTCACCAGGAGACCGCCTTCCTCGCGTCTCCTCTCCTCTCCGGCGTTCTTCTCGGGCCGCCGTTCCCGTCCAGTGAGCCACCGAGCACACCACCCTCCCTCCCCCTCCATACCCTTGTCCACCAGGTGCTCGTTCAAATGCCTACATGGCTGTTCTCCACTGTTTTAACCCCGTTTCACCTCCACTCTCTTGCAGTCCTCCCGGTGTGACCTGTGGATCCTATGGACGTCAGTGCTCTCCTCCTTCTTGGGTCATTCGTCGGCTTGTCAGGTAGCACAGCCCATTCTCTCTCTTATCACATTGCTTTGCTTCCATAGGTCTCGCTTACCTCTAGCCTCTATATTGCTTATGTATATCCCTCATCTCTATGCAGCGAGTCCGTGTCCGTTGTCAGTGGCAGCTGGGGCAGTGTCAGTTAACCCGGGGCCAAGCCCGCGGGTAAGGATCGAGGCCAAGCTCGCGAGTGACAGCGACAACGTTTCTCCGTGTCAGGGGGAGTTTTGAGTCAGTGGTTTGCTTCTCAGCTGGTTGTCAGTGCTTCTCAGCGTCAGTTGCTCTTTCAGAGGCAGTCCCAGGTTGCTGTTCTTGTCAGCTATGCCACGCTACAAGAACGTCGGTGGTGGCCCTGGAGACTCTCCTCCTCGTCGTCCCCCTTCCGGTCAGCGGCCTGGGAAAGGGAAGCTTATCGTGCGCCGGAAGCGCACTCGTCAGGAGCGAGAGGCAGCTCAGGCTCAGGCAGTGGCAGACGCCGCCGAGCGTGCAAAGCGCGGTGGTAGTGCGGGCGGACTAAGGATTGAGGATCAGCTGTCCCCCGAGCAGCGCAGAGCGATCGAGGAGGTTGAGCGTCGCCACGGTTCGCCGACTGGCACGCTCATGGCTGCCGGTCGTCGGACGACGTTCACCTCGCTCGGCGTTGAGCCCGAGAGCTCCGGGCATGGCCAGGCAGAGGCCGAGGCCGCAGAGGCACCTGAGGCAGAGGCTCCAGAGGCAGAGGCAGAGGAGGAGGTTCCTGAGGAGGTTCCACGACGCCGGTCAACCCGTCGCAGGATTGCGGTGCCACCCCGGCCCGACGTCCCTCTGCGGGGAGCCCGTCCTCCGTCGCGGCGTGCCACCTCCGCCGATACCGCGACTAGACCTCAGGGGTGCCACTTGCTCCCAGATCCAGACCCTTCGACTTGTGCCAGTGGCGCAGTGGTTTCCCAGGGAGCGACAGGAGCAGGCTGGTCCGTCCTTCTATACAGTGCTGCAGGAGGACTTCTACCAGGGATACAGGAACGCTGGGATCTCTTTGCGGCCCCAGCGTGTTTGCTCACTTGAGGCAGTTGTAGGCGCAGCCGGAGAGCAGATTCGCCTCTCACTCACCTACCTACCTGGTCTGGCAGACCTACTGGGGCGGTCTGGTTCCTATATTGAGGACTGGGTATTTCAGTTTTACGCTTCGCTATGGGTGCACCCCGACCGAGAGACTATTGAGTTTGCACTTGAGGGGGACCACTATAGACTGTTCTCGTCCGAGATCCGGGATTGGTTTGGATTGACACGCTCCCAGACCCGGATCCACGACTTGTGTTATGACCGGACAGAGCCACCCCGTCGCCCTCACGATGGCGCCCAGCCTTCGACCGATTTGGTCCGTCCATGCTTCACAGAAACCGTTCGGTGAGGGTTCGAGCCGCACTCCGAGGGATCTCACCCCTACGGCTCGGATCCTCAATGCGATCCTACGGCGGACTTTTACTTCCTCGGGTCGGCTTCGGAGAGGGACTTTCACGGCTGCAGCTATGGCTTCTTGCATATATGGTCAGGCAGCAGGAGTTCGACGTCTGGGACGTCATCTTGTGTGAGATAGAGGACACAGTGGCAGAGGGCATTAAGGCCCGCAGGCAGCTACCGTACGCGCACTGGATCTCCTACATTCTTTGGAAGGTAGCTGCCACTACAGGTACTCGCCTCAGTTAGTCCCTCACCGGGTCAGCGACCGTCTTCCCCGAGTATAACATGAGCCAGTTGTTGGGATACGGTCGGGACCGCAGACAGCCAGAGCAGCAAGCACAGACTAGCACACGTCAGAGACCTGAGGTGCCAGAGTCAGCTCAGCAGCAGGACGAGGCCGTTCAGGCGCTCGCGGAGCAGGAGCTTGCCGATCTCGAGGGAGGTGACCCCCACGTGGCCTCGGATCCCACAGACAGCTCAGATGAGGACTACCAGCTCCCGCCTCGCTACCAGCCGCGTGCTCACGACCACCAGGCAGGGTCCAGCGGTACTGCTTCTCCTCCGACCCAGCTCTACTCGCTATTCTGGCCCGGATGGAGGAGCAGCAGAGGACTGTCACCCAGGACGTCCAGAGGCTTGCCCAGGAGCAGCAGCGGTTAGCCCAGCAGCAGGCCCTCGCTCAGCAGCAGGCACAGGAGCGGTCTGATGCTCTTCAGCGCCAGATGATGGCTCTACAGCAGCAGACCTTGAGCTTCATGGAGAGGCTGGCGAGTGGACCTCCCTAGTGGCAGTAGCAGCAGCCTCCCCCACAGCAGCAGCTTCAGTGGCAGCCACCTGTCCTTCCTCAGCCGCAGTTTGGTCAGCAGCACCAGCAGCTTCCGGGCCCCAGCTCCTCGTAGTTCACGAGTTTTACTACTCCAGGCGGGGCCCCGCTCTTTAGTCCGCTACGGACAGGGTTCACTCCCAGGCCGACAGAGTCGCTCTTCGCTACGACGACCTCTGTCACTCGCGACCTGTCGGCCACGTTCAGCGAGCTCACCGGATTTTCCACTCCAGATCTTCCGATTCCGGTTCAGACGTCGACGGCTCCTGTGACCTCCACCACAGAGACTCTTCCGAGCTCAGTCGCGTCTTCAGAGCAGACAGAGCCAGTCCAGTCCGAGACGACCACGTCCGTGCAGCCTAAGTTGTCAGCTATCCCAGAGCTTCCGCACTCCGAGCCTCAGGCTGACACGACTACACAGACTGAGACTGCGCCAGCGACAGCGTCAGAGCAGATCGAGCAGACAGAGCAGTCAGTGCCGGACCCGTCCCAGACCGCTTCTCCACAGCGTCCAGCTACAGAGGGTCAGCAGGCTCCCGGCGACTCGTCCTCCGACTCCGAGGCCCTACTTCAGCAGTTTGAGTTCACGTAGAGGACTCCGGAGACGGCACCTGACTCGTCTGCACCACCTCCGCCCTCCGACGCTTAGTTTGGCGTTTGATGCCAAAGGGGGAGAGTGGCCGAGTATAGCGATAGGGGGAGTGTTGTGAGAGGGCTTTGTGTCTTTTGATGTGTTATATTCACATACGCTCTTTACTTATCGCTTCTTTTGTGCATATTTATGATATATACTTATGTTATGGATCTCATGACATGTTTGTGCTCACTATGATTTTATATATGACATGTCATTTCGCTTCGCTCTTTGCTTGTGCTCAATTCTCACTTGTTTATGTATATGAGCTCTTTACTCCTGCACTTGCTATTCACTCTAACTTGTTGAGTGCAGGATGATGGCATGACATGTTTTGAACTTGCCCCTAATCATTTTCTCTTATTTATTGCAAGTTCATACATGTCATGATTTAAAAACCTCTTCTCTCTATACTCGATCTCGTGTTGTCATCAATCACCAAAAAGGGGGGAGATTGAACGCGTCTTGGCCCCTAGTGGTTTCGGTGATTGGATGAAACACAAGATTACTGTGACTAACGTGTGTTTTGCAGAAACAGAGATGAGTTAGGTCACGGTAACGGTGACGATACGGGCATATGGAGTTCATGTCCCCTGGCGATGGAAATCGTTTCGGTTTTCAAAGGACGGACGACGAAGACGGTGGTAGGCTAGGCTAAGTGTCGCATGGTGTTGAAGGACACTTAGGTAGTCTTAGGTCTTTGTTTTTTTCCTTTGGCCGTACTATAAAGACGGGTGTGAATCAGTAGCTTGACCTAGATGAGTCTATTGAGGTAGGTGTGGTGCACACTTGTTATTTCATAGCCCTAGGTAGCTCAGAGAGATGCCTTATGTCGAGAGGAACAAAAGTCGTTAAGACCGCGTCGCGATCCGAGTTGATCTTGCCCTTGGTATGGGCATCGGATGCTGGATCAGTGGGCATCGGAGGCTCCGATGCCCACACCGACCTAGGGTTTGGTCTGGTGCGTGGCATCGGAGGCTCCGATTGTGCCACATCGGATCGTCCGGTGTCACTGTTCACTTGGAGTGAACTGTGCAGGGCATCGGACGCCGGCATCGGACGCTGAGGGCCAGCGTCCGATGGCCATGCAGAGAGGTTCCAGAGAGGTCTTTTCGGCATCGGACGCGTCCGATGCAGGGGCATCGGACGCTCCCTAGCGTCCGATGCTCCATAAACATGTCTGACAAGAAGGTACAGTAGACCGTTGGACGAGGTCATCGGAGCGTCCGATGCCTGGCATCGGCGCGTCCGATGCCCCCGCAAAATACCTGTCTTGTGCTGATTTTGGATGGCCGGGTTGAGGGGTATATATACTTCCTTGCCTCCATACTTTTGAGTGTCCTTGCCACTTCCATCAGCTGAGAAACACCTTGTGAGTGTGAGTGAGTGCAAGAGCCCTAGTGAGGTTAAGTGATTGCTAATTGTGAGAATTAGACACCTCCTAGTGAGAATTGAGTAGCAAGTGTGCATCCATCCATCTCTTTGGCCTTGTCTTGGTCAAGTGAGAGTTCTAGCTTGTTACTCTTGGTGATCGGCATCACCTAGACGGCTTGGTGGCGATCGGAGAGCTTGGTGATCATCCGGAGGCTTTGTGGATGACCCAAGCCAAGTTGTGACCGGTAGCGAGCGATTCACCGGGCCAGAGTGGCGAAGAATCAGCTCATAGTGAGCACTTGATCCTTGCGCGGATCAAGGGGGAGCGATACCCTTGCGCGGGTGCTCCAACGAGGACTAGGGGGGTGTGCCGACACCTCGATACCTCGGCAAAAAGATCGTCGTGTCATCTCTACTCTCTTCTCTACGCATTTACCTTTGAGCAATTCAATTCCGCTTTTACTTGTTGCTCTTTCATAAGTTGAATTGCCATGCTAGAGTAGAAATGGTTTAGCGATAGTCTTTTGTGCAATTGATTCTTGTCAAACCACCTCTAGGCTCTAAGGGGTTAATTGGGGCTTGATAGGTTTTATTATCGCAAGAAGTTTTAGAAAAGCCCAATTCACCCCCACCCCCCACTTGGGCATCTTGATCCTTTCAGTGGCTAGGGTGATAAATGACCCTCTGGCGCTTGTGACTGCCAGAGAAACTGCTAGATCCTGCTTTCTTCTTCTTCTTTTCCTCTTGGTATTGGCGATTGCCTTCCTCAAAAGCAACAGCCCGGTCAACGGCATCATGATACGAACCGGTCAGGTTATTGGACATACTTCTGCGGATCTTGGGGTGCAGTCCCCTGAGAAAACAATCCCTCTTCTTTTCGTCCGTGTTGACGTACTCCGAGGCATACTGGCTAAGGTGGTTGAACTGACCCACATACTGCATCACTGTGGAGTCTTTCTGCTGCAGTGCCAGAAACTGATCAAGCTTTATCTTCATCAATCCGGAAGGGATATGATGTGCACGGAAAGCGGTGCGGAACTCTTGCCAGGTCAACTGATGACCCTCTGGCTGGGCAGCCAACAGATTGGCATACCAAGCGCTTGCTGGACCACGAAGTTGCTGAGAAGCGAACCGGGGCTTCTGGGTGTCGGTGCAGTGAACAAGACCAAACTTTTGCTCCATGGTGCGGAGCCAATCATCAGCTTCTAGGGGTTCATCGGCCTTCACAAAGACCGGTGGACGGGTTTCGGTGAAATCCACATATGTGGTCTCATGGTTGACGTTATGGCGACCACGGTGGCCATTGTTCTGCTGCCCTTGGTTTTGAGCCATCAGGTTAGCAGCGGCTGCCAAGGCTGCGATGGCATCTGCTAGCGTAGCAGGTACAGGCGGAGGGTTTGGAAGGTCAGCCTCCTGAGAACTCCCAGCTCCAGTGCGAGTGTTCACAGGCATCTGTTAAAAACTTGGAACTTAGCATCCAATGATTAAGTTCTGCAAACAACTGGCTGATAACTTCACTGATACAAAGGTAGATGATCGATAAAGATGACTGACAGATAACAACAGACTAATAAGGGGAAAAGATACGAAAAGAAAGATACAGACCCAACTTAGCAAAAGACAGACTAGCGTCCCTAAACCTAGACTAAGGGTTTAGGTAAGTAGGTGGCACAGACACACGGGATCTCCATCCTCTAACAACGAGTCTAGTCTTCGTCGATGATGATCATGTCCTCGTCGTCGTCCTCCTCGAGGATGAGCTCGGGCTCAACCTCCTCGTCCTCGTCTTCAGCGTAGATGTTCTCGGCAGGTTCAATCTCCTCGTTCATGCTTGGCTCCTGCTCCACGTCCGGCTCTTCCACTATTCCGTCCTCAGGGTCCTCGACAACCGGGGGAACCATGGGGTGGAGTTGGTCGTACAGCTGGTGTACCTCTTCATGAAGCATATCATTGAACTGTTCAATCTGAGTTGTGTACTGCCGCAGTCCTTGGAGCTCGGCTCTGGTGACGTCCTCGCGAATCCAAGTGGCATCGCGCTGCTGGATGGCGCGAATCACGTTCCGGTTGGCCTGCTCCAGGGAAGCTCGTGCCTTGTAGAACTTCAGACGTGAGTGGTAGAAGTCATGTTCTAAGTTCTCCAGCTCAGCCTTCAGGTTCTTGATCTCCTCCTTTAGGTGCTTGCGGGTGCGGCGGGGAAAGCGACGACCGTTGGAGGCTTCGCCAGTCTCTTCTCCAATGCGTGGTGCCAGTTGGTGGCGTGGCACACCATTGGGTCCAGTCGACTTGCGAGCAGTCAGCTTGATGCGAGCCATGTCTGGATAAGATAAGGTGGATGAGGAGTGAAAATGCTAGCAAGAAAAGGTAAAGGCATACTACCCCAACGAACTTAGAGAGGAAGTTATTATCTAGCTTAGGTGAATATGACATGATGCATGAATCGTTCCTACGGAACAAGGCAATGCAAAAAATTAAATAAGGTACATAGGGCTTAAAACATGTTGTCTCGCTAACTAGTGTTGCCATACACAAGACAAGATAAGAGAAGCAATTTGGACTCAAAATAGTCAAGTTTAGTTTGTTTGGACTCAAAAATCTTTTGAAGTTTTCGCAAGAACACTGCAACGTTATAGTGAGATGCTCCGATACCACTCTATGGCGGAACGGCCCTAATCCCATGGCCCACAGGTCCCTGTCATCCACTGACAGCCGAACCTATGTCCCACGCGATTAAGACTGATCGTCACTGGGCTGCATCAGCGCCCATTGTCCGCAGGATCATCTCACCTTTCGGTTACAACATTAGGTACTTTTACAAATAACATCGGAATATAGAGCGGAAGACTTAAATAACATTAGTTTTACAAACCGAGGTTCCAAATAAAACTAAAGGTGCAGCTAGTACAAACCATGTTCGGGTAATAGAAATAGGCAACGTAGCGGAGTACAACAAAATAAGATACTTGCAAACACCCAGCCCGAGGGTGCACAACTATTCCTCGGCCTCATCGACCTCTTCCTGGACGATAGTCATGCAGCAGGGCGCAAGACACATTGGGGACTCAGCCATACTTGCAGCATGGGTAACAAACCCTGAGTACTGGGGTACTCAACAAGACTTACCCGACTAAAGAAAAAGGGAGAAGACTCAGGAATGAGAGGCTTAGGTAGTCAAGGTAAGGCTTAAGCAAGATCAAGTATTTTGCAGAAAAAGCATTTTGTAAACCTTGTTTTATTTTTGGAAGGATTCCAGTATTTCTCAATTCTTCATTGTTCATGATTCATTTTACCTTTCAAAAACATACCTAGTTGAGAACCACTCTCCGTTGACAGTCAGTGACCAAGTCTCCATAACCGAGGAGCAACGTTAATCCGGATAAATAATACTCAGCTGAGGATCCCTATCCACACTGCATATGTAGCACCCAAGCTTGCATATGCCAACTCGTCTACCACGATTCCTCCAAGATTGGGCCCGGTCCTACGCCACCCGGAAGTACAGTACACCACTCCTATCCAGGTACGACGACCACGTGGGTACATGCTACTTCCGCCATCTCTCCACTCCCAGTGCGCGGTTGTCGGTCCAATAAAGGATTCCTCGGAGCCAGAGCTTTCCGAAGTATGTGAATAGTTGCAAGTCTTGGCCAGCAGGCCCCCATACGGATGGTCCCTAAATTTTTTCTGCCAGAACCATACCTTGGTTATATCTCACCCAAGCGTAATAGTCCTGTCAGTTTTTCAACCCTGTCCCGGTCGGTGTCAACTGTTGAGTCCCGGACTACCACATGACGGCACCGTACGCTCGGACAACCTCTCCTCGCTGTTGACTAGGTACGGATCAGATACTTAGCCAACAGTCGGGGAGTAAAGCCAAATTCCCATAAAAATTTCTTTAAGTGATCACACTTTTGAAATTGGCATTTTTATTGCAAATCTATTGTATAGCATCACTAAGCATTTGCAAATAGTTTTTAAACAAGGCAGGTGGATCTTCTGGTGGAGGTAAACAGTGCAGGTAATAGGTCATCACACAACTCCTATAACCTAATGCAGTAGTTTAACTCAAAGACATTTTAAGTAAACCTTTTATAAAAACAAGGAAGGGTTAAAATGCACCGGGGCTTGCCTTGAAGAGCAAACACGACAGGCTCGGGGTCGGCAGTGCAGGTATCGGAGCTCGGGGTCGCCTCAGGGGTAGGTCCGTCAGCGGCTGCTTCGACTTTGACGTTTTCTCCTTCGGTCACTATACGGATGCAATGATATATGCTTAAGAGGATGCTGACATGAACAATACAGCACAGGACAAAACCACTGATTCTAGAGTACAACTTCTCATCGTGTAAGTAACTTCTAGAATGGACATAAAGTTACTTATCTTTATCCCTAAGTAAAATTTATCAACCTATTAAGCATCATTTATCCGACCTAAACACAAATCATGCATGACACCACAAGCATCATAGACCAATTGGGTGAGGGTCTATGAACAGCAAACAATCCAAAAGTCACATTACAGGGCATACAACATGAACCCTAAACACTTTTCTATTTTTCTTAATTATTAAAAAGGTCAGTTTATGAAGTTGCTCCAAAAATTACCAAATTAATCTCATAAGTTCATTATGGTATAAAAAGATGGCAAAACAAATTTCATAATTTTTGGAGATCATTAAGGTGCTCAATTAAAATAAGACATTTAAATAACAAAAGGCACTATTCAACAATTAAACTAAATGCTCAAAAATCAACTTGTTCCAAAAGATTTCAAAATTTCACCAGAGACTAAACATGGCATAGGAAGCTCACAAAAATTTATCTCATGATTTTTGGAGTTATAAATGATTTTCTAAAAAATCTAAAACCATCCATTTCTTAATTAAAAGAAAGATTTTTCATTTTCTAATTTTTGCAGAAAGGTAGAGTTTCTCTTTTTTCTAAAATTCTACACAGAGCAAGGAACATACCATATTTTTCTCAAGATTTAAGGAACAACCGATTAATTCTCAAAAAAAACAGAATACTATTCCCATTTTTCCAAAAAGGAAAAAGAGCATTGTGTTCCTTCCTCGCGGGGCTCGGGCGAATCGCGCGACGGACCGCAGGGCTCGGGCGAATCGCAGGCGAGGCGAACGGCGGACCGGCCGCTCGGGGCTCGCGCTGGGAAAGCTGAGGGTGGGAAAGATTCGCGAGCTCACCGTGAGTCGGGAGGGAGGCTCGGCGAGGCGGTGCAGGGTCAGAGGAGGGAGTTCGACGGTGGCGGCGGATCTCTTCGGCGGCGATCGGCGTCCGGCGGCTCTGTCCACCAAAAGAGGTCGCCGAGGGTGCGGTTAGGAGCGCACCGAGGCGAGGAAGAGAGAGCCGGGGTCGGATGGGCGGGAGGAAAACCCACGGCGACGAATTTCACTTCTTACCGAGGCGAGGCCGTTCGCTGGAGTTGGCGAAGAACTGCCTGCGCCGGCGAAGGGAGGGACGGAGGGGTGAAATTGGTTGCTCAGGAAGGTGGAGAAGCTTAAGGCGAAGGCGGTGGAGGGCTCGGCGGGCGCTGGGGTGGTCTGGTGGCTCGGGGCGCCGTGGTGGCGGCAATGGCGGAGCTCGGCGGCTTCTTATAGCCGCGGGATGGAGCGGGGGGGGGGGGGGTCCGGGCGAGGGGTGAGGAGCATTCGCGCGGCACTAAAGGAGGTAGGGAGCAGGGTAGGGCGGCTCGGTATGGGCGAGAGCTCGCGCGCGGCGCGGCGGCTTGCCGGCGGCCGGCATCTGCGCGCTGTCCGCGGCCGTAGGGGAAAGAGGAGGGTAGGGTAGGGGATGGCGAGGCGGCGGTAGGTAGGGGACCGGAGAGGTCGAGCGCTTAGCGCTGGCCTCGGGCGACACGGGCGCGGGTCAGCCGGGCTCGGCGAGGCTGAGGCTGCGCCGCCGTCGGCCGGGCCCCCTTGCATTAAAGCTCGCACAGAGACGTTTCCTAATCCAAATCTACTCCCTTACTAAAATTTTGAAATTACTCCCAAAACTTGAACTACACAAAGAAAACAAAAAACACCAAAGTTGCTCAAAACTTTGAGACCTACAACTTTGTCAACATAAACTTTTTCTGAAACTCAATAGTTTTTGAGTTAATTTTGAAAACCGAAAAGGGGACAAAATTGAAGTTTGAAAGAATTTGAAATTACTCCTGATTTTATATTGAAACTTGAAAATCTGTAAACACCAAAGTTGTTTCTCTTGACAAGATCTACAACTTTGCAAAAAGGACCAACCTCAAATTTTGAATTTTTTTTAAATTAATAAGAGAGGGGTAAAACCAGGGTTTGGAAATCAGGGTTTTTCAAAAGGAAAATTGAAATCTGTTTTTGATTTTGAACTTTGATTAACACAACAAAGCTTCAAGACACTAAACTGAACAAGAATTACACAAAGCTAGGCACAGAGGTGAAATTACCATTTTGCCCTTATAGGAAGATTTGGGCTTTTAGGGTTTTAGAAAAAGGAATCACTACACACAAAATACCTTAAGGAAAGGTAAAGGCAAGCAATCAATAGACAAACATTAATGCATGAGAAGAATGATTAATGACTGAAGATGATGACATGTCAAGTTAATTACATAATAAACACCAGAGGTGTTACAGCTGGCCTCCCCACGCTCGACGCACTCCACGTCGCAGTGGTACGCGTGCTCGTAGGAGGTGTCGATGGTGATGACCCCTTTCGGCCCCAGCATCTTGAGCTTCAAGTACGTGTAGTTGGAGACCGCCATGAACTTGGCGTAGCCTGGCCTGCCGATGATGGCGTGGTAGGTCTCTTAGAACCCAACCACCTCGAAGGTGAGCGTCTCCCGGCGGAAGTTGGCCGGCGTGCCAAAGTAGACAGGTAGGTCGATGCGCCCGAGAGGGTGCGCCTTTTTCCCTGGCACGACTCCGTGGAACCCCCCGACGCTGGGTCGAAGCTGGTCCCTCGATATCCCCAGGAGGTCGAGGGTCTCGAGGTATATGATGTTGAGGCTCGAGCCCCCATCCATCAACACCTTGGAGAACCGCACGTCGACAATGACGGGGTCGACGACGAGGGGGTACGCCCCCGGATTTACGACATGGTCCGGATGGTCGTCGCGGTCAAATGTGATCGGCGCGTCAGACCAGTCGAGGTACTGGGGAGCGTCGTGGCGGAGTGTGAAGACCTCCCGGCGTTCCTTCTTCCTCTCCCGAGCTGAGAGCCCGACGGTTGGGCCCCCGTAGATCATGAAGCAGTCACGCACCGGGGGGAAACCCGCGTCCCCGTCGTCGCGTCGTTTGTTGTCCTTGCCCTTAGGCGCGTCCTCCTTCTTGTCGTCGAGCTTGGCGTAGAAGACCTTCAGCAGTCGGCAGTCTTTTAGCTTGTGATTCACGGGGCCCTTGTGATAAGGGCAGGGGTCCTCGAGCATCTGGTCGAAAACAGCCCCGTCAGGGGGGCCCCGAGGTTTCTTATGGTCGAGGGCGCCCATGAGCACTTTTCATCGTCGTCGTCGTCGGCGTCGCGCTTCGCCTTTTGACCTTTGCTTTTGTTCTTCTTCTTTTTGTTGTTGTTGTTGTTGCGGTTCTTGGCGTCGTTGCCCTTGTTCGAGCCCTCCGGCGCGGCCACCGTCTTGCCTTTGTCCGTGGGGCGGCCGAAGAAGGCCCCCACTGCCTCGTCGCTTGAGGCAAAGCTGGTGACACGATCCATCAGATCCTCGACCGTCCTGGGACGGTAGTGCCCTAGCTCGTGAACTAGCTCTTGGCATGTCGTGCCCGCGAGGAACGCCGAGATGACATCCTCATCAGGCACGTGGGGGAGCTCGAGGCACTGCTTCGAGAATCGTCGAGCGAAGTCGTGGAGGGGCTCGTCCGTTGCCTGCCTGCAACGTCGAAGATCCCAGGGGTTGCCTGGGCGCACGCAAGTCCCCTTGAAATTCCCGTCGAAAACCCTGACTAGGTCGGCCCAGTCGTGGATCCGATCCGGTGGGAGCCCCTCGAGCCACCGACGGGCGGTGTCCGAGAGGTAAAGTGGGAGCTGGCGTATGATCACGCGGTCGTCGCTCTTCGCCCTGCCCAGTTGGCAACCCAGGCGGAAGTCGGAGAGCCATAGCTTGGGCTCGACCTCCTCGTCATACTTCACGATGTTGGTAGGCGGTCGAAAACGGTCGGGGAGGGTCGAGCTGCGGATGGCCCGGCTGAAGACCCTGGGGCCCGGGGGCTCGAGGGCTTGCCAGTCCTCGTCGCTGTTGTTATGCCCTCCTCGATGGGCGTTATAGCCATGCTCCTCGGCCCCTTTGTCCTTGCGCCGACGGTTGATGTCGTTGCGGGCGTCATCGGCATCTCGAGGTGGCCTGTTGTCGATGATCCGTTCCCGGACTGGCCTGGCTCGAGGGGCGTCCGGCTGGTGGACGGACATCTCCCGCTCGTTGCGGGGTGCGTCTGCTGGCTTCCCCGAGGCCGCCCCGCGCCGTCGCGAGGCTGAGCTCTCGGCCTGCTGCACAGCGGCTGTCTCGAGGAGGTTCTTCATTTCCCCGAGCATGCGCCTGGCGTCAGGGTTGGAGACGGCGGGTAGATCACGGAGCAGCATTGCCGCCGCCACCACGTTCTGCCCGGCTCGCGGGAAATGCACCTCGGGCCGTGCTGGTCCCCCATCCTCGAGGATCTGCCGGTGGACCTCTCGAGCGCGGCCACGAACACCGGCGCCTCGAGGCTGGGCTGGTTCTTGTGCTAGAGTTTTCTCGAGCTGCAGCAGGCGTTGTCGTTCCTCCTCAGCCTTGGCGATGGCCTCCCGCAGCTGCGCGAGCCGCGCCGCCCGATCGTCGCTGTGCTGAGATGGTGCAGCCGGCGCCGGGGGTTCGTTCCTCCCCTGAACGCGTGATCCACCTGCCGCAACCACGTTTTCGGGCTCTTCGAGGTCGAGTGCCGGCCTGGTGTCGTCGTCGCCGTCGTCCTCGGCGTCATCCACGACCCCCTCGAGCTGGAAGCACTCCCTGGTGGGGTCCCAGAGGTCAGGGTCGTGGTAGTCGTACTCATCGGAGTCGGAGCTGCTGATGCCGCGCCGCCCTGGCTCGTGCCGAGACTGCAGCTCGCGGTACCACTCCCCGAAGGTGGCTCGACGAGGTGGCTCGACGGCTCGTGAGAAGCCGCGGTCGACGTGCGCGGGGTAGACGATCTCCAGGTCGGTGGTGGCTCGTAGGAGTACGCCCGGACGCTCCTCCCGCTCTGCGGCCGCCCGGTCCTGACGGCGCTCGTCGAGGTGGTGGGCGTAGACAGCTGCGGAGTTGTTGAGGCCAAACGGGAACCGCTGGCGTCGAGCGCGGTACACCCCGTGCGGGAGGAGGCCAGGTGGTGTCGACGGAGCACGGCTCGGGGGCCTCTGGCCAGGCTCCCGGTTAGTGCGCATGACGAACGCGAACTCGCTGGGGGAGTGCGCACGCGCCCTGGAAGTCTCCGGCCGCGCGCCGGGCAGGTTTCCCCTCGGGGACTCTGCGCCGGCCGCGGGGAAGTGGGCGTACGCCGCGGGCACTTCCTGCGCCTGGCGACGATGGTAACGACGGCGCCGCTCGCGAGGTGGCGACGCATGGTGGTGCGGGCGACGCGCCACGCCCCCCGCGCGGGGTGGCGTGACACGCCCTCCGCTCGGGCCCTCCGTGGAGAGCAGGGTCAGCTCGTTGCCGCTGCCGGTGGCCAGGAACTCGAGGCTCCCGAACCAGACGACGACACCAGCAGAGAACGGAGGAGTGGAAGAAGCCATCCAGGAAACAACGAGAAATCGACTCGGACACGCGAAGAGCCCCTACCTGGCGCGCCAACTGTCGGTGTTTCTACCTAGGGGTATGACACTAACTAGTAATTATGATCGCGTGCTCTCTTCCTGGATGGTGATGCAAGAAGACACAAGGATTTATCCTGGTTCGGGCAAAGAAGGCCCTACGTCCAGCGAGGGGAGGAGATTCTTGTATTACTTGCACCTAAGTGCTTGTACAGGTGCGAATACAAGCTCAAGGAGCATGGACCGAAGTCTGGACTCGTGTGTGCGTGGTGTTGTATGGGCTTGTCTGTTTTGCCGTATGTGCGTAACCGGCCGAGTGAAGGGCCCTGGTGTCCCCTTTTATAGAGCAAGGGGAGGCCAGGGTTACATAGGAGCGTGATACAGGAGTCGGGATGTGCAACGTTCAATACGGAGGAGGGTAGGAATCCTGTCTTGTTGATGCCACTGGAGCCGACGTGGGGGTTGCTGTTGAGGCGTCCTTGAAGCATGGGCTCCATTCCTGGGCGCAGACGTGGAGGCGTGGCGACGTGAGGCCGTGCAGCGCCCATCCCGGTACATTCATGACGTGGCAAAGTCCCTCCGGGTCTTGGGGGTACCTGTTCTCAAATAGCAGGAAAGCCGTCAGGGCTCGAGGGGCGTAGGGCCGGCCTCGAGGTGGCGTTTACGGGGGGCTCGAGCCCCCACAGGTATGGGCAAGTCCCGGAAAGCCCGACCGAACAGCGGGAATCCAAGCTTCGAGGGGTGGCTCGAGGGTGCTACAGTGCAAGGTATGACCGAACAGTGCTGTACTTGCGCCTTTTTGCCCATGCTTGAGGTGAAAGCGAGATTTGACTGTGGCTCCGGTTTACTGTGGCGCACGTCGAGTTCCAGAGGATGTGACCGGAGTAGGTGAACGCATTAAATGCGCAGTGTGGGATTGGCATCCGATGTCTGGCGCTGCTCGAAGGAGATGTGAAATGTCTCGAGGGATAGGCTATCGTGCTTGAGAGGCTCGAGGTCCCCGCACGGGGTCTCGAGGAGCGGTGTACGGCTGTGGTGGGCTCGAGGTCTAGGTGCCAGGGCTCGAGGGGTAGGTTGCCGGGAGGCGGTCGGTAAGGCTTTGACGAGTCTAACCTTCCTGGCGGAGGGCCGGTGCGGCCGGCCTCGAGGGTTTGGTTTTTAGGGAGCTAGACTAGTTTCACCTCTTTTTAATTGGTGTTTTAGGTTTAACTTGTTTGTTTTGCGTCGATTGAGGGTACCCTTCGATGTTCCCCTGACACTGAGCGACCTCACCACCTCGCCGCGGAGTCTCATACCGAGGAGGCCGAGTCGATGGGTGGGAGGTGAGTGGAACTACGCACATGGTGGGACCTAGCTAGACTAAGCCTGGCTTCGTGGGAACGCCCACCACCTGCGTTTCTAGCAAGCCTGGCTAGGGGCTTCTTTTTGCACTAGCTTAGCCTGGCTTAGAGGGATATACAGTCAACCAAACATGTGATCCTTGCATTGCTAGAGCCTGGACAGGAGCCAAGCCACCCTACCAAACACACTCCATGTTACTTGTTCGAGAAAGTAGTGTGAGGCTGTATATCTTGAGGCAACTTCCCTATTCCGATGATGATCGGATCTTCTTCCACTACAGGATTGTTCATTTGCATAAACTTGAATAGTCCTGATTGCTGGACATGATTTTACTTATATGAAGAAAAGAACCCGTGCCTTGCTTCTAGATTGGCTTAAGTATTCTGCATTCTTTTGTTTATTCCTTATTTCCTGAATAAGTGAATAATGATTTAAAAGTTCAATCAATCTATGAAAAGATATTCATGGATAAATTTAAAAGTGGTCTGGGATGACTAATACAGGTGACGGTTGCATCTGCTTCCTTATATTAAGTGCATTTTTGACAAAAATGGATGTCTCATCAATTTTATTAGGCTTGTTCTTCATCAGTCAAGGAGGAGGGCGGTTGGGATTTATTTTTTTAGAAATACTTTATTTATTTATTTATTTAATGCATTTTAAAAACCAATGATCCAGATTTATTTGAGATTTATTTTTTTAAAAAAAAAATCATTTTCCATGACATCGATCCGCTCTATAAATACCATCATCTGATGGCTAGCCCAAAAAGCCCCCAATCCACGCACGCTTGGATAGATTATTATCGATCAGTCGCCCCTCATCTCTAATCTCCCACGCATTCGGAAACAGCTACTATAGGTAGCTAGCCAAGTGTTGGCAATTCGTGTTTGGACTGAGCCAATGGCGTCGTCATCAGCAACAGACTCGGCAACCCGCCGGAGCCCACCAGCCTCGTCGTCGGCGTCGCCACCAGCGACGCCGCCGGAGGTGTCAGTGAAGCTTGAAAAGTAATACAGAGTGAGGCCTTGTTTAGAACAGACTCGGCAACCCGCAGTACGTAGGTAACTCCGGGGGTCTCTCCTTGGCAAAGAGCGAGGGCGGAGGGTCGCTGTCGGTGGTTGTTCCCCCAACATAAATAACTAATTGCACAGATTAGTTGTAAATCACGAGATAAATTTTTTAAGTCTAGTTAGCACATGATTGAATAATATTTGTCAAATACAAACGAAAGTGTTATAGTAGGAAAGTTAAAAAAATTTCAGCATCTAAATAAGGCCTCGCTCAGTTCGCGAGATACGTGGTGAAAAGTTACTGTAGCACTTTCGTTGTTATTTGACAAATTTTGTCCAAACATTGACCAACTAGACTCAAAAGATTCATCTCGACATGAGCAGACCAAAATTACAATTAGTTATTTTTTTACCTACATTTAATGCTCTAAAGATTCATCTCGACATGAGCAGACCAAAATTACAATTAGTTATTTTTTTACCTACATTTAATGCTCTATGTATGCGTGTAAAGATTCGATGTCACTGTTACTATGCAAAATATTTTGGCAAATGTGGGGAACTGAACATGGCCTAAGCTACTCCCTCCGTCCATTCTTAAGTGTCGTCCGGAAAGCGTGTCTGTAAGGGAAACACGGATTTCTAGAGACACTTATTTAGGGACAGAGGAAGTAAGCCCCCAGGAGGAGTAGGCGTGTACTAGGCCTTGTTTAGATGAGGGGAGTGATTTTTTTCTCAACTTTAGCACTTTCGTTGTTATTTGACAAACTTTGTCCAAATATGACCCAACTAGACTTAAAAGATTTGTCTCCACATGTACATACTAAAAGTACAATTAGTTACTTTTTTATCAACATTTAATGCTCCATGCATGCGTCTAAACATTGATGTGATGGTGATGTGATGAAGAGAGAGTGAAAAAAAGTTTAAAGTTGGAGGTATCTAAGAGCAACCACAATGTTGCAGGAAAACAGTTCATAAGCAATAAAATATTGTGTATCAGGTAACTGAAACATTGTAGAGGTAGTTCATAAAGGAGTCCATAGCTAAAGGTACACATAGTGCTATGGACAGCCTATAAGCAATAAATAAATATTATTCCTGCTCTCTCTCTCCTCCCTCCCATCTTCCGTCTCCATCTTGGCTGCAACATAAGATTTTATATTTTTGTGGAAGACAGAATAGTAAAGGGCAACTCGTGCTGGGTCCCTCTTATAGACCCGTTTTGCCGTATACTCCATCCGTCCCTAAATAAGTGTCGTTCTCACTTCCCGAGAAAAAGTTGTCGGCAATTATATATTAAAATATATTAATATTTATGCTAAGTAATTAGTATCATCGGAAAGATCTTTACATCTAGTTTTTTAACAAAATTATTGAGAGATATAAATATTGCACATATTTTCTATAAATTGAGTCAAATACGTGGCACGCACACCAACAACGACACTTATCTAGGGACGGAGGGAGTACATTGAGCTTGCTCTAAACAAGATCCAGTAGAATGCAAATTGATAAGACGGTGATATGACCGCGTGCAAATTGATAAGACGGTGATATGACCGCGCATGCCGATGCACAGGAATGCTGACGCCTGACGCGGAGACAGAGTGGCAGGCGACATTGCGGCAAGCAGATTGCCGAGCAGGCCACGCTCCCTCGTGCAACAGAGCAGGCGACACATTGTGGGCAACATGCATGCAAGGCAACAGGGTGGCCCCGCACCCTGCTCCCTCGTGCATCACGTGACGTGAAGCGGCAGAGAACTAGCCAGGCCAGCGACCATTGGCTATGCTCCGTTCAGCACGTATCAGAAACGCTCGAGCGTCGTACAGATTTACCGTTAGGAAAATGTTAAACAGAACTACAGAAGGTCATGTGTGAGTTAGGCCTTGTTCAGTTCGCGAAATATTTGGCGAAAAGTTACTGTAGCACTTTCGTTGTTATTTGACAAACTTTGTCCAAACATGACTTAACTAGACTCAAAAGATTCGTCTCGACATGAGCAGACTAATAGTACAATTAGTTATTTTTTTTATCTACATTTAATGCTCCATACATGCGTCTAAATATTGTACTGCGCAACATTTTTTGCCAAATGTTGGCAACTGAACAAGGCCTTAGCAATCTAGCATATCCACCTCTAGGTGCCACCTTCGTCTATAGAGTACTTCACCCGTCCATTTTTAATTGTCGTCCGAAAAATGTGTCTGTAAGAGAAACACGAATTTCTAGAGACAGTTATCTAGATACGAGTATATCACAGCCAATCAAGAAAAGAAAAGGTTACTTATATCATGCTCAAACTCAAATTCAAACAAATACGGCGCGGTACCAGGTCAGCAAAAAATAAAGGTTACACGTGGGATCATCATATGCATCCCAGATATATAATTCCAATGTGTTCTTTTACTACGTTTCCTAATCATGTTTGCTATTTTGAAAGTAAAAATGTATAAAATATATAGGTTTTATATTTAATTTTTAGGAGGTAATAAGTGATCAAGTCATCACGATCTACTAAATTAGAATGGACAGTTCACACTGTTATTTTTTCAAAAGGTTCCTGGGTGTAGTTACTCTCACATTTATTTAACAAACCACTTTACATATCGATACATGCTTATTTATCAAGTTTGAGTATATTTATATACTCATTTTATGGATACTCCAAATTTTACTACTTGAAAAATCAAATATTTATATCCTTAAAATATTATCATGATAGTATATAAAATAAGTACAACCACATACCCTATGTATAGTAGTTGCATATACTGATGAACATATATACTATTTTGGATATGGCACATGCTTCGTATATAATCCTACCATAAATTTTAAGATATACAACTAGGTAGGCGTAACTACATCTGCTTGGACTTCTTATTTTGTTCATCACTGTATCTATCTAAGTATATTTAAACTCTCGCTACCCACCATCATATAATTGGGTGATTTTTGCGTGCACAAATTTGAGCCCCAGTTCAGACTTCAACACAGGAACCTGCTCTTCATTTTAATTTGAAGCTTCTGTTGGGACTTGCCAAAGCAATTTTCCATTGCAGATCAGAGACTTCAGCCTTGGCGTTGGTCCAATTCAAAGCAAGTGCTGCACCGGTGGCCAGCGCGGCAAGGCAGGGCTGAAGTGGCGCGAGACAACGCGCGAGTCGAGCAGCTGGACGATGCCCGGGACGGCGGTCACGCTTCGGGGGACCTTGTACTGCCCCATGGACGCGCCGCCATGGGAGACAGAGTAGTCGGCGAGGTCCTGGAAGGTGCCCGGCCGGACGACCCGGATCTCCAGCGGCCCGATCGTGCCGTCCTTCACCCTGAGCACCCGGTACACGTAGCTGAGGGCCTCTTCCATCTCCAGGCAGCACCTGGACAGCACGTCGTCGTCGTCGCCGTCCATGTCGTCGTCGTCACTGGTGGTGCGGGTCGTCTGGGGGCCCCGATAAGGTTTGCCCTTCTTGGTGGTGGCCAGCAGCAGCAGCTCCCAGTAGACGACGTAGTGCCCCGGGATGCTGTCGGCGCAGGTCCGGCTGGTGTAGTCTAGGACGGCGGCGCCGCGCGGGCGGAGCAGCGCGGACGACGCGCGCTCCACCGCGCGCTGCAGCTCGGCCTCGTCGGTCTTGTCGGCGTCGACGGACAGCAGCACGCCCTCCCTGCGCGCGAACCGGAACTGCGGCGCCGCGTTGTGGAACCCCGTCACGCGGAGGACGTCGCCGACGCGGTACCGGCTCAGCCCGCCGTACGTGGTGACCACCAGCTCGTACTCCCGCCCGGCCTCCACTCCGGCGAGCTCGACGAGCTCGCACGCCGCCGCCGCCCTTGTGCCGTCGGCGGCGTCCACGGGCAGGAACTCGAAGTATGCCATGTTGGGCATGATGGTGTACGACACCTCCGACGGCTCACACGTCGGGCCGCGAAGGTTGAGGCCGATGGGGCACTCAGAGACCACGTACCTGGTGGAGGCGATCGGCAGGCCACCGCCGTAGTAGTTCAGCGCCGGGACGTACTGCGCCATGGATCCCGTGACGATGGTGTCGAGGTACTTGGCGTTGGGCCAGACGCGCGCGACGATGCCCGCCCAGTCACCCTTGGCTCACTCGGCGCGGATGGCCAGGGCGAGCTCGGGGTCCGGCGCACGGAGGATGACAGCCACCGCCGCGCGCACCGACGGGTCGGTGACGACGGAGGCGGGGCCGAGCTCGCCGGCGTCGATGTCTGCCGCCAGCTGCTCCCAGTGCTGCTGCAGGAAGAGGATGGCCCGGAGGAGGCCCGCGGCGAACGCGGCGCCGACGCGCACCACGTCGCCGCGCTGGCGTAGGCCGCACACCATCTGCGCGTACATGCTCTGGAACGTGTCCTCGCAGAGGATCGCCGCCATCGGGCTCGTGTAGTACGTGTGGCGGCGGCCATGGCTGTTCTTGAAGTGCTCGCTCTTGTAGTAGCTTGTCAGGACCGGCCGCGCCGGCAGGCCGCTTGCCGTCTTCGTCTCCGGCCTCACGAAGAGGAAGTAGAGACCTTTGCCCTTGTCGACCCCAGGCACAAACCTGCGTGCTCCATCGATCATGCAATGCATGCAAAATACATATCGTGTAGGCCGGCTTGAGTTACAAGTAGCATGCATGCATAGCATATGATGATAGATTGATAAGAGTACGTAGACGTGACGTATGCATGTATATACTTACTGGCTCATCACTGGCATGATGAGGCTGTACAGCAGCTGACGGCGGTCGAGCTCATCCTTCACGCTGGGAATGAGCTTGAGCTGGCCGCCCGACGTGCCGGAGCTGGAGAAGAACTCGGAGACGGGGTGCGCGGAGCCGGACAGGACGGGGGACCTGTCTCCGTCGGCGACGCGCATGATGTACGGCTTCAGGTCCTCGTACGTCACCATGGGCACCTTTGCCCTGAACGTGGCGCGGTCGGTGGCGCCGCCGGCGGTGAGCCCGCATTTCGCGTGGTACTCGCTCTCGGCGTTGCGGCCAAGGATCTCGCCCAGCACACGCTCCTGGACGGCGTCCACGTTCGTGGTCATCTCTTCGATGAACTCAAGTTTCACTGACACCTCCGGCGGCGTCGTCGCTGGTGGCGACGAGGCGGCTGGTGGGCTCCGGCGGCGGGTTGCCGACTCTGTTGCTGATGACGACGCCATTGGGGCACAGTCCAAACACGAATTGCCAACACTTGGCTAGCTACCTATAGTAGTAGCTGTTTTGGAATGCGTGGGAGATTAGAGAGGGGCAATTGATCGATAATAATCTATCCAATCGTGCGTGCGTGGTTTGTTGGGGGCTTTTTAGACTGGCTATAGAGCAGAGATGTCATGGAAAATGTTTTTTTTAAAAAAAATAAATCTCTCTGGACCATTGATTTTCAAAATGCATTATTCAATAAAAAATAAAGTATTTCTAAAAAAATAAAGCACTTTTTAATTTATCCATGAATACCTTTTCCTAGAATGATTGAACTTTTAAATCATTATTCACATATATTCAGTAAATATATAAGGAATAAACAATAGAAAGCAGAATACTTAAGCCAATTTGGAAGCAAGGCACGGTTCTTCCTATAAGTAAAACCATACCCAGCAATCACCCCTATGAGCACCTCCAGAAAATCAAGTTGGGCCGGCAAATCTTAAGATTGATGAAGTCATCACAGACGTCTCGCCATCATAGTTTTTATAGAGCAGATGTCATGGGAAATGATTTTTTTTTAAAATAAATCACATACTCCCTCCATACCCATATTAGTTGACGTTTTAGAAAAGATTAGAGTCAAACATTGGGAATATAAATCATCAATAACTATTAAGTTTCTAAGTTTACAAATATAAAACTTATATAAATAGATTTGTCTTGAAGAATACTTTCGTAAAAGTATACATATATCACTTTTCCATAAATATTTTTATAAAAATAAGAGGTCAAAGTTGTGTTTTGAAGACCGTGTCGCTGTCCTAAATGTCAGCTAATATGGGTATGGAGGGAGTATATATATAACTGGGATGGGTAGCACTACACGAGGATTAGACTTTGCCGAGTGCTGACAGCACTCGACAAAGAGCCTTTTGCACTCGGCGAAGTCTTTGTCGAGTGCCGCACTCGGCAAAGAAAATGTCGGCAAAGGGCTCTTTGCCGAGTGCCAAATATGTGAAGCACTCGACAAAAAAAATGAAAAAAATCCAAAAAATAGAGAAAACTTTTATTAAATCAGGGGAGGGGCCCACTAGGCAGCGCCCACCCGTCTCCCTCGAAATCTCAAGTCCTGGTATTTTTCACACAATTTTCTGTCTCCCTCGAAATATCAAGTCCTGGTATTTTTCACACAATTTTCTCTCACGTAGAGAGCAGGATTCGAACTCACGACCTCTCGTTCGCGCAGAGTCTCCTCTACCACTGCACTACACATATACGTTCCACCTCCGTTTCGGTTACCCATATATTATACTAAACCGAGTGTAACTTGCTTATTTGTGGCCCTAAACGAATTCAAATCAAAAAGTTATCACCGCAAAGTTTTCTAACTTTTTGAGATCTACAACTTTTATTTTGGTAGTTTTTCCATCTGAGGTCGTTTATAAAAATTTGAATTTCAAACTTAACAATTTGAAACGTAGTTTTCGTTGACAAGATGATTTCAAATCAAAAAGTTGTCAACACCAAAGTTTCATAACTTTTTGAGATCTACATCTTTCATTTTGGCCATTTCTCCATCTAAGGTATGTTAAAAAATTCAAATTTTAAAACTTTTAAATTCAAATACAGTTTTGCAAGATAAGATGATTTCAAATTAAAAAGTTATCAACTACAAAGTTTCATAACTTTTTGAGATCTACAACTTTTGTTTTGGTCATTTCTCCATCCGAGGTATTTTGAAAAATTCGAATTTTAATTTTTCAAATTCAAACGCAGTTTTGCATAACTAGATGACTTCAAATTTAAAAGTTATCAACTACAAACTTTCATAACTTGTCAAGATCTACAAACTTTATTTTGGTTGTTTGACCATTTATACATCCGACATTGTGGTTCTAATATTATTCACAAACATTATATATCACTCTTGTAGTTTCATAAACTACCGGAGAGATATGTAAGATTTGTGAACAAATTTATTTTAAGTTTGTTAAATGAAGAAATTACCAAAATAAAAATTGTTCATCTTGATAAGTTAAACAACTTTGTAGTTGAAAACTTTTTTATTTAGATTAATTTACTGCTTCAAAATATAATTTAAAAACTGGCTTTGCCAAGTGTAAAAAAACACTCAGCAAAGAGCTCTTTGTCGAGTGCTAGAAAAAAAAACACTCGGCAAAGATTGATTTTCCCGAAATGTAGCCTGTTGAGAGCCGTCACGCCTGGTTGATGAAGAACAAGTCTGCATCGGTTATGGCCGAGGTAGATATATAGGAGGCCACTTTCAGTGTTAGCTGAGACGATGCTTGATCAATGTCCAACCGTCCACCCTGGCTGATGAAGAACTAGGTTGCTAAAACTGATCAGACATCCATTTTTATTAAAAATGCACTATAGGAAGCAAGTACAGACCAGCATTAGTCATACTAGATCACTATTTATCCATGAATATCTTTTGCAAGACTAATTGGACTTTTAAATCATTATTCAAATATTCAGTAAATAAGGTGTTATGACTGGTGTGCAATACACCAGGAGAAAGCCCACCAGTGGCCAGGATCAGCCGCCTGGAGTTAGGGGCTAAAAGCTCAATTATATTAATTATTATTTATTTCTTATTTAGTCAAGGGAGTTTGCTATATATATGAATTGTAAAACAATTGGTCAATTAAGCAAGGAGTAATCTAATTATTCGGCTTCCTTTGGGAGCCGAGAGTTGCCCTAGCCGCCGCCCTCTCTTCCTCCTCGCGATCACGGCGCCCCGCCGCCGTATCTCTCGTCCTCCCACCTCGCACTCATACAACCTCCGATCCACCAAGGGCAGGGTACAGGTACGTAACCTGGTATCAGACTTGGCCATGTCGATCCCAACCCCCACCACCACCGTGCCGCCATCTTCCACGACGGCGCCGCCCGCCTCGACCGTGCTGCCCCAGGTGCCCGCGTCTACCTCGGCGCTGGTGCCGAACGCCTCGATGCCGTTGAGCTCCCTAGCAGGGCCTCGGGCGGTGTTCACTCCGGAGCAAACGACGACCGTGATCGTCGACCTCAGCCACAGCATGGCCGAGCTGCGCCTAACGATGAACTCCGTGCTCCAGCTCTTCAACAATCCGCCGCCGCGGCAGGGCCCCCCGCCGCACCAACCGCCCTTGCCGCCGCCGAACCCGTCGGGTGCGCTCCAGCCCTCGCCGACGGTTTCCTACCCCTACGGGATGCCCTACGACGCAGGGCCCTCGACGCCACCGCCGCTGTTTTCGTCGTCCGTTCCGATCCACCAGCTACGTTTTCCGTCGTCGCCGTCCCAGATCTCGCCATGGGCACTGAACCACTCCGGGCTGGTCTACATGTCGGTGCCCCCTCGGTCGCACGTGCCCGAGCTTGGCGCGCCGATGGTGTCGGGTGTCCTCTACGGCGTCACCAACGACCTCCTCGTTTCGGGCAGCAGCGTGGCGCCCTCGGCTCTATCCTTCCACGAGACCGACTACGGAGGGGGGGTGCCCCTGCCTCAGCACAGAACAACAGGCCGCCCAGGGTCCACAAGATCGAGTTCACGACGTACGACGGCTCCGTCGATCCGCTGAAGTGGCTCACACATTGTGAGCAATTTTTTCGGGGCCAACTCACGCCGGTGTCTCAGCGCACCTGGATGGCGTCCTACCACCTCACGGGCGACGCCCAGACGTGGTATTATGCCCTCGAGCAAGACGAAGGGCAGCCGCCGTGGGATCGGTTCAAGGATCTATGTCGCCTTCGCTTCGGACCGCCCATTCGCGGCACTCGCCTGGCAGAGCTGGGCCGACTGCCCTTCCACTCCACGGTGGAGGAGTTCGCAGGCCGTTTTCAGGCGGTCCTGGCTCACGCCCGAAACATCTCTACCCGCCAGAAGGCGGAACTCTTCGTGGGCGGACTGCCTGACCACATCCGCGTGGACGTGGAGATGCATGACCCCGGTGACCTGCAGACGGCCATGTACTTGGCACGCACGTTCGAGCGCAAGGCCACGGCCCTCGCAGCACCAGCTTAGCGTGGCACCCGCCCTCCCCAGCGGCCGGCTTCTTCGGCTCGCCCCGCCGCTAGGGGAAGGACTTCGGCCGATGCGGCCGCTCCGATTGCGCCGACCCCAACCGGCCCCGCTACACCTGCCCACACTTTCTGTCGCCTGACACCGGCAGAGATGCTTGAGCGCCGCCGCCGGGGCTCTGCTACAACTGCGATGAGTAGTATGTGCACGGCCACGTCTGCCCGCGTGTCTTCTACCTGGAGTCCTCCGACTACATCAACGATGATGTGTTCACCGCGGAGGAGGACGCCGCGGATGCCACTACCGAGGATCCCACGGCGCCACCAGAAGGAGCTTCTGCTAATGCTCTAGTTGTCTTTGTGTACGCTCTTGCAGGGATCCGTACCTACCTCACCATGCTGTTGCCCGTCATGATTAACGGGGAACGTCTCCTCGCCCTGCTGGACACCGGATCCATCCACACCTTCCTCTAGGGTGCGGTGATGCGTCGCTTGGGCTTGTTCCGCGCGGCGGCGACAATCTCCGCGTCACCGTCGCGAACGGGGAACGTGTGTCGTGCGAAGGGGTCACCCGAGATGTGCCCGTCCTCATCGGAGGCGAGTCTTTCCCTGTCACGTGTGTGGGACTCGCCCTCGGCGGCTTCGACTTCATCATCGACGTCGATTTCCTTGGGGCCTCTCCTGTGGGACTTTGAGGCCCTCACCGTCTCCTTCCAGCAGGGCGACCAGCGCGTCCGGTGGCAGTGCGTGGGCGCCCCGGGCGCTTCGACACACCAGCAGCACCTGGCCGCGGCCACGACCGACCAGCAGCGGCCTCTGCTGGACCAGCTCCTACAGCAGCACAGGGCCATCTTCGATGAGCCGCGGGGCCTTCCGCCCGTGCGCACCTACGACCACCGCATCCACCTCCTACCGGGGACCGCGCCTGTGGCGGTGCGGCCCTACCGGTACCAGCAGCTACAGAAGGACGAGCTGGAGCGGCAATGCGCTGCTGAAAGCCCTAGTTGGATTTTGGTTAATTGATGAAATCGATTTTGGTCTAATCCTATTGCTAAAGCATGTGTGTAGCTAATGAGAGGATTATGACCAAGCCTTCGATGGAGCTAGCTAGTTGGCGACCAAGTTGGATGGTGACGACCACAAGTTCTCAAGTGATCAAATGCTCCGTCTTTGGTGAAATGGAAAAGGGAAGATGTCGTTGCTCAAGTTGAGACTTTAGTTTTATCTTTTCTCTTGAGTAATTAATAGGCAAGCCGGACTATCAAGAGGGATACATTTGAGGCTAGCTAGATGTGGAGAAAAGTGCTCATGACGTCTAACTTCTAGCGCTTGAGAGACACCACGCACTCATGAACACATAGTGGTATTCTGGGTGTGGTCGGTAGTACCGACCATGGGGGTCGGTAGTACCGCCAAGGGTGCTGAGAGCAATGCTCCCTGAGTAGGGTCTCAGGTGGCCTAGCGGTAGTACCGCTATAGAAGTCGGTACTACCGGGCTCGGTAGTACCGACCCCTGGTCGGTGGTACCGAGGTCTCGAGTCGTTTTACATCCTCTCTGTGTTGGAACTATGTTGGCTTGGCGGTGGTACCGCCATAGGGTCGGTAGTACCGACCCCCGGTAGCACCAACCCCCTGGTCGGTGGTACTGTGGTCACCAGTTGTCTTGCAAAGCTCTCTGTGTAGATTTTTCTTGGCCTGTCGGTAGTACCGCCATAGGGCCGGTACTACCGACCGTTGGTGTCATCAAGGTTTGGTGGAAGTCTGGAGCTCTATGTGTGAACCCAGTTTGACCTGTCGGTAGTACCGCCATAGGGCCGGTACTACCGACCCCCGGTGGTACCGACCAAGGGTCGGGTGTTCCATCTGGTCAACGGTCGCTGTAACGGCTGTATTTGGTACGGTCGGTACTACCGACCCAGGGGGGTCGGTACTACCGACCATGGCGCAGTATGACTTGTATAAGTAGCCGCTCGACCGGCTTCGAACCGTTACTTCTCCCATTCGCCTGACCTAAGAGAAGAAACAAAAGCTCCCAAGTGTTGACCAAGCTCCTCTCTCCCTCTCCCTTTGATTCTAGAGTGAATCTCTTGCAAACTTTGAGCTAGGAAAGTGAGATTAGAGAGTGAGACGCATCGATCTACGTCTAGAGCACTTGGATCCAACATCTCTCCGGCTTGATTTGTGTTCTTTACTCTTGGGTTCTTGGAACCCTAGCCGGTTAGGTGTTCTTCGGTTGTTGCCCGTGATTGACTCACTTGTGAGGGCACTCCGAAGTGTTTGTATTACCCTATGATTCTTAGTGAAGAAACTCAACTAGCCTTTGTGGTTGATTGAGTGAGCCAAGGAGGTGAAAGAGACTCCAACCTTCGTGGTCACCTCAACAACGGGGACGTAGGTGCTTCTTAGTGAAGTGGCTGAACCTCGGGTTAAATCTCGTGTCTCGTGTGCTTGCTTGATTTACATCTTGGATTGTTTCGTTTGTACTCTTGTTCTTCGTGTTCTTCCTCCCTCTACTCTCATTCTAAGTGTGGGAAGGCTTGATCTACTCTTTGGGGAGAAGCCACTAATTGGACAAGGTATAAACTTCATCTACATCTCTTAGGAACACCTTGGTATAAGCTAGATTCAATTTTGCATCTCATTCATCTCGATTTCGTAGCTGTTCCTAGGTTGTCAGTAGTACCGACCCCTGGAACCGGTAGTACCGGCCCCTATAGTCGGTAGTACCGACTGTGTGATCTGATATCTATTTTGAGCTTTGAGTTTCAGGATTCTAGATTTTTAAATAGGCTATTCACCCCCCCTCTAGCCATTCGGACCTTTCAGCCGCCATGTTGCAGCAGGGCATCATTCGTCCGAGCACGTCGCCATTCTCCGCCCCTGTGCTGCTCGTCAAGAAGTCGAACGGGTCGTGGCGCTTCTGCATCAACTACCGCGCGCTCAACGACAAGACGTCCAAGGACAAGTTCCTGATCCCGGTGGTTGACGAGCTCCTCAACGAGCTCCGCGGAGCACGCTTCTTCACCAAGCTTGACCTCCGCTCGGGCTATCACCAAGTGCGCATGCACCCGACGGACATCGAGAAGACCGCTTTCCGCACACACCATGGCCACTTCGAGTTCTTGGTCATGCCGTTTGGATTGCCAACGCCCCGGCAAAGTTCCAAGCCCTAATGAACGACGTCCTACGACCCTTTCTTCGTAGGTTCGTGCTGGTGTTCTTCGATGACATCCTAATTTACAGCTCCTCGTGGTCGGAGCACCTCCAGCACGTCAGCCTCGTCTTCTCTGCCTTGCGAGCTCACGACATCTACCTCAAGAGGTCCAAGTGCTCCTTTGGGGCGCTCTCTGTCGACTACCTTGGGCACGTCATCTCCGCCGACGGCGTCGCTATGGACAGCGACAAGGTGGCTGCGGTCGCCTCGTGGCCGACGCCGCATTCACCCCGGGGCGTCCGCGGCTTCCTCGGGCTTGCAGGATACTACCGCAAGTTTATCCGTGCCTTTGGCTCTATCGCAGCGCCACTCACTCATCTCCTGCACAAGGAGGCCTTCACCTGGACGTTGGAGGCGGAGGGGCTTTCGACGCCCTCAAGCGGGCCTTGTGTTCCGCCCCTATTTTGCAGATGCCGGATTTCGCTCACGAGTTCGTCGTCGACTGCGACGCCTCGGGCGCGGGTTTCGGTGCCGTCCTCCACCAGGGGTCAGGTCCCCTGGCGTTCTTCCGCCGACCCTTCGTCGCCCGCCACGTCAAGCTGGCGGCCTACGAGCGCGAGCTGATCGGGTTGGTGCAGGTGGTCCGACATTGGCGGCCGTACTTGTGGGGGCGCCGCTTCCTCGTCCGCACCGACCATTACAGCTTGAAGTTCTTGCTCGACCAGCGGTTATCCACTGTTCTGCAACATCAGTGGGTTAGCAAGCTGCTTGGGTTCGATTTCACGGTCAAATACCGCCCTGGTCGGCTCAACTCGGTGTTGGATGCGCTGTCCCGCCACGACGAGGACGCGGTGGCAACGTTTGCCTTGTCTGGGCTGTCCTTCGCCCTCTACGACGACATCTGGACAGCCACCCGGGAGGACCCGGTGGCGCGCGTCCTCCTGTAGCAGCAGGCCACGGGGACGTTGGAGGCGCTGTGGACCGCCGCGGATGGCTTCCTCCTCCACGGCAAACGCGTCTACATTCCCGACCTGCAGGACTTGCGCCACCAGGTGGTGACCCTGGCGCACACCACGGGGCATGAGGGCGTTCAGAAGACCCTCGTGCAGCTGTGCGGCGACTTCTACATCCCCGGCGACCGCAAGCTTGTGCACGACTACATCCGCACGTGCAGCGTGTGCCAACACAACAAAACGCCCACGACACAGCCGACTGGTCTCCTGCAACCCTTGGATGTGCCATCCCAAGTATGGGTCGACATCTCCGTGGACTTCATCGACGCTCTTCCTAAGGTACATGGCAAGTCCGTGATCCTAACGGTGGTGGATCGTTTCTCCAAGTACGCGCACTTCATCGCCCTCAGCCACCCCTACACGGCCGCGTCGGTGGCTCGCGTCTTCTTCGAGGGGATCATGCGCCTTCATGGCTTCCCCACCTCCATCGTCAGCGACCGTGATCCGGTCTTCAACAACCACTTGTGGAGGGATTTGTTCCGCCTTGCAGGTGTGAAGCAGCGACTCAGCACGACCTTCCACCCTTAGACGGACGGCCAGTCCGAGGTCGTCAACAAGGTGATTGCCATGTACTTGCGTTGTGCGACCGGCGACAGGCCGCGCTCTTGGATTGACTGGCTACCATGGGCGGAGTACTGCTACAACACGTCATACCACACGGCGCTGCGGGCGACTCCATTCGAGGTGGTCTACGGCTGCTCCCCACCGCCTCGTCGTACCACACGGAGGACGCCGACACCATGCTCCGGGACCGCGACGCGTTCCTCGTCGAGGTCCGGGAGCGTCTTCTCCAGGCTCAGCAACACGCCAAGGGGCGCTACGACGAGCACCACCGGGCTGTTGACTTCGACGTGGGCGATTGGGTGCTGCTCCGACTTCTTCACCGCCTGAAAGGTCCTAGTTTGGTTTTGGTAATTGAGTGACAACTTTAGGTGGACTACTGATGTTTATGTGAGATACACAGGTGTTTAGTCCACAGGTGATCATGTATGAGCAACATATGCCATAGGGGTGAAATGGCTTGAAGGATGTTGCAATGCTCATGCATGTGATGAAGAATGAGCTTATTGCATATGTGACATGACATGTGGTCATGTGGCTAAGATGGTGAAGATCAAGGCAAGACTTGGCTTGATGAACCGGTTGCGAAGGTGAAGGGCAAGTTGGAGGCTTTGAAGCCGTTGGTACCGAGTGTCGGGAGGCTTGAGCAAAGACTTGGCGCCGAAGGACTGAAGCAATGGTGAAGAGCAAGTGAGGTCAAGATCGATGAACCATGGAGGCCATGTGATGATATGAAGTGGATCATATCATTTAATATAGGTTGGTGCATGTGTTGCATCAACACCGATGGAGATGGAATGGAATGGAATGCGCAAGGCAAAAGTATATTTGTAGGGCATTTCATTTCTCTGGTCATAGGTGTGTAGAGAAGATTATGACCGGGTTTAGGATAGATGGCCGTACTATTAAGAGGAGCAAACTTGTTTGCATATCGGTCATCTAGTGCCACTTGAGCGATCTAACTTTGCGATGTTACTAGGATCGAGTGGCGTGGTGAGAGCAAGTGAAAATCCTTTGGAAAATGATTGTGAAAATGCTAACACACATACACATGTTGTTGTACACTTGGTCGGTGTTGGCACATTTGCAAAGGAGAAGTTGTTGGAGAAGAAGTTGTGTTGAAAGGAGGCATGGAGAAGTGGGAGAAACTAGTGTATAGTCCCTCTCCCTCTTGTCGAGCTTGCAAGGCAGGATTCAGCGGTTTTCGGAGGAGATGTGAAGTGCTCTGGGAGCATCGGACGCTGGTCCGAGGAGCATCGGACGCTGGGCCGAGCGTCCGATGGTAAACCCTAGTTTCTGTCAGATGTTGAAGGAGCATCGGACGCTGGCAACGGATGCTGTAGAATCACTGTTGCAGAGTCCGATGTAGGTGACGTGGTGCGAGTGTGCTTTCCAGGGAGCATCGGACGCTGGCCTGCGTCCGATGTGGAACCATCGGACGCGTCCGATGTGTTTCTGCCCTCTCTGGAACCTCTCTGGTGTGTCATCGGACGCTGGGGTCGAGCGTCCGATGCTAAAGTCTCGGTGCGTCCGATGTGAGGGCGATCTTGCACAGATTTGAGCAGAGGCATCGGAGCGTCCGATGCTAGGCATCGGCGCGTCCGATGCCACTTTAACTGGTGCGGGAAGTAATATAGCCGTTGGGATCGCTCGACCGAAGTTGAACGTGGGGGACACGTGGCAAGCATCCATGCATCGGACGCTGGCCTTAGCGTCCGATGGTCCCGACTGGAGCGTCCGATGCTAGCGCAGTTTTCCCAGTGAAGGGGCAACGGCTAGTTAGCCCTTGGGGCTATAAATAGCGTTGGTAACCGGCCTTGGGCTGGTGGTTGAGCACTCCAAAGCCTTGGTGGCTGGTGTGGATGTGCTTGGGAGCCCTCTAACTCGCTTGTGCTTGCTAGTGCGCGATTCGATAGCGAGTGAGTGATTGCTAGTGCGTTGCTTTGAGAGATTGCATCGAGTGGCACTAGGTGATCGTGTTGCAAGCCGGTGGTGCTTGTTACTCTTGGAGGTTGCCACCTCCTAGACGGCTTGGTGATCGAGTCTCCGTCGTGAAGCCCGCGTGAAGATTGTGCGTGGCTCCGGAGAAGCTTTGTGAGGGGCATTGTGCTCGCCCCGCGGGAGATCGCGAAGAGCAACTCTAGTAGAGAGAGGCGCGAAGAGCGCCAAGTGGTCCAGCCGGATCAAAGCTAGAGCTCTTGGTGAGCACTCCATCGTGGAGAGTGTGACCTAGGGTCACCACTAGCAAGAGGATCAGCGGCAACCTTGGGCTTGCCTCAACGGGGACTAGTTTGGTGGCGACCAAGTGAACCTCGGGATAAAATCACCGTGTCAACCTTGTTCATCCCGTTGGTTTGCATTCCCCATACACAAGCTTGTAATTACTTTCATATATATTGTGCTTGTGTAGTTGCTCTTGTAATTAGTTAGCTTGTGTAGCTTGCTAGTTACCTTCTTTGCTTGTGTAGCCTAGAAGTAGCTCTCTTGCGTAACTAGTTGACTTGTAGTCTTGCTAGTCACATTGCTTAGTTTGTGTAGCTAAGTTGAGCTCTCTAATTTGGCTTGTGTAGCCTTGTTATTGAGCATTGCTAGTGAGCTTAGGCTTTGTGCTTTGCTTGCTAGATTGTGTAGGAGCTCCCCCGTGCTTGAAGTACTAAGTTGCATAGGCTTGTGTGACCTTGCTTCTAGATTTGGTTAGGTGAGCTCTAGCTAGCACGACACCTTATTTGCATTGATTAGGATCTTTTGTAAGGTGTCATAGAGTATAAGTAGAGGGGTGTAGTCTTGGCTAGACCGATAGTTTTAATTTCGCATTTGTTTCGGTTAGCCGGTAAGATTATTTTTAGAAAAGACTATTCACCCCCCTCTAGTCCGCCATCTCGACCCTTCAAGTGGTATCAAAGCTAGGTCTCTCATTTGTGGTCTTTACCGACCCGAGAGGATGGCGACTTACGGGCTAGACATTGATTGTCCACACATTTTTGATGGCACTCACTTTACACAATGGAGAACTTGGATGATGTGTAATTTCAAGTTTATTTGCCCTCAAATGTGGTGGATCGTAGATGTAGGCTTTTCTCATGTGTTGGATTTAAAGAATCTAACTCAAGCACAAGAGAAATGCCTAGATCTCGAGTGCCAAGCTACTAACATTATTTTTAGATCCTTGCATGATAATATCTTTAGTGAGATCATGGATATGAAGTCCTCCCATCACATGTGGAAGTTCCTCAACGACAAATATGGGAGTGCTCCAAAAGATGATGATGTTAGTGAGCCCAAGGAAGAGGCACATGAGGGTGTTGAGCATGACCACAACATGATAGTTGTGGAGGATTGCTCCACCTCATGGTCAAGTGATGATGATGATGATCAATCCACGAGATCACTTGACAAGGATGATGGTGACCATAGCCGAAGCTCAAGTGGTGCAAAAGATGATGCTACCTCATGCACACTTGATGATGATGATGACGGCTATGAGAGTGATGTCTCTACAAGCTCTCCCTCTACACCACATTGCTTCATGTCACACGGTGACACACGGTGGCAGTTCCAAATTCACCACAAAATATTCAAAGTAAATGTTGTGATGTCCATAACCCAACTAGTGAGTGGATGTTCTCTAAGACCATAGCAGGATACCACAACAAGCAAGTACTACTCCAATCTAAGGACGGAAAAGAAAATCAGAATTTAGAAGAGCACAAAAACCACTGGAACGAGAACTCAGACAGCAACATTCTCAAGAGCAGTGCAGCGGACGTCGGAACTAGCTTTAAACCAAACGCTCTTGAAAGAGCTGCCAAACTGATTGAGGTCCCAAAAAGGTAACGGCAAGAAAAACAGCAAAGAAGGGAGAAAAAACAAAAACAAAAACAAAAACACTACTAAATTAATTAGATGAGATTGAAATGAATGCTTCTCTGTAGATCCCTGGCTGATGAAGAACTAGCCTGCTAAAACTAATTAGACACCCATTTTTGTCAAAAATGCACGAAAGGAAGCAAGTACAGACCTGTATTAGTCATACTAGATCACTTATTTATTTGATAACCATTCATACGGAGTAGTAAATAAGGACTAAACAGAAAAGGCCGAATACTGCAGCGAGATATTTTTTTCTTCCCATTCAAAATTTCTGCCACCAAACAAAACTCCAGAGCTAAAGAGTCAGAGTAAACTGCCTGCTCCTAAAACTAGACAACTAATTCAAGCGTTCTTTAGCATTGATGTGATAATTATATGTTACGATGAAATTTGACATTTATAATTTCACTTCTTCTATATTTTAGGTGTCTGAATTTTAAGATGATTTTAGGCAACACTCAAATATAACTACCAGTACAATTAAGTTGTTATTTTTATGATGTTACTTGTTTTTGTGTTATAACATAGTATTTTTTGTCCTTATCTACCTATATAAAATAATTATAAATTGTTAATTATCTTTGTGCCAACACAAACTAGATTTCGTCGGGTTATGTTTTTGTCTAACATGTTTTTTTATTATGGGTAACAAAAATTATAAATTGCTACAATAGAAATTGCAATAAAAAATCTACAATTTTAATGTAAAATATATGTAATAACTGTTGCATGAAAGAAAACTAAAATAAGTGTGTGTGGTTTGGATTAGAGAGGTTGTCCATGATGATGGTATTCAAAGAGCAGCTGTCATGGAAAATGATTTCTACCTAGTGCACTAGTAGAAAAGAGCTCATAGCTGGCGCTCCCAAAACATATCACATGCAGTTTTAGTTATCACGCGTCTGTGGTATGAAATGGGCCCATCCAGAGCCACCAACTGCCAGTGTAAATCCATTATCACAGACAATTGTCTTAAACCAACCACCTGTGTAAAGTTGTTTTCACTAGCGGTTTCTTAAGCCACTCGCTAGTGAAAACTGTATTTAAATTAAAAAAATTAAAATTTGAATTTTTTAAAAGACCTTAGATGGAGAAACGACCAATATAAAAGTTGAAAAGTTATGAAACTTTGTAGTCTGAAAACTACGTTTCAAATTCTCAAATTTGAAATTCAAATTTTTATAAACCACCTCGGATGGAAAAACTATCAAAATAAAAGATGTAGATTTCAAAAAGTTATAAAACTTTATAGTTGACAACGTTTTGATTTGAATTTGTTTAGGGCCTCAAACAAGCAAATTACACTCGGTTTAATATAATATGTGGGGAACCGAAATGGAATATGAACATATGTTAGTGTGTATTGTAGTGGTAGAGGAGGCTCCACGTGAGGGAGAGGTTGTGGGTTCGAATCTTGCTGGTCACGTTAGCCACGACTTGCGACTATGAGGGAGACAGACGGGTGCTACCCTGGGGCCCTCCCCCAATTAAAATAATTTTTTGGGGGGGTTTAATTTTTTTGCATTTTCCACGGGCGACCATTTACACAGGAAAACGCCAATAAAAATAAATTCTGAATCGACTATATAATATGTCTCTATACTAACGGTAGCGATAACAACACCCTTTCAGTACTGTTGATAAAATAGTTATTATTAGGAGTACTCATCCCATTCCAAAATTATAGGACGAACATTAGTTTTACTCCCTCCATTCCAAATTATAGACATTCTAAAAATTTTGGAATGTCAAAGCGTTTCAAGTTCGACCAAAATTAAAGAGAGGAATATAAAAATTTTAGGGCGTCAAATAGGTGTACTAAAAAACATAACTAATGAAGAATCTAATAATCCTTAGTTGATATCATAAATGTTATTATTTTATTATCTAAATTTTGTCAAATTTTAAAAACATTGAGTGTCCTAGATTCTTGGAATGACTTATATATAACTTGAGACAGTGGAGTATTTATTATATATCTAGATAGACATAATGTATATCTAAATACATAGTAAAAGATATATATATATATTATTACCATTTACATTTCACCTTTGTTTGTTTCTAATAATATGCATTTAGTTGAAACCTAATCTTTAGTTATATCAGCTCTTACTGCTTCTCTTTATTTGAAATCATAAATATTTCGACTCTCAATTTGTTTTGGTTTTCAGCATTTAATCTTATTCATTGACAAGTGCTTTCAATCTATGTCCTCACTATAATTTTATATGCAAAACTTTGCTTTTTATTTTATCCTTGGCGACAAGGCTAGCGAGTCGAGTTGCCAGGCCGTTTGTCTGACGCACTTGATGACGCCACACTACGAGGAATTGTGCTTTACATCACGGTTATTTTGGTCATAAACAATCAAAAACGCGTCATAGTTAACTTGCCATGACGATCGGAAAATCTGTCATGTATCTCACGTCATACATTTCCTGGACCAACTGGAGTCATCACCGATTGTCATTTCATTTCGTTATAGAATAATCAGCAAAGTTTGAACAAAAAATCCAAAAAATTAGGATTTTTTTAACCAGGAGGGGCACATGCGCACGTAACCTCCACTACCACTCCACCTCTTTATCATCTGTGTCTATATTTCATTTCGATTCCCCTTATATTATGTTAAACCATGTGTAAATTGCTTGTTTGATGCTCTAAACGAATTCAAATAAAAAAGTTGTCAACTACAAAGTTTCATAACTTTTTGAGATCTACACTTTTCATTTAGGAAGTTTCTCCACCCGAGATCATTTACAAAATTCGAATTTTAAATTTGAGAAATTTCAAACGTAGTTTTCATTGACAAGATGGTTTCAAATTAAAAGTTTATCAACTACTAAGTTTCATAAATTTTTGAGATTTATGACTTTCATTTTGGTTGTTTTTTCATCTGAGGTATTTTGAAAATTTTGAATTTTAAAAATTTTAAATTAAAATACAGTTTTGCATGACAATATGATTTTAAATTAAAAAATTGTTAACTACAAAGTTTCATAACTTCTTGAGCTCTACAACTTTCATTTTGGTGATTTCTCCATTTGAGGTATTTTAAAAAAATCAAATTTTAAATTTTTAAAATTCGAACGCAGTTTTGCATGACAAGATGACTTCAAATTAAAAGGTTATCAACTATAAACTTTCATAACTTCTCAAGATCTACAAAGTTATTTGAGTTGTTTGACCATTTGTACATCCGACATTGCGGTTCTAATATTATTCACAAAACTTATATATCACCTTGTCGTTTCATAAACTACCAGAGGTACATAAGATTTACGAACAAATTTATTTTCAGTTTGTCAAATTGTTTTTTTAACACTCGGAAAATAGCTTCTTTGTCGTGTGCTTGAAAAAACACTCTGCAAATCAATTGACACTCGACAACGTAGTGATGTTGAATGCTTCATCCGTGACCAAATCAAGTCTTTCATCATAGATTGACAAAAACTAAACTAATCGTCATAAATTTATCACCCTTGCAATGAACTGTCATGGACAATAAACTTTTATGATGATTTATTAGAACTTTATCAATAAACGTCATGTAAAGCACCATTTCTTGTAGTATGGCTCAATCCAAACACAAGTTGTCAACGCTTAGCTGCGTGTACATAATAAGATCAGTTTTTCATCTTAATAAAAGTTATAATATTTTCATTAATCTTTCCATATTGGTAAAAGTGCACAATTTTTGGATCAGTTTACTTTTGGTTGTCAATAATGTTTTTTTTAAGTGTGTTGTCCTTTTCTTTTTGTCAAAAAAAAGTTAAGATTGGTGGTTTTGTATGCCATATGAGATATATCTCGTATGATAAATCTTATTGCACTAGTATCGTATACAATTAATGAAGTTTTCTATTACCTAGTATTTTTTTAGAATTGTCGGTTGTATGGTTAGATTAGAAGTATACGAAAAAGATAAGCGACACTGCTGCTGCCGTGATCTGATGGTAGTTGCCTTTTCAGGAACAGATTTGAGCTTTTTAACGTGTTTTATGTTTTTTTTTATTTAACGATGTTGGTACTAAGATTTGCTTTTTTTTAGATAAAGGATATGAATCCGGCCTCTACATCCGAGGATGTACACAACCAAATATCACAGAGTTCAAAGAATGTATAAAAAGAGCAACAGGTCACAACCATTGATCAGGACATTAAAGCAAACAGTATAATTGCTTTCACCCTCTATTTGAAATCTCTAAGGCGATCATCTCAAGCTTCTTGCTTAGCCGAACGAGGGTGTCCTTGACCTGCTCATCACGCTGCAGTGTGCCCCAGAAGCGTACCCAGTACGCTCCCCTGAAAATAACCTGCAGAACAGAGTTAGTTTTGATTTTATTGAAAATAACATCGTTATGGCATCTCCATATAGCCCAGCAAAATGCAGCGACTCCCACCCAGATCAAGTCTTTGGTTTTCTTTTGTTGATATGAAAGCCAGGTACCGAACATATGGTTGATTGATCTCGGTTGGGTCAAGTGAGTAGCAAAGAAAATAATCCTCCAAATCATTTTGGTAAAGGGACAGTCCAGGAATAAATGTTGGATAGTTTCGTTCCTGTTACAGTAAACACATTTTTGACTCTCTTTCCAATTCTTCCTAGCAAGGTTGTCTTTTGTTAAGGTGACACCTTTTTGTAGGAACCATAAGAATATTTTTATTTTGAGAGGAATTTTAATTTTCCAGATCTGTTTATGGGAAAAAGGTGGTTCGGTATCCATTAGATGAAGATACATAGATCGGACCGAGAATAACCCAGATTTGGTTAAGCCCCAAATAAAATGATCAGGACCATCCACCAGTGCCACATAGGAGATCTGTGCTACTAGATTTTGCCACTCTAAGAGCTTATTGCCCACCAGAGCCCTTCTAAAAGAGATGTTCAGAGGGCTTGTGGACATTACCTTTGATACCGTTGCATGTGGATCACGAACTATATTATATAGAGAAGGATATTTAGCTTTTAGAGGTCTTTGCCCTACCCATGTGTCCTCCCAAAACCTCGTGTTGGTTCCATCTTTAATTTCAAAATGACCCTGAGCCCAGACCTCATCTTTAAGGCGCATAAGACCTCTCCAAAAGTGTGAATCATTTGGCTTGGCCTTGGCTTGGGTCAGAGATTTGGAACCGAGGTATTTATTAGATAGAAGGGACTACCATGTGCCATCTGTGTTGATCAGATTTACCAGCCACTTAGCCAGAAGACACTTATTTTGCATTTGTAGATTTAGAATGCCTAAACCCCCTTGATCTTTAGGACGGCATAGGATATCCCATCTGGCAAGTCTATACTTATGTTTGTCTGTAGAACCTTGCCAGAAAAATCTTGATTTGAATTGGTCAAGGTTTTTAAGGACCCCTTTTGGTATCTCAAAAAAAGACATCATGAACATAGGTAGGCTGCTTAAAACTGAGTTAAGCAGAATTAGTCTCCCCCATAGGACAAATACTTAGCCTTCCAACAGGATAGCTTTTGTTGGAATCTCTCTTCGACCTTCCTCCACTCAACATTTAGGAGCTATCTATGATGCATAGGGATCCCTAGGTAGATAAAAGGGTATTCCCCTGCTTTGCAACCAAAGAGGTTAGTATAAAAAGATTCCTCCTCTCTGGCTGCACCATAGCAAAAGATCTCACTCTTGTGGAAATTTATCTTAAGCCCAGAAAGCTGTTCAAAGGTACAGAGCAAAAGTTTTAGATTTTTTGCTTGCTCTGGGTCATGGTCAATAAAGATAATGGTGTCATCTGCGTATTGTAAAATAGACAGACCATCATCAATAAGGTGGAGGATGACTCCTCTTATTTGTCCATCGTCTTTTGCTATTTTGATGAGTAGAGCCGGCATATCTGCGACGATGTTAAATAAGATGGGAGACATTGGATCTCCTTGTCTAAGACCACGCCTAGTTTGAAAATAAGGTCCAATATCATCATTGACCTTAATTCCCACACTTCCCCCGGTAACCATGCTATCAATCCAGCGACACCATTTGGGAGAGAAGCCTTTCATGCATAAGGTTTGTTGGAGAAAGGGCCAGTTTACCTTATCATAGGCCTTCTCAAAGTCTATCTTTAAAATTATTCCATTTTGTTTTTTAGTATGTAGCTCATGGATAGTTTCGTGTAAGATTACTACTCCTTCCATGATATTTCTGCCTTGCATAAAAGCAGTCTGGGTTGGGCTTACCACCTTCTTAGCTACCATATTCAGTCTGTTTGTGCCTACTTTTGTGAATATTTTGAAGCTCACATTTAGGACACAAATAGGCCTGTACTGCTGAATTTTTATAGCATTTTGGGTTTTTGGAATTAGAGTAATAATCCCAAAGTTCAAGCTATAAAGATTTAGTGCCTCCTTGTGTAGCTCTGAAAAAAGGGGTAGAAGATCATACTTGATCACCCCCCTAGAAAACTTGATAAAACTCAGCAGGGAACCCATCCGGTCCAGGAGCTTTATTATGCTCCATTTGAAACACCGCGTCCCTCACCTCGGATTCGGTGAAGGGGCTGATGAGTATATCATTCTCTCCTTGGGTAACCTGTGGAATATCCGAGGTACGGTTTTCCATTAGGGTGATCTCTGAATGGTCTGAAGGGCCAAATAAGCCTTTATAGTAATTAGTAATATGATTTTTGAGGTTAGCATCGCCCACAATCTCTCCTTGATCATCCTCAAGTCTAAATATAAGTTGTTTGCGATGTTTCCCATTAGCCACTAGGTGAAAGAATCGTGTATTGGCATCCCCTTCGAGAAGAGTTTTCACCTTGGCTCTCTCATACCACTTTAATTCTTCTTCACGAAGCGGGTGGACTAGTCTCTCTTTTAAGTAGTGCTTTAAATTAATTTCCTGATCAGATAAGCAATTCAATTCCGCTTTCTTATCAAGACTTTCTAAGAGAGATAGCAGGGTTTTTTTTCTCTTTTTTATATATCCCAGCTGTATGTTTAGCCCACCCTCTCAGGTATCGCCTGAGACGACGGATTTTAAATTGCCACCGTTCTAGTGGATTCGATTCGTTACATGGGGATTGCCAAATATTAGCAGCCATGCCATAAAAGCCTTCCCTAATCAGCCATCCCCTCTCAAATTTGAAAGGTCTAGTTTGGGTTTGATTAGTAGAGGCTCCTGTGTTAAGTACGAGCGGAGTATGGTCGGAGATATTCCTATCTCTAGGTTGGACCGAAGATAAAGGAAATTGATTCTCCCATTCTGTACTCATAAGAACTCTATCTAGCTTCTCATAGGTCGGATCATCCCCAGGCCCGGCCCAGGTATATTGGCGTCCTGTCATCACAATCTCTTTAAGATCTAGAGACTTGATGACAGCATTAAAAAGAGTTGGCCATTTTGGATCATAAACCCCTTTACTCCTGTCCTCGGGCCTACGCATTATGTTGAAATCCCCCCTACTATATATGGAAGAGTTTCTTTAGAGCAGGTATTAGCCATCTCCGTGAGAAAAGCGCTCCTATATTGAGCTTGTGTTGGTCCATAAATCGAGTAAAGTATAAACTTGAAACCACTAGATTTGATCCGGAGGGTGAACTTTACATAGAACTCCCCTTCGTCAATGGCTCCAATGTCCAAAATGTTAAGGTCCACTCCCAGTAGAATACCCCCTGATCTACCATGGGGGGCCATGGAGTGCCAGATAAAGTCATGTCCACCACATAGATTCTTGAGGACATGATCTGAGAATGAGTCCCGCCCAGTCTCAGAGAGAGCGATAAAATTAATTTGCTCTTCTTTAACTAATTCAGCTAGAAATCTGTGTTTAGCCAAGTCACCAAGACCTCTGATATTCCAGAATATCCCCTTCATTTTATAATTATTTTGGAGGGGGTATTTGGCTTTTTAGGAAGTCTGCCATTATTAGAATTTTTGGCATTATTATATTTCTTCCTGCGGCGGGAAGGAGAGAGATCTAGGAATTGATCGTTCTCCTTGTCAAGCAAGTGCTCATTTAGATTTCCACAAGCGTGGCTGAGGACTGCTTCAAGCCGTTCTTCCCGATCGACATCACTATCATGATATAATTGATCTGAATTATGCAAACACTTTTTCTGTTTAGCACAAAGGACTAACCTCTCCACCTCTATGTTCTTAATATTTATCACAGAGGAAGTATCTAGATTGATGCCTATCCTACCCAGGTTTGACAGAATTTTAGAATCAGGAAAGGTAGCAAAAGAGTTACCTGAGTATTCGAGGTTCTTTTTTGCAGCCATTCTAGCTGTCTTGTGGTAGGTGTGCACATCCGCCATCGCCGAGTTCCTTGAGCTGCGGCGTAGAATAGCCCCCTGGTCTGTCACAGCCACCACCGCCTCACCCGGCTTCTGCACAGCCGGTCGGAGAGACGGCTGGCCGGCCGCCTCCAGATCGACGGCCAGCCAGGGTGGCTGCTGGTCGGCAGCAACCGGCTGGGGCACCAGCTGGTCGGCCACCGCCGGCTGGGACATCAGCCGGTAGGAGATCCTGCTGGCCGGCCACCGCCGACGGGGACGCCACCTGGTCGACAGACTGTCCAGCCACCGCCGGCTGGGACTCCTCCTGGCCAGCCATGACCGGCCCCTGCCGACTCCTGGACGGCCAGCGCCGGCAGGGACTCCACCTGGCCAGCCTCGGCCGGCGAGGGCACCTCCTGGCCGGCCACCGCCGGCTGGGGCGCAAGCTGGCCGGCCACCGCCGGCTGGGATGCCTGCTGATCAGCCACACCTGGCTGAGGCACCTGCTGGCTGGCCGCCGCGGGCTGGAGCACCTGGCCGGCCCCGGCCTGCAGGGACTCCACCTGGCCGGACACTGCCGGCTAGGGAGCCTGCTGGTCGGCCACCTCCAGCTGGGAAACCTGCTGGCCGGCCATCGCCGGCTGGGACTCCTCCATACAATCATCAAAAAAAGAGGAAGGGTGAATAATGTTAGGAAATCCCACGCTTGCATTATACGCAGCCAGTTCCTCTCTTGTCAGCGGAGAGAAGCTTTTTGCAGGCACCCCATCATCTTGCTCGAGCATAACCTTGAAGCTAATCTCTTCAAGCAACTTGTCGCATGCGATGTCTAGTCCTTTCTCTACCAGCGCTGCAAATTGCTGTTGGGAAAAGGTACTAGGCTGTGGAGCGGACTGGTCCCTTGTCGAATTACCATCCTTGCTTGGAGGGTTTGCAGGGTTCTCTTTTTCAGCATCCTCCGTCTCTTGATCGCCCCCCTTCTGTGAGCCATCCTTATCTTCTTCTCCTAACAAGTCATCCTCCTCAGGATTAAAGGAGTCACTTAGCTCAGACTGATCGGGCTGGAAAAAAAGGCGGTATACGCTGCGACCAACACAAACATCAGCCTTTTCACGGAGCTGCTTAGCATCTAGGACAGCCACTAGGATGCGGACCTGCCCCGTCGCCCGGAGATGAACCATATCTACCTTCTGCGTAGCTCCGACAATGGTGCCAACGGCCCACAGTGGGAGGAAGGAACGAAGCACACGAGGTACCTTGGACACATTAATCCAGATCTGGTCCAACACTCTAATTGGTTGGACGTCATCCACATATTCTTCGAAAATTACACAGCCCTCCTTGTTCTTCGTGGTGAGCGTGCGTATTTGAATCATACGATCAAGCTCCTCCTTGCTCGGGAAGGGGACAACGAAGGATTTGTCACCTAGGACTTGCACCTCCCAGTCCCAACGGAGGGGAATGATCCTTGCTAGTTCCACCTGCAGAAGTTGAGCTGAAACAACCCCGGAATCTACCGTGACTAGAGCAGCGACTGATGGATGATCAAAGCTCACGATTTGGTTATTTCTTGCTGCTTGGATATGGAAGAAACCTGCACCATCTTCTGCTGCACCACAGTAAGCCACCGTTGGTTTAGAACCGCGTAGGAGTGGACAACGGCTTGTGAGGTGCTCTTCTGTGCAAATAGAACACTCCAGCTTCCATGATTGGTCCTTTCTCTTTCTCTTGAGGTTACCTTGATCAACACCAACAGCGGCCGGCTCTGCAATCACCTCAGCTAGGCGCCGGAAGCGACCACCGTCCAGTTCACCACCCTGAGCGTGCTGATCTGCTTCAGGATCCATGGCCGGCCTGCCTTGGGAAGCGCCGGGGACAAGAACCCCAGCAGCCGGCTTGCCCTGGCCGCCCTGGATGGGGCCGACGCTGATCGCCCCACCCTGGCCGCCCTGGCCGCGCGGCGCAGAGGGGTGGCCACCCACGGCCGGCCTGGCATGGCCGGGGGAACCCCCCTGCCCACGCGGGTGGCCGCCGTGGCCGGCCCGAGGCGGCCCTCCGCCGCGGCGTCCCCGTCCTCTGAAGCCGTCCTCGCCGCCATCAGCTGGTCCCCGTCCACGCTCCCTACCGCGCGAGTCGCTCCGTCCAAGGTTGGCTCGGCCACGGAAGCGGCCTCCCCCCGTCATGAGAGCTTCGCGGTAGGTCGGAGTGGATGCGGCGGCGCCGAAGAGGATGGGTGCGACGAGGGATCGGTTTGGTTTCCCGAAGCCAGGGCGACAGGACGGAGGCGAAGATCGACGCGGGCTACGATCCCTGCTGACCGCGTGGACCCGGGATGTGGGCCTGCCCCGGCTCGGACGCCGACGGCTCGGCCCACTCTGGATTGGGGGCGGGTTTGAATTTTGAAATGCCGATGATCGCGGATCACGCGGGATGTCGCGGAACGGGGGCGGGTTCAGCGCCGGCAGCAGGTCGCCGAAGGTGATCGGCGGCGAGACTCGTCGAGGTGGCAACGGCCCCTTCCATATTCGTTTACTTATTTTTGCATGACAACAGTATAATTGTACACCCGTTTTGTCGGAGGTATGACACTGTACGTACTGGATGGTATAGCGAAACACGTTGAGAAATAGCTAATGTGGTTGCATCTCTCCAATCATTTGTTCGGTACTCTCTCCGTCCTAAGATATAAATATAAGACACACATATTTCAAAATTTAAACTTTTTTATCTTTAACTAACAATTAACTTAATCATATAGAAAGCTTATACTAAAAAAGTAGTTGCATTATATTTGTATTTAGAAATACTTTCTAATGATCAAATTTTTATTTCTATAAATTATATATTATGAGAGAAATTATAAGTTAAAATATATTTTTGAAGACTGCACCAAGTCAAATTGTGTCTTATATATATATCTTAGGACGAAGAGAGTACAAAAGTATAACATTGTATGGTTATATCCAGACTCAAATAGATTAACTGACCGATGAATATAACCGTTATATAAAAAATACGCAAACGAGAACGTAACCGAGACATCGTACTTTTAACGAGGTTTGGCCACGTGCCTACATCCTCGAGGCATGACTATAGACATTCCTTTCCATAAAACAACAACTCACCTAACTAAGTTGTTGCCTTCGTAGCTCCATACACGAGCTGTCGCGACGAGTTTGATGGTAGACCTCCCCTATATTGCAGCTCCATATTCCATGGTTCCACGTGGAATTGTGCACCCTTCTCTAGTTCTAACCTGACTCTCTGAAGCATGTCTACGCCCTGTTAGGCACCCCACATAAGCTAACTGGATCTAATATTAATACTCGACCTGATTACATGTGTGACACAGAGAACTTCACAACCACTATCTAAGTCCCCTAAGGCCTAGAGTGTGAACCGCCGCCGCCACCATCTTCTTCATCATTGGTCCCCCTCCCTCCCCCTCTGGTATCTCGCCGGAGGTTGGAGGGAGTGGAGATCCATCATTTTTAACAAGTTTTCTAGTAGATCGAGTCATCTAGAGTTAGAGTTTCTCCATTCCAAAGACTTTTATATTGGGGTGTTTTTCCTCCTCCTTCTTCCCGACGATGGCGAGGAGGTAGCGTGAATCCGGTCTCTCCATGGTGGCTCTGTTGAAGATGAGGGTAACAACTTCGACGTCAACATCTACATTGACAAGACAACACGAAGACTTTTATTTCCGGGCTTCGGCATCAAGACGGAGATGATGTCGCCGTCATGGAATAATTTTTTCCGGTCCCTTCTTTGTTTTGTTGTGGTTGAATCGTCTGGCCACGATGAAGGACTAGAGACAATAATTTTCAGATCGGCCTTCCTCATTCTTCGGTGGCAAAAAGAAGAAGAAGGAAGACACAAGGAAGAAGAAGAAGTTTGTCAACTCCGCCTGCAGGAATGTTGGCCATCCGTTGGGCATCTGTTCTCATGTCGAAAACAATTGTTGTCGAGTATTTGCCTGTGCGGTCATCTATACGAAGCGTCAAACAGGTTTGAATTTGAGAGTTTGAGCCTTTCACAACATGGGTATAATATAGATGAGAATCAGTTTCTGGATACATGTTTTTTCCAGAATACTTATAATACGATGATGTACCCAGCTATAATTTAATACAATTCTTCTTTCGTCTAAAAAACCACTATCTAAGTCGTGTAAATTGCCATATTAGTTTCTTGTTCCGTGTCCACTATCATTACTAGAGAACAGGTCTTTGGACGATCTATCAATTGAGCTTTAGTCTCGACAAAAAATTATGTCTGAGACTAAAGACTTTTAGTCTCGGTTGGTATTACCAACCTGGACTAAAGGTCCTCCAACCTTTAGTCCCGGTTGGTACACCAACCGGGACCAAAAGGGTTACCAACCGGGACTAAAGGTCCTTCACGAGTGGATTCAGAAGGAAAACGTCCAGAACTATGTCACGCGGGTTGTATAGCTGAGTTGGTAGGTGAATTGTGCGCGAGGCGAGAGGTGCTGAGTTCGAATCTCACAGACGCACATTTATTTTTTTCTCGTGGGAACCTTTAGTCCCGGTTGGGAGAACCTTTAGTCCCGGATGGCTAGCCCCGAATGGGAAACCAGCCCGTTCCCAACCGGGCTAAAGCCCCTTTGTGTAGTAGTGTATAATACAACCTCTACCCGCGGGAGGATTGACGGCCTCCCGCGGGCTAAGGTACTGTAGCTTTTTTTCTTTTCTTTTACTTTTTCTATTTTTTATTTTTTATTTTTTTAAGATTTTTATAGGTATTTTTTCTATTAAAAACCGGTGTAACGACTGCGCGTCCAATAATACAAACTCTAATTGTGGGACAACGCCCTCTCAATACTCGCGTGCGTTTTATACTTATATAGTGACTGATATATTTAGAGATTGTTTAGTTCCAAATTAAAAAGTTTTGGAATGTCATATTGGGTGTTTAATACTAATTTAGAGTATTAAATACTATTAACAAAACTAATTACATAATAATATAAACCTATGACCGCGGGAGGATTGGTGGTCTCCCAGCGCTTGATGTACTGTAGTTTTTTTTTGCTTTTTTGCATTCGTTTTTTTCCTTTTCTTTTATGTTTCTTTTCTACTTTTTTCTTCTTCTTTTCTTATTTTCATGATTTTCGTTCTAAAAAACCGATGTGCGGTAGCGCGTTCAATAGTACTATAAGATATAATAATATTCTTAATGAGGAGTTACTTTTTACCTCTTCATGTCTTAGTCTACTGTTCATTTTATTTTTATTTTTTTATGATTATTGTTTTTCTCTTTTTCTCTTATTTTAGCATAGGTTTCTTAAAAAACTTCCGTATAGGTTTTTTCCTTTCAAAAACCAGCGTGTTCATAGAGCGCTCATAATAGTATCTCTGAACCACGAGTTTTTTTTCTCTTTTTCTTTCATTTAGCACATATTTTTTAACAAACTTCTGCATAGGTTTTTCTCTTTTCAAAAAACGGTGTGACGTCAGTGCACCCATAATAGTATGTCTCAGTTATGAGTTTTTGAGACCTTTCACAGCTCCAGGAACTGTAACGCTACTGTTCATTCATCTTTTTCTGTAGCGCTACTGTTCATTCTTTTTTTTTGTCTTTTCCTCCTCCTTTAGGTTATTTTTCCCTTTCCTTTTATGTTCACTATTCTTTCTCTTTATTTGTATAATTAGTTTTATTAGTAGCTTATTTTTACTACTCTAAATTAGTGTCATAACATTTCGATGTTACACATATTAAAATTTAGTCACCAAAAATAAACACCTCCTAAATATAAATTATTTTATAATTAGATACTTTTGATATTATCTGTTTATTAATTTAATCTTCACTTGCGCAGCGAAGCGCGCACTATCAAGCTAGTAATGCTACACCCAATATCTGCTTACACCCCATAGCTTATACAACACTACTAACCAACTAGATTACTCCAATTACAAGTATAAATATTTGTTATCTATAATATACTTCCTTCTAATTCAGCCATTGACGTCCTTCAATCCATACTTCTCGCATGCGATAAAATCAATCTGTGCACGTTAGTGTCTTGAAGCACACAAACTTCTCCAATGCAAAAATCACATCATGAGCACACACCACGTGTCACTATGTCTCACCATGTCCCGGTTGAGTGACCTGAGACTAAAAGCTCAGTTGGTAGTCCCAATTTCTAAAACCGGGAGTAAATGGAACCGGGACTAATGCCCGGTTCGTGCCTCACCATGTCACACATCATGAGCACACACCACGTGTCGCCGTGTCTCACCATGTCCTGGTTGAGTGACCTGAAACTAAAAGCTAAGACCTTTAATCTCAGTTGGTAGTCTCAATTACTAAAACCGAGAGTAAATGGAACCGGGACTAATGCCCGGTTCGTGCCTCACCATGTCACACAGAATGGAAAACTCAATCATCCGTGGGCCTTATTTCATAGTCGCTGATCCGATTGTTGTCTTTGCCCTATGGTATGGCTAGTATATCGCCGCCAGCCTCTCTGCCACTGTTGCGCCGTCTGTAAGCTTGGTCGACTATTCCGTCGCTTGCACATCCATGATAAAATCAACCCACTTAAGTGTTGTCTGTTATTCGTCTTTAATTGTCATTGACGGTAACAAACAGCATCGATTGCTATGATCTGTAATCCTGTAAACTCCTGTATTTTATGTTTATGTTTATGGAGGCTATAGATAGGGATGATGCTCCAAATGAGTATCCGCGGTTATCTTCTAAAGTTCTAGTTAACTTCAATTTTTTTCCCTCATTTTTACATTCTAGTTCATTTAGTTGAACTAGAGGAGAATCGCGGATATCTATTTGGAGCACCATCCATATCCTTAACCTTAATGGAGGCCGATGGGAAAAAAAGGGCGGCACGAGTCCGACACGAACTGGATTTCTCCAGCCGCCCTTCAATTCCTTTATTTTCATGCGTCATACGTGTTTCCGTAACCTGCACGCACACAACACAGGACTATATGCTGAACCTGCACGTCTCGAAGTCCATGATGCCAACCAATGTTCCGATTCACCGAGACCGAGACAGAAAACTAACTCGTACGGCCGTCAAGACTTCTTTGCTAATTTAATAACATACGCCACGTCTAGCATGCATGTGTCTAATCCTTGTACATATAAATACATGCACATTCCAATCAATGCATGTCCGTGATCTTCACACGTCTCACGCCGCGCCAGCCGTGCGTGCCCCTGCCTGGTCATGCCGAACGTGTGCACGCACAATCCAACCAGGCCCTCCACAATGTGCTATAGCGGCGCCAAAAACATATATAAAAATCCTACGTGAGATATTGGCAGCGTGAGAAATATTGGCAGCAGATCCATCTAAAATCGTCGGGGCCCACATATATAAAATAGAATAGTCTTTCCGGATGTGCTCGGAGGCTGACGACAGTTAGAGGAACACAGAAGGACTAAGGGGTGTTTAGTTGGTAGGAATTTGAACGTAAAGTTCACGTAACACTTCCATTGTTAGAGCAAGTATTATAGAATGCGCCGGTTGCCGGCTGCAACAGCATGCGGTGGTGGTGGATGTCGACGAAATATGGTCGATAATCTACCGAGGGGTATGCCCAAGGTAGTAGATTGAGCGGCAGAGGCGTGCGAGACGTCTGCAAAGCATAGACACAGGGATAAGAGACGGCGATTTAGACAGGTTCGGGTCGGCAAGTCGCCGTAATACCCTACGTCATGTGTTCTGGTGGCTGGTTTGTATTGATGATTGGATGATCCGATGGGATCTGGGATGATCTCAGGTCTGATGGACCTGAGATGAGAGGGGGTCCCTGCTCACCTTATATAGTCGGGGAGCAGGGTTACAGTTGTAACAGATTACAAACGGTTCCTTAAGGTAAGGAACCCGAATCTAACTCTAGGATCTTCCTTAGCGGGCAAGGCTTCTGGAGAGTCCTTGACGAGCACGGCGAGCTGGTCTTGTGCTGCAAGGCTTCGCGAGCTAGGCTGTCCTTGACGAAGGGCCCATGTAGGTGTAACACCTCTGGTGTTTAATCTGTAATTAACCTGACATGTCATCATCTTTAGTCATAATCATTCTTGTCATGCATTAATGTTTGTCTAGTGGTTGCTTGCCTTTACCTTTTCCTAAAAGGTATTTTGTGTGTAGTGATCCCTTTTTCTAAAAAAACCCTAAAAGCCCAAATCTTCCTATAAGGGCAAAATGGTAATTTCAACTCTGTGCCTAGTCTTGTGTATTTCTTGTTCAGTTTAGTGTCTTGAAGTTTTGTTGTGTTATTCAAAAATCAAAAATCAAAAATCAGATTTCAAATTCCTTTTGAAAAACCCTAATTTCTAAACCCTAGTTTTTACCCCTCTTTTAATAAGTTAAAAACTATTCAAAATTTGGACTTGGTCGAAAAAGCAAAGTTGTAGATCTTGTCAAGAGGAACAACTTTGGTTTTTACAGATTTTCAAGTTTCAATATAAAATTAAAAGTAATTTTGAATTTATTCAAATCCCAAAAGTGTCCCCTTTTCTGATTTCAAATGTGGTTCAAAAACTGTTTGGATTTTGAAAATGTTCATATTGACAAAGTTGTAGATCTCATTTTTCTACACAACTTTGGTATTTTGAGTTTTTGCTGCTCAGTTCAAATTTTGGGAGTAATTTGCAAAATTCAGAAAGTCAACACCTAGACCTAGCCCTGTTCATCTCCTACCTAGGGTCAGAGCAGAGCAGGGAGGGGGCCCGGCCATGGCCGCTCGCCGGAGCTGCGTGCGCCACGCGCCTGGCAGCCGCACGCCCGCCCCCGACTTGTCTCCCGTGACCGCGCCATCATTCTGCCCCCCCCCCCCCCCCCCCCCCGCACGCGCAAGCGCTGACCGTGTCCCGTCCCCTACAGTTCCCAGTACGTCGCCGCCGCGTGGCCGTCGCCGGCGAACGCACACCCGGTCCCTGCGTACCTCCCACGTCTTTCCTCATCATGTAATCGCAAGCACGCGCCGCGGGCAACCTCATCCGCACCTCCGCGCGCTCTCTAACGGCCCCTGGCCGCGCCTATTTAAGGCCCGCCGCTGGCCGGCGCTCCGCACTCACCCCGCCACCGTAGCCAGTCCATTCCAGAGCCTCCGCAGCTCAACCAACTAGCCCAGCAGCTCCGCCTTGAGCCCGTGCAGCTTCCCCACCCCTCAATTTCATCTCTACCGTCTCTTATCGCCCGGCGTAGCTCGTCGTTCCCAACTCCGGCGAAACATCGGTGAGCTCGGGTTCGGGAAATTCCCACTCTCCGGCCATGATCATCTTTCTCCAACCCCTGTTTCATCTTCCTCACCTTGGTGCGCTCTTAACCCGCTCCTGGTGACCGTGTCTGGTGTACAGGATCGCCGGCACGCCGCTCGCCGCCGAGAGAGCTCCGCCGAAACACCGCCACGTCGAGTTGTTCCGTCCCGCCGAGCCCTGCCTCCGACCCGTGGTAAGCACTCGAAGCCCCGGTCTCTGCTTCCACTCCGCTTCGCCCGAGCCAGGCCTCGAGCAGACACGTACCCTCGCCACTTCGCCGAGCCCAGCCTCGGAGCAGACTCACACACCCTCACCGCTTCGCCCGAGCCTAGCCTCGAGCGGACTCACGCACCCTCAGCTTCGCCGAGCCTAGCCTCGAGCAAGCATGCACCCTCCGCTTCGCCCGAGCCTCCCGGCCAGGCCTCGGACGAAACAATCGTTTTCCATCTCGCCCGAGCCTCCCGGCCAGGCCTCGGACGAAACGATCGTTTTCTGTCTCGCCCGAGCCTCCCGGCCAGGCCTCGGACGAAACGATCGTTTTCCGTCTCGCCCGAGCCTCCCGGCCAGGCCTCGGACGGCCGATTGTTTCCGCTTCGCCCGAGCCCTGCGAGGGAGGAGCACAGTGCTCTTTTCCTTTTTGGAGGTTGTGAATAGTGTTCCTTTTTCATCTTTTTGTATGATTTTCTGTGCTGCTCCAAAAATTCTGAAAATTTGATGGTAGACTCTTTATACCATGTAGTATTTTAGAAAAATATGAAACTTGGACTTTGTGCAAAAATTTGAAAATGAAAAATCTCCCTTTTAATTAAGAAATGAATGGTTTTAGATTTTTACAAAAACATGTGTAGCTCCAAAAATCATGAGATAATATTTTATGTGCTAGTTATGTCATGCTTAGTCTCTGGTAGATTTTTGAGGCCTTTTGGAGTAACTTCATAAAATGACCTTTTTATATAATTAGGAAAAATAAAAAAAATCAAGTAGAGTTCATGTTGTATGCCCTGTGTTGCATTGTTTATGCTAGCATACTCATGTGCATACATCATTGCATCTGTATAGTGACCGAAGGAGAAGGAATTAAAGTCGAGGCAGCCGCTGACGAACCTACCCCTGAGGCTACCCCGAGCTCCGACACCTACACTGCCGACCCCGAGTCTGTCCTTTTTGCTCTTCAAGGCAAGCCCCGGTGCATTTAACCCCTTTCCTTGAATTTATAAAATGATTTCCTTAAATGCTTTTGAGTTAAATTATTGCATTAGGTTTATAGGAGTTGTGTGTTATCCTAATTGATGCACTGTCCACCTTGACCTCTGATACACCCGATACCTGCTTTTCAAAAGTATTTGAAAAATGCTTAGCAATGCTTATTGAATTAGACTTTGCAATAAAATGTTTTTTAAAGTGTGATCACTGAAAGAATCTTTATGGGAATTTGGCTTTACTTCCCGTTCGATGACTGCTTGCCTAGCTAGCATGTGGTCATTGTCGAGAAGAGGTTGTCCGCGCGTACGGTGCCGTCATGTTGTAGTTCGGGACTCAACAGTTGACACCGACCGGGACAGGGTTGAAAACCCGACAGGACCTGTACTCTTGGGTTAGAGTCCCGAGGTGCTTGTTGCTGACGGAAAAACTTTAGGGACCATCCGCATGGGGGCCTGCTGGTCAAGACTTGTAACTATTCACATACTTCGGAAAGCTCTGGCTCCGAGGAATCCTTTATTGGACCGACAACCTGTAACACCCCTGGTGTTTAATTAATTAAAAATAAATTAGAAAATGGCCAAAACCCTAGATGGAGGAAAAATTCTAACCAGATGTTTGTTGCATTCATGCCGTTGCATGTTTTATTGGGTGAAAAAGAATTTATTAAATCTCGTATAGGGCGAATCGAATTTATTCTATTTAGAAAACAAATAAAATATTTATGAAAAATTTATAAAATCAAATCCAAAGTTTTATTTTCAATACCTAAGGAAAATGTTTCTAAAACTTTGCGAAATGTTTTGATTTGAAACGGTTTTGATTTTGAATTTTGAAAAGGATCTGGAAAATAAAATAAAAAGAAAAAGGCAAAAGATTTGGCAAAGGCCCAACCCCCTATCTCATCCGTTTTCCCCCTCTCCCTCCGGCCTGGCCCGTCGGCCTGCTTCCCGCAGCGGCCCAACCAGGCCACGCCTCTTCCCCGTATCCCCAACGGTGGCTGACAGCGTGGCCCCACATGTCGGGTTTATCCCTTTCCCTCTGCACGCAGACACCGCGCGGCATCTCTCCTCCACCGCTCGTCTCCAACAGCCTTCTCCGAACCCTCCGGCCCATCCACCCGAACCAGATCGCGCCGCCAGCTCTAGGACCCCGGCCTACATAGTCGACTCCCTCCGCTTTGCGCCCACCCTTTTTCCCTGGTTCCCAGACGCGCCACCGTCCGCCTTCAGGTAGCCACAGCCGCCGCGCCGTGTTCTCCCTTTCCTGACCACCAAACCACCGCCATAGTCGATCGGATCGCGCCGCCACCCCTCCCGCTCGACCTACAAGTAGTTTCCCCCCAGAATCCTAGGCCCTCTCTCGCCCACCCGCGCCGCCACCGCCATTAGTAGCCACCGAGCTCGGCTTGAGCTCGTCCCGTCCCAGAGAGCCACCCCCGGCCCTCGTCGCTCCCTCCCTCGGCCTCACGATCACGCGCCGCGTCCAGGAGACCTATCCCGAAGCGAATCGGAGCAGGAGCGCTGCGTCGGCGACCTCACCGGAGTACACAAGCACCGCCGCCGCGACGACCTCGCTGCCAGCCGACTCCGAACCTCCATCGGCGGCGAGAAGCGCGTCTACGGATCCGTTGTAAGGCCCTCGTCCGATCCCGCCTCTCCCCTAGGACTCTACTGGTCCCTAGGCCCCTTCCCGAGCGAACTCCGGCGAGCTCCCTATGGCGCCGCCGCGTAGAGCCCCTGCGCCGCCGTGTCTAGTCTCACCGGCGCCGCCAGCACCCCCACTCCTCTATCCGGTGCCGTCCGATCTCGAACCGGTATGCACCAGGTGCATAGCACCATGGACCCAGTCCACACAAGCCGCGTCAGCTGGTTCACCGGCCGCATGGCGCACCGCTCCAATCCACGGGTGACACATGGCGCACACGCCAGCCGACCGCCCGATCTAATCCTAGCCTCGGGCGAGTCGGAAAGAGGAAGGCCGAGGCTAACCCAGCGCTAGCCTCGGGCGAGTCGGAAAGAGGAAGGCCGAGGCTAACCCAGCGCTAGCCTCGGGCGAGACGGAGAAGAGCCGCTGGCCTCGGGCGAGACGGAGAAGAGCCCGCTAGCCTCGGGCGAGACGGAGAAGAGCCGCTGGCCTCGGGCGAGACGGAGAAGAGCCCACTAGCCTCGGCGCGTGGCGCCACGCAGACACCCCGCACGCGCCAGCCGACCAGCCTCGCGACTTTTGCACTTGAGCCCCTCCAGATAGGCCAAATAAACCCGCAGTCCATCCTTCCTATTCACTGAGTCTAATTAAACTCGCGTTCTAGCCCTTCCGTTTCCATCAAAATGACCCCCGGTCCTGATGCCATTTAAAACCTGGTTTCTTTTATTTTAAAACCGAAAATGACTTTGATCTATTTACAGTTTTGCCATCCAACTTCAAATGCTTATAACTTTTGCGTTTTAACTCCGATTTGACCCATTCAACTTGCGTTAGATTCATAATTTCGTTCTCTACGCAGTAGATCTGTTTGTTTACTGTTTTCATACTGTTTGTTGTACTGTTTCTTATCTTGCTTGGTATGTGTCATGTATGTTGATTGGGCCAGAGAGTGCGGAGTACGAGGACGCTCCAGACCATCCTTGTGACCCTGCAGATTCGACCCAGCCCGAAGGCAAGTGTTCTTGAACATTTTGCACCTACACTTTATTTTACTTTTGGTACTAGAGTAGATTAGATCCAGTAGATGCATGCAAATGTCAAATTTGAATCCTACACTATGGTTTACTAGATCTTGCTCTATTATCCTTGTCGCTTGTTTGGGATGTTTTGGGTAGGTGTCTTGCTTAGCCCTGCAGTCATGGTTGGGATGAGAGTTAAATGTTTATAATCTTGATTAATGAACTATGGAACGAGTGTGAACATGGTAACTTTTGTAGAAACATGGTTTAGGTAAATCCGGCAGGATGGAACCGTATTGGTGGTTTTGTGCCGTGGGACTCGGCAGCTGCTTTTGGTTTTTGGTTCGGGGCTCGTGCTAGACATATCCTGCCTGGATCCCTAGGACCCGGTTCTCAGAGCATGTAACCCGGCTTGACAGCGCAACCATGAGATCTGGATGGGCTGGACCTGGCTAATTAATTAGTATCCTCTAAGTTATGCTACACGGGGTTTGTTTAGTGGCTCAAGAGGGGTCCCTTGGGGTCGTTGACTTATGGACAGGGGAGAAACCTTAGAGTACGTGTAACACAGACTTGGAGGGACTTTGTAAAGGCCTTGCAGTGCAACCTGCTATGCACCTTGGCAGTGTTTAGCGTGACGGGATCTGCACGACTCATGGGTAACGATGTGCAACCTCTGCAGAGTGTAAAACTAATATATCAGCCGTGCTCGCGGTCACGAGCGGCTTGGACTTCTTTGAGATTAGTTGGTTACTGGTTGCTAGTTCGGGTCATCTGATGGACTTCAGGTGCGGTTGCCTGATGGACTTCAGGTGTGGGTACTTGTTGCGACTCCAAGTGCGGTTGCTTGGTGTGACTCCAAGTGTTGGTTACTCGGTGCGACTCCGAGTGTTGTTACTTTTCTACAGTTTCTGTGTCTATAACCTAGTAAATAGGTGCATAGGATTAATAGGAATAATAGGATATGTCGCTTTAGGCGCTTGAGTCAAACAAAGTCAGCCTACCTTTGTTTTAAGCCTCATAAACATATATTTCCTACACTTGCGGAGTACATTTCGATGTACTCACCCTCCTCTTTGTCCCCCTGCTACCCCACCCAGACGCTGGCGATTACGGAGACACTGGTGGCTACGTTCACGAGGAGCCGGAGTATCCAGAGGACGGTGGCTTCGACCCTGACGACCTGTACTAGGATGGCGCTACCCCCGGTCGACCTTCCTGTGGAGATGGAGTCCCGTTTTCCGCGACTACTTCAGAGTCTTCATTAGAGTCTGTTATCATGAGAGTCTGTACCTTTTTATTTCAGACCCGAGGGTCATTTATGTAATAAAGTTCGTTATTATTAATAAAGCATTGTTTTGATATTTACTATGATGTGGATATATGTATGAAAATTGATCCTGGCATACATATATTGTGCTCCAATTTTGTCCTTAAAATTGGGGTGTCACAGAGTGGTATCAAAGCCGTGTTGACCGTAGGACGCTACCCTAGTCAGTCGTCGAGTTTACAAAATTATTTTTAAAAGCCCCATCTCTTTTCTCACTTCTGTAGACCCTTTCCCTGCTGGAAATTCAAACTTTGTTTCAAAGTAGGTCCTCCAATAGTAGGATGCCCACCATAAATTGTTGAACTCGTAGAACGTTGTTTGATATGTGCTTGTGCTCTTGTTTGATTTGCTTCTTTGTATTGACTGTAGTCCTTCCGAATCTCGGGACGAGATTCCAGTTAAGGGGGTAAGTTTGTAACACCCCTGGTGTTTAATTAATTAAAAATAAATTAGAAAATGGCCAAAACCCTAGATGGAGGAAAAATTCTAACCAGATGTTTGTTGCATTCATGCCGTTGCATGTTTTATTGGGTGAAAAAGAATTTATTAAATCTCGTATAGGGCGAATCGAATTTATTCTATTTAGAAAACAAATAAAATATTTATGAAAAATTTATAAAATCAAATCCAAAGTTTTATTTTCAATACCTAAGGAAAATGTTTCTAAAACTTTGCGAAATGTTTTGATTTGAAACGGTTTTGATTTTGAATTTTGAAAAGGATCTGGAAAATAAAATAAAAAGAAAAAGGCAAAAGATTTGGCAAAGGCCCAACCCCCTATCTCATCCGTTTTCCCCCTCTCCCTCCGGCCTGGCCCGTCGGCCTGCTTCCCGCAGCGGCCCAACCAGGCCACGCCTCTTCCCCGTATCCCCAACGGTGGCTGACAGCGTGGCCCCACATGTCGGGTTTATCCCTTTCCCTCTGCACGCAGACACCGCGCGGCATCTCTCCTCCACCGCTCGTCTCCAACAGCCTTCTCCGAACCCTCCGGCCCATCCACCCGAACCAGATCGCGCCGCCAGCTCTAGGACCCCGGCCTACATAGTCGACTCCCTCCGCTTTGCGCCCACCCTTTTTCCCTGGTTCCCAGACGCGCCACCGTCCGCCTTCAGGTAGCCACAGTCGCCGCGCCGTGTTCTCCCTTTCCTGACCACCAAACCACCGCCATAGTCGATCGGATCGCGCCGCCACCCCTCCCGCTCGACCTACAAGTAGTTTCCCCCCAGAATCCTAGGCCCTCTCTCGCCCACCCGCGCCGCCACCGCCATTAGTAGCCACCGAGCTCGGCTTGAGTTCGTCCCGTCCCAGAGAGCCACCCCCGGCCCTCGTCGCTCCCTCCCTCGGCCTCACGATCACGCGCCGCGTCCAGGAGACCTATCCCGAAGCGAATCGGAGCAGGAGCGCTGCGTCGGCGACCTCACCGGAGTACACAAGCACCGCCGCCGCGACGACCTCGCTGCCAGCCGACTCCGAACCTCCATCGGCGGCGAGAAGCGCGTCTACGGATCCGTTGTAAGGCCCTCGTCCGATCCCGCCTCTCCCCTAGGACTCTACTGGTCCCTAGGCCCCTTCCCGAGCGAACTCCGGCGAGCTCCCTATGGCGCCGCCGCGTAGAGCCCCTGCGCCGCCGCGTCTAGTCTCACCGGCGCCGCCAGCACCCCCACTCCTCTATCCGGTGCCGTCCGATCTCGAACCGGTATGCACCAGGTGCATAGCACCATGGACCCAGTCCACACAAGCCGCGTCAGCTGGTTCACCGGCCGCATGGCGCACCGCTCCAATCCACGGGTGACACATGGCGCACACGCCAGCCGACCGCCCGATCTAATCCTAGCCTCGGGCGAGTCGGAAAGAGGAAGGCCGAGGCTAACCCAGCGCTAGCCTCGGGCGAGTCGGAAAGAGGAAGGCCGAGGCTAACCCAGCGCTAGCCTCGGGCGAGACGGAGAAGAGCCGCTGGCCTCGGGCGAGACGGAGAAGAGCCCGCTAGCCTCGGGCGAGACGGAGAAGAGCCGCTGGCCTCGGGCGAGACGGAGAAGAGCCCACTAGCCTCGGCGCGTGGCGCCACGCAGACACCCCGCACGCGCCAGCCGACCAGCCTCGCGACTTTTGCACTTGAGCCCCTCCAGATAGGCCAAATAAACCCGCAGTCCATCCTTCCTATTCACTGAGTCTAATTAAACTCGCGTTCTAGCCCTTCCGTTTCCATCAAAATGACCCCCGGTCCTGATGCCATTTAAAACCTGGTTTCTTTTATTTTAAAACCGAAAATGACTTTGATCTATTTACAGTTTTGCCATCCAACTTCAAATGCTTATAACTTTTGCGTTTTAACTCCGATTTGACCCATTCAACTTGCGTTAGATTCATAATTTCGTTCTCTACGCAGTAGATCTGTTTGTTTACTGTTTTCATACTGTTTGTTGTACTGTTTCTTATCTTGCTTGGTATGTGTCATGTATGTTGATTGGGCCAGAGAGTGCGGAGTACGAGGACGCTCCAGACCATCCTTGTGACCCTGCAGATTCGACCCAGCCCGAAGGCAAGTGTTCTTGAACATTTTGCACCTACACTTTATTTTACTTTTGGTACTAGAGTAGATTAGATCCAGTAGATGCATGCAAATGTCAAATTTGAATCCTACACTATGGTTTACTAGATCTTGCTCTATTATCCTTGTCGCTTGTTTGGGATGTTTTGGGTAGGTGTCTTGCTTAGCCCTGCAGTCATGGTTGGGATGAGAGTTAAATGTTTATAATCTTGATTAATGAACTATGGAACGAGTGTGAACATGGTAACTTTTGTAGAAACATGGTTTAGGTAAATCCGGCAGGATGGAACCGTATTGGTGGTTTTGTGCCGTGGGACTCGGCAGCTGCTTTTGGTTTTTGGTTCGGGGCTCGTGCTAGACATATCCTGCCTGGATCCCTAGGACCCGGTTCTCAGAGCATGTAACCCGGCTTGACAGCGCAACCATGAGATCTGGATGGGCTGGACCTGGCTAATTAATTAGTATCCTCTAAGTTATGCTACACGGGGTTTGTTTAGTGGCTCAAGAGGGGTCCCTTGGGGTCGTTGACTTATGGACAGGGGAGAAACCTTAGAGTACGTGTAACACAGACTTGGAGGGACTTTGTAAAGGCCTTGCAGTGCAACCTGCTATGCACCTTGGCAGTGTTTAGCGTGACGGGATCTGCACGACTCATGGGTAACGATGTGCAACCTCTGCAGAGTGTAAAACTGATATATCAGCCGTGCTCGCGGTCACGAGCGGCTTGGACTTCTTTGAGATTAGTTGGTTACTGGTTGCTAGTTCGGGTCATCTGATGGACTTCAGGTGCGGTTGCCTGATGGACTTCAGGTGTGGGTACTTGTTGCGACTCCAAGTGCGGTTGCTTGGTGTGACTCCAAGTGTTGGTTACTCGGTGCGACTCCGAGTGTTGTTACTTTTCTACAGTTTCTGTGTCTATAACCTAGTAAATAGGTGCATAGGATTAATAGGAATAATAGGATATGTCGCTTTAGGCGCTTGAGTCAAACAAAGTCAGCCTACCTTTGTTTTAAGCCTCATAAACATATATTTCCTACACTTGCGGAGTACATTTCGATGTACTCACCCTCCTCTTTGTCCCCCTGCTACCCCACCCAGACGCTGGCGATTACGGAGACACTGGTGGCTACGTTCACGAGGAGCCGGAGTATCCAGAGGACGGTGGCTTCGACCCTGACGACCTGTACTAGGATGGCGCTACCCCCGGTCGACCTTCCTGTGGAGATGGAGTCCCGTTTTCCGCGACTACTTCAGAGTCTTCATTAGAGTCTGTTATCATGAGAGTCTGTACCTTTTTATTTCAGACCCGAGGGTCATTTATGTAATAAAGTTCGTTATTATTAATAAAGCATTGTTTTGATATTTACTATGATGTGGATATATGTATGAAAATTGATCCTGGCATACATATATTGTGCTCCAATTTTGTCCTTAAAATTGGGGTGTCACAGAGTGGGTAAGGACAAAATTGGAGCACAATATATGTATGCCAGGATCAATTTTCATACATATATCCACATCATAGTAAATATCAAAACAATGCTTTATTAATAATAACGAACTTTATTACATAAATGACCCTCGGGTCTGAAATAAAAAGGTACAGACTCTCATGATAACAGACTCTAATGAAGACTCTGAAGTAGTCGCGGAAAACGGGACTCCATCTCCACAGGAAGGTCGACCGGGGGTAGCGCCATCCTAGTACAGGTCGTCAGGGTCGAAGCCACCGTCCTCTGGATACTCCGGCTCCTCGTGAACGTAGCCACCAGTGTCTCCGTAATCGCCAGCGTCTGGGTGGGGTAGCAGGGGGACAAAGAGGAGGGTGAGTACATCGAAATGTACTCCGCAAGTGTAGGAAATATATGTTTATGAGGCTTAAAACAAAGGTAGGCTGACTTTGTTTGACTCAAGCGCCTAAAGCGACATATCCTATTATTCCTATTAATCCTATGCACCTATTTACTAGGTTATAGACACAGAAACTGTAGAAAAGTAACAACACTCGGAGTCGCACCGAGTAACCAACACTTGGAGTCACACCAAGCAACCGCACTTGGAGTCGCAACAAGTACCCACACCTGAAGTCCATCAGGCAACCGCACCTGAAGTCCATCAGATGACCCGAACTAGCAACCAGTAACCAACTAATCTCAAAGAAGTCCAAGCCGCTCGTGACCGCGAGCACGGCTGATATATCAGTTTTACACTCTGCAGAGGTTGCACATCGTTACCCATGAGTCGTGCAGATCCCGTCACGCTAAACACTGCCAAGGTGCATAGCAGGTTGCACTGCAAGGCCTTTACAAAGTCCCTCCAAGTCTGTGTTACACGTACTCTAAGGTTTCTCCCCTGTCCATAAGTCAACGACCCCAAGGGACCCCTCTTGAGCCACTAAACAAACCCCGTGTAGCATAACTTAGAGGATACTAATTAATTAGCCAGGTCCAGCCCATCCAGATCTCATGGTTGCGCTGTCAAGCCGGGTTACATGCTCTGAGAACCGGGTCCTAGGGATCCAGGCAGGATATGTCTAGCACGAGCCCCGAACCAAAAACCAAAAGCAGCTGCCGAGTCCCACGGCACAAAACCACCAATACGGTTCCATCCTGCCGGATTTACCTAAACCATGTTTCTACAAAAGTTACCATGTTCACACTCGTTCCATAGTTCATTAATCAAGATTATAAACATTTAACTCTCATCCCAACCATGACTGCAGGGCTAAGCAAGACACCTACCCAAAACATCCCAAACAAGCGACAAGGATAATAGAGCAAGATCTAGTAAACCATAGTGTAGGATTCAAATTTGACATTTGCATGCATCTACTGGATCTAATCTACTCTAGTACCAAAAGTAAAATAAAGTGTAGGTGCAAAATGTTCAAGAACACTTGCCTTCGGGCTGGGTCGAATCTGCAGGGTCACAAGGATGGTCTGGAGCGTCCTCGTACTCCGCACTCTCTGGCCCAATCAACATACATGACACATACCAAGCAAGATAAGAAACAGTACAACAAACAGTATGAAAACAGTAAACAAACAGATCTACTGCGTAGAGAACGAAATTATGAATCTAACGCAAGTTGAATGGGTCAAATCGGAGTTAAAACGCAAAAGTTATAAGCATTTGAAGTTGGATGGCAAAACTGTAAATAGATCAAAGTCATTTTCGGTTTTAAAATAAAAGAAACCAGGTTTTAAATGGCATCAGGACCGGGGGTCATTTTGATGGAAACGGAAGGGCTAGAACGCGAGTTTAATTAGACTCAGTGAATAGGAAGGATGGACTGCGGGTTTATTTGGCCTATCTGGAGGGGCTCAAGTGCAAAAGTCGCGAGGCTGGTCGGCTGGCGCGTGCGGGGTGTCTGCGTGGCGCCACGCGCCGAGGCTAGTGGGCTCTTCTCCGTCTCGCCCGAGGCCAGCGGCTCTTCTCCGTCTCGCCCGAGGCTAGCGGGCTCTTCTCCGTCTCGCCCGAGGCCAGCGGCTCTTCTCCGTCTCGCCCGAGGCTAGCGCTGGGTTAGCCTCGGCCTTCCTCTTTCCGACTCGCCCGAGGCTAGCGCTGGGTTAGCCTCGGCCTTCCTCTTTCCGACTCGCCCGAGGCTAGGATTAGATCGGGCGGTCGGCTGGCGTGTGCGCCATGTGTCACCCGTGGATTGGAGCGGTGCGCCATGCGGCCGGTGAACCAGCTGACGCGGCTTGTGTGGACTGGGTCCATGGTGCTATGCACCTGGTGCATACCGGTTCGAGATCGGACGGCACCGGATAGAGGAGTGGGGGTGCTGGCGGCGCCGGTGAGACTAGACGCGGCGGCGCAGGGGCTCTACGCGGCGGCGCCATAGGGAGCTCGCCGGAGTTCGCTCGGGAAGGGGCCTAGGGACCAGTAGAGTCCTAGGGGAGAGGCGGGATCGGACGAGGGCCTTACAACGGATCCGTAGACGCGCTTCTCGCCGCCGATGGAGGTTCGGAGTCGGCTGGCAGCGAGGTCGTCGCGGCGGCGGTGCTTGTGTACTCCGGTGAGGTCGCCGACGCAGCGCTCCTGCTCCGATTCGCTTCGGGATAGGTCTCCTGGACGCGGCGCGTGATCGTGAGGCCGAGGGAGGGAGCGACGAGGGCCGGGGGTGGCTCTCTGGGACGGGACGAGCTCAAGCCGAGCTCGGTGGCTACTAATGGCGGTGGCGGCGCGGGTGGGCGAGAGAGGGCCTAGGATTCTGGGGGGAAACTACTTGTAGGTCGAGCGGGAGGGGTGGCGGCGCGATCCGATCGACTATGGCGGTGGTTTGGTGGTCAGGAAAGGGAGAACACGGCGCGGCGGCTGTGGCTACCTGAAGGCGGACGGTGGCGCGTCTGGGAACCAGGGAAAAAGGGTGGGCGCAAAGCGGAGGGAGTCGACTATGTAGGCCGGGGTCCTAGAGCTGGCGGCGCGATCTGGTTCGGGTGGATGGGCCGGAGGGTTCGGAGAAGGCTGTTGGAGACGAGCGGTGGAGGAGAGATGCCGCGCGGTGTCTGCGTGCAGAGGGAAAGGGATAAACCCGACATGTGGGGCCACGCTGTCAGCCACCGTTGGGGATACGGGGAAGAGGCGTGGCCTGGTTGGGCCGCTGCGGGAAGCAGGCCGACGGGCCAGGCCGGAGGGAGAGGGGGAAAACGGATGAGATAGGGGGTTGGGCCTTTGCCAAATCTTTTGCCTTTTTCTTTTTATTTTATTTTCCAGATCCTTTTCAAAATTCAAAATCAAAACCGTTTCAAATCAAAACATTTCGCAAAGTTTTAGAAACATTTTCCTTAGGTATTGAAAATAAAACTTTGGATTTGATTTTATAAATTTTTCATAAATATTTTATTTGTTTTCTAAATAGAATAAATTCGATTCGCCCTATACGAGATTTAATAAATTCTTTTTCACCCAATAAAACATGCAACGGCATGAATGCAACAAACATCTGGTTAGAATTTTTCCTCCATCTAGGGTTTTGGCCATTTTCTAATTTATTTTTAATTAATTAAACACCAGGGGTGTTACACAACCGCGCACTGGGAGTGGAGAGATGGCGGAAGTAGCATGTACCCACGTGGTCGTCGTACCTGGATAGGAGTGGTGTACTGTACTTCCGGGTGGCGTAGGACCGGGCCCAATCTTGGAGGAATCGTGGTAGACGAGTTGGCATATGCAAGCTTGGGTGCGACATATGCAGTGTGGATAGGGATCCTCAGCTGAGTATTATTTATCCGGATTAACGTTGCTCCTCGGTTATGGAGACTTGGTCACTGACTGTCAACGGAGAGTGGTTCTCAACTAGGAATGTTTTGAAAATGTAAAATGAATCAGGAACGATGAAGAATTGAGGAATACTGAATCTTTCCAAAATAAAATAAGGTTTACAAAATGCTTTTCTGCAAAATACCTGATCTTGCTTAAGCCTTACCTTGACTACCCTAAACCTCTCATTCCTGAGTCTTCTCCCTTTTCTTTAGTCGGGTAAGTCTTGTTGAGTACCCCAGTACTCAGGGTTTGTTACCCATGCTGCAGGTATGACTGAGACCCCGATGTGTCTCGCGCCCTGCTGCATGACCATCGTCCAGGAAGAGGCTGATGAGGCCGAAGAATAGTTGTGCACCCTCGGGCTGGGTGATTATCAGTATCTTTATTTTGTTGTACTCCGCTACGTTGCCTTTGTCTATTTCTATTATCAGAACTTGGTTTGTAATAACTGCACCTTAATTTCTATTTGGAACCCTGCTTTGTAAAACTAATGTTATTTAAGTCTTCCGCCCTTTATTCCGATGTTATTTGTAAAAGTATGCAATGCTGTAACCGAATTGTGAGATTATCCTGCGGACATTGGGCACTGATGTAGCCCGGTGGCGAACAGGTCTTAATCACATGGAACATGGGTTCGGCTGTCAGAGGTTGACAGGGACACGTGGGCCATGAGATTAGGGCCGTTCCGTCACATTAGGTCCATGGGGGTATACAGAGGTAATATCCCCACAGCTAGTCCCCGAGCACTTTGTATCCGTTGGCGACGTCGTCTTGAGCTTGTCCGAGCAGGCGAAGTCGATGTCGAGCAAGTAAGGCTTGCTAGAAGGATGTAAGGTGCTCAAGAGAATTTTTGAAGAGCTTTCTTCTAGTGAAGTGTATCCATTTGGAGCTTGCAAGACTGTAAGGAACAACGAGGTCCTAGTAGAAGTCTGTGCAAGTCCAACTTGACGGAGCGTCCTTGAATGTCAGAGAAAAGCAAATACATTCACCGCAAGGTGAAGTGTATCCACTTAGTCCCCGAGCTTGGTAGTAGGTGTTGAAGACACGTGGTGCCGAGCTTGTTGAGCATTTAGCAAGTGCCCCGATGAGTTGCCCAAAATCAACACCCTGATCCGAACAGCATGGAGTGACTTGATGCACACTGGCGATGAGTGAAGGCGATGACGAGCGAATGCGGCGATGAGCGAGGGCAATGAGCAAAGACGAAGTCCCCGAGCCTGGTCGGCGATGAGCGAAGGCGAAGTCCTCGAGCCAGGTCGGCGACTTATGAAGGCGGTGACGAGCGATGGCGACGGTGAACGAAGGCGATGATGAGTGAAGGTGACGACCAACGAAGGCAACAAGCCTGGTCGACGACGAACAAAGGCGAAGTCCCTGAGCCTGGTCGGTGACTTGCAAAGACGGCGACGAGCGAAGGCGACGATGAGCAGAGGCGACGAGCGAAGGCAAAGCCCCCGAGCCTAGTCGGTGACGAACGAAGGCGAAGTCCTCGAGCCTGGTCGGCGACGAACGAAAGCGAAGTCTCTGAGCCTGGTCGACGACGAGCGAAAGCGAAGTCCATGAACCTGGTCAGCGACGGGCGAAGGCTAGGTCGATGAACCTGGTTGGCAACGGATTGATGAACCTACGGCCTTGTGCTTCGGAAACAGAAGGCGGCGACGAGCGATGGCAGCGACGAGCAAAGACGACGACGAGCGAAGGTAGCGGCGAGCGAAGGTGGAGACGAGCGAAGACGGTGACGAGCGAAGGCGGCGAGCCTAGTCGGCGACGAGCGAAGGCAACGAGCCTGGTCGACGACGAACAAAGGCGAAGTCCCCGAGCCTGGTCGGTGACTTGCGAAGACGGCGACGAGCGAAGGCGACGATGAGCAGATGCGACGAGCGAAGGCGAAGTCCTCGAGACTGGTCGGTGATGAACGAAGGTGAAGTCCTCGAGCCTGGTCGGCGACGAACGAAGGCGAAGTCCCAGAGCCTGGTCGGAGACGAGCGAAGGCGGCGAGGAGCGAAGGCGAAGTCCCCGAGCCTGGATGGCGACGAGCGAAGGCCGTGACGAGCCCGGTGGACGACGGGTGAAGACGACGACGAGTGAAGGCGTCGAGGAGCCGGGTCGATGATGAGCGAAGGCAGCGACGAGCGAAGGCGAAGTCCCCGAGCCTGGATGGCGACGAGCCAAGGCGAAGTCCCCGAGCCTGGTCGACGACGAGCAGAGGCGGCGGCGAGCGGAGACGGCAACGAACGAAGATGGCGACGAGCCTGGTCGACGACGAGCGATGGCGACGGCGAGCGAAGGTGGTGACGAGCCTGGTCGGCGACGAGCGAAGGCGAAGTCCCCAGGCCTGGTCAACGATGAGCAGAGGTGGCGGCGAGCGGAGACGGCGACGAGTGAAGGCAAAGTCCCCGAGCTTGGTCGACGACGAGCGAAGGCGAAGTCCCTGGAAAATAAATATGGAGAGCAGTAGTACATGATGATGTACAAAAAGTATGGAGAAAAACCGGTGGCGAAGGATGATTGCAGCTTGTTGAAGTCCCCGATCTTGAGAGGGAGACATGGAGCGTCTGGAGATGGAGATGGAGCCGACCACGAAGGCCCAAGTCGTTGATGTAGATCTCTTTGCCGCAGGGCAGTAGCAGAACGTAGCATAGGCGAGTAGTCTGTAAATAGACTCTTGAGCGAAAAGAGGCAAAGCTTTAACGAGTCGGCGTGCTTTGCATTTTCCTCGAATTCCGCAGACCCAATAGCCATGAGCCGTAGCGATGAACAGTTCGGCCTTGGGTTGTCCCAGGATCCGTAGCGTAGAGCGCGGAGCTCGTTTGCGCGTAGGAGTTAAGGGCGTTGCCCAAGGAACCGTTGCTGGCATCCCATAGCACAGAGGGAAGACGCTCATGCACGCATAGGGAGGTACCACGGACAGGGTCTTTTCCGAGATGCTCGATCGTGGCGTGACCTGGGCGAATGGAGACCGTTGGTCGAGCGCGTGGGTGGCGCAGATGCGAGGCACTGAGCATATAGCTTCGGAATTCTCAGCCCAAGTTAGTCTTTCCTTCGTAGCGCAGAGGGCGGACGCTCATGCACGCGTAGAGAGGTCGGGACGTCCCTTGGGAGAGCTGTTGGCCACCGTAGCGCAGAGGGCGGGCGCTCATGCACGCGTCCGATGGTGACAACAACCCCAGCTCTGAGTTTTCGTCGGCGTCAATCAGGCTGCTTGGAGACCGCATGGAGAACGAGCGCGTATACAGGCACTAGATGTATAGCCTCTGGAGGTCTCAGCCCAAGCTTAGCCTTCCCTTCATAGCGCAGAGGGCAGGCACTCATGCACGCGTAGAGAGGTCAGGACGTCACTTGGGAGGACTACTGGCCGCCATAGTGCAGAGGGCAGGCGCTCATGCACGCGTCCGGCGGTGACAGTAACCCCGGCTCTGAAACTCCTTTAGCGTCCGCCAGGCTGTTTGGAGAGGTCGGCGAACGTCTGGAGTGGTCGGCGATCGTTTGGAGAGGTCGGTGAACGTCTGGAGTGGTCAACGGTCGTTTGGAGAGGTCGGCGAACGTCTGGAGTGGTCGGCGGTCGTTTGGAGAGGTCGGCGAGTCATTTGGCGAAGACGGCAACGAGCTCGGTTGATGACGAGCGAGGGCAGCGACGAGCCTGGTTGGCGACGAGCGACGACGGTGACGGGCGAAGGCGGCGACGAGCCCGGTTGACGACGAGCGACGGTGGCGAAGGCGGTGACGATCCTGGTCGATGACGACGACGAAGGCGGCGACGATCCTGGTCGATGATGAGCGACGGCAGCGACGGGCGAAGGCGGCGACGAAGGCGGCGACGATCCTGGTCGATGACGAGCCACGACGGTGACGAAGGCAGCGATGATCCTGGTCGATGACGAGCGATGGCAGCGACGGGCGAAGGCGACGACAAAGGCAGCGACGATCCTGGTTGATGACGAGCGACGGCAGCGATGGGCGAAGGCGGCGACGAAGGCGGCGACGATCCTGGTCGATGACGAGCCACGGCGGTGATGAAGGCGGCGATGATCCTGGTCGATGACGAGCGACGGCAGCGACGGGCAAAGGCGACGACGAAGGCAGCGACGATCCTAGTCGATGACGAGCGATGGCAGCGACGGGCGAAGGCGGCGACGAGCCCGGTCCACGACGAGTGAAGGAGGCGACGAGCCGGATGTAGATCCGATCTTGAGAGGCGGGGCGGGTCGAGCACTGGAAACTTCCGATGGTGTACCTGAAAATTGCTCAAGGCGAGGTTGGTCGGAAAGCTGTATACGAGCTACCTCGATAGCGTCGATGCACTCTGCGATTCCTTGGTTGGTTCGGTCGATGGTTTCGATCAGGTCGTCGCAGCGGGTAGATCTTGGCGCGCGGGGCACTGGCGCGATGATGCGATGGTGGACGGCGAGGCGTCCAGCGCAGGAAGCTGCACAGGTTCCACGATCTCCGGAGCGAGGATGGCGGTGCCGCTAGTCCAGATCATAGATTTGATCTGGAAGGAGGCGTCGAGCTATGACCAGGTTTAGGATAATAGTTGTACTATCAAAATGGACAAACTTACTTGTTTGCATATCGGTCATCTAGTGCCACTTCAGTGATCTAACTTTGTGGCATGTTAGGATCGAGTTGTGAGGTGAGAGCTAAGTGTAATCCTTTGAAAATTGTTTATAAAATGCTAACACACTTGCAAATGGTGGTTTACTTACACTAGGTGGTATTAGAACATTTGCAAAGGTGAAAAAGTTAGAGAAGAAAATGAGAGACAGGGGTCCGGAACCTAAGGTCGTGGGTGGTCAGGACCATCAGAAATGGGTCCTGAGCCAAACCCTAAGGTGGTTGTGGAGAAATAGATGTCTAAACCTAGGCGCTATGTGTGGTCTGCATCAAGAGGCTGGGTCTAGATGGTGTAGCACCCTAATTTAATTTTTTTCAGAATTTATTAAAATTAATTAGAAATAAAATTAGGAATCAGTCAAATAATTAGTGGAGGAAAATAAAATATATTTATTCATGTTACATTCATGTCATTGCATATTTTATTTAGATAAAAAAGAATTTATTAAATTCGAATTAGAGGTGAAGCGATTTTGCTCTATTTATAAAATAAATAAAATATTTACAATTTTTTTAAGAAATAAACTCAAATTTTATTTCAAAACTTAGAAAAATATTTCCAAAATTTTATAAAATTTAATTGAATTAAAAAGGATTTGATCCGATTTTCAAATGAAGTTAAAAAAAAGAAAAGCATCTTCCTCTCCTCTCCCTGGCCTAGTCGGCCCGTTCCCCTCCCCTCCCGTCCCCGTTCGTCTCCACCTTTCTGAGCCCAACTCTCTCCCGCGTGTGAGCATCTAGGCCCCCAGTGGATTTCGGTGATTGGATGACAACGGTAAATTACTATGACTAACGTGTGTTTTGCAGAAACAGTTGAGTTAGGTCATGGTAATGATGATCGCGAGGGCACTATGGTATTCATGCCCCCTTATTGATGGAATTCGTTCGGTTTTCAAAGGATGGATGACGAAGACGGTGATAGGCTAGTTCTAAGTGTCATTTGGTGTTGAAGGACACTTAGAGTAGCATAGGTCTTTGTTTTTCTCTTTGGTCGTACTATTAAGAGGGGTTTGAATGGGTAGCTTGACCTAGGTGAGACTTTTGAGTTAGGTGTGGTGCACACTTGTTAACCAAAGCCCTAGGTAGCTTAGAAAGGTCCCTAAGATCATAAGGAAGAAAGTTCGTGAAGGGAGCGTCGCAAACCGAAGTCGTTTTGGACTTCAAATAGCGACCGAACGCTCCAACCCTATTGACCGGACGCGTCCAGTCAGTAGTGTTGGCTGAGGAGCGGGTCTGGCTGCGACCGGACGCTCCTTAGTAATCGACCGGACGCACTAGGGGGGTGAGTCCGGTCGTATGCAGAGAGGTTCCAGAGAGCAAAAATGCGGACCGGACGCGTTCGGTCAGTGGTGACCGGACGCTCGAGAGCGTCCGATCAACACTTCGTACAGTTGTCAGGGTAGACGTCATGTAGCCGTTGGGCACTGACCGGACGCGTCCGGTCACCCCGACAGTGCGTCCGGTTAGTGTGTAAACTGACTGGATTTACCCCTTCGTGCATGTTTTGAGTTGGGGGGTATAAATATGCCTCCCCCTCATTCATGCTGTGACTCTTGCTCATTTGAAAGGTTGCCAAACACATTGTGATTCCAAGTGAGTGCAAGAGGCCTAGTGAGGTTGAGAGATTTGATAATTGAGTGATCAAACACCTCATTAGTGAATAGAGAGTAGCAAGTGTGCATCCACCCATCTCATTAGCCTTGCGTTGGTCAAGTGAGAGTTCTTGCTTGTTACTCTTGGTGATCGGCATCACCTAGACGGCTTGGTGGCGATCGGAGAGCTTGGTGATCATCCGGAGGCATTGTGGATGACCCAAGCCAAGTTGTGACCGGTAGCGAGCGATTCACCGGGCCGGAGTGGCGAAGAATCAGCTCGTAGTGAGCACTTGATCCTTGCGCGGATCAAGGGGGAGAGATACCCTTGCGCGGGTGCTCCAACGAGGACTAGGGGGGTGTGCCGACACCTCGATACCTCGGCAAAAAGATCGTCGTGTCATCTCTACTCTCTTCTCTACGCATTTACCTTTGGGCAATTCAATTTCGCATTTACTTGTTGTTCTTTCATAAGTTGAATTGTCATGCTAGAGTAGAAATGGTTTAGAGATAGTCTTTTGTGCAATTGATTCTTGTCAAACACACTTCTAGGCACTAGGGGGTTAATTGGGGCTTGATAGGTTTTATTATCGCAAGAAGTTTTAGAAAAGCCCAATTCACCCCCCTCTTGGGCATCTTGATCCTTTCACCGCGACTCAGTGTCGCGCGGCCAAGCTCGGCGCGACTGCGCCCCATCAGTAAGTGTCGTCTCCTTCCTCTTTCTTGCCCGCTCTCCTCCTACAGTGCGTGCACCCGCTCGCCGCTCCACCCTCCCCCGTAGCTCGCGCTCGCCTGATCGAGCCGATACGCTCCCTCCCGCTCGCCCTTACCCCCTTCGTCCTCCCCGACCTCGATCCAGTGCAAGTGGATCACGCCGTCATAGACTGCACACCTGTACGCTCTCCACCGCTCATTTCACCCACTCTCTCCTTCTTAGCAGACACCACCGGAGCCGCCCGAGCTTCGCATCCTCACACCGCCATGACCGCAACACCCTCACCGAGTCGCTCCACCCTCTAGTGCCTGCGTTCTCTGCCACCGCCGCCGCCATTACCAGAGCAATCCGCTATCGCCATCTCTCACCCTCCCTCATTGCACCGTGATCAACGACGAGGAGCCCCCCAACGTGTTTGCGGTAAGCTCCTCTCCACTTCCAGACCTCTTTTGTGGTCTCTAATGGCCCCTAGGCCATTTTTGAGCTGCGTCAGTCGTTTCGGCCATGGCGTCGCCGCACGCCGCGCCACCCTAAGGTCGTAATTTTCGGTTTTAAATCTACGGCTATAGCTTTCGCTATAGTCAGTTATAACTGTTTAAAACGGATCAAGCTATTTATGTTTATGTACAACTTAGCGGCTATAGCCCGCTATAGCCTCGTTTAGCCTCTGTTATAGCTATTTTGGTGGTCATCCGCTAAATCCCTTAATGGGAGATTTAAAACCATGGTAATTTCCCCTTAGTCGTCCTCGATCCCACCCGTCGACCCAGATTAGAACCCCGCGAACCAGTATACACCAGATCTACATTTTTCCAATGGACGCGGTCCACGGTGCCACCACACAGCGGCCACACACATGTGGTGCGCCGAACTAGTAGCACGGCATCACGCGGCGCCATGCGGCGTCCACGTGGTAGGCTATGTCCGGCAATGGTAATTTGAAGAAGAGTCTCCGATCTTAATTGAATTAACCCGCAATCCTTGCACTGTGCACTGAGGCAGCCAAAAACTTGTAATTTAGCCCCTATGTTTTTGCTGAAATGTGGCGCGATCCAGCTGCCTTTTCTTTTTCGGTTTTGTTTTATTTTAAATACAAAATCAAGTTCAATCTATTTACAAAATATTATCCAGCTTCAAATGCTTATAACTTTCATGTTTTAACTCTGATTTGACTCATTCAAGTCACGTTAGATTTGTATCGGCGAGCTCTACGCAGTAAAATACCGTATAGCATGTTTTTCTAGTATTTGTTGTACCATTTATTATATGCTATATGTGGGTCATGTTTGATGTTTGATCCAAAGAGTGCGGCCTACAAGGATCCCTAGAACCATGAGTGTGCCTTCGCTAATCCTACCCAGCCCGAAGGCAAGTGTCCTTAAACATCTTATACCTATTTTTTTATTTTGTATTAGAGAAGTTAGATCAATTAAATTGATGCAAATTCTTAATTTTGAATCCTATGTTAGAGTTTACTAGAATTTGTTATATTTTTCTTGTAACCAGAGGTAGAGTCATTGCTTAGCCTTGCAAGATGGGTTTGAGATGGTCATAAACATTAATCTTGATTAATGATATATGCAACATATGAGTTGGTAATCTTTTTAGCAACATGGTGAGTAGGTAAATTCGACAGGATGGACTGTGTTGGTGGAGTTTGGTTGCCATGGATTTGATGGATGATGCTGGTGGTTTGAGTTTGTGCTAGTTATCCTGCCTGGATTCCTATAACCCAGTTTTTGATGCCGGGTTCAGTTTGTGTGATACAAGAGGGGGCTTCTGCATTGTGAAAGCCCTATGTAAGGAAAATGGACCTCGGACCATTTAACTTCGGATTTTGGTGTTTGATGAACAACATAACCAAATTGGACTAATATGTTTTCAAGTGTTTGTTTTGTAGTCCAATAGGGTGCAAATGTAACTTGGACAAAGGCTACGTGATGATCCAATGATCAACACCTCAAGCAAGACTCTAGAAGCTCAATAGAAGACTCTCAAGATCAAGCAAAGTCCAAGGCACAAGAATGGAACCAAGACGGCGCAAGAAAACGCGGAGAAACGAGAAGAAAGGGACATCGGACGCTGCATCGGACGCTGCCCACGCAGGCGTCGGACGCTCCGTTGGTAAACCCTAGCTCGTGTCAGTGCCAGCAGGAGCATCGGACGCTAAAGACCGAGGCATCGGACGCGATTGTGACACTGTGCAAACCTACACAGTGAACATCGGACGCTCCGTTGCTAACATCGGACACTACAGGACCCTGCGTCCGATGACCATGCAGAGAGGTTCTAGAGAGGCTCTGTGAGCATCGGACGCGTCCGTTGATCAACCATCGGACGCTGAAGTAGCCGTTGCGACGCAGTGCCAGGCTGGCATCTAGCCGTTAAAGGAGCATCGGACGCGTCCGATGGTCGCGACTGCAGCGTCCGATGCTGTGCAGTCAAGACCACCTTTGGTGCCCAACGGCTCTATTTGCTTGGGGCTCTATATATACCCCCATGGCCGGCCAAAACAATAAGGTTGGAGCTCAAGGAAGTGTACCAAGTGTATAGACACATATTTAGTTGCTCTAGCCACCAAAGTGCTTAAGTGATATACTAGGTGATTAGTATATGTGCTTTGCGAAGTGCTTAAGCTAGTTATACCACCGCTTTGCGCTTGCTCTAGGTGTTAGACCTAGTGTTTAGTGAGGTTGGAAACCTCTTATCTACCGGTGCTTGCGCGCACCGTGGTTGTACATTGGCGGGGCTTGTAGTCTTGCGAGATCACACCAACCGCGTTTGTGGTGTGGCCGCCTCCGTGTACCGAAGAGAACAAGGTCCGCGGCGTTTCGGCCGGACACTTGATAGTGAAGACGGCGGGGAGCATCCGGGAGAGGCTTTGGCACGAGTGGCTTAACCAGAGACCCACTTGCGCGTGGGGAAGGCCCGGAGCTATCCACGGAGTTACCCAACCGGGAGCTTGGCCCTTGCGAGGGATTCCTTGTGAGGGGCTCCAACGAGGACTAGAGGGAAGCTTGTGCGCTTCTCGATACCTCGGTAAAAATACCGGAGTCGTCGACGGGAGTTTGCATCTCTATCACACTCTTTAGCTTCCGCATTTACATTGCTACCTTGTTCATGTGCTTTCCTTTCCTAGCTTAGTTAATAGGATTGGAACATAGGTTGCATAACTCCTTTTGTGGTAGAGATAGCAAACACATCTAGCAAAACCTTAGTTGCACATTTGATAGTTTACCTTCTTGTATAGGTTTTGACTAGGTGGAAATTAGAGGTCATAGTTTAGAGTACAAGTTTTAAGTTGCCTAATTCACCCTCCCCTCTTAGGCGTCACGGTCCTTTCACCCTAGTTTAGTTTTGGGTAATTGATGAAACATATTTGGTCTACTCATATGGCTAAGCATGCGTGTAGCTCATGAGATGGATTAGGACCAAGCCAAGTGGTGGAGCTAGCAAGGTGGTGACCATGGATAGGATGGTGTTAACCACTAGCACTCAAAATGTGCTCCACATTTGGTGAGATGGAGAAAAGAAGAGGAGAGGAGAAACAAAGAGGCAAGAAGGCAAAGGTATAACCCATATGACTCTTTGGTTTGGTGGTCAATGCACTTAGTGAGTATGATCACATTTAGGATAGATAGACGTACTATTAAGAGGGGATATTCACGACTTATGCTGTGTTTAAGTGCCACTAGGTAATCACTAACATTTTGATGATATTGGCGCATGCAAGCAAGAGTGAAAGATAGAAGTTGAAAAGAAAGGAGGTGAAGCTGTCCAAGGAGCATTGGGTGTGCCCCTGGTGGGCGTTAGACGTGTCCCAGGTCGCCTCCAGTGCGCGGGAAACGCGCACGCATGCGTGTACCTGCAAAATCTGGAAAAAATTCAGAGAAAAGGTGCGACACTAAGGTTTGAACCCTGGTGGGTAGCGTCCCACCGGTCTGCCCTTCCACCACCGGACCACAGGTCCATTCGCTATGTTTGTCTCTCCGTCGTCTTCTTTTTCCGGCTTAACCACGAACCACGTACTCCCTCCGTATCCACTCCACTAAATGGGCCGGCAGGAGGTTATTCTCTTGTTCGGGCCGGCAGCCTCCCCCTCGCGCGAGATCCCACTTGGAATCAGGCTGACACCTGGTCCCCTCGTTCCACTGCGCACCTCTGCCGGACCTCGCCATCTGTTAGCATAAATCACGTCATGTACGTGCGTGGCGTGTGTGTCGTTGATGGCGCGTGCGTTCGTGCTTGTGTTGGAGTCTATCGATTGAGGGGTGTTCACACCCCCTAGAATTTAGCCACTAACAAAGTGTTTGGTTGAGAAAATTGTAACGTGATCTGATTACGGACAATAGCAAATACCTTTACTAGTTGTTTGTTCCAGCCCTTCCGTAAATAAGTCCCAGCATTATTAGATACGGTCCTATACAAAGTTATTACCGCTCTTTCCCCGGCGTAATCGATAACAATAACATCACGATCATCGCTCCGCCTTGCCGTTACAGCAAGCGAAACAAACAAAGTCCGTTTTCTGATACTTTGTTAACGTTACCATAGTGTTCCATTTACATTCGCGTTTGCGTTACCATCGCTGATCCAAACACCATGTAAAGTTTAGTGGAGGTGGCTTTAGTGGTAGTGTTAAAAGTGTGTGGTGAGCTGTGTATGTTCTCGTGATCGTTCGTCGACCCTCGGTTCCAACAATTGGTATCAACACTTCGTTCATACCGGTGGCGATCGGCAGTGATGGCGCGCTGAGGCACAGGGCCGTGTATCGGTCCACGAGTGCGTGCCGGTGGCGACACGAGACACCTCTATAAGAAATGTGTGGCTTTTTAACATTCTATTATATCATAATATATGAAGTTTATATCATAATTCAAAATTTATAACATTCAGTTGGCGAAAATTCAAACGTTAAAAAGCTACCGTTATAAATTTATCATATGATGTTTGCATATTTAACGTCACAGGTATATAACATTGGATTTAAATGTCATAAAATTGAAATACTATACGTTAAGGCCCATATAGCTAATAGGCTTATAATGGGCTAAGTCTATTACTAGATATGATTATTTTGGGACTAGTCCATTTAACATTCAGGATTTTGTTGTCCACTTTTTTTTTTTGTAGATTTTAGATTTTCAATTAGATACAGCCCAGTTCATTAACATATGACATCTCTTCTAGCCCATTGGTTTAGCCCAGCCCACTAGACATCCCACGTAGTCCACTGCCTTATAGCCCATTACCATCAAAATTAATCGATTAATACAGCAACTAATAATGGTTCCAATACATCAAAAATACATTATTCATAAAATATAATAGGAATAGGATGTTCACTACAGGTTGTGGTGATTACAACCATAGCCTACAGCCCTACACAATAATAATAGCTGAACATGCCCATAATACATATATGTTGATATTTTTTGTGCGGCTGGACGGGCCAGAGCTCCGGCTTCGGGAACGGCACTGCTCCACGAAATTGACGTCGACGAGGAGCAGCTGCGTGTCGCGGTCTTGTTGATATCCACACACCAAAGGCTTGATGCTCTGGATCACTTTCTAATTTCTATTCTATGCGTGTGGTGTGTGACACATACGTGTGTAATGTGAGCGTCAAGTGTATGGAGATGCGACTCTTCGGCCCACGGCGTCAGCTTCTTGGGCCTCTGGCTGCACGGCCTCGCTCCTTGGAGCTGATCCAAAATGCATGTGCATCAAATAGACCAAACACGTCAGCTTAATTAGTTAACCTAAAATGCCATCAGGAATCAACCTGGAAGAATGCATAGAGAAACCTGCTATATATTTTCTTAATAACCATATAAAAGAGCCTTGGAAGAATCATGGACCTCGCCTAGAGATCGAAAAGGTCTGGTTTTGGAACCTTGCATGGCTGAAAACTATGGGCACATACAACATTCCTGCACAGTTCCTCCAAGATGCTCACATGGCATATTTATATTTATATACCTCGTCAAAGTAGCCATGCAATGCAACTCAAACACGATACACAAAGGTCGTCAACAAGTCACGTTCCGACCCCAAGTTGCATTATCTGATGAGTAAATATATATATGTGCAAATTTAAAATAATGAGGGGTGATGCATATGTCAAGATTCTTTCTTTTCTTTTTGGTTTTCAATTATGCCGATACCGTAATCACTTTATCTGTGCCACTTGCCAAGTTGTCGTCCCCCTCTCCTTGTTTGCATCATTTCTATCTAGGGAGGGGCAGACAAGCAGAAGCAGATAAACTCGATCGCGTGCAAGAAAAGTTCACTGTCCAGCATCACTGAAATGTTTTTCTTTTTAGAGCAGATAAACAAACAACTTTAACTTTAACAGTGAAGCTGTTTTATGAAACTGAAGCAAAAAAAAACTTTTTTAGAAAATATCAACATTTATACCTTCAAAAATATTTTTATTATAAAAATATATTTTATGGTTAACCTAAATGTTAGTACTTTTAAATATACTAGTTAAGTGCCCGTGCGTTGCCACGGCTTGCTATGTAACGTATGGGCTCCCGTGCGTTGCTACGGCTATGTAACGTACAGGAAAACTGATGTACAGGCTAGATGCTGCGTGACAGAGAGGGTACGTTGAATTCATAATTTTAAATAATGGTGTAAGTAGAGAAACTATAATATTTTTTCTATAAACAACAACCAACGTGTCTCACTCGTTAACCTACAACCATAATCAATAGGTTACAATAATATTATAATATGTACATCTAATCAACGTGTCAATAAGTCATAACTACTTGCCTCTCATTTCTATTCGACTTCCTCGGTCACCTGAAATTCAGATAGATACATGTCTATTAAAAAAATACATAAATGTAAAAACATAACAGTTCTACAAAACAGAAGACAATACCTTATCATTAGGTGAGAACCTCCTTGTAGACAATATTTTTCGTGTATTTAATATTTATGTCTGTCCTCTTTTTTTTATCCTTCTCGTCACTCGGTGGGATGGCAAGGATCTTAATTTCGATCTGGCAGTTGCTCTGGATAGCGCAACATACAACTGACCATGGGAGAATACCGGTTCAGGCAAATACACACCAACATTAGGGATAGTCTGTCCCTATGCCTTGTTAATTGTCATGACAAAACTGAGTCTAATAGGAAATTGCTTCCTCTTGAACTTGAATGGGAACATCTCATCATCCGAGGGGCATATCGGAATCCGTGGTAAGAAGATTCGTTTTCCGGCATGGTCTCCAACCATAATTTCTGCATCTATGGTATTTCTTTGGAACCCTCGAACCACGAGTCTAGTTCCATTACAAAGTCCAGCCGTAGGGTCAATGTTCCTTAGTAAAATGACCGGGCACCCAATCTTGAGTTTTAACACATGTGGAGGGAGACCGCTGGGGTTCAAAGTGTTGAGGAACTCAGATGGGTAGTAGTTGTTTGGATCATCCATTGCACTGTCAAAGCTATGGTACACCATCTCATCCCCTTGAAAATGGCTTATCATCTTCATGTTAATCGTATCAACCCAGTCGTTCCGTGGTGATAATATTGCTCATGATGTGATGTAGTGCTTGTTCGACATATTGGCATTGAGGGCAGGAAATATGCAGTCGATTAGCGTATCAAGATCACTGTCTTCACCGTTCTGTGATATGCATATATCATCAGGAAGCCGAATTTCACCATCACTATTAGCCTCCTCATAACCTCCCCCGATGCGTAGCAAGTATTCCGCAAACCATGGGTCACTCTTTGCCCTCATGTTGCGCACCAGTTTGAGATGTCGCATGGAATCCCAAAGGTATGACATCCGCAGCGAGGCATCGACTATTTGAGCCCTGGACCCTTTCCTAACAACTGGGAGAACCTGCCTGAAATCTCCTCCAAACACGATAGTCTTCCCCCCAAATGGAAGGTTAGGACAATCCATGATATCACGAAGGCTATTGTCTAGTGCCTCGACACCTTGCCTCTTCATCATCACCACTTCATCCCAAATAATAAGGGATGCAGTCCGAAGCAGCTTGCCAGTTCCACTTTCTTTTGTGAAGGTGCAAAAGGCCTTATCTTCAAGGGTGAGGGGAACCTTCAAGCGCGAGTGGGCCGTTCTGCCACCAGGCAATATTGAGGCTGCAACACCAGATGTTGCTGTTGCCACAACAATCTTGTTTTGATTGCGTATAGTCGCAAGCAGGGCTTTGTATAGATAAGTCTTTCCGGTACCACCAGGTCCATCCACAAAGAACACACGCCCATGCTCGCTATCAACAGCAGCCATAATCTCATTGTAAGCAGCCTGCTGCTCCTCGTTAAGGGTATTTGATAGTTCCAAGTCATCAACGCTAACTCCAACGTTAGCTTCCTCAAAAATCTCTCTAGGAATATCCCCAGATGGATCATATGTGTCGTCGATACAAGGAAGCGGGTATTCCTTTATGTCCATGTTCATTGATTTTAACAAGTTCTGAATATCTATGAGGACCATCTGTTCCACTGCGAAGCTTGACTGGTTCTTGCGCTTGTAATCCTCTGACATTGCCTCCTTGTGCTTTTCCCAGAGTTCTAACACATCACTTGGTTCACAAAATACCAAGATTGTTGCAAAGAGCCTCCGTAGTGCACATGGCATCATCCACTGAGTAGCTTCAGCAAGGGACTCATGCAATGTGTCGTCTCCTTCAATATGGCCCCTTGTTTCTGCAGCTTCACGAAAAGTCGGTAGGAGTCTGCCAGAAACTGTCTTTAGATCAGTGAAGGAGGTTGCACCAGCAACATGGTTTAGAAGAACCCTAAGATAGTAACTCTCCCCTTCGGCCGGATTAGCACATACAACTCTTCCGATCTGTCTTATACAATTCTTTTGTGCCCTCCTAACCCATGTTTTATCTCGTGAGTCCCACTTATAGTACTCAGGAAAGTCCCGATACAGTATACCACGAGCATGTTCAGACGTGTTGTTCTTCTCAAAGTAGGCTGTAAGCATCGACCTTTCAACACCTGGACGATTAAGCACCCGTCGAACACCCTCACGCCGATTGAATGACACCATGTGCATGCCAGGAAGATGGAGTTGCAAGGACAACACCGAAGGAGACCTATCACTTATATCAAAACCATATATCCTCCATAAGGCTTCCGTAGGAGTTACCCATCTAGCATCCCTATACAATTTGATCTCGTCAATGTTTTCTTCACTGTTCTCGTTGCTAGCCGCTCTCACAGCAACAGACGCGCGGTCATGACCCTTGTGAATATACTTAAACAAATACTTGACGACCTTGATGCTCCCACATGCCTCAACATTGATGTGGCAATTAAATAGGCGTAGGAGGTACGGGTTGTAAGGCACGACCCATCTGTTGTCAAGGTCATGCCCACGAACCTTTTCTTTTCTACCATCATCACGTCGTCTATAAACTGGGTACGAATCCTTGCCCTGCAATGTGGCATCACAGAAAGGTCGCGGGTAATGGTTCTTGCATGATCTACAACCCTTTGTGCATGGGCAATTGCGATTAAGATCTCCACAAGGGCCATGCATCATATGCTTTGTGACCATTTTATACAGTTCTGGATACTTCTTTTTGTTTGGAAGCTCAGCTGAGATGAGAAGGTCATACTGCTCGGGGCACGTGATCTTGTACTTTCTCTCCATGATTAGCAGAAAATGTGCGTGTGGTAGACCCCTCTTCTGAAACTCTACAACATACACGTGTGCGCGAACCTTTCCGAGGATACCCTTTTTTAGCAACTTATCCTTAAGCTCTTCTAGTTTCGCCCTAAATACCCGATCAACAAGATCTGGACGATCTTGAGCTGTTTGTCCAGGGTACAACTCACGCGTGATCTCATCCCACTTTGGATTACATGTCATAGTTAGGAAGATGTCTGGTTTTCCAAACCTTCGCACCAGTGCCATGGCATCCAAGTACCTACGCCTCATGTCCCTTGGGCCTCCGATAAATGATGTAGGCATCACCGTCCGCTTTCCAATAGCTTCGGTTCTACCCTCACCAGCATGCAAGCTATCAACCAATCCTTGGTAGAGGTCGGCCCTAATCTCTGTTTGATGATTGCGTATGTAATCCAATCGAGAACTCTCAATTTTCATGTACGTGTCCACCACAAACTGTTGGAAAAGACGCTGGCCATAAAGTATGGGATTAAAGATTCCTGGCCGTATTTGGAACTTGTAGCAGTAGTAGTCACGCACGGAAACACATAAATTTCCCGAAGATTCTACAAAAAAACACTATGGTATTAGAGTTGTTTATATATAGGATAACAGTTTGGTATACATGAAAAAAAATAAGGAGATTAACAAACCTGTTTCCTCCTCTTCTATACCACAACGAGCCTTACAGAGGGCACGAGCCGCATTGACTTCCTCCATAGTGACATCTTTCTTTGGGATATCCATATGCCATCCAAGCTCACCGTTAGGGAAAAAGAGTGGGTATGAAAGAGCGTCATAGCATCCATGATATGATCGGATTCCATGCCTACTCCTATCTTTCCCATGCAAGACAACACTGTTCTAAAACTGACCAAGGAGTTCACTACCCTCGATCCAAACAGCAGCCACCTCGTTAGCCATCGGTACGTTGTATGTCCTTTGGTCCAATCGTTGATCAAGAAGTTCAATATGATAGTCCTCGAGATCTTCAGCCTGCCCTATTCTTCGAAATTTTTGTGAGTACGGGTTGTTACGAAGGATGGCCACCAGTCTATCTATGACTTCTCTATCTTTTTCGTATTTTTCTTCACGACACCTTCGGTACCGGTACTCAAGGCTAGGATCGTCATCATAGAAGTAAAGCTCAAGATGCCTAGGCTCCACTCCATTTTCTCTCCTAAATGACCTTATGTTGTGATACATCATGTCATGTGCACGGAAGGTATATATGCCGGTGTTCCTCATGTTAGCAGTAGCACTATCGAGGCGACAATAGAGGGAAGTGAAAGAGAAGTGTCCATTGAAAAACCTAATATTCTGGCGAAAGTGCTTAGCATCCGCGTCGGTGGTGCTCGTATAAAGCCTCATGAGCTGGTCTGGTACAACTGGTTCACTCAACTTGATCTTTCCACTGCGGCAACAGAACCCAGGTGGTTCTTTTGGAAACCTCTTCGCACCACAGTGGTGGCAATTAGGGACAGGTTGTAGCATGTGTGTCTCTATAGGCATGTTACTGTAGACCTTTTCGTAAGGGTCAGGTATTCCAGGGTTAGAAGCCGTGTCGTCCTCAGGAGTATCACTTTGTATATCATCATCTGATTCCTCTAATGAAATGACATCGGAGCACAAAATAAAGGTTAGATATTGGAGTAGATGTTTAGAATGGTATACAGTATTTGGTAACTTACCTTGCCCAGCAAATAGGTATCCCTCATCCTCTTCCTCATCATCTTCAAATATGTCTCCCTCATCATCATCTAATAGCATCATATATACTTGAGTTAGTAGAACTATGAGTTAAAAAAGGAGTTCAAATAGTTTGTGGAATGTTAGAAAATAGTGTAAATTACCACTATCATCGAATAGTGGTGTCATTGGTGCGGCTGTTGTAGGTTGAAGGCTAGGTCGTGCCCTTTCTGATAATCATGTAATGACCATGGTTGAGTTAGGTATAATATGATAGTATAGTGGGATCATGAGGTACCAGTAATTACCGTTGTTGGTTATGACTGATTCAGGCAAGGGTGTGTTATCATTTAGGTGTGTTTTGGACATGCATTCACAATCATCAAATAGTGGTGTCGTCGGTGTAGCAGATGTAACTTGAATGTTGGGCCTTATCATTTCTGTTAATCCCAGAATGATCATGGATCAGTTAGGTATAATATGGTATATAGATCAACTTAATGGGACAATGAGACACCGACATTTACCATTGTTGGCCACAGTTGATTGAGGCAAGGGTGTGTTAACATCAACTTGATCTTCTACCATGTAGTCACCATTATTGTGAGATGCCTTTGTGTTTGAACCGATGTGACGTTCAAATATCGTGTTACGGCGGGTTAACAACACATGTCTTTGTCCAAATGAAACACGTGCTCTATGTGTAGGCGGTATGTCATTGGATCCATCATCACTGACCTCCTCATGAGGTATAGAAATATGACTTGGTGTTGAACCAGACTCTGGCATAACCCAATCATTGGGGTTCGTCGTGGATCCATAAGCTCCCACAGTGGGCCACACAACCTCAGGAGTATACAATGGGTTCTCCATGGCAATAGACTCTGGGTGTAGGTTGTGCTGCCGCGTCTCTTTAAATTTTCTGTCAGATATTTTCAATGTCTCCTTACGCTTGGGTTGACTATTATATAGCCTTTGACGCTCACGTCTTGCTTCTCTTTGTTCGGGCGTCATATTTTTGTACCTCTCACTAAAATAGGTACTTCGTGATGTACTTTTCACACAAGTTTTATCAACATGAGGAGTAGGGTTATCTACCAAATCAGTAGTGCTCTCCTTTCCCTTCCTTATAGTCTCCATTCTTGGTTCATCTATCAATGTAATCATATAAATGCAACCATTAGCTATATTAAGTCATATAACATTATAATTATGAAAGACCTTCAAAATTTCAGCATCTTTAATAATTACATGATAACCGAGTGGACATGCTCTCATCAACATTATTACAGGTTTGATAGGAATCATTCCTATGTAGCCAATCATCTGTTTCAACAAGCTCAATGTTTTCCTTATTTGATGCAACGCCGTCATCTACAAAATAGTTGTGCATTGCACATTACACATACATGACAAATAAACATGCTAATTAAATCCCTACATGCATATAGAACTCAATATGTTAGATTCATTACAATTTGTAGATTCAATAACATGTTGCTTTTTTCTTTGATGATAGGATTCACGACGCCTTTTATAAATTGCATTTTTCTTTTCCTGAGACATTGCATGCCATCGAGCTCTATCCCTTTCTCTCTTTCGTTCTTTATCATCAACTGCAGTTAATTTTCAAATCTTTACAACTCAACACATACATAACAGATATATATATAATGTAATATTTGATAGGATGTTGCACTATATTACCTTGTTTGGAGATGTTAGTCTTGTCTCCTAATGGTGCACGAGAACGATTATTTTCCATTGTAGAAATCTGTAATAGATAGAACCGTATACAAACATGTATGTGAGCTTTGTTTTATAAAAGCACATATTACTGTTATGTCTAACAAAACAAAACACCCATAGTTAATACAAATATACATGTGAGTTGTTGTGCAGAAAGTTATGTGTAGTTGCAATTATTTTTTTATATGAAGAACCTCTACTATTCTGCTATGGCAGCAAGCAAGCAAGCAAGAGAGGGCTTCGAGAAGGTTGTTAGCAATGGTAATTAGCAACCTTCAAGGCCGTCCGAAATTTGAGCCTAAAGCCTATGCAGTTATGTCTGCAAAACTGACACCATCAGTTGGTAGGAAGAAATCAGAATAGAACTCTGAATATCCATCATTCGTAAGTCATTTTGGTTAGATGATAGAACCAATTTACAGTTCTGAGAGAGGCACGACAATATAGTGATAATATTTCTGTTTTAAAAAATGAAACAGGTTTCTACAGTGAAGTAAAAACTCCAGGACTGAAATTAGTTCAGTGAGTTAGAGAGCAGTGATAGTTCCTAGCTAGAAAGTCAAAATTGGTTAAGTCAGATAGCAGTTAAATTTCTACAAACTCTAGTATTGAAATCCAGTACTCCAGTAAAAACATTTCCTCATTACATTACTTGCTAAACACCATATCTGGAAAGTGTGTACATAATTACCTAGTGACCAGTGAAGGCTGAAAATCTTCCAGGGACCTTCGAGCTGTGATGGGAATTCTCAACAATCTAAAAATATATAAAAAAAGATTAGAGTCAATCACCAAGCATAAAAGCTGATAAACAGATATACAATATTAAAAATGAGTAATTTCAGTCAGATTATTCAATAAGCATATGTTCTATTGCTTAGGTAAATGTTCGTGCGTTGCAACGGGAACATAATACCACGATAACATATATGTATAAGTATGTGTTCTATTGTTTAAATAAAAAGACATTGCAACCGTATTATTTGGAACAACAATATTACATTCTAAATTGGGTTTGTAATCTAATTTATTTGTACTGTAGCATCAAGAATTGAAGGCAAAATTCATTTGTACGTGCAGCCTCTGCTATTTGTACAACATACTTCACTTACATTGTGGGGTTATAAGGGACAGTCATATTATACTGAAATATTCTAAGAGCCGAGTATTGCTATGGTAGCAGGAAATGGTATTTTAGTATCACCATACCTGCTTTTCTTGAATTTCTTCAAGAATTCTGATATCACCATCCTATAAACCACAAGGAATTCAACACAATTAGTCAATTTGATACAAGATTCCTTGCACAACGCAGTACATGTGTACAAAGCAATTGAATAAGAAACATGTTCAAATGAAAAGCAAATCTAGATGGGTTTATATTCATAATATGGGTTGATTTTCACAAACGAATCAGGCTAGAAACAAGCGCAAGAATGAGAAGGGGACAACAGTAGCAGCAAAAATCCATTCTTGCTCTCTGAATATGGTAAAGAAAAACATGGATGTGTTCTGACAGTCAATCAATTTTGTAGCACCACCAATCTAGTCACCAAGATTTGTCGTTGTGCCTAAAAAAACAAGAAATGATAAGAAATCTCCTCCTAATCCATTCCTGTCGAATGGGATGCGCTCACAAGTCACCCTTTTATCTCATCCAATTACCGAATGAACACACACCAAAATTCCGTCAGTGCACTACACCACGGCGAGTCGTGGCCCAGCCCCAAACAAAGAGTTGTTGTAGGACGCGAGGAGCGGATGCGAGCAGAGGGCCACAAAGCCGTATTATTAGCCAGCCATGGTGCGATGCACAACAATGGGCAACTCGCGCAGACCATGGGGCAAAGAACCATGGAACACAAATTATAGGAGCAACAACAAAATAACAGAAAAACAGTGGGGAAACGACACCTGTTTGCCAGGAGAGGAATGAACCCTCTGTCCCACTATGGTTTTCTCTGCAGTTCCAAAGCAACACTTTTAGAACTGTACTTTTAATCTCATTGTTACAGGATATTTTTCTAAGGGCAACATATTAGGATTCCATTCATCAAAGAAAAGTACACGCAAGGCCAACACAAAATAAAATATCTTTGTTGTAGCTAATAGATGGAAAAAACACACAAAACTGATGGGAAGTGGCCAAGGTTTCAAATATATATACCTCATGGGTTTTCATCATATGCGTAGAACCATTCTATTTAAAAAGGCATTGGATGAAACTCGTGGGTTATTTAAAGCTGCTCAGCTGCAGTTTACTATGGTCATCAACACAACTCACTATGGGCTACCAATTACATGATTTATAGAACTCTTGCATTCAAAAGTGCAAATCATGGTATATCTTTATATAGGGTTAGTGGAAGTACAACATACATGTTTTCTGAAATCATGACAACTTTATGGGACAAGCTGAATTCACTAAAGAAATTGTAAAATGTCAAAGAGGGGTGTAGTCCAACATGTGCATATACACGGTTTGACAGACGATGATACACATAAAGGACAAATTCATGTATCTGCTCACAACACTATCAATTAGGTTACCACTCACACCACTATGAGCCTGTTGCCCATAAGCATCCAAAAATGATCTCTATGGAATTAAGCAGAACTGCTAAATACCCTCTGAATTTTTGCTGAAAATCAGAACTGCAAGTTCAGACAAACAACTTACCTCCCAATTACCAATTATCAAAACCTTTGTAGGAAAATCTGAAGATTAAAAGTATTCACCGTAGTAGGAGCCCCAGAAATTTGAGCTCTTTTCTTGGATGCGTTAGAGATATTATTGTTCACATCAAATTGATTCCCAGCAGATTTTGCCTTAAAAAGCTTGACCTGAATCAAACCCAGCAGAGATGGAATTCGTCAAGCACATCAAAAGACAAGTCTTGCAACAAGTCACGTTGTAAATTTCAGGGTCATCCAGTCAAGCACATGAATTTAAGGGTCATGCAGTCTACACACTAAATGATCTAAATTTCCAATTAATGGCTACTTTTAGCTATAAAATGAAGCTGACAGTTCAGTTGAAATTTATCACGCAAAACATTCTTTGATTTTAAGACTGAACAACGATCATGATTTTGAGTAGTGAAACCAATTAACCTGTTGACAGTAACTTGATTCATCGTCAACTAAAAAATGGATTTTTTTTGTTGTGTCAACTAAAAATCATAGCACAAGAGAACACAACAACCTAATACTAACTCCACGAGTACAGGATAAAGTTATGAATCTAACACAATTAATTTCATATTATTTGTATCTATAATTATTTTCCTAAGATTTTCTCAAGTTTTTGTGTGGTTCAGTAGAGATGTGCGAGTTCATATTAGCTTGTACTGTACCGTTCATCTTATGGAGAGAAGTAACGAGCAAACCTGTCATAGATCCACATCAAGAAGCATTCAAAGGGGTGCACAACCACGTAAAGGAGCTAGAGAAAGGAGAGATTTGGCTTGGGTTTACCGTGTGCCGTGAATTTGGAGGAGAACAGAGCTCGCCATGGGCATGACCTCCGACGAAGGTGAAGATAGAGTACTGGTAGATTGCTCCGTGGTCTCCTTGTCCTCTTGATATGAGTGGTCGTCTCAAGCCAAGGAGCGGGACCGGTGGCCGCTCGTGTCCAAGCCGTCGTGCGCCGACCCGCCCGTGCCGGTGGCTGCTCGCTAGGAGGCCGTGGTCTCCCATGTTGGTACACCGCCGCGTGAGGTCGCCCGATGTGAGGCTGGGTCCGCGTGGGCGGCAGCGTCAACACAGCTAGCGCTAGGGATAAGAGGCAAGCAGCAGATTCGCCCCGTCGCCGTGGAACTTGATGCGTCGGACGGACGGCGGCAGATCCGCAGGGGGCCGGCGTGCTGGGGGCGCGGACGGCGGCGATCCTCGATCCGTGCGCCGCCGTGGGAGGAGGCCGGCGGGTTGGGGGCGCGGACGTTCGACAGCGGCTCCGTGCGGGTTGGGGCAACAGCTTGGGGGCGTGGCCGTCGGGCGCCGCTCGATCGGTGCGGGCGGACAGCGGGGACCGGTGCCTTGGGGCGGTGGAGCGCGGAGGGAGGCGGTGGAGCGCCGAAGGGGAGGGCGGCGGTGGCCGCGCGGAGGGCACCGAGCAGTTTTTTTTTCGACAAGCCGAGCGTGGTGGGGAGTCACTGGGTGAGTAGGACGGGAGCCAGGGGAGTCGGGTGGGTTTCACCTCGCCGCTGTGAACGATTGCTTTTCCTTTCTTTTAGTTGTAAAGATTTGGTTAAACTTCACCATCAGCAAAGCGAATAGAGCCAAATTCAGAATAATCCTGAATCAGAAGGGCTAGGTTCACTCTGCATGCATTTCACAGAGCACGAATAAATTTTATTGTACTCCATCCATTTCAAATTATAAGTCATTTCAAGAATCTTGTAAATTCAAAGTATTTTTAAAATTTAACTAGAATTATAAAGAAAAATATAGAGATTTATGACATCACCCATGGCCCTAACTATGAAACGGTTTGTTTTACCACCTAAACTTTGCAAAACCGGTTAAATTACCCCTAGACGGTTTTGGATGGTGGTTTTGCTACAGTGATAGTGGTTTGTCTTTTTATTTTTTATTTATTTCGGTTGAATTTTTGAAAAATCACAGTAAATCACAGAAAATAATAAAATAGAAGATCTAATTTTATGTTAAATCTATAACTAAGTTATACATGATCCAATGAGTACAATTTTTTACTAGAATTCAAGCATACAATACTAGGTCACCATAAATTTTTTACCATAATTGAACCATAAAAACTACAGTTATGAATTATTCCAATTAATTACAAAAAAATAGATTTAAATCTACAACAAAAACTTTGTACTAAAGCATACCATATTGTATGTTCACTACGTATATCTACTCATGTGGAGTCCATCAAAATTAGATTTTCCATTTCATATTTTTTCTATGATTTACTATAATTTTTAAAGATTCAATCGAAATAAATAAAAAATAAAAAGACAAAACCATTGTCACTGTAGCAAAAAACCATTTTTACTGTAGCATAACTATCATCCAAAACCATCTAGAGGTGTGATTTGACCGGTTTTATAAAGTTCTGAGGTAAAACAGATAGTTTCATAGTTTGGAGGTGAGGTGGACCACCCTAGATATGTTGAGGGGTTAAGTAGTTTTTTTCAAAGATTAAACATGATTTTTGAAAGGATCTAATCAGCCTAGAGGGGGGTGAATAGGTGATTTTTGACAATCTGAAACTTCACAAACTAGAATTTGTAGTTAGATAACAACCGATATTGCTGGTTTGTTTGGGTAGGTACTACCGTGTGTAACACACCGGTACTACCGACACAAACAAACGACACTACCGAAATCCTAAAGAGAAACTACAAATCCAATATATGTGAGCTATGAATGTAATACAAGTATATGCCCCCACTTCCCTAAGTATGATAGATAGCAAATCTAGCCTTACCAAGCCTTGGTTGGTTCCCACGATGTAGATCGGTCCTTCTCAACCTAGGAACGGGATAGGAAGAGGAAGAACACGAAGAACACAAGTAATATGCAAAGTAGAGACAACAACAAGCACACGGGACACGGTGATTTATCCCGAGGTTCGGCCAATCCACTAAGGAGTGCCTACGTCCTCGTAGTTAAGGTGACCACAAAGGTCGGAGTCTATTTCACCTCCTAGCCTCACTCAAGCAACCACAAAGGCTACTAGAGTTTCTCCACTAGAAATCACAGGGGTAATACAAACACTTCGGGGAGCCCTCACAAATGAATCAATACGGGCTACCACGAAGAACACCTAACCGGCTAGAGCTCAAAGAGCTCAAGAGTAATAGACACAAACAAAGCCGGCTAAATGGAAACCAAGTGCTCAAGTCGTAGATCGAAGCTTTCCACTCTCTAATCTGACTTCCCTAGCTCAAATCTTGCAAGTAAGTGAATCTAGGAGCAAAGGGGGAGAGAGAGGGAAGGAGTCAATGCTTGGAGGTCTTTTGTCTGAAGTTAGGTCACAATAAGTGAGTGGAATGAGTGGGTAACGGTCAAACGAGAAGAGGAGAGCTATTTATACTCCCTCAGTCTCGAGGCTGGTCGGTAGTACCGACCGGTCACTAAGCGTTGCACAGATCTGGATCTGACCTAAAGTCAACTACCGGCCTCAGCTCGGTACCACCGAGGGGCGGTAGTACCGGCCCTATGGCGGTACTATCGCCAGTGAAAGGTCTGAATGGCTAGAGGGGGGTGAATAGCCTATTTAAAAATCTAAAATCCTGAAACTTAAAGCTCAAAAGGATATCATATCACACAGTCGGTACTACTGACTGTAGGGGCCGGTACTACTGGGGTCGGTACTACCGGCTCCTATGGTCGGTACTACCGACAACCTAGGAGCAACTACGAAATCAAGATGAACGAGATGCAAAATTGAATCTAGCTTATACCAAGGTTTTCCTAAGAGATGTAGATGAAGTTTATACCTTGTCCAAGTAGTGGCTCCTCCCCAAAGAGTAGATCGAGCCTTGCCACACCTAGAATGAGAAAGGAGGGAGGAAGAACACGAAGAACACGAAAGCAAACGAAATCTCCAAAGATGCGAAATCAACAAGCACACGAGACACAAGATTTAACCTTGAGAACACAAGGTTGATATGTGCCCTTGTGGTTCCCTTCCTGAGTGATGAGTGATCGATCAACGGGCAACATGTCTCTTGGCTGTGTTGATGTGCAGGTGCGGAGCTCGGGCAGTGGTCGAAGGTGAGGTGAAGGTCAAGTAGGGACGTGTCGTGCCGACGGACCGGGAACGGTGAAGGGCGGACGTGGAGCTTGGACCGACGGACCAGGAGACCTGAGGACCAGCTGTGGTAGCTGGCACATGGCATTGACAAGCAAGAGGACATGGGGATGTGCGGTGCATCGGCCGAGTCGGGAGGAAGGTGATGGCGTCGTGACACTTAGCGGGAGGCCGAGAAGGATGGCGAATGCACTGTGCCCGGCGTGGAGGCAGGACATGCTCCGGCATCGGTGCTGGGACTCGGGGTGTGCGAACCACATCCCGTCTACGGCGCGGGTTTGGTAGTTGAGCCTCTAAAAGCTACCCTCGACGGTTTTCGAGTTTGGGCCTCAAAACTCGGGGTGGCCGGTTTCCGAGTTTGGGCCTCAAAACTCGGCGTGGACGGTTTCCAGGTTTGGGCCTCAAAACCTGGGCGCGCGGGTTTCTGAGTTTGGGCCACAAAACTCAGCCTGAGGACAGGTTTCCCGGTTTCAGCCTCAAAACCGGGGGGAAGCCCAGGTTTCCCGGTTTCGGCCTCAAAACCGGGGGGAGGTCCGCAAAAAGGACGGTCGACGCGTGGCGGCGTGGAGAGGCTGGCGCGGCGGCGCAGCTATCCGCGAGGTAGGCGCGGCGGTCGACAGGGCGGCACATGGCGGCATCCTGAGGCTTGCGTCGAGGCAAAGCTAAGGATGAGATGGGCGCGGGGCCGTCGGATCAACCATCAGCAGAGTTGGACCGGGATACCCCTAGGGTTGGCCGCTTCGCTCTTGTATCTAGGGGTAGAAAGGGGATTATTGTTTTAGGCTATAAATAAGAGAGGCACCCCTCCTCTCTCTCTATCCTTGCAGTCATTTGTTCCTGAGCACTCTCTCTCTAGCCCTCCTGCTTAGGTTCTAATCATACCTCGCTGCAAGCGATCCGCAAAGACGGAAATCATACCTCTGTGTATTTGGATCTTTTGAGGAAACGAGACCGTATTCTCGTTGTCTCCTCGTGTGGAGGAATTTCGGCTGAAATCAAATCGTGTTCTGTGTTCTTCACGTTTTGGTTTTTCATCTCCCGGAGATTTGCCTTGTTCTTCCTCTCCGTGAGATGATTTTCGATTCCACTTGAATCAATTTGTTCTTGGTCGTGAGCCCCTTCTTTCAACCGAAGGAATTCTCTCCAAACCTCACGAATCCATAGATCGGGTTGATTTCGCGTTCGTTCTTCGTTCTTCCCCTTTTACGGTGATCCACGAATCTCTCTTGATTGACTTGGTTTGGTGCGATGATTTCTTAGGATTAGCACCCCAATACATAGAGGATCATCTTGGAGAAGTTTGATCGAAGCCCCTTTTGATTTGGTGAAGTTCCGATCGATTTGCCTTTTTATCCCGAGCAGAATTGTGCTTTCTGTTCATCCGCGGACAGTCCGCGCCCCCAGCGGCGGACAGTCCGGGGATCGGGATTTGGCTGGTTCAGTCAGGTGCAGACCCCTGACTGTTCACCGTCGAGTGAACGGCGGACAGTCCGCGGTACAAACCCGCGGACAGTCCGGGACCTGTCCAGCAGACTTGCAGCACTGTTTGGTTTCTGCGTTTTTGCCAGCGGACAGTCCGGCTCCCAGTCCCGGACAGTCCGGGACTCAACGGCGGACAGTCCGGGACTCTGACCCCGGACAGTCCGCGAATCTGCTGTTTGTGCAGTTTTGCTCCGTGGCTTTGGCAGTTGGTTTTGGAGTTTCTCCGGAGGTTCCGCTGTACCACTAGGACATCTCCTAGGGTATTCACCTACTCGTAGGTCGTGAACTCTCCGGTCGTTTCGAGTCTTCGTTTTTGGGGTGACTTTCTGGGACAAGGGCCATACTATTCACGAGTTGAATTTGAGGCTCCCATTCACCCCCCCCCCCCCCCCTCTGGTCGCTAATCCGGTCCTTCAAACCTGAGGTTCGGCCACTTCACTAAGAAGCACCTATGTCCCCATTGTTGAGGTGACCACGAAGGTCGAAGTCTCTTTCACCTCCTTGCCTCACTCAATCAACCACAAAGGCTAGTTGAGTTTCTTCACTAAGAATCAGAGGGTAATACAAACACTTCGGAGTGCCCTCACAAGTGAGTCAATCACGGGCAACAACCGAAGAACACCTAACCGGCTAGGGTTCCAAGAACCCAAGAGTAAAGAACACAAATCAAGCCGGAGAGATGTTGGATCCAAGTGCTCTTGACGTAGATCGATGCGTCTCACTCTCTAATCTCACTTCCCTAGCTCAAAGCTTGCTAGAGATTCACTCTAGAATCAAAGGGGGAGAGAGAGGAGGTTAGTCAACACTTGGGAGCTCTCTTTCTTGTGTTTGAGCGCAAGGAATCGGAGAGGTAACCGTTGGAAGCCGGCCGAGCGGCTATTTGTACAAGACAACTGCGCCACGGTCGGTAGTACCGACTACACCAACAACAATCGTTAAAGAGACCTTGCAAACACATCCGGAAGAGGGTCGGTAGTAGGGTCGGTACTACCGGCCCTATAGCGGTACTACCGCTAGGCCAAATCTAGATCTACACAGAGAGCCTGTAAAACGACTTCGATCGCCGGTACTACCGACCGGGGGTCGGTACTACCGACCCTCAGGGTCGGTACTATCGACTTCAGCAAACTGACCTCCGCGCTAAAACGGCCATAACTTTTAGCTTCGAACTCCGATTTCGATGATCTTGAACATTTTGGAAAGCTTATTCAGAGGGCTACACAACCCACATGAATACAAGATCCAAAGCACAAAGGATCACTACAGAATTCTAATCCAAGAATCATCCTAGCGTCCGGAACACACTGAAAAACTTCCTTCTCTTTTCCGAGTTGATCCAAATCAACTCCAACACCTTCTCCTTTGCAAATGTGCCAACACCACCAAGTGTACACCATCATGTGCATGTGTGTTAGCATTTTCACAATCATTTTTTCAAAGGATTTTCACTTTACTCACCATGCCACTCGATCCTAGCAACAACACAAAGTTAGATCGCTCAAGGTGGCACTAGATGTTAGACGTCATGAGCACTTTTCACCACATCTAGCTATCCTAATTTGTATCCCTCTTGATAGTACGACTTGCCTATACTCAAGATTAAAAGAAAGAAATAATCTACCACTTGAGCAAGGCAACTTTTCTCTTCCTCATTTCACCATTGGTAGAGCACTTGATCACATGAGTGCTTGTGGCCGTCACCATCCTCCATAGTTGCCACCTTGCTAGCTCCACCGCATGGCTTGGTCGTAATCCTTTTCCATTAGCTACACACATGCTTCATAAAAGGATTAGACCAAAATAGGTTTCATCAATTAACCAAAACTAAACTAGGGCTTTCAGCCAGGCCAAATCGGCCGCACACATAGAACCCCGCAAAAAGAGACTTGGTCCCTCGGTAACTACCGACCAGGGTCGGTAGTACCGGCCCTATGGCGGTACTACCGCCAAGTCAAAATCGAGCCAACACAGAGAGCCCTGCAAAACTGTCTTACTATCGGCTTGGGTCGGTACCATCGAGGGTCGGTAGTACCGGCCCTATGGCGGTACTACCGCCAAGCCATTTTGAGTCAACACAGAGAGCTCCGCAAAACGAGCTTTCTACCGACGAGGGTTGGTACCACCGAGGGTCGGTAGTACCGACCTTATGGCGGTACTACCGCCAAGTCATTTTGAGTTTACACGGAGAGGTTGCAGAAACTGACTTGCTACCGGTCAAGATCGGTACCACCGAGGGTCGGTAGTACCGGCCTTATAGCGGTACTACCGCCAGGCCATTTTCGAGTCTACACAGAGAGGATGTTAGAGCATCGCGCAGAGCAGCCATGGTCGGTACTACCGACCACCCATGGTCGGTACTACCGACCACCCATGGTCGGTACTACCGACCACACAGATTTTCCTCTATGTGTTCGTGATTGTGCGGTGTCTCTCAAGCAAACTTTAGTTAGTCGATTTGAGCACTTTTCTCCACATCTAGTCAACCTAATTTGTGACCCTCTTGATAGTCCGGCTTACCTATAACTCAAGTTTAAAATCAAACTTTTAAACCACCACTCGAGCTAGGTACAAATTTTTTACTAGAATTCAAGCATACAATACTAGGTCACCATAAACTTTTTACCATAATTGAACCATAAAAACTACAGTTATGAATTATTCCAATTAACTACAAAAAAATAGATTTAAATCTAGAACAAAAACTTTGTACTAAAGCATACCATATTATATGTTCACTACGTATATCTACTCATGTGGAGTCCATCAAAATTAGATTTTGCATTTCATAATTTTTCTATGATTTACTATAATTTTTAAAGATTCAACCGAAATAAATAAAAAATAAAAAGACAAAACCACTGTCGCTGTAGCAAAACCATTTTTACTGTAGCATAACTACCATCCAAAACCATCTAGAGGTGTGATTTGACCGGTTTTATAAAGTTCTGAGATAAAACACATAGTTTCATAGTTTGGAGGTGAGGTGGACCACCCTAGATAGGTTGAGGGGTTAAGTAGTTTTTTTTTCAAAGATTAAACATGATTTTCTTGTAGAAAGGAACTTGGAATTGTCTTCTATACCCTTCTAGATTTTGAAAAAAGATCTAGCTGCTAGATTGAATTCCTAGCCAATTCTAGCAGCCTGATGCAAATGGGCAGTCAACTAGTAGATTAAACAAAGATTCCTCTGTTGAATCGGTGCAGAGCACTCATCTGTAGTCTTGAAGTTCCATATTTCCGTTTAATAATTAGCTTCCGAGTGCTTAATCTGTCTTATAGAATTAATTGGCGCATAATTTAAGCTGATTATGAAATAAAGCTATGCATGGTGCACACAACTTTTGTACTCTTTCTTATTCTGTTTTATTAAAATCTCTAAGTACACTTTATTTCTGAACAAATGAAGTATCTTATACGACCATGGGTTGATGAAAAAGATTCAAATGAAGAACAAATTTGTGGTGACAGCGTCCTAGAAGGAGCCAAGTCCAACCACTAAAATGATGGGGCCCAGCAATTGAAGAGGACGGTTCTTGGTCACCCTCCTGATTCCTTTGCAGTGCACCGAGACCACTAATTAAGCTTCAAGAACACGGATCAGGGGGAAGCCAAAACAAAATTCAGAAAGGCCACATGGGCTAGATTCCTTCTGTCAGTCCACCAGTCACACAAAAAAAAAATCGGAAATCTGTGGGTCATTGTCTTATCCAATATCCAATAATGCTGTGGGCGCCCATTGGTTTCTGAATAGGAAAAATCTTTCCACCAGTTTCTTCCCTTGTTCAGTACGTAGTACGGTGAGATCGACTTGAGAGATAAACATTCTGCGGCAAGAAGATGTTATTACTATGGTATACGATTTCAAATACATCCCGTTTGGATCTCTTCATTTTGGTAGAATTAGAATTCACTCAATAAACTAGCCTATTTATCTTTGAATTTGACATTCCACCACTTTCCAAGGTTCACATATATGTCTACCTCAAATTCCTAGGGTGAGAGAGGGAAATAGATTCTATACATCACCATACTATGTTTCAACTTTACAACTTTTAACATTCTCTTCAACTCACTCTCCTACGATAGAAATGCAACACATGCGTATCTCTCGTATAAGTAATAATAATATACAAATATAATACATATATAATCATATTAGTCTAATTAATATGTGTCTAAATTATGATTCTTAAAATGAATTCAATTCCAAGCATCCAAACGGGTACAGAACGACGAAATGGTAAGGCCTGGTCCATCATGATCTACTGTGGGATCAAAACTAAACATGTAATTTGTACAGTCAGACCAAATTAGTTTGATCAAAAGATATTTGTATGGTGTATATACTAAGTACTTGTGAAGATCATATGCGTAATATCGTAAAATAAACTATGATATTATATTTTTACAACCTTGCTTAAATAGTTAAATATATGATGTCAAATGTAATTTGTTGTTGAGAATTGACATTTCACGTAGAGTTATACTCCCTCCCTCCCAAAAAAAAAGTTATTCTCACTTCCTGAGCGAGGAGTCAACTTTTTTAAAAATTGACCAACTATATATAAAAAATACTAATATTTATAATACATAATTAGTATCATTAGATAGATCCTTAAATGTGTACTTTCATAATAAATTTATTAGAAGATATATAAATATTATATGTATTTTGTAAAAACTAAAAACTTAGTTAAAATTGAGAAAATTTAACCCGCATGCATCTCATGACGACTTTCTTTGAGGGACGGAGGGAGTAGGTCAGTAAAAAAAAAAACATCACTTTCAGTAGCTATATATTGGAGTAAGATGATCCAGTCACCTAGTAGACAAAAGTCACAAAGACAGCAACGTTAGGGTAGATATACTCAAAACATCGGTAGCTATATATTGGAGTATATACGTAGCACACTGTGTCCTGTGTTTTGCCTGGGTTATCTGAAACAGGTAGTATCAAATGAAATAACCAGATGGTGCTCAAAAGAAAAGTACAAATGAAAGAATTATATATATTCTCCTCTATGCCTGCCACGTCAATGTGTCAAAATCTTGCCACAAATGACGAGCCACATGTCCACGATTCCTTGCTCGTTGGTCACCGCAGGAATATCTTGAAGGTTTCTTTTTACTGACCAATTAGCGAGGAGACTGATGTAACATGGCACTCCATATTCTACCAGCATATTGCAGGATTTTCAGCAGGGTTTTGTTTTGTTCCATATGTGACTAATCAGCATGTTTCACGGCATATATAAGTTTATTTATTCTCGATACAACGTCAATCACTACCAAACGAACTAATGAGAGTTTTAGGTCAAAAATAACGGAGTATTTTTATCGTGCTTACGGAATATATATGAACATGGTCTGAGAGCGATAGATAGACTGAATAATTGCAGATGAACCCTTTGGATTTGTATGTTCAACTTTCATTTGTGGAAACTTTTTCTTTAATAAGAAATTTGTGGATATTCAGAGCATGTTTGGAATATAGGAATTTCACATGAAATGTGCAGAAATTTTACGTGAATCGGTTCAATTTCACTGGAAATTAAAACACACAAGAATATTTAAACATTTGAGAGATATCCCGTACCCTTTTTTTCCCAAATAAGGGAGATATGTGTCACAGATGTGGATAATTTTTCACATAAAATGGGAGGCATTAGGGCAAATCTGATGAACACCGTGTATTTGAATACTACTGTATTTTGCAGTGCACAGGAAGGACGACAGAAGGATGGGCCTTCTCCTGTAGTAGCGCGGCCAATCTGCAGCATGAAAATGTTCCGAGATCCAGCAGCTCTGCTCTGTCATTTCAGGCAGGCTGTTTTCTGAATTCATTGCGTTTCCACTGTTCGTAGTAAGCTCCCATCCCATGACATGTCCATCATCAACCACCAGATTAACTACCTCCCTAGCCAATCCTGATCTACTCGTGCTGGGAGATTTTATCGGCTGCTGAAAATCATTGAACCAGATTTTTATTCGACGAGAAAAGAATGATATATTATATAATAGCTACGTACATCAATGCGTTACAAGCATTGAAGCAGAGTTTTTTCGACGAAATAAGAATGCTATTATATGACAGCTAGGTACATCAATGCGTTACAAAAGCACTCTAGATTACACTATAAATATACAAAAACCGACTTTTCATCTAAGTCGTTGTACCCGCATTGTGAATAACTCCAACATGTACGATATTTTTCAGTATGGATGACTATCTAGGCAAACACTCAGGAAAAAAGTAGGAGAACAAAAGCCCAACGAACGGCGATCAACATTAATATAGGTGGAGTTGAGAAACTTCTTATGAGTAATTTCAGTCTTGCTTCTTTATGTTTCTGCAATATTCATGTAGGTGGAGTTAAGAAACTTCTTATTTCAGTCTTCCTTCTTCATGTTTCTGCAGCTGAAGAATGAAGAAGACTAATCTAAAACTGATCCTCCCTAGTCTTTTACTGTGGCCAGATCTAACCAAAATAAAACGGAGGAGAGACTAAAGAAAGTTATTGCATAACGGTAACATCATATCCGTCTTGATGTCGTCACCCGAAGATAAAGGTCTTCAAGCCATCATATCGGTGAGGATGCTGACGTCGTAGTTGTCCCTCTCATCTTCAACATATCTTCTATCAAGAAAACGATTCCGTTGTGCCCTCTCTCAATCGCCGAGAAGAGGAGGAGGAGGAGGAGGAGAAGGAGATAAACCCCTAATACAAAAAAAAATAAACATAGAGAGACCCTAATTCTAAGGACTCCGTCTACTGAAAAAGTTTATTAAAAGCAATGGATCTCTATTTTGCACTGCCTTTGGCGATATATCAGAGGGGGGTGGAGGGTGGCCGGCTGGCCGCGATGGTAGAAACAGAGGTGGCGGTTCCGAAGTCTTTTGAGTCGCGAGGAAGAGGCCAAGAGGGTCCCTGATGCCACTCATTGTCATTGAAACAGATTTTTTTTTTTTTGAGACTCTTTGAAACAGATTTTTCGGCGTGTGGGCATGGTAGCTAGCAGTGACCTAATAATAGCTACACTATGTGGTTCTATATATCCGCTTTGGTTTTAGATAAGATCATCTGGTTCTATCCGCTTGGATTTTTTTTTTGTTTTGTTTTCCGGCCTTGTTCGTTCAGGCTACGAAAAAGAAGCTGGCCACGAACGGAACTTGAGAGGCTGTGTGATGAGGAGAATTTTGGTAGCTAGTGTTGTTTTACACACACATATATAGGGTAAATTTTATATACTCCCGGGAGTAGTTACTCTCATGTTCAATAATCAACATGGTGTATGGATGTATACTCATTTATCACCTTGAGTATGTTTATATACTTATTTTAAGATACTCGAAATCTTACTATCTGAAATTTTTTTAACATAGCCTATATTTTTTAATATATTACTATAAATGTCATTACAGTACTATATAAAACAAGTATAACCATATACTCTATGTATACATAGATACTCAACATAAATATTGCTGTAAATATTTTAGTATGATTATATACTCCGCGTACATATACTTCGTTAGTCTATATACATCATAAATCTAGAGATATACCACATGGGAGTAACTACTCCCTGGGAGTACAATATATATATATATATATATATATATATATATATATATATATATATATATATATATATATATATATATATACTGTATTATTAATTATTATTATTATTTATCATGTATACGTGTGGCCAACGGGGTCGAGGCAGCATATATGACACGTCCGTTTGACGTAATCTTATTAGTGGAGGTCGTTTTTTTATGGCACACACCATCATTGCTGCATTTCATTAGCACAGTACAGTATATAATAATAATAATAATAATAATAATAATAATAATAATAATAATAATAATAATAATAATAATAATAATAATGGCGATCCGTGAGAGGAATTGAAATCGGAAAGGAGTGTGTGTGGAGTGGAGTGGAGGAACCTGGAAGGCCCGCAGCGTCAGTCACTGTTTGTGATGAAAGAGTGGCCGATCGATCGATCGATTCCGTGCACCACGAAACCCGTGAATCAGCGTGTGTGGTGTGGGATCCCCGTCGTCTCCTCCTCCTCCTGTTTTCTCTAGCTTGTCCCACAGGAAAAATTAGTGGCTGCATTATATATTTTTGTTGTTGTTGTTGTAAGTATATATGGGCGATACATACATACGTGAGGGTGAAATTAGAAAGGAGCGTGTGTGTTGGTGCGCGCGTGTCTAGTGGAGTGCAGCAGCCTGCAGTGCTGCGTCAGTCACTGTTGTTTGTTTCTGAAAGAAAGAAGAAAGAGTGGCGCGGCGGATGGATGATGGATTCCGTCGTCCACCACGGAAGCATTGGCCCGTGAATCCATCCGTGCGTGTGGTGTGGGATTCATTCCCGTCTTTTTCTTTTCTTTTCTTTTCCAGAGACGACAGAGTACTCACGGCCGGCCACACGGTGTGCTCGCCGTCGCCGTCGCCGGCAGCAATATCTGCCGGAAGGAAGATCGAGGCAGAGATTAATCCCGGCGGGCCGCAGCGGCGGAGCCAGGATTTCAATGTTGGGTATTCCTACCGTCTTTGTTGCTCTATCTCACGAAATCCTCAAAATCAACCGATGCGTTTTTATTCATCATTTTGAAATATACCCAATGTAATTGTATTGCACATGAGAAAATAGCAATAGTGCAAACATGTCAACTCAAAAACTCACCTTGTAAAATTTTTTATTTGTAAATTGTAAATTCTTAATCCTTAAGCAATAACTGAATAGCAATAGTGTAGGCAGGTTAGCTATTATAGTATGATTATCCTCAGCTAGTTAGTTAAACTCTTGGAGACCTAAGACTTGAAGGGTTGGACAACATTAGCTCACAACTGCTGTTGCTGGCCTGCTGAGACACTCTAGTAGCCGCCCGACGCTCACGACTCACCCCCACCCCGGCGCTGGCCCACCTCCCGTCGTCGGCCGCTGCATAGCCGATGCCGCAGCCCGCACCGCGTACTAGAGAGGGAGGCAGATCGGGTCACGTACAGATCGTGGAATCAGAAGGAGAGAGGATGAGTGAGTGGATGAAGAGGCCTCACGGGTCAATAGGCCGCATGGGCTGGCATGTGAAGTGGAGCGGCGTAGGGAGCCAGCCTTATGTGCTATGGGGTAGGTAGCGAAAAGATAATGAAATAATCTACTCTACTCCCTCCGTCCCTAATAATTGACTTTCGTTGTTGGTGTGTGTGCCATAAGTTTGACTCAATTTATAGTAAATACGTGCAACATTTACATCTCCAAATAATTTTGTTAAAAAACTAGATTCAAATATCTATCCAACGATACTAATTATGTATCATGCAATTTAATATTTTTTAATATATATTTAGTCGAAGTTGTTTTTTGGGAAACGAAAACGACAGACATTTAGGGACGGAGGGAGTACATTTATACATATGATCACATCTTCGCATAATGTATAAATATGTATACACAGTATATACTAAAGGGTGCAAAAAAAAGTTGGGTTGTATCCGCCAGTGGCAGGCCGTCGTGGTCGTGGTCGTGGGCTCGTCCGCTCCTCCGGCCACGCGCCGGCCGGCGGGCTCCTCAAATTTCAAAAGGCAAAAAAAAACAAATAAAAATGTTCATGTTATAATTTGCTAGGTAAATATTCATACACAATGAAGTATGTTCAGACTCTAAAAAACTTCTGGCTTCCGCACTCATCTGATCTGATGTCGCGTGTGTGACCCATGCCTGCTCCAGAGTTCCCCAAATCCGTCTTATGCGGCGCGCGTGCGCACGTAAGGATAGCAGGGAAGAAGGAGGCGGGGGACAGCGGGCAGGTGGTGGGCGGAGCGGCGCGGCGCGGCAGCGTGCGACACGGTGATGGGCTGTGAGTGAGGCGGCGGGAGGATGGCCAAATGAGCGGGGGGGTAGGCGGCGGGGGCGAGCTCCAGCAAAGTTAGAGGAGGGCAGGCTCGTCCGGGCGGAAATGGCCGATGGGTGGGGAGGGTACCGGCAAGGTCGCCGGCGCCCCGAAGGGAGGGGGAGGGAGAGGTGGCGAATGAGAGGAGAAAGGGAGGAAGACGACGGGCGTCGTTAACCTTCGTGGCACACGTACGTCAGGGCAGAAGGGGGGTCGTTTCGTTTCGTCTCCTTTGCACCTCTCCTCCCTCTCACGCCATCATTACGTGTTGGCTCCATGGTTGGTCTCATCTATCGATGGTGTCCAATGCTCCGTCCCGTCTAGATACAATAATGATATCAGCAACAACAGTCTCGTTTGTTTGTTTTTTTTTTTTTTTTTTGTTTGTTCCTTTGTGCAGGAAAAAAAAAAACCGAGAGATCAGATATAGTAGGATACAGATAGAAGAGAGAGAGAGAAAAAAAAAGGGCTAGAAACCTTGCGGAAAGAGCTTTCCGTGTCAAATGCGTGCACGATCGAGATCAGGCGGGCCGGCCGGCTGTACGTATGTGGCTAGGTTAGATGGTAAGACACGGTTGTTGATGGATCCTCGGCTTGGGATATTACCTGCACGCACCGGCACTGCCACGTCACGTACACTCATCAGTTGGGATCACGAGACCCCCTCATCACTCATCACCTTCATTCATTCATGCTGCTGCTGGTTTGCACAGTGAAACAAGGTGCCAAAAGCGAGCCGCGCCGTGCCGAGCCGAGCCGAATGATTTCCAACAGAAAGATTAGCTGCTAGCTAGCTATCATGGCAGCAGCGCTGGATGCCAGCTGGGGTCCACGCCACGTCACTAGCCGCACCGCACCCGTCGCCGCTTGGTCGCTTCCTTCTTCCTCCTCCCTCTTCAGCTCTTCCCTTCCCTTCCGCAGTTCCGCGCGCGCGCTATATAAAGCGCCCCCTCCCCTCCCATCCGTCGCTCCATTCATCATATAATTCACTCACTCACCCGTCGTTGCTTATTTATATATATATATATATGTGCGGGGGTGGGAGGGGATCAGTGCTAATTAAGCTAGTAGAGCACTAGGAGTAGGATTATTGCTAGATAGATAGAAAGTAAGTAGGCGCGAGCGAGCGAGGATGTTGGCGGTGTTCAGCGGCGGCGTGGTGGAGGTGCCGGCGGAGCTGGTGGCGGCGGGCAGCCGGACGCCGTCGCCCAAGACGAGGGCGTCCGAGCTGGTGGGCCGCTTCCTGGGGGCCCAGCCGGCCGTGTCCGTGCAGCTCGGCGACCTCGGCCACCTCGCCTACTCCCACACCAACCAGGCCCTCCTCCGCCCCAGGTATCCCTAGCAGCGCCAGCGCCCCCTTTTTTTTCCCACTGGATTCATGGATGGATTCCCCGCTATTTATTTTTTCTGAGATAGATGCTTGATTCCATATACACCAACGCCCAGCCGGTTATAAAATACGTACTGTCTGAATTTATTTGTCATGTATTCCCCGTAAGAAACAGAGTCATTCAGTTGCTCTGTTTTGGTTCTTCTTCGTCAGTTATTACTAACCGCATGACGATCTCAGTCAGTCAGTCAGTCAGACGTTACCGACCGCATGTGTTGTGTCTCTCTCTCACACACACATTAATCACATACAAAGAGCCCAACAGGGAGAGGAGAGAGACAGATATGTTAGACACAAGTTCTGTTAGATACCACTGTAGTCATTAATCAGGCTGATAAAAATTCAGACTAGGATTCAGAAGACACATCTTTCTGCTCCTTATCAGATGACTGACATATACGTACATGTGGCTTTTCTTCTGGAAAATAAAGTGACCAATAATTCATAAAAAAAAAAAAACTGTTGTTTCCTCATGAGCGTCCCTGACTCTCTGTAGGGCAGGACCATGCCACCAACCCGAGTCGCCCGCCCTATATCGTTTTCGGAGTTCGGACCTGATGATAACTACCTGCCACAATAATTATCTAGGCTAGGATTTTCAGACACTACTTTGTTTTGCGTACCACATGCACTGGGATTTTCAGGCCACAAAAAAGGGATATTTTTTTAAACATGCATATATAAATATACGCATACGTACATATGGTCCACAAATTCAGAAAACCAAATAAACATATACTACAGGAAAGTACTCCCTCCGTCCTTAAATAAGGGTCTCTACAAATCTGTATTTTCCTCGCACTCTACGGAAAGAGTACACTAGAAGAAGAAGATGATGATGAACATGAGCACGAAGAGAGAGGATCAGATGGCGGGTTGCCTCGCCTCTGCTTGATGATTTCCAAAGTCACCTCGGTCGTCAATGGGGTTGGTTGGTGATAGATCAGATCACATCACATCATCACAAGGCACCGGAGCTACACACCGATGTATACGTCTGAGTTGACGTGGACATTTCGAAATGTTATCATATTTGTTTATCTTATCTTATAGTATGGTCTTGTTTAGTTCCCCAGTTTCCCAAAATTTTCCATCACATCAACCATCGAATCAATTCAATGTTTGGATGTTCGGACGTATGCATGGAGCATTAAATGTAGGTAAAAAAAACTAATTGTACTTTTAGTATGTACATGTCGAGACGAATCTTTGGAGTCTACGTAGTCTATATTTGGACAAAGTTTGTCAAATAACAACGAAAACGCTACAGTAAAAATTTTGCAAAATTTTTGCGCCTATGAAAAAGTAGGCCGTTTTTTTTCCAAAAAGGAGAGTGATCCTCCCCTACGCAAGGGCAGCAGAGCCGGTTCCAATTTGCACGTCCACATCCTGCCACCACCTTATAGATAGACAGGACAACAAGGTCAGCTGACTTGCCAAACAGACCGAGCTCAGCCGTCTCCATTAGCATTAGCATTGATAGTGATGGTTTTCACGACTGATTTTAATAGTATTCCGTAATAGAGAAAATAAGTCATAATATGGTTAATAAGCCGACTCATAAATTGAAACCAACATAGTAGTACTAGTATTTAGTAACTCTGATTCGGCCAACTTTTTTTTTTTTTTGTTGGCATCCACATGGTTGGCTGGCATCACGGTACAAGGGAGGGCACACATACACACACATCACTAGTACTCTTGGTATGGTAGTGAGTGCTAGTCTGTGGGCAATCGAATCCGGTTTTGCTGCCCACAGATCTGAACAAAAGCAAGGTTGTCCCGCACGCACACGCACTAGATGATGATATGGGCCAGGAGGGCCCGAGGATGGGGCTATGCTGATTTGGGCCCTGACTGCTCCGTGTGCTCTGGTGTCTTATCCTACCAGACTACCACCAATACTAGACTATTGAAGAAGTAGCATCCAAGGGATGAGGAATTCCCCTCCTTTACTCCATCCATTCAGTCCTGAACTTATTCTTTTTCTTTCAGTAAAATCATTCTTACCCCTTTTCGTACATGTTTATTAGGTTCGTATGTACCACTCCATCCATGTCTGTTTTCTCTTTTGTTAACAACAAGCATCTCTCTCTCTGCTGCATCAAGTCAAACATCTATCCCACCTAATAATAATTACTCTGAACCCCCCCGGATGACATGACGACCATGTTCTTCGTCTTTCAGTGCATTCATTCATTCAAGAAACAGCACCCACCAACCGACGCTGTTCAGCATCCATGCCGTTTCTCATGGACTCTTTGTTCTTTTCCTACCCTACTACGCCTGCCTGATCAGTTGCTGAGTCACAACAATTCACACAGCTCAGACGTACGGCTGATGATGACGACGACGACGAAACTTAAAACAAAAATCTGTGCTGTTGCTGAAAATAAAAAATAAAAAAAATACTAGAATGCTGACGACGTAGCACCTGACCGAACTGCAGGTCGTTCGCGGCGAAAGACGAGGTGTTCTGCCTGTTCGAGGGGGTGCTGGACAACCTGGGGCGGCTGAGCCAGCAGCACGGGCTGTCCACCAAGGGCGCCAACGAGGCCGTCCTCGTCATCGAGGCCTACAAGACGCTCCGGGACCGGGCGCCCTACCCGGCCAGCTTCATGCTCGCCCAGCTCGCCGGCACCTACGCCTTCGTGCTCTTCGACAAGTCCACAAACTCCCTGCTCGTCGCATCTGTAAGCCTTTGCACGACGTCATGCATGGTTGATTCAGTTTGTTTATTTACCTCGTGTATCGATCATATCGTTGCTCTGTCACTCGATCAGGACCCCGAGGGCAAGGTGCCGCTCTTCTGGGGGATCACTGCCGACGGCTGCGTCGCCTTCTCTGATGACATCGACATGCTCAAGGGATCATGTGGCAAATCGCTGGCGCCTTTCCCACAAGGTAATCATCAACTCTAACGCGCACGCGACCTCATCGATCAAGCAGTTGCTGTGTGTCTCCTTGACTTCACTTGTGTGCTCTGAAAATGATGCTTGCCAATGCAATGCCAGCAACTGCGGCTGAACGCAGTCTGAAGATTCAAGTTTCTGTACAGCATCCGATCGAAGAGCCCTCGTCCTCATTTTGTCATTATTATTATTGTATAGGTTGCTTCTACTCTAACGCCCTTGGAGGCCTCAAGTGCTACGAGAACCCCAAGCACAAGGTCACTGCTGTTCCTTTAGACGAGGAAGAGATCTGTGGTGCAACTTTCAAGGTAAACAAAAAAAAAAAAAAATTGGCTTGTTTTCTTGGAAAAGATCAATTCCAGTTTTATGCACGTAGTTACGTACGTCAGAGATGTATCAACCATGCAGTGTCGCAGCACTCACAACAAAGAACATTGGGGGTACTCTGCGCAGTCTGCACAGTTCTAATTTGTTCCTAGTGAGACCTAGAAATCAATATAATTGCAGAGGAACTGAGCATGACAATGCTAATTGACTCAACGACAAATTAAACTAACTGTTTTCCATTCGATCAGATTTATATCTCTGCACAATTTGTATACGATGCAATGCTACTATCTATAATGCGCTGCTGACTGACTGACCCACACACGACGAATTTGTAATTTGTGGTTGCAGGTGGAAGGGTCTACTACAGTCCTGACAGCGCTGCATTTTTAGGAGATCTCCGTGCGGAGGCGTGGATGGGGCGCAATGCAATGCAGAACTTTGTACATGTGTGGTGGTGTAACATAGTAGTCATGCAACTGAATCTATCTATCTGTATCATCTTTCATAAAAGAGAAGTACTGGAGGCACTTAAGGGTTGATGATGATGGTTGTGTGTGTACCTGTATGGCTGTATCCCTCTAGTTGCTCAACTTACATGGAACTTGGGTAGTTGAGACATGGTGCTAATATAATGGATCGGTTGCGTGGAATAATGTGAAGTGTGTAATCTGTTTTTCCTACAAATAACAAAGCTTTGTTTCTCCATCGTCGTTGTCCGTGTGATGATGACTGCTGATGAATGCAGAGTTTATGGGCCATAAAGTGGCCGGCAAAATCATTAGCAATTGAATCTGTCCCATCGAACAGTGCACAAATCCACTCAAAACTGATCGCCAACTGCAGATCACTGGATGGGACAAAATCATTCAGTCAAGGTACCTGATCAACCTCGTATTCAGCATACATCCAAAGCAAATGCTAAATGAAGACCACAAAAGTACACAGAAAAATTACATCTCATATATAGAATATTTCATAGACAGTACTGTCTCATATATAGAATATTTCATAGATAATTCAGCACACATCCACATACATATAATATTATCTGATACATAGAATATTATCTCATAGATAGAATACTAATATAAATCGGGATGGAGATTCCACAAGTGTTCGATGAGGTCTTCTTTCAACTGTACATGAGTTTCCTTGTCTCGGATCTTTTTGTGCGCCTCAATAAATTCTTCTAGTGTGCGATGAGCATGGCCATGCTCGGGTTGGACATTGTCACCACCGTTCTCGAAACGTTCGTTAGGATCAACCACGAATCCTTCATGTTCGACAATCATGTTGTGCATGATCACACAAGCCCTCATGATCATTGTCAATGTCTCTGGGTCCCAAAAGCGAGCTGGTCCTCGAACAATGGCAAACCTGGATTGAAGAACCCCAAAAGCTCTCTCCACCATCTTCCTCGCTGCTTCTTGCGCTTTGGCAAAATACTGCCTCTTGTTACCCATAGGATGAGAGATAGCTAGACTGAATCAAAGTAGCCCATGTCGGGTATATACCATCTGCAAGGTAGTAGCCATTATGTAATCGTGGCCATTAACAGAATATTGCACTTGAGGAGCTCTACCTTCCGCCAAGTTGTCAAACAAAGGAGACCTATGAAGAACATTGATGTCATTATGAGACCCAGACATTCCAAAAAAGGCATGCCATATCCAAAGATCATCAGAAGCAACGACCTCCAAAATGAGAGTGGCCTTGTCACAATGGCCCTTGTACTGACCTTGCTTGTCATATGGGAAGTTCTTCCACGCCCAATGCATACAATCGATCGACCCTAACATACCTGGAAACCCTTTTTCCTCACCCATTGCAAGTAGGCGTGCAATGTCTGCTTCATTGGGATATCTGAGGTATTCTTCTCCAAAAATCTCATCCACTGCAGAAACAAACCTACGAAGGCTCTCAAGGGCAGTACTTTCGCTAATGCGCACGTACTCATCTGTCGCATCAGCTGGAACCCCGTATGTGAGCATACGCATTGCGGCAATGATCTTTTGGAAGCAACTCAATCCAAGTACTCCGGCCCCATTCCTTTTCTGCACAAAATAATCATCATGTGTTTCAACAACATTCATTATGCATACAAACAACTCCCTAGACATCCTGTACCTAAAAAAAGTCCATATATTAACAACCACAATGATATTTATGATCATAAAACAAATCAAATCGAAGTGAAAGAACAAAAACCTTTGACGGAACATTTCAAGAGGGTATGTTGGATTTTCGGCCAAATAATCTTTGAACATCCTCTCGTGTCCGGCTTCTCTATCGCGGTAAATAACCTTATGACCAGGGATGGAGCCGCCATGTTTCTTTTTGACATTGGAAAAGGCTTCGATAATTCCAGCAACCGATGCAATGAATGAGGCATCATCATCGGATGATGAATCATCCAATTGGTTTCGACAACGGGATCTCTTCCTAGGCATGATCCCTGAACAACAAGGGTTGTCGATTGGTCAGTGTCAAGTACAGTGCCATGACTGATTAATGTATTACTACCATTGATGCGATCGATTAAGGAACAACCATGAACTGATCGATACTAACCTTGTTTTGGGAAGAGCAGATCACATTTTCCCGGGGCAATGATCTTGACGGCGAGAACAAGTCCAATGGTGGAGAAGATGGTCGGCGCTGGGAGAGAGTAGATCACCGTTGGGGAGGAAGACCGGGCATAGTAGATCACCGTCGATATCTCTGGCGATGGGAGAGTCGCGGCGCTGGGCAGGGAGACGTCGCGGCGTTGGGAGAGAGAGGTCGCGGCGATGGGAATAGACGCGACAAGGAGGTCGATGGTCGTGTCCCACGCAAGTTCGATTGGAATTCCTACCTGGCGGGCCTTCTATTTTCAAATTTACCAAGTGGGGATACCAAATTGTTTGAGGGAGGCCTTTTTTTTCACTTGCCAAATAAAATACCAACTTGCTATAACTCAAGATATACCAAGTCATTTTTCCAAAGTTGTTGGAGATGCTCTTATGAGCTCAAATTTGTGTTCGTTTCGGTCTGGCCTGGAATCAAAACGGGCCTGGCTTGGATTGCTCCCCGCACAACACGGCCTGGATTGAATTCGGACCTCCTGAGCTCTGGAACGAAGTTGTTCGGTGACCGTGTAACAAGGAATTGTTGCAGGCCCGGAAGGAGTGACATGCCTGGATCCACTCGTTCCTGGGCTGGAATAAATCAGCTCCCGGATTGGATCCTGAGTAAACGAACGAGGCCTAAGGCCTTGTTTAGATGCAAAAATTTTACTAAATTTTTACTGTAGCATTTTCGTTGTTATTTGACAAACTTTGTCCAAATATGGACTACGTAGACTTCAAAGATTCGTCTCGACATGTACATACTAAAAGTACAATTAGTTATTTTTTTACCTATATTTAATGCTCCATGCATACGTCCAAACATTGATGTGATGGTTGATGTGATGGAAAATTTTAGGAAATTGGGGGAACTAAACAAGGCCTAAAACGAGTTGGACCTCTAGCTTAGCTCATGAAAAAAAATCAAACTGGCGTTGGCGGGACGCTGAGTATTGTGTCCAGCCCTAGGCTAAAGGTATACGGTGGTTTTCAGGAGTTGTTTGCCCCCTTTACAAGCTTCAGATTTTACATAAACATCCTTTGTCCTCGCCTAAAAAATGAGCAGTGTGCTGGCCGTGAAGTACACAGGGCGAGCCGAAAACCATCTATTTCGTGTGCCGAAGATGCAAATTTAAAAATATATTTTTTTAAAAAAAAGATGCAACTCATTACCATTTATACAAACAAAAAAAATCGGACTAGCTAGGTTCACCAAATGGCCGTCGTGCAAAGCTCAATTATGGACTGGGCCGGGACCGGGGACTATGGGCTCCCAAACAGGCCTAGGGTTTGGACAAACCTCTCCCTCCCTGTATTGTTGTTCAACGTTCTCCCCTCGTCTCGCCGCAACCGCAACCGCAACGAGCCAGTAGTGTCCCCCAGACCCCAGTTCCGTCTCCCCTCGCTCAAACTTCGCTCACCCCGTCACGCCGGCGCGTCGAAGCACCACTGCTTTCATTTCTGATCATCGTCGCCGCAGTCTCCAACCCGCAAACCCTCCTCCTCTATCGGATTTCCACCCGCTTCTACCTCGGCGCGGTGTAAGCCCCAATCCACACCAAGACTTTCCGCGATCATCTCGCCGCATTCTCCACCCCCAAAACCCTCCGCGCGCCTCCACCCACCCCCCGAATCTCTCCAGCAGTCTCCCCGGGGCGTCGAACATGGAAGCGCACTCGGCCGCAGCAGTGCGCAGCGGCGTCAAGGATGCGCTCAAGCTCGAGGATGGCGGCCGACATGTCGAAGCCCTACGCTGCGCCAAGCTCCTTGCCGCCAGGCACACTTCCTCCGCCATGGCCCGCAATCTGGTGGGTTATCTCCACAGACGGACGGCCGCCCGCGTCGGTGGCGGCGTCTTCTCCGAAAGCTACTATGAGGAGGCCCGCAGCGCGTATTTTGAGGGCTGCACGGCTGGCCCCGAATTGCATCGTGACAGCCGTCGCGCACGGGGAGGTGCTCGCGGATTGCCACCAATACTCCAAGGCCATGTCAGAGCTCAGCCGGGCAAATAGGATTGTAACGCCTGATGACCCGGCAGCTTACTATGCGGGGTCTGAGATCAAGAAATTTGGCTATCATAAGACAAACACCCAGAAGATGAGGATAGAGAATGCTAGAGGGATGCTCTTGGTGGTACTTGGTAAACTCAGAGATATGATAGACACTCAAGTTATTCGGAGGGAGGTGGATAAGGTTCTCAAGCTTAGCAGTAATGAAACAGTCCGTGCGCTTAATAGAGCAAAGCTTCTTGCCGAGGAGTGGCCGTTCTCTGGGCGTGCACACCTCCTAGCGGTGCACATTCAGCTACAACATGATTTTGTGATCAGACCAGGTGTCAGCAAGGCGGATATCTTCCGCCGTACAATGAGCGCAATGGATGTACTGGTGCAGAAATTCCCTAGTTCACTGGTCATTGCACTGCTTCAAGCTGTTTTGTTGGATGAATTGGATGATCCAACTGCAGTGACTAAATGTCGTGACGCACTTGCACTCGAAGAGGCAGATGACCCAATGCAACATGCCATACCTTATGATTGTTTCAAGGGCACAGATCGTGAGGAGAGAATAGCATCTGCAAAGTTAAAGATTAAAGCTCTGCATGACAAGATGATCCATGAAGCCAAAAAGTTTTGGGGTTCTTTTGCAATGAAGGACTGTGTCACTGATGTGAGGGTCAATGACTTGGCTCAGTACACTGAAACTTGCTTGGAGCAGCCACCCAATGCTATTTATAATGCTTGCAATTTCTTCAAGGAGCATCATCAATGGGATTTTATATATGTTGTCAACAAGCCTTGTGTCGATAGTAATTCTCTCCGGCTTGAATATAGAAAGGGTAAACGATATCAGAAGCTGGACAGTGTCCTAGGTGACAATGTCTATGAAATTACACCAATGCATAAATCCTCTCATCTTGATGTAATCAGCTTCATTCAAGACCCTTTGCAGTGCGATAGCTTCAAGTTACCCAATGTAGACTGTCTCCTTGATTCAATGCTATCACAAATATATGCTGAAACGGTGCTTGAAGGTGATATTATACTCATGAAGCTATTGAAAGAGTTTACCATATCAAAAGCTATACGACAAGAGTTGAGTGCCCTACCTGAAGATATCGAGAGCACCCAGGTTTGATGCCATTTTACACAACACGTCTTTCAATTCACCCTTTTTACCATCAAGTTGTGCGATAAACTAATTTGATTTTACTTGCAGTACAAAGAGTCATGCACTAAAATACAGAATTTGTGGGTTGATGCACTTCATGCCCTTTATTTTGACTATCGTGAAATTATCCTGCCACTCGTGCAGAAGTTCCAATGGGTATGTTAAAACATCTTTCTAGGCTTTTTGATATCTATGATTAACCTCCTTTTCTTTTTATCGCATTATGCTCGACTCATCTTATCAGCGCTTGGTTATATCAATTTGTTTCCTTGAGCACTTATTGTCAACATTGCAGGCACAGCTGAAAAAGTACATGGCTGAAGTAAACAAGGAGCGGGTTCTGAAGCAACCGTCAGTATTGTTCATCCTGGAAGCTTTCTGCTTTAAATGCTGGGAGAAAGGGCACGCAATCAGTGATTGTAAACTTTGCCTTCTCTGTGGTTGTGACTCGCATAGCACTTCAAACTGTCCAAGTACAAAAAATCCAATTCCAGTGCCACTAGTTGGTTGTGCTGAAGGAGGCCTAGGATTCTATGCGGCCAATCAACCTAGCACTCGACATGCCATTGGACTTATCACCGTGGAGAATGGTAGTGTAAGTGTTGACCAGTTAATCCAAGAGTTCCGTGACATGTTTTGCTGGGAGTGGAGATGGGCTGCGATGGAGCAGGATCAACAGGAATTCCATATGAAATTCCCCAATGTGGCTGCAATTGAGATGCTTGCTAACAAGTCTCCTTTCATTTTAAAAGAATCTGGGGCTTTAATCAGAGTCAGTAAGAAGGTGAGTATGGTTCGACCCAAGGGTAAGCTATCCCTAGTGTGGGTTGTAGTCAAAGGAGTACCTGATGAAAGAAAAGATCCAGAATGCCTTAGGGAGATCGGGTCCATGATCGGGCTTGTCAAACATATCGACATTCAGATGTTGGAGGAATATGACATAGTCAAGATGAAGGTCTATGTTAAAGACCATGACAAGATACCATGCTGTAAAGAGTATGTAGTAGATGGAGATATCTACTATATATATTTCTGTCTGGATTCTGTTATAGATCCTGGCTGCACTTATGGGAACTGTGACAACAAAATTGGAGGCAATGGTTACAGCAAAGATGAATGGAGCTATGCGGAGCTACCACATACTGAATCCATGGATGGAAGATCACAACTTCAGTCAAACTCGGCAAGAAGCATCTTTGCATTGACTGGTAAAGAGTGCAAGGAACCTCTTGGTTCTTGCAATCTGAAATTGGAAGGCCTGTGGGAGAGCAGTGTCAGTACAGAATTGAGCAACATGTCAGCACCTAGTGATGCTGGTAAACTTGTCCCAGGAGAGGCGGCAGACATTAAGACTAAAGGTCAAGACGAAGAAGCATTTGGTGAGAAGAAAATGACATTACAAGGGAAATATTATGAAAAAGGTGAACATATAACACTTTTTACCTCCCTGGATGATTTATGTTTTAATTTGTGTGAGTAAAACTATGGGTTGAAAATTGAGATAGGGTATTGTAACTGATGCTTCTAAATTTTAGATTTCTTTTAAGAAAATATGATAATTGCTTTATATAAATGTGTCTATATGTGATAGGGTGAAGTAGAAATATGTTATCATGTGATGAAAATTCCTTGCTGCTGAACATCCCGGAACCCTAAACCCTAAAGCCGTGTTGTCAAGTCTGTTCCTGGGAACCTTAAAAAGGGCCTAAACTCTCTCATCATCTTGGTGAACATGGGAGATCTGGAAGCACAGAAACTCAGTTGTGTTCGAGGGGGTGAGGCCAAGTGTACAGATGCTGTTACAGCAGGTGTCTAACGAATGTGTGATATGGTGTTCGGCAGGAGCCTCTAAGCTCATGGAGCTCCTAGCTAGGTCGTCCCAACAGGACGTTTGAGTTGTGTGTGCTTTTCTGGTCGTGGTCTTGTTTTTTGCTTTCATAGTTTTTCAGGTTGATGTGCTTTTGTACCAAGTGTGGGGTTTTTTTTCTAAGCCCCGACACTCACCCCCTTTTACTCTTGCTTAAATGAAATGACACGCTGTCCTCCTGCGTAATTTGAGAAATTTTTTGGATTGTTCTAACAGCATTGCTTTATGGCACAACAAAACCAACAGGTGAATCTGTCCAGACACAGCATCAAGTTCGACCTTCTGTGCTGTACGGGTCCGGTAGGCTGCGCATGCCATCCTCAGTAACAGGAAAAACACCACTGCCATTTAAAGAATACGTAATACTTCTAATCTTATGATCATCTGAGTTGCTTTTTATATATTCTACAGAACTAGTTCAGACTTCTGCATCATACATGCATATGCTACATATGGATGTTTCATAGTGGATGTATGTCACAGATTGTCTTGGGAGAAGTAGTCCCGGAAGATCAGGTGAATCTGTTTGCTTATTACTGCAAAGCTGCTGAACGATGCCGGAATACACATACAATATGCCATTGTTGCTCAACTGAAGGTGTCGCAGACTTGGCAATAAAGATATCAAAGGTAATTAGTATAAAATTTCAGTGGTAATTTGCTCGTTGCTATGGGTTATGCTGATGTACTTTTCATAGAAAACTCACAGCTACATCTTTACTTACCCTTCTATTCTGTATCCACTTTCATTGCAGATTGAAGAGCATGTCAAGGAACACCATAAACATGCTGAATCATATGAATGCGAGGAGTGCCACACCAGGGCGCGTACTTGTGCAGATATTCGCCGGCATTACCATTTCGCACACTACCTACCTAAGGGCTGGTGGAAGGCCCACATTCCTACTGATGATGAGTAGTGGAAGGCCGACATTATGAGTTGAACAGTGCTGTTGTCTCTTTTGCAGATTGTGAAGACTTGTATGCCTAGTATGTCGGATTGAAAGTTAACGCACCTCGTGTCTTTTCTTTTCTTTTTGCAACTGGTTCTATCGGTGCCGTCCGTACTTGCTGTTGCCTTGTCATCTTCCCCTGGGACTGTATGTGCTTGTGTTGTTTGCCAAACCTGGAGTGGTATGGCTGTTGCAGTTTTGCAGCCGAATTGGGATGGGCGGGCGGGAACGCTGGATGTTGGTTTGTGGAGAGGATCTGGGTGATTGGCATTTGGTTCGGGTGTAACCGGCCAACTGAATTTGGTGGGATCCTGTAGTGGAGAGGTTCACACTTAACACGTGATTGTGATTTGTGAGTCCGCCGGCGTACCGTGGCTGACGCCTGCATTTTCTGACGAAAAGGATAATCCCGTGTTGTTTCCCACTGAAAAAAATCACTAATCCAGTCCACCGCGAATTCTTCATCCCCTGGTCTTTCTTTCACTCTTCCAACTAGAGATTCCCCTAGTCTTTCTTTCCCTCTTCTAACTAGAGATGGTAAAGGGTCCTAATTTAGCTTATCACATTTAAGGATCAGACTTAATAAAGATTCGATCATAACACTGTATGATTTTAAGTTAAAATTAGAAAGGATCCATTGCCACCTCTTTCCACTGGAGTTCCATTGGATCAGCTTTGTAAGTCGGATAGTGGGTCGCCAGTCACGCTAATGGATCGACTTATATCGTACTGGAGGCTGCGCTTCCTCTGCATGCATCCATGCAAATAGGTGGACTAAAACTATTGGCGTTGAGAAAATGAAGGGGTGTCTGTGGCGCATGCATCCGTGCAACCATTGGTGGAAGTAACTCCTCGTTTGCATTAGCACAACCATCAACCTGGCAGCTGCAATTTTTTTTGCTAGTGGCGCATTAACACGGTGCATGGATCGATGAGGCAGGGCCATTAGCGTCCACAAAACTTAGAACAACGTTTTTTTGCATACTCGTGTATAGGTCCATCATCCTCATCCTGTACCCACTTAGCCTGACGTGACAGTAAAGCTCGATTTAGACGTATCAAGCTAGTCTATAACACCCTAGTTTTAAAATTTATTAGAATTTAGTTTAGATTTTAGCTAAATAATAGTGGAGGAAAATAATTCAAAGCCTGGCAGTCGCAATTTTTTTGCTAGTGGCGCATTAATTCACGGTGCATGGATCGATGAGGCAGGGGCATTAGCGTCCACACAACTTAGAACGACGTTTTTTTGCATACTCGCGTATAGGTCCATCATCCTCATCCTGTACCCACTCAACCTGACGTGGCAGTGAAGCTCGATTTAGACGTATCAAGCTAACCTGTAACACCCTAGTTTTAAAATTTTAAAATTTATTAGAATTTAGTTTAGATTTTAGCCAAATAATAGTGGAGGAAAATAATAATCTATAAATTAAACAAATATTCTTGTTGCATTCATGCCGCTTGCATTTCTTTTATTGGGTGAAGAAGATTTTAGTAAATTTTGATTTTAAGGCGAGTCAATTTTTGCCCTATTTATAAAATAAATACACTATTTACAAAATATTATGAAAACAAACTCAACTTTTATTTTTAAAATCTCAGAAAATATTTTTAAAAGTTTGACAAATTTTATTTGAGTTAAAATAGGTTAGATTTTTTTAATTTCAAAACAACTTGTAAAGGAAAATGAGAAAGAGAAAAGAAAAGAAAAAAGAAAATGGCCTCGCTCTCTCTCCCTCTCCCTGTCCCACACCTCCACTCCCTCTCCTTTCCCTCAGACCGAAGCCTAGCTCGAGCGCCCTCAACTTGGGCCTGGCCAGCTCCCCTTCCCGCCTCTTCTTTCCCAACGTGGGCCGAGTCTGTTCTCTTTTGCTGCATCCTGCGAACGCAGCAGGCTGCCTGCGTTCCTCCCTCTTTCACTTTCAGGTGTGCCCACTGAAAATCCTAGTTTAATTTTGGTTAATTGATGAAACATACTTAGACTAATCACATAGCTAAGCATGTGTGTAGCTAATGAGATGGATTTAGGTCAAGTCAAATGATAGAGCTAGTAAGGTGGCAACCATGGTGATGGTGATGACTACAAGTTGATTATGTTCAAGTGCTCTACATTTGGTGAAATGGAAAAGAGTAGAGAAGTAAAGAAAAGAGGAGAAGCAAAGAGTTCCGAAGGCAAAGGTATAACCTATAGAGCTCTTTGGTTTGGTGATCAAGAGTGCGATCACATTTACAATAGATAGTCGTACTATCAAGAGGAGATAATTCAGGAGATAATTCACGGCTTACGCGATGTTCAAGTGCTACTAGGTGATTCACTAACATGTCGATGCATTAGACCTAGTGTGTGACTAACACAACCCTTGAAAAATGCTTTTAAAAAATACTAACACACGTGCACAATTGGTGAAACACTTTGGTGTTGGCACATGGAAGCAAGGGTGAAAGTTAGAAATTGAGAGGTGTTGTCCTAGGGGCATCGGATGCACCCTGCAGGCGCATCGGATACGTCCGATGGCAAACCCTAGGTGTTGGTTGTAGCTCAACCAACATTAAACGCCGCACCGGACATGCAGGTGGAACTGTGCGCACGTCCGATGCAGGCGACGTTGTAAGGAAAATAGACCTCGGCCCATTTAATTTTAGATTTTGGTGTTTGATGATCAACATAACCAAATTATACTAATGTGTTTGCAAGTATTTGTTTTGTAGTCCAATAGGGTGCAAACGTGACTTGAACAAAGGCAATATGGTGATCAAATGATCAACACCTCAAGAAAGAGCCTACAAGATGTATTGAAGGCTTACAAAGATCAAGCAAAGTTCAAGAGACAAGAAACAGAGGCCCAAACAACGCAAACAAAGTTGAGCCGCTCAAGCTGAGACAAGAGCTAATTAAATTGGAACTGTCTCATGATTTCAGATCTGCTCAAACTAGCATGACACTAGCATAAAACTGTAGAGCTTTTTATTAGCTTTCTAAAAAGTCCAAGATCATCAAAATCGGAGATAGGAGTTAAAAGTTATCACCAAAATACGTAAGCTTGTCTCGCTGGAAAAGGAGCATAAGACGTTCCGATGCCGAAGCATAGGACGCTTCGATGCAGAGTCTGATGCTCACTAAAATTAACCCGGAATGAACAGTGTTATAGGCGAGTCCGATGCAGCGTCCGATGTCTCTACTGTAGCATCTGATGCTCCCAGAAAACAGGTATAACTGCTAGTTTTCCAACGACTATTCAATATGAGCATAGGACGCATCAGATGTCTTTACTGTAGCGTCCGATCCTCTACAGAAAGGTTGTTTTTAGCCTCCAACGGCTCTATTTGCTTGGGGCCTATATATACCACCTTTAACCGACCAAATGAGGTGTGGACGAGTAAGGAAACATACCAAGGGTGTTGCTACACCATCTTAGTGCCTCCATATGCATAGTGCTTAGTGATTCATATGGTGATTAGTGTAGGTGCTTTGCGAAGTGCTTTAGGCTAGTTAGACCAACGCTCTTGCGCTTGCTCTAGGTTTAGGCCTAGTGTTTAGTGAGGTTTGCATACATCTTGTTACTTGGTGCTTGCGCGCATCGTTGTTGTACATCAGAGGGGCTTGTAATCTTGCAAGACCACACCAACCGCGTTTGTGGTGTGGCTGCCACCGTGTACCGAAGTGAACAAGGCCCGTAGCGGTTCGGTCGGAAGCTTGATAGTGGAGACGGCGGGGAGCATCCGGGAGAGGCTTGCTGGAAGGCACGTCGGATACCCACTTGGGGAAGGCCCGAGGCTATCCACTGAGTTACTCGACAGGGAGCTTGGCCCTTGCAAGGAATTCCTTGCGAGGGGCTCCAACAAGGACTAGGGGGAATCTTGCATGCTTCTCGATACTTTGGTAAAAATCCAAATCATTGACGGGAGTTTGCATCTCTACCTTGCTCTTTAACTTCCGCATTCTTTAACTTCCACATTTACCTTGCTACTTTGGTTATGTGCTTTACTTTTCGTAGCTTAGCTGATAGGTGTTGGCACTCCTTAGTGTCACCACCGTAATGACAATGGCGCTAGGAGTGTTCATGGTATTTAATTAACTTGCTACTTGAACGACATTAGCCGAAGTGATTAAGCCGTTATCTTGTAGCATGTAGAACTAGGATGTGATCCTAGCTATGATGATGCAAAAGATATGCTAGCTATTCAATATTAAATCAGGCTAAAGAATAAAGATAGAATTAAAGAGTATCCGCAAGCGCACAAATAATTATATCATTGTAGCATTTTACCAGGAGTAATCCAAGTATCGTTATTTATATTTTTACCGTAGGGAAGAGAGTATAAGAACATTGAGCCGTGAGTACATTTTATTTGTATTTTCATAATCATGCATCTCAAAGGAATTAAGCTTTTGCATGACATGATGATATCATTCCTCACGCTCACTCTTGGTTCCCTCATGGAGCGCACAAATATCCGTCCATAGCTCATGGGCGTCTTTGTGGTTCCGGACGAGATTGAACAAATCCTTGCAAATGCCTCTAAAGATGATATTTTTGGCCTTTGCATTCCACTTTTCATTTTTCTCCTCATGTGGAGTAAGATGAGTGGTGTCTTTTGGTTTAGGGAAACCATTGATCGCGGCATTGCGGCATTTAACATCTACCGTTTCTAGGTACGACTCCATATAGATTTTCCAATATGGAAAGTCATCTCCCTCGAACATGGGAGGTGGTCCATCACCTCCGGACATCTTAACTCTAGGCGGTTAAGCCTAAATCGAGAGCATTCGGCTCTGATAACAATTGAAAGGATCAAGATACCCAAGAGGGGGATAAATTGAGCTTTTCTAAAACTTTTTGCAATAATTAAATCCTATCAAGCCCAATTAACCCCTTTGTGCCTACTTGTGTGTTTTTCTAAACTCTACCGCACAAAAGACTACACCTATTCCATTCCTACTCTAGCATGGCAATTCAACAATGAAGAGACAACAAGTAAATTACGAAATTAAATTGCTCAAATGTAAATGTGTATGTAAAGAGAGTAAGAAGGACTCCACAGTCTTTTCCCAAGGTATCGAGGTGTCGGCACACCCCCTAGTCCTCGTTGGAGCACCCGCACAAGGGTATCGCTCCCCCTTGATCCACGCAAGGATCAAGTGCTCACTATGAGCTGATTCTTCGCCACTCCAGCCTGGTGAATCGCTCGCTACCGGTCACAACTTGGCTTGGGTCATCCACAAGGCCTCCGAATGATCACCAAGCTCTTCATCGCCACCAAGCCATCTAGGTGATGCCGATCACCAAGAGTAACAAGCAAGAACTCTCACTTGACTAACGCAAGGCTAATGAGATGGGTGGATGCACACTTGCTACTCTTTCTTCACTAACGAGGTGTTTGATCACTCAATTATCAAATCTCTCAATCTCACTAGCCTCTTGCACTCGCTTGCAATCACGTGTTTGTTATCCTTTCAAATGAGTAAGAGTAACAACATGAATGAGGTGAAGGCATATGTTTCGCCAGAAAAATCGCTTTGCGGGATCTCTCTGTGTTTCATGGGGCGTACTATTTAGTACTAATATGCGCAGGCGTGCACTACAAGAATCTTGTTGATCCATGACGGTTTTCTGGTGACGGTTTCTGAAATCGTCATCGCATAGTGAATCTATGACATCCTTATGACGGTTTCAGAATCAGGTATTTGCTCTGTGACGACCTGAACCGTCATCGTCTATGTACTTGTCTGTGTATTTGTCTATGCCAGTATACATCCGTATACAAAATAAAGTAAATGTGCAATAAAACACAAGGAACATTGGAGAAATACAAAGTACAATTTCCCACTTTAATATATATATGCGCCGAGTTCCATCTGACAATCAGAGGATTGTGTGGCTTCTGGTTCCTGGGGCCTCTAGAGGCCTCCAGTTAATTACATCTACAGCGTTGGGCCGCAGATTAAGCTATGCCGATGGTCATCATTATCGTCTCCAAATAAATAAGAGTTGTCTCCGAGTATATGCATAAGCGCAAATATGCGAAAATGGTGAAGTGCTAGAGCCTCGTCGGCCTCTAGCAAAGGTATCCGGCCTCGTCGTGTGGATCCTATAATGAAGTCAAGTGTTTGGCCTCGTCGGTCGCGAACAAATAATTCCGGCCTCGTCGGTCGCGGAAAAGAAACGTCCCAGCCTCGTTAGTCAGGGGAAGAAAATGACTTCATATAGATCACCGGCCTTGACGGTGCGGAAGGTGATGTGGTAACGGTGAGACTTGTGCTCATGCAGTACTTAGGAGATTTCTCATTTGTGTAAACTTCTGAGATCATTGGCGTGACACTTAGTCGGCTCGCCAATTTATATACATGCATGTCGACTCGAGCGCTTTGTCATGACTTAGAAATATTTGTGGGTGTTGAACCCAAATAGATGTCGAGCTTATCGGAACGGAGCCCGTAGCTTGCAAGAGATCAGTAAATATTGGGCCGTCAACGGGCTAAACAATATTGTCGAGCCAGATTATGACTTATGCACATGTAACTCGCCCACGTGTACAAGTTTGCATGCCTGGTGCTGTAGACTACTCTTGCTTTTCTATTTAATTCCTTGATGTATATATACTGTATGTGTACATGTATGTCGGGCTGCTACCGGGCCGGAGAGCCCATCGGCATATGCCCGTTGTGGGCTGTTCTTGATCACCAGAGGCATCGCCAAGCCCATGGCTGTCGCCGGGCTGCTGCGCGCGCCGTCATGCTTACTGCTTCGGCCATCGCTGGACTCACTGTTGATGCATGGGCATGTGAGCGCTGAAACGAAGTGCTGGCCGAGCTGCCATTTCTGCAGCGTGGCCACGTCCATCGGGCGTATGCCATATACCAAGCCGCTGGGCCGGTTCATAACCTACCCAGTTAGCATCAGGCTTTCTTATTATATACATATAGTTGCAAACAGACGTAAACAAACTTGCATGATACTGTAGCCTCTTTTCTTGCTATGTATACACTTGTATATAGACTTAGTTAGCCTCTAGTGCCTGGGCCAACAAGCTAGTCTGGGCTTGCTGATGTGGAGAGGTGTTGCCGGGCCGCACCATGCCGCCGCCGCGCGCGGTGGCCATTCCGGCCATCAGCAGACTCACTATTGACTGCTCGCGTTCGGGCGCCGTATTTGTCGGGGCCGTGCATCATCATGCCATTATGGCTGCCGGCCGTTTCTCGGCCAGGTTGCCGCGGTCGTCGTGGATATGCGTGCCTTGCCAAGCAGTGTTGCACGAACGTCTTTGCTTGTCTCGGACTGTCGTGGACGTGCCGGGCGTAGTCATCGCCACGGGAAAACATGCATGCTCGCCGGGCTGCTGCGGCGCATTACCACATCTGCAGTAGATGGCCCGCGTCTCTTGGTGTGGTGGCCGCCACCGGCACCGTCACTGAGCTGCGAGACGTGTCGTCTTGGCATGGATCTATACGCCACAGACAAGCAAAGAATGAGAATGAAAATCAAAAGACATAAAGAACCTCACCCTCGGCATGAGCAGCCATCATGATGTTAGGCGGCGGCGAGGTGATTCAGTGGCGTTGACGTTGAGATGGACCCGGCAAAACGTCGGGTTCGCAAGACAGCTGCCCGTGCTCCGGCGTGGTTGGCGGCTGCTCTCCGACGGCGTGCAGATGTGTGTGCAGCCTGGCGGCAGTGTGCTGAAGATGGGTCTGTGCGTGTGTATATATGTGAATGGCAGCAGGGCAGCGGCGTGCTGGTGCTTTGCCGCCTCCTCCACCTGAGAAGAGAGAGTTGGCCTCCTTTTATAGGCCAACGTTAGGGTTGATGAGGGCCAGCTGAGGGATGAGCGCCGCCTCTGTTCTGTTCTGTTCTGTTAGGGTGTGTTTGGTTAACGGACGAGGCTTGTATCGTATCCGTATTTTAGAAAAGAAGGTGTTTGGTGAGGTTGTATGAGCGGATGCAGAAAAATTGAGATGCTGTTTGGCTGGGTGCATGAGCGGATGCAATCTGTCTAATTTGTGAGACTGACACGTGGGTCCGTCACACTCATCCTGCATCCGCTCAGACTGGCCCGGCAATGAAGCTCAATTTGGGCGTATCTCACCAGCCTGTATCCACTCATGCAATTGCATCCGCTCGTGCAGGCATGCAGCCAACCAAACAGTCTTCTCGTTCAGATTTATACGGCTCTGCTCATGCAGGATGGGTTTATACGTCCGGCTCCCGTTCATTCCTGACCACGCAGCTGGTCGGTTTTGTTTGAATTTGAAAATTACATCACGTGTCTACAGAGTTATCCATCCCGTGGATTATCTTGCTGCGAGGTGCACAAGAGTTTGGCCTGCATCTCATCACTGATCGGTGGGGCCAATTCGAGGATTAGCAGTTAGCACAACTAACACAGCAAGTGCCTCTGTCATGCTTGTATTTAATTCAATCATATCGGTGCTCTCCAGAAGGTTCTGCATTCTGGACGTAGTGATGTGCTGCCGATCGACTCTACTTGGTGCATGGTGATGGGCAAGTCAAAAATATGTGCCGCAACAATCTTGTATTCATACACGTACATGCATGATTGGTCTCGCGTACACATAGCTTTCTTTGCGGAGAGATTAATTAGCTTTTGTATACCCCGTATATATAGTACACGTGCATGTACTTTAATATCATATAAATTGGGTTTATTTAGCAACACTAATTATTTTATTCAAAAATTCATTATGGGCATGGTGAGAAAGAGCATCTGGACCGCCCATGCATGAGCTATACATACGAGCCCATAATTAGAACCAGTGACTGTTGATGGCCAGTACTAATCAGCTCAAGTAATCTTCACTACCCGGCCTTGCATGCTAGCACAAACGAGACAAAATAATATGCACATTCTTATGTCACAGCGATTGTATATTTGTACATGTCTTTGTGCATGTATACGTCAGGCAATGAGCTTGATTAGCAAATGCACAAATTATTTTATTTAAAAGATCATCATGGGTCTGGAAGTCTCAGCGACCCACACACGAGAGACTGAGAGAGCACTTGGATGGGCCATGCATGAGCCCAATATTGTTAATCAGCCCTTTTGTGGTAATTGATGGTTATTTGGCAACTCGTAATGCTATTTTAGCCCAAATATTTATATCTCACATATTTCATAGGCATTATGTCATTCTCAAATTATTTATAGGCGCGCCTCATTCGACTCGTGCTAAATAGGCTATATAATATTATAATATGTCAAAAATCCATCTTACAACATATTTATACCCCCAACTCAAAATATGCATGAAGGGGTACAACTAGCCAGTTACACACTGACCGGACAAACATGTCGGGGTGACCAAACGCGTCTGGTCAGTGCCCAACGGTTAGCTGACGCCAGCTCTGCCACATATACGGAGTGCTGACCGGACTCTGACATGCGTCCGATCACTACTGACCGGACACGTCCGATCAAATTTTCCCCTCTCTAGAACCTCTGTGTTCCTTCCTGATCGCACAAATGGAACTCAACATCCGGTCATTTCCTTGCAGACCTGACGCATCCGATTGCGCCTCTGTAGCAGCGTCCGGTCACAACCGAACCCTAACTACAGTGAGTTGAACTAACCGGACGCACTGCCCCAACGTCCGGTCAATATCAACTCAGCGCGATCACTATTTCAAGCCCTAAACGACTCTGGATCGCGACGCTTTCTTCACGGACTTTCTTCCTCATGATCTTTGGGACCTTTCTAAGCTACCTAGGGCTTTGGTTAACAAGTGTGCACCACACCTAACTCAAAAGACTTACCTATGTCAAGCTACCCATTCAAACTCTCCTTAACAATACGGCCAAAGGAAAAACAAAGTCCTAAACTACTCTAAGTATCTTCCAACACCATGTGACACTTAGAACTAGCCTATCACCATCTTCGCCGTCCATCCTTTGAAAACCGAAATAAAATCCAACAATAAGGGGACATGAATACCATTGTGCCCAATTGAAAGGTCCTAAATGGCTAGAGGGGGGTGAATAGCCTAATAAAATTTCTACAAAACACTTAGAGAAACTAATTAGTCAATTAGAAAGCGAAGCTTTTTGCTCTAGCTCTACCAAGTGTTGCAAGCCACCTATCCAAGCAATTCTAGTGTATTATAATCACTATGGCACACAAAAGCTATGGCACTACTCTCTAAACTAGTGAGCTAGCAAGAAATAATTACTTCGAACTAGAGAGTTTCTTCTAACAACAACTATCACTACACAAGAAAGAATGAAAGTAAATACAAGTGACAGAGATTGTTACCGCCGCCGGCAAGAGACAATCAATCACTATATGAATTCCAATTAACACCGGGAGATATCCAATGAGACAAAACACACACAAGTTTTCTCCCCAGGTTCACGTGCTTGCCGGCACGCTACTCCCCGTTGTGTCGATCACACACTTGGTGGTTCGACGGCTAATAGGTGTTTCACAAACCTAGCTCAACAAATGAGCGCCGCAAGAACCCACTCACAAAGTGAGGGTAGCTCAATGACACGAGCAATCCACTAGAGTACCTTTTGCGATCTCCCGCGGGGACAAGGTCAAGAATCCCTTACAAGAACTTGATTAGGGGCGGATACAATCACCAAATCCCCTCACCAATCATCAAATCACCAATCATCTAGGTGACGGCAATCACCAAGAGTAATAAGAAATCAACAATCACAATCACCACCTAGTGCCACCAAATGGAATCACAAATGCACAACACTAGGGTTTCCCCCCAAATCCTCTCATGAATGAGCACCAAGCATGGAGAGGGAGAGGAGAGGGAGGAGATGCTCTTGAAGCTCTCAAAATCAACACTAGAACTCAATCTCTCACTTGAATGGAGCACAAATCCTTGGGAGTGAGAGAGGAGAGGGAGAGAGCTTGTTCTTCCTTTAGGGTTTGAAAATGAACAATGGGGAAGAAGAATGAGCAAGGGTAATGAAGAAAATGAGCACAACACACCTAAATAGCAACCAGCCAAACCTCATGACCGTTGAGCTGGATCTGAGTTGAACCAGATATTCCGGGTAGGGACAAGAAAATATCCGAGAAGCTGGAATATCCGGTTAGGGACGAGAATAATTCCGAGCAAGGCCTTGCTGTTTGGAAAGAGCTGAGTTTTGAAAAACAGCTGGAATATTTGGGTAGGGGCACAAAAATATCCGGCTGGAGGTTCTCTGTTTTTTTAGACGAAAGAAGAATTATATTAAAATATAGCTGGGTACATCATCACATTACAAGTATTCTGGAAAAAACATATATCCAGAAACTGATTTTCATCTATATTGCACCCGCACTGTGAATAGCTCAAACTCTCAAATCCAAACCTATTTGACGCTTCATATGGATGACTGCACAGACAAATACTCGGCAACAATTGTTTTAGGCCAGACAATAAATGCCCAACGGATGGCCAACATTCCTGCAGGTGGAGTTGAGAAACTTCTTCTTTCTTGTGTCTTCCTTCTTCTTCTTTCTGCCACCGAAGAGTGAAGAAGACTGATCTGAAACTTATTCTCCCTAGTCCTTCATTGTGGCCAGATCTAACCACAACAAAACAGAGAAAAGTCCGGAGAAAATTATTCCATGACAACGACATCATCTCCGCCTTGATGCCGTCATCCGGAAACAAAAATCTCCATGTCGTCATGCTGGTGAAGATGCTGACACCGAAGTTGTCTTCATCTTCAACGAAGCCGCCATGGAGAAGACAATTCCATCCATCCCCTACTCCATCGCCGAAGAGGAGAAGAAGGAGATAAATCCCTAATACCACAATACTTGGCATGGAGAGACTCAAACTCTAAAAAAATTTAATTTATTGGGAAAAAGTATAAAAAACGATGGATCCCCACTCTCTCCAACCTCCGGCGTAGACCGGAGGGAGGAGAGAGGGGGACCAGCGGAGGAAGGCGGCGGCGCGAAGGAGCGACGGGCGGCGGCGGCGGCGGGGAGCGGGTCGTCGAGTCGAGGCAAAAAAAAGCCCGCTTCGCTACGCTGGAGGTTCTCTTTTAGTGTAGTTGCTATTCTTCTCTTCTCTCTTTTTTCTTTCAAGTGCTATTTCTTCTAAAAAGAATCAAAAGAAATTTAGCACAAGAGATAGCACTTTCACAAAGATTCTTAGGGTTAATCTCACCACGTCGCTAAGTGCTTAATTATATGCAAATGAGACTCACACTTAGTGGCACTAGATAACCATTGTAATTAAAGATTTCCCCTCTTTATAGTACGGTTATTTATCCTAAACCCGATCACACACTCTATTGCGTCTTGATCGGTAAAACAAATGCCCTATTTTATACCTTTGCCTTGAGCCCATAGGGTTTTGGTTTTCTCTTTCTTCTTTTCCAAATGTGGAGAAATGTATTATCAATTTGGCCATCACCATCACATTTGAGTGTCATCTAGCTCCACCTTGGTGTGAACCAACCTATCTCATATATCACTTGGACCAAGAGGTTAGTTCACTTAGGTTTCATCAATTATCCAAAACCAAACTAGGGTTTTCACCAATCGATCATCATTATCATGACCTAACTCAACTGTTTCTGCAAAACACACGTTAGTCACAATAATCTTACATTATCATTAATCACTGAAACTCACTAGGAGGCCTAGATGCTTTTAACTTTCACTGGAACTGAATTTAAGTTTCCATATTGTGAACTACTTCAGATCGAAATAAGTTTCCATAGCAACTCGTTGTCAATTCCCTCATCTCTTGCTCATCCTCAGTAAACTCCCCATCAGCTCTTTTCAGTTTGGTAATTAAATTTCTTTTCTGTCTGTGACTTGCCCGTAAATGAAAGAAACGGGTGTTCCTATCACCTTCTGCTAGCCACATCAATCTGTACCACTACCGCCATAAAATCTCCTCCCGATGATTTAATTCCATAATACGTTCTTTGATTTTTAGCTCAGCATGAGATGGTCCAACTCTGTGCGGGTCTGATTGCAACCTCTCCAACTCGGCTGCTAAATTGCAAAGCTCCCAGCGCACATTACCGAAGGACAATCGCTCCCAATTCTGCAACTGGCCGCTAACATCCTTCAGCTTGCGCTGTAAATCAGGCATAGTTGACGACTCTGGCCGCCTCCATGCCTCCACCAATGTGGGTGAAAAATCTTCATGGGTTTCTCACATGACCTCATACTTGAAGTTCTTCTTTTTCATGCTTCTAGACTCATCCGATCTCCAAGTCAGATTAATTGGGCCATGGTCCGAAGCAGCTAATGTAAGATGTCGAGCCTTGACAAGAGGATAACGCATAGACCAGTCTGCAGTGGCCAGCGCTCTATCCAAACGAACCCGACAGAACGATCCATCGGTAACCTTCTTTTTATATGTCCACTTTCTTCCTTCAAATCCTAACTCTGCCAAACCGCAAACATCAATTGCTTCTCTGAAGCCCTCCATTTGGGCATTACTTCGCTCTTGCACACCAACATGTTCAGATCCATCGAGAACCTCATTGAAATCACCAATACATACCCAGGGAAGAGGAGACAAGGATTTGATGAATTTTAGTAAATCTCACGTCTTATAACTCTCACTGGTCCTTGCTTCCTCATACACACAAGTTAATCTCCATGGCTCTAGGTCAGCCTCTTGAACAATGACGTCAATATGATACTGTGAGTAGGGTAAAATCTGAATATTAATATTATTTTTCCAAAAAATCCCAAGGCCACCACAACGGCCCAAACTGCTTACAGCAAAAGCAAAATCAAAACCTAATGTGGTTTTCAGTTGCCCAACCCTCACCTTGTGTACTTGAGTCTCCTGGACACAAATTACAAAAGGGGCAACTCGCCTCGTCAAATCGCAAAGCTCTTTTACTATCGCGGTGTTGCCAAGTCCACGACAGTTCCAGCTTAGACAACTCATTTGGAATGACGGCACTCCTTGAGGGAGCCCGCCCCTTGAATGTCCTTTGCACATGTCGCTTTCTTCTCCATCATCTTTTTTGCACGCTTGGTTTCCCTTGGTGATTTATATTCTAGCAGTGATGGGGGAACTGGCGCTTCAGCATCCATCACCAACTGCTTACGAGCCCCAACAGGCGCTCCCCCCATGCCTACATGTGCATCTGTCTTGACTGGGCTCGATGCCGTGTTATCTAGCTCCCTGCCCTCCTTGTTATTATCATTAACTTCCGTCGAGGTCTGTTTCCTAGAACCTGATTCAGACGTTGTAGCTGCGGCCTTCGCTTTCCACATGGGACCACGCTCACCGCCCTGACCACGTCCACATGCTGATATGATACCCCCACGTCCAGCGTCGTCCCTTGGCAACTCCCAATCCCCTGACGTTGAGGGCGTTGAGGAACAGATCCTTGGCATGCCAGGATATATTCTGCATCCGCCACCATCCACGATCCAAACTGAACATCCTTCTCCATATACTCCCCAGTGCCGCACTCCAGATGAACGTGTCCCATCAGCCCGCAATTAGCGCAAAACCGAGGGAGCTTCTCATACTTCACTTGGAGCAAAATCTTGGGCTATCCCTCGGGAGCAAGGGTCACTACCCTAATTAGGGGTTTTGCAGCAACAAGCTTCACCCGAATTCGATGGAAGTCACCAGTCCGCGATGCAATTGCTTTCATCTCGATCCCCTGTACCTCCCCCACCTTTGCAGCAAGTTGTTTCACAATGGCTTCAGTGCAAAAAAGGTGAGAGATCTTGTGAATTTGAATCCAACCAAGCACCTTGCTTGGGATCACCCTACGAATCATTGTCGATCTGGCGAACTCCTCAAGCATCAATACGTATCCCCTAAAAATCCAAGGGCCATCCTCCATAATACACTTCCAATCTCCCAAGCAGAACGAAATCCAAGGGTCATCCTCCATAATACGCTTCCAATCTCCCAAGCAGAACGCCTGGACGATGAACAGATTTTTTTTGATTGGCCGGAAGGTCACTTCCCTGGCTGGATTCCACGCTGATCGCATAGTCGACACCAGCGAGGTCACACTGAACTCCTTCGCGGTGAGGAGTTTTGCCACCGCCATCCACTTCACCGCTGGTAGTTTCTCCCGGTCTTTTTTTGCCAGCACCACGCCATCCTTCTCCTCTTCACTCAAACGTAGCATCTTGAGCAGCTCATCCACCTCCATCTCAGACCTCTTCTCCCCAGCTCCACCGCCATGGATCCAACCTCCACACAGACCATGCGTGAGACCACCCAGGAACGATGCGCCAAGGCCGGGTAGTTGAACAAGGTCAACCCCTTGGTCAGCCCGAACACACTGCCCGTGAGGAGCTCACGTGATCGATGGGAGGAGGTCGGAATCCATCGCCGCTGATAATCGCCGCTGAGGTCACCTAACCCTAGGAAAATCCCAGGTCCGTCAAGCTTTTACGAGTTACCTGACTTAGGTGTTGTTTAGTTTTAGGAAATATTTGGAAATTATACTGTAGCACTTTCATTGTTATTTGAAAAACTTTGTCCAAACATGAGCTAACTAGGCTCAAAAGATTCGTCTCGACATGCACATGCTAAAAGTACAATTAATTATTTTTTACCTATATTTAATGTTCTATGTATACAACTAAAGATTGATGTGACGGAGAATCTAGAAATATTTGGGGGAAGTTGGGGAAACTAAACAGAGGCCTTAGCTGTTTTCGCTTTGCTACGTTTAGTGGTTGAGGAGTACACCGCTAACTTAAAACTATGCTGTAAAATGATTGTTGGTCTTTTGAGATAATTGAAAGGCCGGGGCGGAGGGCCTTAAACTCTAAAAAAACAAAGGTCAAAGCATCGAAAAGGAGATGTTCTGTGTCAGTTGCTCATAAGCAAAAACCAAAAACAATTACAGGGATTCTTTTCATCTAAAGGTACCATGTTCGTAAATCATAACATGAGCTGCACCGTTCCATCCATATCTGATCTCATATCAATCACTTGAATTTGAAACACAATTAGTAAACATGAAACAATTTTGATTTGGGTCGAGGTATCGGTAGGATATGGACAAACTTGTTACTGGTAGCCGGTCAATGTACAGAGAGTATCATTTTTACTGTCCTCAACTGTCCAGTTGACTTTGTGGTGGCACAATATAAGATGTAACGCATATATATAGGGATCGATTCCTGAAACAAAAACCTCAAAACCACTGTGAGATAGAAAGTGTAATTTACATTGAATTTGCATATCACGTGTTGGAAGATAACTCGAATTTTGCTATTTTGTTCGGTCCAAAGGGAAGTTCACAATCTAATTTGTTAAGATACTGACAAATGCAATTCATTCATAGAACTGGCCAGTGGGGTGCATATAGACAATGGTTAAATTGTTCCCTCGCTAATTTCATTCAGCACACAAACACAAACAACAGAAATCAAAATGATTCAATCCAGATTAGATCTTCATAAATAGCATTGCATTTAGCTGAACATTATCTATACCTATATATATCTATATCTATACCTTTATCTATACCTTAATTAATAATAAAGAGGCAAAATTTCCGTCTCTTTTTTGGTACCATTTTTTTGTATGACCTCCTATAACTAACTCTGTGAATGTAAGAGGCAAATTTTCAGCCTATTTTTTTTGTCCGGTCGTTTTTTCGTCTGGTTTCTCTGGGTCTGGCTTCTTCGACATTGACTTGTTGCATTAGTTCTACGTTGTGCTCCACGCCAGCAGAGTTGGAGACGGACATGAAGAAAAATAGTTTCCAAACGAGTGCCAGCATATAGAGAAGGAGAAAAGGAGTTTTCCGAAACGGTGCCAACACAGATTAATTTATAACGGCTTCTACTGTGTTTACTCGAGAGTCCTATATCAAATGCTAAAGGCAAAACTTCTTTGGATACGAATAGTATAAAATATATACACATGAAAGGAAACTCCAACGTGTGCTTGGCAATGCAAACAGAGCAAAAGAAAAAGAAGAATCAGACAAAAAAAAAAGTGAAACATGCTGATGAATCAAAAACACGTGGATGAATCAAAATTCCACTTGAGGGCAAAATCTCTAGAAATAAGATAAGACAATTTTGGACAATTTGCCAAGTCTCTAGAAATTAGATTTCAAAACTCAAACACCTCTGTTTTCGTCTTGCCTCCTCTCTGTATTTTGACCGTTCTCCGTCTTCTCGATCGAAGCCTCTACCAAAGAAATCCACCTCGGATACACATGCCTCAGGATCAAAGTCGAATCCAAACTCAGAACACAGGACGGCTGCAGATAGAACAAGACTCCATACCACCCCAAATCTCTCCTCAACATGAAGCAATCCAAATCAAATAAATCAGGCAATAATAAACCAAATAGAACACCAAAAAAATCGGTTAAATCTGACACCAATCTATCTTGGGGACACGAACATGCTATCGTAGGAGTTGTCCTATCAGTATCAACTGCAGTTGGGCCCACATGGCTGCCATGCTGCTCTACCACATCATCCCACAGCCCTGCGCTAGCGTTGTCGCTGCGTAGCAGCGCCGGCCTTGATCCATACGTTGGTCACACATCTGCTGGCAGATTTGCGTCGGAGATATGCGAGGGGCCTCCAGCCGGCGCGAGGCCGAGCGAGGAGGCCGGCACAGGGAGGGTATCTGACCGGCACACGAAGGCTGAGGTCGGATGACGATGCCATCCTGGTCCTAGACAAGACCTTCAGCATGGGGAGGGAGAGGCGACCGACGCGGGAAGGAGCGAGCTTGAGTGGATGGGGCTGTCGGGGAGGAATCGGGCACCGCAGCAGGAGTGACTAGACCGATGCGGAGGCTGGGCGGAGAGCCGGAGAAAAAATTGTTCGCGTGCACGGAGAAACCGTGCCATGGAGGAGGCATGGCAATGGTATAACATGGAGAGAGAAAAGTAATAATAGATAACAAAAATAAGCAAGAGAGAAAAATAAAGAAAGAAAATAAAAAAAAGAATATAAAAGCCAATGCTCGCAGCGGGTCCTTGTCGTAGGCTGTAGTCTCTTAAGCTAATTATTTTTTTAAAAAGAAGTTGAGGCGACCAATTAAATTTGATGGACCATATAAGAAGGATATGTATGTGATGAGGTATAATTGGCTGAGACGTTTCGTCCAATATGATGAATGTAGAGTGATAGATAAAAACATCAGACCACAATGACCACTCTACAGTGAAAAAAGATATGGCGCTATATGATTGTTTCAAATTACTAGAGCTAAGCTGATTAATTATGTAAACTTTGATAACTGCTTATTTTTAATTAAATCTTACAATAACTTTTGTATTTTTACTTTAAGCCATTGTTTGGATCATTGTGATAGATGGAACTAATCAAACATGTTAAATTTTGACTTATAGAAGTATAGAGACACAATAATGTATACAAATTATATCATGTCACATATTCCTATGAAAACTGTGATTCTATTCATTGTTTGTTTGAAACGTCTGAATTTCATAAACTTGTAATAGAGAAACATATAAATAGGAAAAAAGTCCTCATAACTTCATTGGTCATTTTGCACCATATGGTGTTATTTAAAATACTGATTATTTTATTTTAATAATTTTTTCCTCCCGATGCAACGCACGGGCATGTTTTGCTAGTAATAATAAAGAGGCAAAATTTCTTCACTCTTTTTCGTCTGGTCTTTTTCGCCTGGCCCAACCGTCCCAGCTCACTCCCTCACACCCGGGCCATTCGTGATCGGCCCACTCCTCACATCCGCCGCAACGCCTCCGTCCCGTATTCTCCTCGGCCGTCGCTGCACCGCTTCCGAACGCCCGCCGCCGCACCGCTTCCTTCCCGCGTCGCCACTCCTCCAGTCTCGAGGCGCCTTCCCACGAAAGAGGCAAAATTTCTTCACTCTTTTTCGTCTGGTCTTTTTCGTCCGGCCCAACCGTCCCAGCTCACTCCCTCACACCCGGCCCATTCGTGATCGGCCCACTCCTCACATCCGCCGCAACGCCTCCGTCCCGTATTCTCCTCGGCCGTCGCTGCACCGCTTCCAAACGCCCGCCGCCGCACCGCTTCCTTCCCGCGTCGCCACTCCTCCAGTCTCGAGGCGCCTTCCCACGAAAGAGGCAAAATTTCTTCACTCTTTTTCGTCTGGTCTTTTTCGTCCGGCCCAACCGTCCCAGCTCACTCCCTCACACCCGGCCCATTCGTGATCGGCCCACTCCTCACATCCGCCGCAACGCCTCCGTCCCGTATTCTCCTCGGCCATCGCTGCACCGCTTCCGAACGCCCGCCGCCGCACCGCTTCCTTCCCGCGTCGTCACTCCTCCAGTCTCGAGGCGCCTTCCCACGAAAGAGGCAAAATTTCTTCACTCTTTTTCGTCTGGTCTTTTTCGTCCGGCCCAACCGTCCCAGCTCACTCCCTCACACCCGGCCCATTCGTGATCGGCCCACTCCTCACATCCGCCGCAACGCCTCTGTCCCGTATTCTCCTCGGCCGTCGCTGCACCGCTTCCGAACGCCCGCCGCCGCACCGCTTCCTTCCCGCGTCGCCACTCCTCCAGTCTCGAGGCGCCTTCCCACGAAAGAGGCAAAATTTCTTCACTCTTTTTCGTCTGGTCTTTTTCGTCCGGCCCAACCGTCCCAGCTCACTCCCTCACACCCGGCCCATTCGTGATCGGCCCACTCCTCACATCCGCCGCAACGCCTCCGTCCCGTATTCTCCTCGGCCGTCGCTGCACCGCTTCCGAACGCCCGCCGCCGCACCGCTTCCTTCCCGCGTCGCCACTCCTCCAGTCTCGAGGCGCCTTCCCACGAAAGAGGCAAAATTTCTTCACTCTTTTTCGTCTGGTCTTTTTCGTCCGGCCCAACCGTCCCAGCTCACTCCCTCACACCCGACCCATTCGTGATCGGCCCACTCCTCACATCCGCCGCAACGCCTCCGTCCCGTATTCTCCTCGGCCGTCGCTGCACCGCTTCCGAACGCCCGCCGCCGCACCGCTTCCTTCCCGCGTCGCCACTCCTCCAGTCTCGAGGCGCCTTCCCACGGCGGTCTGCACGCAAGATGCCGCTCCTGTCCACGCGCAGCCTCGCCGCGGCGTCGTCCGCACCAGTGCGCAGGCGTCGTTCCGCGCCGGTGCTGCGCACGAGACGACCCTCCTCCAGTCTGCAAACAGGGACAAGGCTATTGGATATGGATTTGGATTCGTATGCAGTTTTACATTCGATTTTAGTAGATCTTCGTTAGAAGTTGCCACCCGTGCTCCGTGCTCCTGATCTCTTCGGATAGGATAAGAACTGGTAAGGGGATACAAATCCTGATCTCGCCAGATTTGAAAAGGTAGTCATATTGCTGGCATGCTGCCACCGTTACGCAAAGATTTGTTGATCATGCTATTTTTTCCTTAATTTATTTTTAATTAATATCTGTCCATAGTAGTCAAATTTTCTCTTTTCCCTATGGCTGTATATATCTCAGTATGAATCTCACAAATTTACAGGCGCCACCAATTTTTGTGAAGAGCCAATATGTTTGTTTGTACATCTTTGTTGACACCTTCGGTTAGCCTCTTGATGGTTTTCTATTTATGTTTCACTTTCTAGATACTTTCATTAATAAATTGTTTTCAGCGTGTGTGTCATAATAAGATGAAAGTCAGTAACTTAAAGTTCATATGTGTGCCCCGCTTAGATAGTTGGTTTGCACTGAAGTTTCTATGAATCAACATCAACATCTGGAATTGTACTGGATATCACACATAGATACTTTGTATTGTTAATTACATATGAAGCAAGTAAGATTTTATTACTGTTGCAACCCATGAGCATATGTCCTATTTATTTACAGGTTCATATGTGCTATTTGAGTGCACTTTTGCTTATGCAATACTCCGTATCAGATTCAGGCTCTAATTCATTGTGTTGGTTTATATATATTGGTGAAAAAACACATTTTTTCTGGTTATTGTTACAAACATAATAATGAGATTAGTAACCCTAGGGGGCTTAGGCAGTATAGCATTGCTGATCACGTCGCCTCAGCTACTGGCAGTAGGAGGAATCTGGTCAGGAAGCAAGCACTTTGTTTCCTTGTTCATCGGCGGCTCCTGGTGATCCCAGGGTGCCACTGGGTGTTGATTTTTGTTTTCAATCTGAGGCCCCAATCTGGCAATTCAGTTGTTGGTTGGAGGATCAGATATGTTTTCTGTAATGTCTTTTTTATATTTTGTAATTTATTATTTTTTCCACATGAATAGTAGTTTTGGCCTCCTTTTCTCACATGGAGAACTTTGCTGGCAGGAAAGTCCCTTTATTTTAAGATCCCAGCTCTATTAACAACAAAAATTGTGCTGGTCATATCACCCTTGATAAGTCTAATGTATGATTAGTTCCCAAAACTCGTAAATCACGAGATATGTGCAAGCTTACTTTGACCAGGGCGACCTGATAGCCGTGTTTAAGGGTAAAGTGATGGCTGGCATGTATAAGATTGTTTACATTTGCCCTGAGACAATATTAAGATAATCATTCCGCTTCTGGTGTTCTGAAGTCTATTAATGTGTTGCCATGCCTATCTTAGTGGTAATCTTTTTTCTTGCATATTAATGGAACTATTGAATAAACCTACAGAAAAGTCAGGGATTGCACTTTTTGTCATTGAATTGATGAGGTCCATTGTGTTCTAAATGGGGCCATGATTTTTGACCTGACTAAAGGTCTACTATTGTGTTTGATATCCTCTGTTAAAGGTTCAAGTTATTGTTTATTACTCCCTCCATACCCATATTAGTTGACGTTTAGGACAGCGACACGGTCTTCAAAACACAACTTTGACCTCTTATTTTTATAAAAATATTTATGGAAAAGTGATATATGTACACTTTTATGAAAGTATTATTCAAGACAAATCTATTTATATAATTTTTATATTTGTAAACTTAGAAACTTAATAGTTATTGATGATTTATATTCCCAATGTTTGACTCTAATCTTTTCTAAAACGTCAACTAATATTGGTATGGAGGGAGTATTTTTTTGTCATCAACATTTTAATTTTCACATATAACAAAGTGAGATTTATTTCATTTTGCGCTCAAGAACCAACATGTCCTTGCTATTTTCTCACATCATCTTACATATAAATGTGTCTCCATGTTTTGGTTGGGAGTGTGATGTGTGGTTTGCAGGCCAATGATTGGCTTCACTATCATGTATCGTTTATATGGTCCTATGGTTTATTTGATGTTGCTGTTGTCTCACTAGCTAATTCATTGACCCTTTTCTCCTAGCATATGTGATAAATTAGATTATATTGCCATCAATGCCTATGCGTAGGTAACTTAAATACTAGCTGCTTAAATAAATGGTGTAAACATGTAAACGGTACGAGGTGATCATTACATTTTCATGCAGGAGGTGATATCAAGCCTTGTTCTAGATTTTGTGAACAATGATGAGTCCAGTAAATCCGGTCGTGATGTTTATCATGATGGGTTGTTTCATATCCTAATTCAGTTTAATGAACGATACAATAGCTTAAAATAACTTTTATGATGCTAAAAATAGAGTTCCTGATTAGATCGAACTGATTTTGAAACTACTCTGTATATATTATGGAACACCTGTTAGCCATTTATACTGCAATCATTAATTCATTATGGTACATTCTTGAATTAATTTGAAATGAAATATGCCTTACTATATTATGATTATGTATACGTAAATTCTAGCAATGATAGGCATATTGTTTTGAAGTGGGTGCTTATGATTGGCTATCTATTTTGAACACGTCGGATGAAAGAGGTGATTTGGGGTTGGCTTGGATTAGGCAGCCAACAACACTGGGAAATAGTAATTATTTGGGTTTAACACATTTTTTGTTGATTCAATAATAAAAATTTTATGTATCCTGATGGCTGACATACCAAAGAGAATTGTAAAAGCAAGAATGATAAGATATTTTGTGCAGCATCTTAAATAAACTAGAATAAAACTATTTAAGTCTAATTCCATGCCTTTTGTTGTAGCCATTAGCACGAGCATATACATATATTTCATAAATTGCAAATCCCGTAGCTTTTACTAGTACTAGTAATAATAATATAATATAATATAATTAATATTAATAATAATAATAAAGAGGCAAAATTTCTGCCTCTTTTTTGGTAGCATTTTTTTCGTCTGGTGTAGTCTCCGGCTTTAAGCAGTACAACAAGTATTGTTTAGCTTATATATGGAGGATACTTATCGAACTCCACCGCCTATCCATGTCAATACCAGTTAAAATATCAGTATCCAGCCCATACACGATAGGGATTCCAGATCGATCCAAAACGTGTTTTCTCAGTTGTCTCCTGGACCCCTTTTCAAAATCAAATACAATACCTATACAACCAATAGATTAAACACGAAGTAACTTAAATCGGACACCAACCATACTATAAATACGCATAGGTGCTGCCACACATCAAATCAAATCCACAAAAGACTAAATCGAAAAACAAGAGGATCATATCACGACAAATCAAAAGTGCACGACGAATTAAATTGGCGTCTGCTACATATAAAACGCCTCAAGGCGTATGCTCCCTACATGTGTATGTCTGACGCTCAACACGAACTTTTGCTCCAACCACATCTCGAGCCTGGTTGGGTCTTCTGTCTCATTCTCCGTCCGCAAGAAGAGGCTATGTCCGTAATGGTCGTCCTCCAGAAGCTTCAGGCTGATTGAAATATTAGGACAGATAAAAGAGCCAAATTTACTAGCAGTTAGACAGAGATCTACGCCGGTAAAATAAATCAGAAAAGTAATCTGAAAGGGTAAAGGGATTTGAAACCCGGAGAGAAGACTTGCGGCAAGATTGGAAGAATGAAGATTGGTAAAGGGATTTGAAAGGTGGGCGAGCCAAGATTGGCGCTAGACAGAGATGCCGATCTACAATAGGAGGAAGAGAGGGGGCAGGGAAAGGGAGCCGGCGCTGGCACCGCTGGAGCAGGGAGTACTGGGAGAGGAGCGCGAGGGGGGGGGGACGTACTAGAGCCTGGAGGGAGGGAGTCGGGAGAGGTCGAGCGGACGAGAGGATAAGGCAGGGGTATCATTGATGTGCGTGAGGGGTCAAAGTTATGTGTGCTTTGTTGTAAAAAAAAAGTTATGTGTGCTTTTCTCTCTCGTGTGTGATGTGCGTGAGTTGCTTTCTCTAATTCTTTTTATGTTTTGTTTTTCTTTAAAAAAAAACAAATCAGCAAGCACATGTTCTAAGAGCACCCTTTAATGGGTCTCAAATTCTAAATATCAATCTCTATACCTAAAAATCTATCTTCTATACCTTTTTCCTTTTTATTGCTGTTACATCTATGTACCGTTTTTTTTCTTATTTTTGATAAAAAATTATTTTTTCCCATTGCAACGCACAGTCATGCGGACTGAGATCATTCAGGCCGTTAGGCAGGTCTGCGAGAGATGGCGCTTACCATGAAATGCTGCCCAAGGCGTAGATTGGCAACACCTTTACCCATGTGAAGATAGGAGGGATAGTGATTGGGCTTAAGCTAAATGAGACATGACGTGGTTAACTACTCAGTCCATTAAAATTTAAATAGTTTGTGCTATTATTTTAGGCTTTTAAGCTGAAAGACTAATAAATATTTTTAATTTGTTCAATTGTTTCGACAAATATAAACAAACATATATTAAATATAATATTACTGATATTTTAAACTCTTTCCTCACTCTTACTCTGTCCACGTCCTTAAAGAAAGTTATTTTACTCTGTCCACGTCCTTAAAGAAAGTTATTTTAAATATCGATGCGGTGTTAAAAACATTTTTGACCGCTACATTTCAGTATAAAATATAAATAAAATATAGTCAATTTATAATTTTATGAAACTAATTTTTGAAATGGATCTAATTAAATCACTTTCATATTTTTAAACTAAACCCAAAAAAGTTTATTTATAGTTAGAGTTTAAAAATTTTAACTCCAGATTAAACTCAACCTAAAAGATACACTATTTTTTAGTCTTTTTCTTCTTCCGTTGCAACGCACGGGCATTTTTCCTAGTTGTTCATAACAGATGAAAGAGAGGTGCAAGGACCACAAGTGTACAACATAATACTACAGTATTGCATAAGATTAAGCTTGGTTATACATCTAGAGCATTTCGTCTACAAGAAATGCAAAATGCAAAAGGAGATAATGGCATGGTCTGATATCATCGTTCCCTGCAAATACAAGCCTCTTTTTCACTGTCCACATTTCTGTAAGATGGTGGATTTTGACTGAGAGTAAAACTTGTCACTAACACTCTTCCCCAGATCCCACACAGAGTGTCCACATTTCTGTAAGATGGTGGATTTTGACTGAGAGTAAAACTTGTCACTAACACTCTTCCCCAGATCCCACACAGAGCGAGAGCTCTCTACACTGGGCAAGCCCTGGTAAATTCCTGGTTAACTTTGACTACTACTTTTGCTACTCCTTGTTGCACTAACCACTACTGGACAACCTGCAACGAGCTGAACTAAATTCTAGTTAAGACGGCAAATGCATGATAAGTTATTAATTATAGCCCTGTCTAACTTTTGCTACAAAATATAAATGTTTATAGATAGCTTGAGCTTCAGCTGAGAAGAAGTAATGCCCGCATGGCTAGTGTTGGTAATGCAAGCGTCAATTGATAGGTCTAGCGCACAAGAACTAACGCAAGCATGAGTAGAAAAGAGCACATTTATCACTTGACAAACTAAAAGCAGATAATTTCAAGCTTCTTCGAAGGAAATAAATTCAAGGGACCAATTTTTGTTCAGGCCATCCTACATATATATCTGTACTAAAGCTATATGAAACTCAGTAAATAAAAATGAAAACAAAATACTAATAAAATAAAGGTAGAAAGAAGGCAGTGCCCAGAACCCAAAGTTTAAACATACGCAGAGCATGCATCACGTACAATATGCATGACACATTTCTGAATAATATAGATAGGCATGATTTTACTACAAAAAAAATGATCACACAAAGAAAAATCTTTAGATCATCAAATGTATCAAAACTCAAACAAAGGTGTCTAATGTGCACTAAAGTACATTGTTTGCTTTTGCAAGCAAGATCCAGAAATAACACGCGTTAAACATATTTATGGGCCACACAAGAAAAAAAATGTAGGGGCCGAGATTCATTATACACTTTGGCCTTCAGAAAGTTTAATTGGTCCTGGAAGAACAAATTGCAGCATTATGAGTACACATGGTAACCCATGTATGAGAGGGCAGACCACTTCCCATATCCAATAGTAGTATCAAAAAACGCAGAGAATTCATTAAAAATAGCCGTAGGTGATTTCTGTTATATGAAAATTGATTATCCTTGCAAAACTATAAGAACACAGAGTATTCATGAAAAATCGACCAAGGTGATTTTGATCATCTGAACATAAAGAAAAAATAAATCTGAAAAAACATGTGAAATATCTAACCAAAATAAAGAAGATGCAGGAATCTGAAAAGCCCAGCAAACTTTTTTTTTGCGATCAGGCCATTCACCCGTATTTCATTAAGAGGAATTAAAGTAACGTACAGCACAAATCAACCAATCTGATGGCGAGCAGCCAACAGGTGAAGCAACAGGCATACCTATCTACTGGATATTTCGTGTTTGAGATTACATAGCGTATAGGCTTTGCGACATTACAGAGCTGAAGAAAGCCAAAGTTCTAAAGCCAGCTTGGACCCAATCGTTGGCCTCCTTCACCGTTTTCTGCAGCAGCAAAGGAAGTGGAGTGGCTGCCCTCGCAAAAAATCAACCAAAAGTTTCATGTGTAGAAGGCTGAGTTGAGGACAGTGTTTGCCTCTCCTAGCTGAAGGTGATTTTCATTATCTGAAAATTGATTACTAGCAAAGCTATAACAACGCAAAGAGTATTCATGAAAAATTGCCCAAGGTGATTTTTATTATCTGAAAAATTAAAGAAAAGAATAAACCTGAAAAATTAGTGAAATATCTAAACAACATAAAAAAGATGCAGCGATCTGAAAAACCTAGCAAACTGAACTCAACAAAAGGTTTCCTGTACAAGGCATCAAGTTGAGGACAGTGCTTGCCTCTCCTAGCTCAAGGTGTCCTAATCCTGTGCTTCTGCTGGAAGCTGCTGCCATCGCAGGCACCTGGGTCAGGGAGGGAGGCTGCCAGAGGAGCTGCTTGTTTGAGCCAAGGGGAGGGGGCACCAGATGAGAGGCAGTTCCTTGGAACGACAGGGTCTAACAGGGGTTGCTCCTTTCCATGCTATAGCCAAATGCACTGAAGGACTCCCAGTGAGCAGGAATAATTGAGGCTGTGCACGACGGCCACCTTTAAGGCCAGCAGTGCCTCGACGTCTACCTGTGATTGAGCACAGCAGAGGGAAGGACTGGAGTGGAACCTAAAGGCTCGATGCATACTCAAATACACACAGCACATGAAGCGACCTCTTCTGTACTGGTTCTATTTCACTCAAAACCCATCATCTCTTATCCCACCTCACTTTCAATGAAAGAGAATCCGAATACTACCCAAAGAATAGAAGAATACAGTGAGTAATAGTAATATTCATATCTTCTAGTCTTCTGAAAGTACATGCACTGAAAAAAACTACTAATCAAGTAGAACATATGCAAGAACCAGATTCGATAGTTTGTTGTGAAGAGGCACATGAAGGCTCTCCATTGGTATTTATGATCTCGCATATCAAGCACAGACTGACCTCACTGCCAGACTCATTACTATGCATCAGCTGTGTGTCGCGCCCATTACTCTCCTCGACCTTGTCACCCTGCTTCCTAGCAAATTCCACCAACACCACCTTCTCCGCAATTGGCAGGGGGCTCTTGATGTTCATCACGTTGGGAGTGGGTCTGCCAATTGTATCGACGGAATCTATGTGCATCTGTGTCATATCGTAAAGTTCCACCAACCGCACCTTCTTTTCAATGATGTTCATGGTACTGGGATTGGGACTGGGACAGGGGCTGCCAATTGTCTTGACGAAATAATTGTGCTTGCTGCCCAGCTCGTGCAGGCGCTCCAGGACAATGTGTTTCACGTCCGTGTGAATCGGCGAAAAGAGCAGCTTGAAGTAGGCATTGGCTGCGGCGCACACCGCCAGTGGCTCAAAGCAAAGGGACAAGAGGGCGTCTGCGGCCTCGTAGATGACGGAGTTGGAATTGCTGCGAGCGGAGAGGGAAACGATGATCCTGAGTAACTTACCTTGGTGTTTGTCGGCCGAGCAGCAGGCACATTGCATCATGACGATGGCGAGCACCTGGGCGATGTCAGGCCACTCGGTGACAACGCGGTCAGCGTTGGCGAGCAGGTAGGACACCGCCCGCGCCCGCTTGCAGTTCCAGAGCATGAACAAGGCGTTCCTCATTGCGGACGCGTCCCGCTCGAAGTTTAACTCGTGCGCCACGCAGTCAAGCGCGTCGGGAAAGAGCTGACGACCGTTGGGCGGCTTGGGGTGGAGGTAGATGGCGGAGATGGCGGAGTAGGCGTGGCGGCGCACGAAGCGGTGCCGGTGGTAGAGGTTGATGAGGACGGACTCCACGAGCGGCTCGAGCAGATCCGGGTGCGCGAGCCGGCCGATGAACCGCAGCGTGAGGCCGCGGACGTACGCGTCGCCGTGCTGCAGGTTCCGGCGGAGGTGGTCGCGGACGAGGTCCGTGTCCGGGGGCACGCGGCCGTACACGTCGCGGCCCTTGTAGACGGCCTCGAGGTACAGGAGCACGAGCTTCTGGACCGTGAGGTCCTCGCAGGGGAGGACGTGGTGGACGATGACGGTCGAGAGATCCCGGAACCGCGGGCTGTCGCCGTTGATGATGGCCACGATGGCTCGCTTCAGGGCTCTCGCCTTGACGGCGGCGTCGCACTTTTTGAGGTTAGCCTTGATCATGACTTCCACGACGGGGTAGGGTTCATTAGAGTGCACCAGGAACGTGCATGGCTTATCGTCCATGGCGCCGGCGCTGTGGATGTGGATGGGACTGGGGGAGGGTCAATCGGGATCTAGATCGATCTCATCTGGGAGAGGAGGAGATGAAGATGAAGAACAGAGGAAGGCTAGGAGGCTACGGGGGCGGCCGTGGATGGGAAGGGAGGGCGACTGGGCGAGTTTGTAGAGGGCTCGGGGGGCTTCCGTGCGATACAATCACGGCCCGTAGAGCCCAGCAAGCGGCCCACTGGACGCAGCAGCAGGCCTTTGCTTTGCTGCTGCTGCTCAACGCCGGCAGGATCTCATCAAGTATTTTGTTTGAGAGAATTGGTTGCTTAGCCCTAAAAAAAGTTCGCTTTAGTTTCTTGGCCTTATTTTTGTCGAACTTAGTTATTTGGCCTGAACCAAATTTCGTTTGGGAATTTGGCCCTTCCGTTAGTTTCATAGGTTGACGGTGTTAACAGCAACACGAAATGACCATTTTACCCTCACAGTGAAATAAAAGCACACAAGCATGATGTACACGTACAAGGACCTAAACATTAGTTAAACTTGTTTAACATGGCAATTATAATATTTATATGGACTAATATAATCAAAAACTTTGCAAACGTGCTGACATGGATATATCATGTGCATGGACTCATCAAATGTATCGTGTACATGTATCAGACCAAATATTATCATTAATAATCTTCCAAAATAAGTAAAACACAATACTTGAACAAGGTTCACACATACAAAGATGGTTCAGCCCTCTGAATAGGATCTAGGAATTGTGACTACAAAGTTACTTGTTCACTTGAGAAATAAAAGCATGCACATATGGATGGTGGTAACCTTTTGGAGTTCACAAATACATTCACAGTAACCAAGTGGAACAAAACATACTTGAACAAGGTTCACACATACGAGAGATGTCTAACATAGTGTAGAAGGCATCAATCATGAGAAAATGCATATCAAAGGCTAAGTCTTCTCTTGCTTCGTGTACTCATTGCAGGGCTTGATGGTTGTATCTTTTTGCTTCTAGTACCCATGGATGGGCTGTCAAGTGGCACTAATGAAGTGTTAACATCCTTAGTATTTGACACTTTCTTCTTCTTTATGGATTTGAACTTCTTTGTAACCGTAGCCTTTACAGGTTGTTCCATGTGTGAGGGATCTTCAATGGAAAGTATTTCCGGCTGATTTGAGCCACTTCTAGACCTTCAAATGTTCATTTTCAGCAACAAATATTGTTAGTTTAATACAATAGTTGGTTGAAAAAAAATCAGATTTAGGGAAAAAATACCTTTTTGATAGCCCAGAGCTAGTTTTATTTGTTTTCCCTTAGTCTTACTTGAAATCTCCAAGCTTTGGCTGTGATAATAGAGAACATATATTTAGTTTTGTATCCATGGTCGTTAATATTAACACAAAATTTCAGCACTAGTGTGTGAAAGTGCATGTTGCACTTAAGTGTGATTTTGGATGATTTGATGACAATGTTGATTAAAGATCTAATATGTTTGCTAAGTGTGACACAGGGAAATGATTATCTCACTATGTACTTGAAATGTAATGCAAAGCCAAAATGATGGATTGTTGTATGAAGATCATGTCACAAGCACAAAACAACAATGAGAATGATATTGATATAAAGGGTTATCGTATTGTGGGATAATCATAGTGCATTTATGTTTGCTAAGAAGGATTCAAAATGAAGCATGGTTGAATGGCTTGAAATGGTGAAGATAGCAAGGAAAGAGTCTTTGAGGTACTAAGCAAGGGTGAAGGGCAAGCGACGGCTTGGCGGCCGAAGAACCTAGCTAGAGTGAAGAAGAAAGTACTTGCATTTAGTCGAAGGATCAATCAAGCTTGAAGATCGCATCTAGTGGAGAATCGACATTCTAGCAACAATTGATTGGAGTGACTTGGCACATTTGGAATTCCATTATATCACTTGAATGGAGTCAAGTCACATGCTCAAGATGGCTTTGCTTGAGGGATATCTACTTCTAAACATGACAAGCATTCCTTCCAATATAGAAAATGAAGAGAAGCGGCTTGGGTTCAAATGGAGATCAACTCAAGAGGTTTAAAATTCGTATTTCAATTTATCTTGAGTAAATAGGAAAGCCGTACTATTAAGAGGGATGCAACATAGAGTAGATGATTCTTCATAAGTGCTCAATCCAACCTAAGTGAGACATGAGAGAGCTAGAGCTACTTTCAGCTGAGGTGTTGCCTGTCTGTCCATACCGGACCGGACATGTCCGGTATGAGCCCACAGCAGTGCGGCCATCCGTCTCGCCCGAGCCTCTGCGCCAGGCCTCGGCCTCGGCGCTCAAGCTCCGTCTCGCCCGAGCCTTTGAGCCAGGCTCGCCTCGGCGCTCAAGCTCCGTCCCGCCCGAGCCAGGCCTCGGCCTCGGCGCTCAAGCTCCGTCTCGCCCGAGCCTTTGCGCCAGGCCTCGGCCTCAGCGCTCAAGCTCCGTCTCGCTCGAGCCTCTGCGCCAGGGCCTCGGCCTCGGCGCTCAATCTCCGTCTCGCCCGAGCCTCAGCGCTCGGCCTCGGGCGCTCTTGTGGAGTCCTTACCGACATGTCCGGTATGCATACCGGACATGTCCGGTATTAGCGGAGTTCTGTCTCGCAGCTTGTGTTCGGGGTTTGAAAAGATGGTTGGTTAAGAGTGCTTCTCGCGCAGTCAAGTTCATACCGGACATGTCCGGTATGCATACCGGACATGGTCCGGTATCTGCGGATTTGTGGCTACAGTATCTTTGTGATGGGCGGTTTCTACCGACCCTTGGGTCGGTACCACCGAGAGGTACCACCGGGGTCATAGCGGTACGACCGGTAGGTCAAAATTGGCTACTTCCAGAGAGGTTGTGAAAACCCCCCTTTATAACTAGCGGTACCACCGACCAAGTTGTCGGTACTACCGAGAATCTATTGGGAAGTTTGAAAGTTGGTCTGTTCAGTGTGTTCCTCACGCAGTAAAGTCATACCGGACATGTCCGGTATTGCATACCGGACATGTCCGGTATGAGCTGACTTAGCCAACGGCTAGAAAACGGCTAGTTTCGAATGTGGGCTTATAAATACCCCCAATCCTCCACCTTTGGATGCTGCTGATTCTACTGGTTCCCACACTCATTCTAAGCCTTTCAAAACACTTTCCAACCCTCTCTTAGTGAGTGATTGTCCTCTAATTGCCAAATCCATTTGTGGGTTGAGAGAGATTCAAAATTAGAGAGCAAGCCATCTCTTGAGCACTTGTGCAAATCGTCGATCTTGTTGTGCGCATTCGTTACTCTTGGACTCTACGGTCCTAGACGGTTAGGCGTCGCCGTTGAGCACCCAAGAGATTTGTGGAGTGCCTCGGAAAGTTTGTGAAGGTTCGATCTCTCCTCAAAAGAGATCAACTAGTGGAAGGAGCATAGCGGGTGAAATAGACCGCGGCTAGAGTGACCCGTGGTGTCCTCTAGAGCCCACCTTTGTGGTAGCTCGCAGCCGGCTCAACGGAGAGTAGGACCCGAGGGGGTGCCGAACTTCGGTGAAACAAATACCGTGTCATTCTTTTGTGCTTTACTTTCGGCTATTTGTTATTCTTCGTTGTGCTAGTTGTTTTGCAAGCAATCAGTTTTATATATACATCATACATAGTGATTGCAGGTTGTGTGAGAAATTGGAGAAGAAAAGGAGCAGTCCCGCACAACCCGTGCATACCGGACTTGTCCGGTATTGATACCGGACATGTCCGGTATTTACTGACTGTGCCCAATTTGTTTAATCCTTGAGCTAATCTTTGTGGTGCAGGGTATTGCCTTCTAGGTGATTAATTTCTAGTCATATACTTTGTGTTTGTCTCTTGAGGGGTTGTTTATACTCCGATTGGGAGTTTCCAAGTAATTGGAAACTCGCATACTAATTGCTTCCGCATTATAAGTTGTAAATTTTCAGAAAAGCCTATTCACCCCCCCTCTAGGCGACACCTTAGGTCCTTTCAATTGGTATCGGAGCTTGGACTCACGTTTGAGCTTCACCGCTTGTGAGAACCGATGGATTCGCCTATGGAGACAAACGTGGTGCTTCTCCAAAATGATGGTTCAAACTTTCTATCTTGGTCATCTTATGTACTCAATGCATTTCGGGCTATTAGCCCCATTATTGAGCATATTGTGGATGCAAGCATATCTCTTTCTATAGTTGATTGGAGTAACTATAAGAACTTGACAAAAGAGGAAGAGATATGTGTGCAACTCAATGCTCATGCGTGTTTGATCATGTTGAACTCATTGAGTGCAGAGGTTCTTAAGGAGGCTATCTACAACGGAGAATCTCCACCGGAGAGTGCTCATATCATTTGGACTAGACTTGCCCACTTGTATGGGAAGTCCAAATGTGATGAAGCATATGATTGTGATTCAATGGAAATGAAGTCCATTGAGTCATCATCATGTGAGGAAGCCTCAAGAAGCCTCAAGGAAGACGAGCCTGATCGAGGGCTGCCAGCTGCTGCTGCTCTGGACCCTGTCTGTCCATAGGTACCGGACATGTCCGGTATGGGTACCGGACATGTCCGGTATCAGCCCAGCAGACAGGGAGCTAGCAGCAGACAGCAACGACTTTCATGCTCGGTGGCGACCAAGTGATGAGTCAACCTCAGTAGCTCATGATACTCATCACTTGTGTCTCATGGCCAAGAAGAACAAGAAGAAAGCAACCAAGAAAGATCAAGAGAAGATTCTTGGTGAGATCAAGGAGAAGGCATCAAGAGATAATCAAGTAGAGAGCGATGAGGATGATGAAGATGATGAATCGCTTGATTATCTCAAGTATGAAGATAAGCTCTTGTTCGTCAACTTGCTGAAGAAAAATGATGAGCTAGAAAAGGAGGTGGATGAACAAGAACAATCCCTTCAAAATCAAGAAGAGTTCCTCATCTCCAAATTAGAAGAGCTAAAGGCATTAGAAGAAAGGTATGAAAAATTGTCAATTGAGCATGCCTTAGCTACTAACTCTCTATCTAATGTGGAAAAGCTAGAGAAGGAGAACTACATACTTAAGGCAAAAATGAGTGATCTCTCATATGAGCACAAGTTCCTACAAGAGGACTTCACTTATCTCAAGTGCTCACATGAGAAGCTAGTGGAATCAAATGCAATGCTTGAGATTGCACATGAGGTTGTTATTGCTATGGTAAAATCCTCTCAACCTCACACTACTACACTCACTAGTGCACCATCTCAATTAAATGTTATTTGTGCTAATGAGTGTGCTTCTCAAGCAAGCCAATCTTCGATTGAGCAAACTCTTAAAGAAAATGCTAGGCTCATCGAAGAAGTGGGAAATCTAAAGAAGGATGTGATTAGATTGAAGGATGAGGAGAAAGCACAACCTTCTCAAGATAACCGTGATATCATGGTGAAGAAGCTTGAGAAGGGTTCAAACCTTGCTTCCTCCAAAATCCAACAATCTAGTCACTCCTCAAGTCATGAGAAAGCAACCAAGGGCAAGAAACAAAAGAAGAGATTATGCTATGGTTGCGGATTGTATGGACATGAGTGGGCTAAGTGTCCACACAAGACTTGGGCCGACAAATGTGAAGCGGCCGAACAAAAGGCATCAACCAAATTGTCCAAGCAAATGAAGAATGATGCACCAAGTCCTTGCCTCAAATGCAACAAGTTGGGTCACCTCACCAAGAGTTGCCCCACATACCAAGAGGCAAGGAAGATGGTTCAAGTTGCAATAAGAAGATGCTATGCATGCAATGAGCCGGGACACATGGTTGATGCATGTCCCAACAAGCAAGACAAGAGAAGAGCAAACAATGGGCGTATTTGCTATGCTTGTAGGAGAAAGGGGCATCTAAGCTATGATTGCCCAAATGGTATGTTTCCTAAGCCGAACACATTTGCAAATGATAAGGTGCTTAGGAAGGTCACAAAGGGACTTAGCACTAGTAAGGTGATGTGTTCACCTCATACTAGCTCTAAGGCCACTTGGGTGCCTAAGCACTTGTTGACTAACTTTCAAGGACCCAACAAAAGTTGGGTACCAAAATGTGCTTAGGATGTTGATGTAGGTTCCAATGGTGAGATGAAGGCTTTCGGGGTGTTTGAGTAAGCAAAATGACATCTCAACTCAAACTATCAACCTATGTTGTCAATATTACCCTATATGGTTGACCCGAACACTGTGTGACGATCGATTTCATTTTTACTCATCTCCACCATTGTTGATAAGTGCCTAAAACTTAGTAATCAAATGAATTTAATTTAACCTTACGACATTTGTCATTCGATGCTCTTAATGGCTCTCTAGTAGAGCATTATCTTTGATGAAGTGCAGGGAAGTGAAATGAACTAGAGCCAAAAGGAAATCTCAGAAGTGGCTGTTTACTGGTTCTGATTTGCAAATACCGGACTTGTCCGGTATCGTACCAGACATGTCCGGTATGAGTTACTCACTCTGTTAAGACCAGTGACTCCATATGCAGATTTGGACAAAGTCACTTCATACCGGACTTGTCCGGTATCTATACCGGACATGTCCGGTATGGGCAGAGAAAGGATGAGATTTCTGGATTTAGAAGAATTGCTAGATCTTTGTGGACTAGTCTTTTGCTCTAACTAAATACCTGCACATTAATCTATACTGAGTGTTTGTAAGTAGTACTTGAACTTAATTCAGGATTTGGCAAATCTATGTGTCTTGGTCAAGGTAGAAAAACATTCCCTTTTCCTTAAAAGAAAACCAAAGTGCTTTCACAAGTAATTCAAAATGACTTGAGCACCTATTAAAGGGAAGTTTAGTTTCTACCTTGAACCATTGTGATCTAACAATTTCCTTTAAAGTGATGTGATAGTTCTTTAAATGAAAAGGAGATCACTTTGACAAAGGCATGATCACTTGACAAGTCAAGTCAACACGAAGATGATTATGCCATGATTACTCTTAGTGGAACAAATGTGAGCTCAAGGCCAAGGTATGTGTTTACATACATGCTATGTAAGTGCATACAGGATTCATAATGCTAGTATGTGCATTTAGGATGGTTGAGCAAGTCAATTTGAAATTCTAACTCAACCTATCAACCTATTTTCATCATACTTGCTTATATGGTTGATCCGCTGGTAATCTAAGTCTGTCTTATCTATCTCTTCATCTTCACCATGACTTAGAGCACCGAAACTTGGTAGGATAGCCATCATTTCACCACTTATGCTCACATGTTCATTATTTGATTTATTTGTGAAAAGTTGGCTATGGAAAAACATCTTTGATTCATTCTCTGCACTGTCATGCCTACCGGACATGACCAGTATGACAGTGAGCTGCCTATCCTTGCCTACATGAGATTTGAGCTTAATTCTGCTTGTGTAATGCTAATTATCTTAACTCAGATCTCACATATTGTTTTGTCTCAAGTGATTTGTGCTTAGAATTTACTCTCTTATCACATATGGAAAATTACATTGTGTTGGCCAAAGTTGAACTTTGACTCTCACATTCTTAATGGAATGAAAGTGCTTGGAAAGGAATTCAAATACTTGAAGCACTAATTGAGGGGGAGCTCAATTTCAACTTTGTGCCCTTTATGAGCTAATAAGGTTTATCTAGCATATGTTGTAGTTCATCTTGATCAAGTTGACTTCTTGATGAGGACATGACTATTTGACAAGAAAGGTCAACAAAATCATCACCATGTCATGATTATGCTAGGTGGAACTTGTGGGCACAAGGCAAAGGTATGTTTTTAATATGTGCATTGAAAGTGCATAATAGGCCTATAATATGCTAGCGTGTGCACTTATGTGTGATAGGATAGATATTTCCAAATTCCTTACTAGCATGAGTAGGAAGTGTGTTTTGGGAAAATATTTGACACTTGGTCTTTGTGACCTATCCATGACACTTGTAATTATTGTTCCCCTTGATTGTTTGATTGGCTAATTACAAGTGGCATGGACCTCTCTCAAGTCCTATATCTCTAAAGTAAATTATATTCCTTGATAATCCTCTTATCAAAACGATTCATGAACATAAGGTTTCTCTATAATCTTTAGTGTGTTGAAAACCTTGGATTAAACATAGAGAAAAGAAAACTTGAGATTTGGACACAAGCACTCTTTGTGAAATCATATGAAGAGAAGAGAATAAAATATGATGGATTACATGTTCGAGGAAAGAAAGGGGTTTTGGATGAAAAAGAAGCAAATCTGGAGCTGTTGGACATAATCTGCTAATATCGGACTTGTCCGGTATCCATACCGGACATGTCCGGTATAAGCAGAAAGCTTCTGGACTAAACCCGCAAATACCGGACTTGTTCGGTATCGATACCGGACATGTCCGGTATGAGCGGGGGACATAAGGACAGCGTACCCCTTCGGGCTCTCTTTCTCTCCCTCACTTCTGTTCTTCCCAAACCGGCCAAGCAAGGAGCCGACCGTCTCCACCCACGGCGACCTAGTGCTCCCTCCATAGAAAAGTGAGAGAGGGAGAAGGATTTGGAGAAGGATTCCATCAAAAGCAAGTGCCGGTGTTGGATTTGAAGTTTTCCCTCGTTCCCTCTCATCTCAAGGTATTTCAAATCCCGGACTTGTCCGATCTATTCATCGCTAAATCATTCTCAAATTCCTTCGGTCAAGATGTTGGATTCATGGTCTAGAAGCAATGTATCAAGTTTGAGATGGATTGGTGAAGGGTCGAGATGGCGGACTAGAGGGGGGGTGAATAGTCCTTTTTAAAACTTAAACTTAATCGGAGCGGCTAACCGAAACAAATGCGGAATTAAAACTATCGGTCTAGCCAAGACTACACCCCTCTACCTATACTCTATGACACCTTATAAAAGATCCTAAACAAAGCAAATAAGGTGCCAGGCTAGCTAGAGCTCACCTAACCAATTTTAGATGCAAGGTCACACAAACCTAAGCAACTAATACTTCAAGCACGGGGAGCTCCTACACAATCTAGTAAGCAAAGCACAAAGCTCCTAAGCTCACTAGCAATGCTCAATAACAAGGCTACACAAGCCAAATTAGAGAGCTCAACTTAGCTACACAAACTAAGCAATGTGACTAGCAAGACTACAAGTCAACTAGTCACTCATGGGATCAACTCTATGCTACACAAGCAAGATAGCTACACAAGCACAATATGTATGAAAGTAAATACAAGCTTGTGTAAGGAGATTGCAAACCACCGAGAAGAGTAGACAATGTTGACACGGTGATTTTTCCCCGAGGTTCACTTGGTTGCCACCAAGCTACTCCCCGTTGTAGCGATACACCCACTTGGAGGTTCACGCGCTAATAGGCATCACACGCCTAACCCTCAATAGGGTGCCGCACAACCAACACAAGATGGGGATCCACAAGCTACGAGCAATCCACTAGAGTTACCTTTCGTGATCTCCCACGGGGAAGGTACAATACCCCTCACAAAGCTTTCTCCGGAGCCACGCACAATCTTCACGCGGGCTTCACGACGGAGACTCGATCACCAAGCCGTCTAGGAGGTGGCAACCTCCAAGAGTAATAAGCACCACCGGCTTGCAACTCGAACACCTAGTGCCACTCGATGCAATCTCTCAAAGCAACGCACTAGAATCGCTCACTCGCAATAGATTCGCGCGCTAGCAAGCACAAGCGAGTTAGAAGGCTCCCAAGCACATCCACACAAGCCACCTAGGCTTTGGAGTACTCCAACCTCAACCTAGGGCCGGCCACAACGACTATATATAGGGAAGGGGCGGCGGCGGCCCGAACCCTACCTTTCTGCGCTTGGTCGGTAGTACCGACCCCTCCTGGGCGGTACCACCGACAGAGTCAAACTAGCCGTTTTCCCACTTTCCGCTGATTACGGCGAGGCACCGACCCTTGGTCGGTTCCTCCGGGCCCGGTAGTACCGAGGTAATGGCGGTACTACCGCCAGGCCAAAAATCGCCGCGACCAGAGAGCTCTGCGAAAAACCAGCCACTACCGACCTTGCGTCGGTACCACCGCGGGCGGTAGTACCGAGGTAATGGCGGTACTACCGACAAGCCATTTTTCAAAACAACAGAGAGCCTCGCGAAAAACCAGCCACTACCGACCTTGCGTCGGTACCACCGTGGGCGGTAGTACCGAGGTAATGGCGGTACTACCGGCAAGCCATTTTTCAAAACAACAGAGAGCCTCGCGAAAACCCTCAGGGCCACGGTACCACCGACCATCTGGTCGGTACCACCGCCGGCGGTAGTACCGAGGTAATAGCGGTACCACCGCCAGGCCAGAAACGCCCCATTACAGAGAAGGCTGCACGCAGCACCTATGGGCGGTACCACCGACAACCCAGGGTCGGTACCACCGACAACACACAGAAAACTCCATTTTCATCTCCGAGTTGATCCAAACCAACTCCAACAATTTCTCCTTTGCAAATGTGCTAACACCAACAAGTGTACACCATCATGTGCATGTGTGTTAGCATTTTCACAAACAATTTTCAAAGGATTTTCACTTGCTCTCACCACGCCACTCGATCTTAGTAACATCGCAAAGTTAGATCGCTCAAGTGGCACTAGATGACCGATATGCAAACAAGTTTGCTCCTCTTAATAGTACGGCCATCTATCCTAAACCCGGTCATAATCTTCTCTACACACCTATGACCGGTGAAATGAAATGCCCTACAAATATACCTTTGCCTTGCGCATTCCATTCCATCTCCTTTGGTGTTGATGCAACACATGCACCAACCTATCTTCAAATGATATGATCCACTTCATATCATCACATGGCCTCCATGGTCCATCGATCTTGACATCACTTGCTCTTCACCATCGCTTCGGTCCTTCGGCGCCAAGTCTTGCTTAAGCCTCCCGACACTCGGTACCAACAGCTTCAAAGCCTCAACTTGCCCTTCACCTTCGCGACCGGTCCATCAAGCCAAGTCTTGCCTTGATCTTCACCATCTTAGCCACATGATCACATGTTATGTTTCATGTGCATTAAGCTCCTTCTTCATCTTCATGCATGAGCATTGCAACATCCTCCAAGCCATTTCTCCTCTATGGCATATGTTGCTCACACATGATCACCTGTGGACTAATCACCTGTGTAATTCACTTTAAACACATATTAGTCCACCTAAGTTGTCACTCAATTACCAAAACCAAACAAGGACCTTTCAATCTCCCCCTTTTTGGTAATTGATGACAACTCTACAAAGATATGGAAATTAAGCTCTTTGGGTTCTATGTTACTTATCCAACATTAAGACCATATAAGAGAATTTGGATAAGCACCATACAACCCGACTTTGTAGTGTTAACTCCCCCTACATGTGTGCTCAAATGGTTTGGTTTCAAGCTTGCACACATGCATAAATATGAAATTTGTGGGAGTGTTAGCACTACTAAGTGATGCTAAGGTATACATAATGAAATTTTACCTTTGAAGTGTGCATACCACATTTTGATTCATCCTTAGCATCGAAGAGTAGCTAGACATCATAGAAACTAGAAAACCCCGTGAGATCAACATTAATAGCAAGGGTCTAGTTTTGCATTAAAAGCACAAATCTAGCTATTAACCTATGCATGCTAGTTATCAATTCATCAATTAAATCCTATAACTAGCATACACCACACAAGCATGCATATAAAATTTTAAAACTTATGCAATGCAAGCAAGCACATGATTATGCACATATCAAATGCAACAACCAAGTTCATGAGCTTGCTCCCCCTACTTGTGTGCTCTCATTGTCCAAGAATTTTGATCCTTCAATCTTGCTCCCTCTTGATCCATGTCCACCTTCTTTTTTTTTTTTTGCTCCCTCTGTCCATCTTCTTTTCTCCCTCTTTGTCCTTGACATATCATAATTGACATATCTTTTCCATAACTTCTCCCCCTTTGTCATCAATGACCATAAAAGGTATGCTCTTTTCTCACAAAGGGTGACACTAGGGTAGATGGTTGACATTTGAGTCTTCATTTTGATGGACACCACCATATGTGTTGGAACGACACCATGTGTAGGATCTTTGACCTTGATACCAATTGGTGGGGCACCTTCCCTATGTCATAGCATGGGTCATCCACTTGATAAGCTTGAGCTTTTGTTGGTGATGGATCTTTGCTTGATTTGATCACTTAAAGTTGAGGATCACTTGAAGTCTTGTAGGATACCACTTTGAATAAAAAGTTTAACTTGATATCCATTTGCATTATTATCTTCTTCTTGAACTCTTGTCATCTTCATGAGCTTCTCATTTGTGACTTGAACTAGGCAATAGTGCATAAGATATCTAACTCGGTTTGCTCTAGAGTAAGCTTCTTCACACATCTTTCAATGGTTATCTTACTCATGTTGAATTAGACACTTGAATGTTCATCTTCTAGATCAAGTACTTGGGTTCACTAGCTCATGAACAAATTCACATACTAACCACTAGATCATATAATCAATCAAGCAATAGTGGTAGGCTATGAATTTAAACTTTTCAATTGTTATGCATGATCCTATTGAGCATGTACTATATGCACTAACCGCATACTAGTAAGGGATGAATATGATCATGCACATTACAATGATACCTTTGCTATCTTGGAGTAGAGGATAGTCATTTGATTCCAATTAAGCTCCAAATAGCAATGTGAAGTCCATGGTGAAGACCAATATATACCAATTGATAGAACAAATCTTCACTCATATGATTAAGTGCATTATCTTGTTGTGGTTGGCTTGCTTCTTCATTTGAACATAGCTTGCATATGAATACCACTTGAATTGTCATGATTTGCTTTACTATCTTGCATGTTGCTTGCTTTGCTTGGTCAATCCTTTCATTGCTTCAACTAAGCATCTCAAATATCCTTTGAATCACCACTTCCATATTAGCCTTCCAAGTATCATACTTGGTTAACCTACCAAAGGCGGCAAGCCCCTACAAAAAGGGAGAAGTGATCTCTCTCCAAAGAATCATCCTTGATACTCAATTGAATTGACTTTGCTTGATTGATCCATTTGAACTCTTATTGAAATGTGACTTTGAATTCCTCTTTGAGTCCTTTTCTTTCTTTCCAAAAGATCTTGAATTTGATACTAGAACTTGACTTTTATCTTCATCTTGATGTTGGTCTTGATCTTCAATTTGAGTACCAAATGTGTGCCAAATACACTTCCCAATCACATGAACTTGTACTCATATTTGCCATACTTCTAGCTCATCTCAAAACCAAACATAGGTCCCTCACCCACTTTATAAACATGATTCCAACTTGAGGGCCTTTCAATCAAAGTGACTCTAGATTAATCCAATAATTGTCACTTTTCTGGCAGATTCTGTCCTTCTCAAAGAAACATACATATCTCCCAAAATATAAGTCTAATGACTATGAAATTTGGTGGAGATGTGCCTCTCTAAGTGTTCTAGCAGCCATAAAAATTTGAGCTTCATGGGCTTTCTAGATTGCTACCAGATTTCAATTCTTTCCATAGTACTACATGCTGAAAACTGCTGCACAATAGTTGACAAGATCTACTCCAAAACCAAAGTACATCTTATCCAATAATCATGAATTTTGCACAGCGACTAATATCACACGTGTAGAGCATGTGTACCAAATTTCAAGCCAATCCAAATAGATTTGATCATTCAAACATGGCTATTATCACAGCTAGCTCAGATTTCAGATTTTTGACAACTTTGAGCAATTGAGCTATACTCTACCAATTTGAATCAAACTTGAGCTAAACTTGTTTGAACATCAACACAAGACATATATCCATTCAAACCACTCACTAAAAGAAGTCTTATGAACATATCCATTCAAACTAACTCAATTTTGATCACTAAGCATCAAATCCATTCAATCATCTTATAGCAAGCAACATATGCATATATATCCGATTCGATCATCTCATATGCATCTAAAATAACATGATCAACTAGAGATATACCTTAGTAGCTCACGATCATCCAAATAGCAAGCTTCTACTCAATTAGATTGCAAGCCTTCAAATAATTCCAATCAAACATCACAACTTGATCTTTTGCACTTGTATGTTTTGCACTTGGACTTCACTTCTTTTGTCTTGGCATTGGGTTTGGATAGCACTAGGCTTCATTACTTGAATCAATCACATGATGAATAATATGAAATCAATTGAGTCAAGCCTCCAATGCCATGGTACCTACACACATTCATCCACTTTTTGATGGTACCCAAACTAGTTTGGGTCCTCTCAAGTTAGGAGCAACATACTTAGGCATAGCCTTAGTATGAGTAGCGGGATGAGTTGCAATAGTAGCCAATGTGGTACCATTTACATCCTTCCTAAGCATAGAATCATTAGTAATTGAAATAGGCTTAGGAGTTTTACCTAGGGGACATGAATGAGCCATGTGTCCCCTTTCCCGGCATGAGTAGCAACTTCTCTTTGATTGAGCCTTCTTTTCTTTGCCCATTTGTTGCTTCTCATTGCCTTGCCTCTCATGAGTTGCTTGAGCCTTCTTCTCAAGCTTGTTAGGACACTTCGAGGCAAAGTGTCCCATATCACCACACTTGTAGCACTTGATGTGAGCCAAATCTTTCTTCTCATCTTGATTCTTGCTCATCATCTTGGCATCTTGGATATGAGTTGGATGCCTTGCTCTTCCGCCCCTTCTTGTTTTCTTCTTCTTCATCAAGTCACCATCATGATGGTTGTTCTTGATTTGAACTTGGGGCTTCTTCTTGTTGGGACAAGTCTTTGCAAGATGTCCCATCTCATGGCATTGATAGCACATGAAATGAGATAGCTTTTCTTGTTCTTGCTTCTTCATTTCTTTTGCATATGTTCTCTTGCCCCATCTCTTGCCTTTGACACTGCTTTTGTTAAAGCCAATGCCACTCTTGTCACCATAGCTTCTTTGATTCTTCATTATGTGCTCATGGGTGACCTTTGATTTACACCACCTCTCTAACTTGTTGCTCAAGTTCTTCACTTCAAGTTTGAGCTCATTGTTCTCCTTCAAAAGGTTAGTCTCACAAGACAAAGAAGTAGAACAAGCATCTAATTGTGAAGAACATGGCATAGATATTAAATCATCACAAGAGGTGGATACATTCTTCTTGCCTACATCACATGGGTTAGCAACATTTTGCAATTGATCATTTGATCCATGTGATGAGCTCTCATTATTTTTAATTTTCTTTGAAAGCTCCTTAATGAGAGAGCCATACTTTTCAATTAAATCATCATGTGAAGCTTTAAGAACATCAAGTAAGCGCTTATGTTCTTCACATGAATTCTTTAGAAATGAGTTTTCATTTGCTAGTTTCATTGTTTTATTTTTCTCATTTTCTAAAGACATGGTCATGCTAGCAAGTCTACTAACAAGCTCATCATATGAATCAACATGATCAACCACATTTGCATTGAATACCTTGGTGTCACCTTGTGACATGAAGCAATGTGGTGATGGGCTTGTAGTAGTATCACGATCATCGCCCGAGCATGAGCCATCAACATCATCAAGTGTGCTTGGAGTAGAATCATTACTTGCATCACTTGAGGCATCATCTTCCATCTTGTCAAGTGTGCTTGAAGTGTCTTCATTGATTGCATCACTTGAACGTGAGGTGGAGCAATCTTCCACAATCACGGAGTTGTGGTCTTGCTCAACATCCTCATATGCCACCGGTTCATCCTCCTTTATGAACTTGCCATCATCAAACGTGGAGGGATCACCGAAGGTGGTCTTGATGGATTCCCACATCTCATGGGCGGTCCCTTTGGAGTTGATCTTATAAAACAACTCAAAACTCAATGCATCCATTAGATAACAATAAGCATTTGCATCAAGTTCAAAGAGATCCTTTTGAGCTTTGGTGAGATTTCTATGGTCCAAAACATGAGTGAGACCACTAGTGATAATCCACCAAAACTTTGGCCCCTTTGCACGAAAATGATCAAGCATATGGTGTTTCCATTGTGCAAAGTGTGTGCCATCAAAAATATGTGTATCACACACATCATCTAGCCCACTAGACGCCATCCTCTCGGGTCGGTGAAGACCACAAATGAGAGACCTCGCTCCGATACCAATTGAAGGGTCGAGATGGCGGACTAGAGGGGGGGGTGAATAGTCCTTTTTAAAACTTAAACTTAATCGGAGCGGCTAACCGAAACAAATGCGGAATTAAAACTATCGGTCTAGCCAAGACTACACCCCTCTACCTATACTCTATGACACCTTATAAAAGATCCTAAACAAAGCAAATAAGGTGCCAGGCTAGCTAGAGCTCACCTAACCAATTTTAGATGCAAGGTCACACAAACCTAAGCAACTAATACTTCAAGCACGGGGAGCTCCTACACAATCTAGTAAGCAAAGCACAAAGCTCCTAAGCTCACTAGCAATGCTCAATAACAAGGCTACACAAGCCAAATTAGAGAGCTCAACTTAGCTACACAAACTAAGCAATGTGACTAGCAAGACTACAAGTCAACTAGTCACTCATGGGATCAACTCTATGCTACACAAGCAAGATAGCTACACAAGCACAATATGTATGAAAGTAAATACAAGCTTGTGTAAGGAGATTGCAAACCACCGAGAAGAGTAGACAATGTTGACACGGTGATTTTTCCCCGAGGTTCACTTGGTTGCCACCAAGCTACTCCCCGTTGTAGCGATACACCCACTTGGAGGTTCACGCGCTAATAGGCATCACACGCCTAACCCTCAATAGGGTGCCGCACAACCAACACAAGATGGGGATCCACAAGCTACGAGCAATCCACTAGAGTTACCTTTCGTGATCTCCCACGGGGAAGGTACAATACCCCTCACAAAGCTTTCTCCGGAGCCACGCACAATCTTCACGCGGGCTTCACGACGGAGACTCGATCACCAAGCCGTCTAGGAGGTGGCAACCTCCAAGAGTAATAAGCACCACCGGCTTGCAACTCGAACACCTAGTGCCACTCGATGCAATCTCTCAAAGCAACGCACTAGAATCGCTCACTCGCAATAGATTCGCGCGCTAGCAAGCACAAGCGAGTTAGAAGGCTCCCAAGCACATCCACACAAGCCACCTAGGCTTTGGAGTACTCCAACCTCAACCTAGGGCCGGCCACAACGACTATATATAGGGAAGGGGCGGCGGCGGCCCGAACCCTACCTTTCTGCGCTTGGTCGGTAGTACCGACCCCTCCTGGGCGGTACCACCGACAGAGTCAAACTAGCCGTTTTCCCACTTTCCGCTGATTACGGCGAGGCACCGACCCTTGGTCGGTTCCTCCGGGCCCGGTAGTACCGAGGTAATGGCGGTACTACCGCCAGGCCAAAAATCGCCGCGACCAGAGAGCTCTGCGAAAAACCAGCCACTACCGACCTTGCGTCGGTACCACCGCGGGCGGTAGTACCGAGGTAATGGCGGTACTACCGACAAGCCATTTTTCAAAACAACAGAGAGCCTCGCGAAAAACCAGCCACTACCGACCTTGCGTCGGTACCACCGTGGGCGGTAGTACCGAGGTAATGGCGGTACTACCGGCAAGCCATTTTTCAAAACAACAGAGAGCCTCGCGAAAACCCTCAGGGCCACGGTACCACCGACCATCTGGTCGGTACCACCGCCGGCGGTAGTACCGAGGTAATAGCGGTACCACCGCCAGGCCAGAAACGCCCCATTACAGAGAAGGCTGCACGCAGCACCTATGGGCGGTACCACCGACAACCCAGGGTCGGTACCACCGACAACACACAGAAAACTCCATTTTCATCTCCGAGTTGATCCAAACCAACTCCAACAATTTCTCCTTTGCAAATGTGCTAACACCAACAAGTGTACACCATCATGTGCATGTGTGTTAGCATTTTCACAAACAATTTTCAAAGGATTTTCACTTGCTCTCACCACGCCACTCGATCTTAGTAACATCGCAAAGTTAGATCGCTCAAGTGGCACTAGATGACCGATATGCAAACAAGTTTGCTCCTCTTAATAGTACGGCCATCTATCCTAAACCCGGTCATAATCTTCTCTACACACCTATGACCGGTGAAATGAAATGCCCTACAAATATACCTTTGCCTTGCGCATTCCATTCCATCTCCTTTGGTGTTGATGCAACACATGCACCAACCTATCTTCAAATGATATGATCCACTTCATATCATCACATGGCCTCCATGGTCCATCGATCTTGACATCACTTGCTCTTCACCATCGCTTCGGTCCTTCGGCGCCAAGTCTTGCTTAAGCCTCCCGACACTCGGTACCAACAGCTTCAAAGCCTCAACTTGCCCTTCACCTTCGCGACCGGTCCATCAAGCCAAGTCTTGCCTTGATCTTCACCATCTTAGCCACATGATCACATGTTATGTTTCATGTGCATTAAGCTCCTTCTTCATCTTCATGCATGAGCATTGCAACATCCTCCAAGCCATTTCTCCTCTATGGCATATGTTGCTCACACATGATCACCTGTGGACTAATCACCTGTGTAATTCACTTTAAACACATATTAGTCCACCTAAGTTGTCACTCAATTACCAAAACCAAACAAGGACCTTTCAATTGGGTTTGAATTGGTGGTGAACCGAGGAACTCTAGGAGGGGGTGCTGTGAACGTCCATACCGGACATGTCCGGTATGAGACCGGACATGTCCGGTTTTTCCCAGCAGAACAGAAAACTTTCTGTTTTTCTCGGTTCAGGCCCTCCATAGTTGATGTTAGGGATTGTATTGGATGTCTATAAGTGTGTTGTAAACCTAGTGATCAAGTTTGGTCTAGGTGCTTGCAATCCATGAGGCATTTAATCGTATCTCTATTAATTCAACTAGTTTTGACAAATCCTATAAATATGCTTCTGAGACATCTTTGTGGATTGTTTGGTCACAGGGCAGCAGCTATGAGTGACAGAGTCGAGCCTCGAACCAAGACGAGACATGATCCAGCTAGGGAAAGGCATAAGAAGAGGAGGCAAGATTCTCACTCCGGCTTGTCAATAGGAGGCAGCAGTGGCAGTGGGAGTGGTAGTGGTCGTGGCACTACTAGACCTCCAAGGGGAGGTGCCTCTAGAGCTCCTTATCAGTTTGCAGCTCATGATGACATAGAGGAAGAAGAGGAAGAGGAAGAAGTGGAAGAAGAAATTGAAGAAGAAGAAGAAGAAGAAGAAGAGGAAGAGGAAGAAGATGCACCTCAGCAGCAGCAGGAGGGTTTACACTTTGGGGCTCTTGCGATACGCCCTGCTGCCCTGATTCCTGCTTGGGTGGCTCGTGTGGACTATCGGGAGTCCGGTGGTACACAGAAGGCCAGGAGAGAGCGGAGGAGAGACCCCAGGGGACAGGAGAGGAACATCTATGACTACAGGTTTCACACCTTATTTCACATTGACTATTATGAGAAGGTGCTTCTGACCAGAAACCCTGTGATCATTAGAGCTCAGTACGTTGATTGGCAGCATGCTAGAGATCATCACCGTCCTTCAGTTGAGCATGCTATTGCTATTTGCCAGCAGACAGGCCTCTACCGTATTCTGGAGTTTCAGCATGATTGGTGTGATGAGGTGATAGCCCAGTTCTATGCCACCCTATATGTTGAGGAGTCTGACGAGATTGATGAGAAGCGCATGAACTGGATGACTGAGGGTGTCTGATACTCTGTGTCTTATAGGGAGTTTGCAGGGTATCTTGGCTTTGACGAGGAGGATCTTCAGAGAGCTTGTATTCACGATGAGGTTGTGCTTCCTCCAGAGCAGCTTGGGTACATGTACCCACCACCTCTACCTGCTGGGGCAGTTGTAGGGAAGGTGAGAGGCATTCACCCTACCTATGGCTATCTCAACAGGATGCTCAGGGCCACTATTGATTGCAAGTCAGGAGACAGAGGGACACTTGCAGATTACACGAGGAACCTCCTGCACAGGTTAGCACCAGGAGCACAGCCTTTCAGTGTCTTTGATTTTATCTGGTATGAGATCAAGAGAGTGGGTGAGAGGCCACTCAAGGGATGTGGATTTGCACCATACATTCAGCATATGATTGAGCAGCAGATTGGTGCCACTTTCACCTATGACCACTCACACAGGCCCTTGAGGTTCCAGGCAGATCTTCTTGAGTCTCCTATACCTCCACCTGGACCAGGGGCAGTTCCAGCAGCAGCAGAGCCACAGCCAGAGGACCCAGTTGCAGGAGCAGCAGGAGGAGCAGCCGTGGCAGGCTCGCCACAGCCACACACTCGTTCACACTCCACCTCTCAGGGATGTGGCAGGCAGCGCTCTCTCTTGCGCAAGGTTCTTAGCAGTATTCTCGGCGTGTGCAAGGATGTCAATGTGATCAAGGCTCAGCAGCACCGTGAGAGGCAGGCTAGGAGAGAGGACTCGAGGACGCTGAAGATGCTTCACGAGCACTACAGGTTTCAGCCCCCGAGATCCCCACCGTCAGATGACGAGACTGAGCAGCCTGAGACGTTTGAGCAGCAGCAGCAGAGGTATGAGAGGGAGTTTGACGACCTTTCAGTGCGTCAGAGACAGGGAGCAGAGTCAGAGCAGCAGAGTCAGAGGCAGGGAGTAGAGGCTGGGCAGCAGCCCCACGACACTCCTCCTTCAGCTCCCAGGTTCTCCACAGACCCCCTACTTCGTCCTAGCTCAGCTGAGGAGTTTGCTTCAGACGTGTGGGACAGCTTCCTTGGTGGTACCTACGGCTACCCTGACCCAGGACAGAGCTCTCAGCAGCCTAGGGACGACGACGAGTGACAGTTTCGCCTGCAGCCCTCCTGGTGTCATCCTTGAACTTCACCTTTACCTTTTTGGAGATAGATGACAAAGGGGGAGAGATAGTTGATTAGAGCTTCAGTCTTCATGTTATCTGTTATGTGTCTTGTATCTGGAGATTTGTACTGCAGGTGGTTTAGTTCTCAGAGTTTGAGCTTTATTGTAATATCATGAGTCATGTATGAGTTCTTTAGTGTATCCGATATCAGAGATATCTTTGTGATGAGACATGATCCTTATCTTGTAATATAATCTATCTTAGTGGTTGTGGACTTGAGAAATCTTTGTGTGAGTGCTATGTGTGTGATATGAGTAGTAATTCATTCTTCATAAGATCTTTACTTACTAGTGTGTTGCATATGTCTTGGTGTATTGTTTTTCATTTATTGACTTGTGTGATATATCTTGTCATATGCATCATGATCTATATTGCTCACACACTTGCATTTCTCGGATGCAATGATTTAGGGGGAGTTTCCAACTCACCTTAGTATGTGCAAATTGACATTTTGAGGTCCTTTATGAATTCAATTCATATTGCACATATTAAGGGGGAGCTCTTCATAAATCATTGAACCCATAAGCTTAATTGTTTATCCTTTGGTAAAATTTAATCAAGGTTGTCATCAATCACCAAAAAGGGGGAGTTTGAAAGTGCATGTTGCACTTAAGTGTGATTTTGGATGATTTGATGACAATGTTGATTAAAGATCTAATATGTTTGCTAAGTGTGACACAGGGAAATGATTATCTCACTATGTACTTGAAATGTAATGCAAAGCCAAAATGATGGATTGTTGTATGAAGATCATGTCACAAGCACAAAACAACAATGAGAATGATATTGATATAAAGGGTTATCGTATTGTGAGATAATCATAGTGCATTTATGTTTGCTAAGAAAGGATTCAAAATGAAGCATGGTTGAATGGCTTGAAATGGTGAAGATAGCAAGGAAAGAGTCTTTGAGGTACTAAGCAAGGGTGAAGGGCAAGCGACGGCTTGGCGGCCGAAGAACCTAGCTAGAGTGAAGAAGAAAGTACTTGCATTTAGTCGAAGGATCAATCAAGCTTGAAGATCGCATCTAGTGGAGAATCGACATTCCTAGCAACAATATTGATTGGAGTGACTTGGCACATTTGGAATTCCATTATATCACTTGAATGGAGTCAAGTCACATGCTCAAGATGGCTTTGCTTGAGGGATATCTACTTCTAAACATGACAAGCATTCCTTCCAATATAGAAAATGAAGAGAAGCGGCTTGGGTTCAAATGGAGATCAACTCAAGAGGTTTAAAATTCGTATTTCAATTTATCTTGAGTAAATAGGAAAGCCGTACTATTAAGAGGGATGCAACATATAGTAGATGATTCTTCATAAGTGCTCAATCCAACCTAAGTGAGACATGAGAGAGCTAGAGCTAACTTTCAGCTGAGTGTTGCACTGTCTGTCCATACCGGACATGTCCGGTATGCATACCGGACATGTTCGGTATGAGCCCACAGCAGTGCGGCCATCCGTCTCGCCCGAGCCTCTGCGCCAGGCCTCGGCCTCGGCGCTCAAGCTCCGTCTCGCCCGAGCCTTTGAGCCAGGCCTCGGCCTCGGCGCTCAAGCTCCGTCCCGCCCGAGCCAGGCCTCGGCCTCGGCGCTCAAGCTCCGTCTCGCCCGAGCCTTTGCGCCAGGCCTCGGCCTCAGCGCTCAAGCTCTGTCTCGCTCGAGCCTCTGTGCCAGGCCTCGGCCTCGGCGCTCAAGCTCCGTCTCGCCCGAGCCTCAGCGCTCGGCCTCGGGCGCTCTTGTGGAGTCCTTACCGGACATGTCCGGTATGCATACCGGACATGTCCGGTATTAGCGGAGTTCTGTCTCGCAGCTTGTGTTCGGGGTTTGAAAGATGGTTGGTTAAGAGTGCTTCTCGCGCAGTCAAGTCATACCGGACATGTCCGGTATGCATACCGGACATGTCCGGTATCTGCGGATTTGTGGCTAACAGTATCTTTGTGATGGGCGGTTCTACCGACCCTTGGGTCGGTACCACCGAGAGGTACCACCGGGGTCATAGCGGTACGACCGGTAGGTCAAAATTGGCTACTTCCAGAGAGGTTGTGAAACCCCCCCTTTATAACTAGCGGTACCACCGACCAAGTTGTCGGTACTACCGAGATCTATTGGGAAGTTTGAAAGTTGGTCTGTTCAGTGTGTTCCTCACGCAGTAAAGTCATACCGGACATGTCCGGTATGCATACCGGACATGTCCGGTATGAGCTGACTCAGCCAACGGCTAGAAAACGGCTAGTTTCGAATGTGGGCTTATAAATACCCCCAATCCTCCACCTTTGGATGCTGCTGATTCTACTGGTTCCCACACTCATTCTAAGCCTTTCAAAACACTTTCCAACCCTCTCTTAGTGAGTGATTGTCCTCTAATTGCCAAATCCATTTGTGGGTTGAGAGAGATTCAAAATTAGAGAGCAAGCCATCTCTTGAGCACTTGTGCAAATCGTCGATCTTGTTGTGCGCATTCGTTACTCTTGGACTCTACGGTCCTAGACGGTTAGGCGTCGCCGTTGAGCACCCAAGAGATTTGTGGAGTGCCTCGGAAAGTTTGTGAAGGTTCGATCTCTCCTCAAAAGAGATCAACTAGTGGAAGGAGCATAGCGGGTGAAATAGACCGCGGCTAGAGTGACCCGTGGTGTCCTCTAGAGCCCACCTTTGTGGTAGCTCGCAGCCGGCTCAACGGAGAGTAGGACCCGAGGGGGTGCCGAACTTCGGTGAAACAAATACCGTGTCATTCCTTTGTGCTTTACTTTCGGCTATTTGTTATTCTTCGTTGTGCTAGTTGTTTTGCAAGCAATCAGTTTTATATATACATCATACATAGTGATTGCAGGTTGTGTGAGAAATTGGAGAAGAAAAGGAGCAGTCCCGCACAACCCGTGCATACCGGACTTGTCCGGTATTGATATCGGACATGTCCGGTATTTACTGACTGTGCCCAATTTGTTTAATCCTTGAGCTAATCTTTGTGGTGCAGGGTATTGCCTTCTAGGTGATTAATTTCTAGTCATATACTTTGTGTTTGTCTCTTGAGAGGTTGTTTATACTCCGATTGGGAGTTTCCAAGTAATTGGAAACTCGCATACTAATTGCTTCCGCATTATAAGTTGTAAATTTTCAGAAAAGCCTATTCACCCCCCCTCTAGGCGACACCTTAGGTCCTTTCAGTGTGAATTACCTTCTAGATGCTTCGGGAGTACAATCATCACTATTTCTCTTTTTGCTAGTTGTTGTTTCAAAGTTTTGACTAGAAGGGCCAAGTTAGTATTTAAAATTTATGACAGGTTTCAATGAACAATTAGAGGAAGTAAAATATTACAAACCTCGGTGGAAAAGACATGGATGTAGCCGGTGCATCATCCTCCAAAGGAACAATAGAACTGTGGGCAGATTTGGCCCTCTTCTTTGGTGGACCTCTACAAGAATAAACCATCAATCACTATGTCTTTTAGAAAGGAAAAACATAAATTATAGTAAGAATAGACATATTATCACCTGATTGCTTTTACAGCTTCAATGTCTTCAGGTTTGCCCCTCTTGCAGTTATGCCAATGGTGTCCATAGTCCCCACAAATAGGACACTTGTGCTGTCCTTTCCTTTTTTCTTGTCACCATTGCCTTTATGTCTTTCAGTTTTAGGCCTACCCGCTACCGGTTTCAGTAAAGGTGGATGCATGAAAAAATCATGGGTGGATTTAGGCCATTGTGATTTGTCAGGCATAGCAGGAATAAGCTGATTGTATGCAACTCTAAATTTATCAACTGAGTAATACAAGTCAACATATTGCTCAATTGGTGCATCACTAAGCGATGTGATGAATGCTAGTGCATGCTTGCAAGGTATCCCAGAAACTTGCCATTTCCTACAGGTGCAGGTCCTCTCCATTAAGTTCACAACAAACCGAAATCCACTACCTCCCATCGCGGTCACTTCAGCAACATCTTCCGAACATTCTTCCACTTCCAAGTTGCACTCTCTACTCTTCTCATTCAAATCCTTTATTATGTGAGGTAGAATCAAACCATCAAATTTCTTTGATATTTTCCTTCTTTGGTTCCACTTGCTCATAACCATTTGTCTAATCTTATCCATCAAATCATCTAAATTCATGGACTTATGATGTTTGATCCAATTGTTCAAGCATTCTGCAAGGTTGTTGGTCACGTAGTCCACCTTGCAAATAGTAGAGAATTGGCTCCTTGTCCATAATTTTTGGTGGCACTTCCTTATATAGTCTGTTGCAGCAGGCTTTTCTTTCTCCATGGCAACCCAACTTTTTTCAAACAAATATAGATTCCATGAGTAAGCAGCTGCCCACAAGTGGTCATCAAATACTTTTCCATGATACCTCTTCTTAAAGTTGCTCACCAAATGGAACATACATTCCCTATGTTCAGCCCTAGGAAATACTTCACCCACCCCTGCCATCACAGCCTGTCCTACATCAGTACATATGGCTAAGCCCCTAGGTGACCCAATAGCCTCTCTAAGGTGACTGAGAAACCAAATCCAATTTTCATTAGTTTCTGAATCGAAAACTCCAAAACAAACCGGGTACAACCAATTGTGACCATCAACAGCAGAAGCACTAGCCAATTGGCCCTTAAACTTTCCTGTCAAGAATGTGCTATCTATTGCAAGGTACGGTCTACAACCATTAAGGAACCCATCTATGCAAGGCTTCAATGCAAAGAAGAATCTTCTAAATCTGATTTTGTCATTAATGGTGTGATGGTCAATAATGACTAAGCTACCAGGGCAACAACTTTCAATTTGTGCTTTGAACCTATAAAGGTTGTCAAAACTACTATCCCAATCTCCGTAAAGGTGTTTCAATGCTAGCTCCTTACCATCATACACTCTATGGTAGGGGATCTGTACCTTATGGTGTTCTTTTAGCTTCTTCTGCAATTCTTTTGCACCCAAAGTTGCATCGGTTATGAGAAAGTCCTTCACCTTTTCACAAATCCAATGTTTGGTTGCATTCTTCATCTTCTTTTTCCTTCTCGAACTAGCACAGTTGTGATCAGAAGGGGTTTTTTACCTACAAACCATAATTAGTAATAAAAAAATTAGTAATAACTACTAAAATGGCACAAGGGATAGAAAATAATTACTAAGGTGAAGTAATTACCGTCACAGTGGTACTACCCTTACTGGTAGATGCGTATAACCACTATGGACACTTGTTCAAGTCTCTCCTTGAACAATATGCCCTGAACCTTTGAGGTCCACTTTTAACAATATTGAACTCAAACTGATGTCTGATTGCATGCCGAGATATAGCCAATCTGAAAGTAGCCATGTTAGAATAAGTGGAGCCTTCTACCATTGGGGGGTCTTCTGTGTCATACTCTACATTTGTAGCATTATTTCTTTCAATACATGGCACCTCATCTTCCTCTACTTCATCATCTTCCTCTACTTCATCATCCTCACCATCATCCTCGGATTCAACATCATCCTCACTGACATCAACATAATCCGGGTCCTTTTGTATTTCAATTGGATAATTCACAATTTGTAGTGTTTTTTGTGGTTGGGTCTCTAAGTACATTGCCTCTTCATTTACACCTACATGTTCATTTTGTGGTGCAGGGTTTCTAAGGTAATCATCCTCATGAAGCTCTAAGTTGTTCGTGGGTTGGCTATCAACATAAAAATCCCACTTTGTTACTGACTCATATGGATCAGAAGGGCCTCGATATACAATGAACATGATGATAGCTTTGTTCTTGTGGTGCTTACTAAACATAGACATCAAATCTTGATCGGATTTTATTTCAGGAAATGTTTTTAGAGCTTCATCATAGTATTGAATATGAGCTACTTCCATATACCCCGGAGGATATTTCTCTACTACTGATTCTACCAAATCTTTATAATTTGTTCTATCAGAATCCACAACCATCTCAAAACTAAAACATTTAACATCCTTTCTACGAGTCCTGTTCTTGCCCAACAATTTCATTTCCAACTTGAAATTAGAACCAAACCTGTTAAAATAAGGAGTTCAATGTGTTCATAGGCATGCAAAATTGTAGGACATGCAAAATGAACGCAACGATGGTAGACTCACCCTCCGAGCAAGTCACTGTCGGCGGCTGCGGCGTCTTCCTCGTTGCCCTGGTTCATGGTGTTCTGCTGGGCGAGCACTGTAGCGCCCTCCTCAGCCAGCCTCGTAGCACCCTGGGTCACGCAGCTGGCGCCTGCGGCCGTACCCGCGGCACCCTGGGTCGCGCGTCCGGTGCCCCCACCCAGCCCCGTGGCTGTGCCCGCGGCGCCAGCGCCCAGCCCCGCGGCCGCGCCCGGGGCCGTGCGACCATCGCCCAGCTTCGCGCCTGCACACGCACAGGAGGTCGAGCGCTCGGGCTCGCGCCCGCGCCTGGGGTCGCGCGGCCGCGTCTGCGCCCGCGCCCGGGGTGGGCTGCCGCGTCCGCGCCCGCGCCCGGGTCGCCCAGCCCCGGCCCGCGCCCAGGGTCGCGCGGCCGGTGCCTCGCCAGCGGCGCCCAGGGTCGCGCGGCCGGTGCCTTGCCCGGACGCCCTGCATCGCGCGTCGGCACCCAGACCGGCGGCGCCCTGCTTCGCGCGAGGGGCGAACAGCCCCGACACCAGGCGAGCCGCCTGCTGTGCCGCGGAGGAGGTGGATCCGGGGTCGCTGTAGTTGGATCCGTCGGCGGAAGCTCGTCTAAGTCGTCCATCTCCAGTGTTGGTTCTAGGGTTTGGGTGGTGGCTGCCTGTGATCGCTGGAAGGCTCGGGACGAGGAAGAAAACCTCCGTGTTTTTTTTTTGACGAGAAGTGGTGTGCGGTTCTGGGTGATGAAGGGGTACGAGGTATTTTGGTCTTTTCTCGGACGATTCCTATACTAGTTCACGGTACAGATCGACGGAATGAACAGAAGGGCCAAATTCCCAAACGAAATTTGATTCAGGGCCAAATATCTAAGTTCGATGGAAATAGGGCCAAGAAACTAAAACGAATTTTTTTCAGGGCAAGGAACCAATTCTCTCATTTTGTTTTCACGGCACCCTAAACCCTAAACCCTTGCAACTTCACATTGAGCCCATAACACTACGGCCTACGGCCCACGGCCCACGGCCCGACCTGCACGCGTGCACCCTCCCGCGCTCCCAAATCCTAGACAGCCCTCGCCGCCGCCGCCCGCCGCCCTGTGCCTACTACTACACCTGAGCTGCTCGCCAAACCCTCTCCGTCTCCGCCGTGCGCCACACGCCGTCCTCCCGTTCCTGCTCCTCCCTCAGGCCGGGCGTGCTCCACTGCCATCCCCACGGGAGATGGGGAAGCGCAAGCCCATACTTTCCGCCGCCGCTCGAGGTACGAAGCCCTGCCCGAACCGAAAGGCGCCACCTCCTCCCCTCCGTTCGAGCTGTCCTAACGTCCCTTCTCCTTGCTCGTGTTGCTGTCGCTGTTGCTGTCTTCTCAGGACCGAAGAACCGGCCAAAGAGGCCAAGGTCCGCGAAGCTGGGAGCCGAGTTACCGGAGGAGAATACCCAACTCTCGGAGCACGATGACGGTCTGGTCCTCCTCTTCTTGCATTCGGTTCTTTAGGCCCATTGAGTAGCTGAAAATTCTTAGTTGACTCCTTACTTCACGTGCAACTCTGTGTGACCCTCGTTAGATTATCTATTTATGCATCTCTATTCTCCAATGGTCTGCATCTGTAGTAAGAAGCTTAAGTTGCTAGTTTATGCGTTTTATTGTGGCGTTACTCAACTCACGACAGATTTAAACTCAAATTTCTTTGCGTAGTATGAAGCTAAAGTTGCTAGTTTGTGGTGTGTCACCATCGGCCTTCTTCCACTTGCTCTCGCTTTTTTCGCTTCCTGTGGCAAGAAGAGTGCTCACGTTACTTCTTACTTAACTTGAGCATTGTGTGCGGCAGAAATTGTAGATACTGAATCTGGAGCAGCGGGGACTGTTCAACATGATAAAAAAGCCAATGGGAGCTTAGCGCAGAGTGATGAAGATGACATAGAAGATGAGTATGATGCTCCTAGTGGTGATGCGCCAGGTGAAACGATGAAAAATGGAAATGATTGTTTGGATGAAACAGAGACTTCATGGTAAGTGCTGCATATATGATCTGTTCGTTATCTGTCACCTTTATGGTTCCATGTTTCCATTTTCAGAATGTTAACTTAAGCTATCCTGTTTACTCTATTTTTTGTAGTATATAATTTTGTATTGCCTTCGATAAACACATCACTCCCTTTTAAAAATACTTCATCTAGAACCATTTTTATGTTAGTAGTTATCTTTTTAGACCGGTCTGAGGAGGTTAGCCCTCATGACTTTTATTGTCGGGATTTAGTTGAACTGGCATTTTTTCTTTGAAACTCCATCCATGATTATCAGTAAGTAGAAATGACAAAAGATGTTTTTCCTTTCTACTATATTGGCCATTTCCTGTTCTTGCGTGCATTGTCACTCCTTTTTCAACACTGGCTCCGTGTATCTGTTTTGCAGTTCATTTCATCGTCATGTAAGCCACATCATAACAAATGAAGATGTCAAGGCATTGACAAAGAAGAACTATAAATTTAAATGGGAAATGCCTGCTGGGGACATTCCAAGGTCCAAATGGGTTGGAACAGGTGAAAAAGTGCAGGTAGACTTTTGGTTAGTCCTTATGTATGTATTCTGAAATTTATATGCTAGTCATCTGAATATTATTAGATGATAGGGTTTAGTCTCCAGTCCCGAGATGTGCTATAATATGTTTCAAGTTCTGATACTATGTTACCCTGGAATAATAACTATGCCTAATGCTGCCGAGAAAAATAACTATGCATAATGGTAGTGCGCATTATAGTGGTGATCCGGTCACTGTCGAATGGTATACCTCTTTCATTGTGTTTCCGTGTTTGAAGGCTAAATTTAATCACACATCATACATAATTGCGAGTGAACTTGATCTTTTCATCCCTGAAATCTGGTCACCAAATTTATGTGAATTTCTAGCTGACCTTTGAAAATTTACTACTACCCTTAGTTTAAATCAGTTATTACCTTAAAAATCATGTTTTTTTGGTACCTACTATTTTTTTATAAGCGTTAGTTACTTATTAAAATACATTTGTAGTCTATGTACTTTATACACTTTCTCAGCTGTCCATCACTCATCTTACAAACAGGAGTTGGGGAACTAGAAATAAATGATTTTTTTTTTTTGGGGGGGGGAGCATTAATAATCGTCTGTGTCACAAGATTTTTTTTTTCTGTGATTTCTTAATATTGTTATGTTGCACATATTATGCAAATTTTGTTAAGCACAATACTTGTCTTGTTGTTGACTAAACTAAATGTCAAATTAGTCACTAGCTTTGTGATTTGGTTATCTTATTACCAGTTGTGCATGACAGTTTTGGGATGATTAATCTCAAGGAGGCCTTGATGCTTTTTCTTTTAGGAAGCTTGTGATGATCATCTTCATGATGTCAAAGGAAAGTTGAGAGACCATTGGCAACATACGCTGTCCGATCATTTAAATTCTCAAATGAGCTTCTTCTCTCTTTGTAAGTGCTCTTTATTGCAATAAACAGCATCTCTTCCTTGTCTGCTTTAATCACAGCTGCGGAGGTCATGATTCTTTCTTGTTTAAACACTTAGGGCCTGACTTTTTCTTTTGAGATGAACACTTAGGGCCTGTCTGGGAGTGCTCCATTCCTGTATTATCCCAAAATACAGAGTTGTAGGTTAAAAATAAAGTTTTAAGCTTCCATTTCCAGTCTTAAATGGGAACTATTATAGCTTACTGAAACACCAACCCTCACTCTTCTTCCAGGCTCCAGCTCCACCTTCATGAATTTGTGAAATAGGTGGAGCTGGAGGTCTCCTGAACAGGCTTTATGGTTGCTCTAATCATGATTCTGACAATCAACCCAAGGCCAAATTTTACAGTATCTTTTTTTTTTAGTCCTCATTTCACAGCAAATTTTTTGCATGAAAATATATGTTTGAGATAACAAGCATTAATAATTTTATTAAAGAAGTGCCACTGATCTACTGTAGCCACCCAAAAATACCATGTGGAACAAACCACTGATACTACACTATGGCCACATGGCAAATTTTTTTCTCGAACATGTAGGAGAGCTGTGTATCATTTTATTAAAGAAGTGCATGACAAATTTAATTCTGGTAATTTGTTTGTTAGATGTAAAGTTCAGTGTGGCCATAAATCCACATCAACCTTACTGATGATTCAACACAATTTTTAACCAATCTGAGGCAAGAATACACATCATTTCTTTGATATAATTCCCCTGGCCGTTTTTCTAGAACCTAGCAGTTGCCGGTAACATTTTTTTTAGCGCTGTAAGAGTTGATCTTACACTTACTCATTTGTATTACTTTTTGTATATGGAACAAGACAACACTTTTAGTTGATCTAAATCTCAAAGAGTGAAGTCTATTCATGGTGTATGCCTATTCAATCTTCGGTCTAATCATATTGCGGAAAAGAAGGGTTAACTGATACACTTTAGGTTCACCAGTCAATTGTTGACCCTACTTTTTGTGATATAGTAACTAAACAGCCAAATTAGGGCTGTATTTTGTTAAATTTGCTCACAGTATGATGTATGGTATCGTTTCTTTTCCTTAATGTTAGATATATAATTGTATTCTTAATGTATTACTGTAATGCACTGCAATAAGAAGCCATTGCAATAATGTATTCTTAATGTAGGTAACAGTTATCGTGATATAATGCATTGCAATAAGAAGCCATTTTATATGAAAAGTAATGGTCCTGATTCGAGTACCATGGACGCATATCTTATGCATGCTGTAAGCTTTACTATCTCTTTTGTGGTCACGTTATTATTCTTGAACCTCTTAATGTTGTGGCTAATCTGCAAAGCGTACTACTTCTGCAGTTGAATCATGTTCATAGGACGCGGGATGTTGTAATTAGAAATGACGCAAAGCTTAGGAATGACGCTGACAGAGATATTTCAGATGATAAGACATACCTTGATCAGGGTTTTTACGCGCCCGAAGGTATATTCACATCAAGAATATTGAAATGTTGATCACCTGTTCTGTTGCCATGGATACATTAACTGAGATTGCACTACCAGATATTTTTAGTTGTATATTAGTGTGTTATCCTGCATTTGTTTTGCAATATTTTCTTTGTGATGTGTGTTGGCAAGAAGAAAAAAACATAATTGTGCGAGGTGGATAGGGTTATAAGAACATATTAAGCTGTCTTGACAGTTGATTCCTGCATGTTTACTACAGTTTATGAAGATTTATGTTTTATATGTGATCTGTAGAGCTCAGCAACATTATCCTTTTGTGTAATTATAAACCATGGCATGTCATGCTTCTTAAGATTCATTTGACCTTTATGTTGATTCACTGATTCTCAAATAGTATTTATTGTTGATTCACTGACTTCTCAAACCTTGTGGGTGTGGTATATGGAAGTGTGCTGGGATATTGCAAGAAAAACTGCTTGGAAATGTGTTCAAACCCATAACCTCAGTCTTGGATGGCATGGTAGTCCGTCCACTACTGCGCCATGCTTCTTTGATGAGTTTGGTATGAAACTCTATATTTAATCTGTTTTGAGCCAGTTTTCCAACCGTTTAGACCTGTCAAGGGTTTGGCCAGTACCATGTCCAGTCCAATCCCAATAACTATGCCCTTTGGGGATTTTTCCCACACCAAGGAAGCTCTACAGGATGGGAAATCTTGTAATAGAGGATGTCCTGGTCTAAACAAATAATACTGTCCTGGATTCCAAGCGATAGTGGTAAATAAAAAACCAACCAATAATATTCTATTTTTTAGGATAGGTTGCTAGTTGATTTGACTTAAGGTCATTAGATCATGCGTCTCGGTGTCCAGATGCTGTGTGGTCTCAAGGTGAAGCCTTGGATGACTTTGAGCACATCTAAGCAAATAATATCTAATTGGACACTGCACATACAGAAATTTATTATCCATAAATAATTGTGTTATTGTAATTGTACTCCCAGTACAAAAATAAATATTGTTTTGGATACGCAGTCAACAATTTGAATTTTTATTGCTTTTTATGTATATATAGTTGGGATATATGAAAATTGATACATGTGGATTTGTCTCAAAGTTTCATAACAGAATGCATTCATAAATATATTACAAACAAATATTAGTTGTGAAAGCTGTGTTTTTGCGGACCATGTCGATGTCCAAAATGTCACTTATTTATGACTGGATCGAGTTCTATTTTCTCATGCAATTGTCAATAAGTACACTTAGCTGGCATGCTATCGGTTTGGTACTTTGGTGGGGTCATATAGCATGTGTCATTTCCTGTACTATTAATCCAGTCTTTAAGATACATTCATATTAATCCTGTTTCCTTTTGTCTAAATAAATTTTTAGGTTCTTTTCTTGTTACCTCTCAAAAGTTTTGCACGACGCATTGTGAAGAGATTGATCCAGCTTTCCCATTGCCACAAAAGGTAAAATTTCATTCTCTTATATTTATATGCAATGATTTGGGTTCCGATTTGTTAAAAGTGCGAAGAAAATTGATAAAAAAAAGTTCCAACTATCCCTATACATACATTTGGTCCTGTTTTCTGCTGATACAATAGCTGATAGGGTTATGTACAGATATAACCATATCAATAGCTCACTCTCATGTGCTTTTATTTCTGGTGCTAAGTGATAACTTTCTCTTTTCTCTAGGATAGTGCACTAGGACAATTTAAAAAGGAGTTTGGTGAATCAGATGACGAGGGTATACCTGAACATAGCACAAAACCTGCAGACTTTGACGTTCTTTTTGCTGGAGACATTGACGATCACTTTCTTTTTGGTGTAAAATTAACGAAGTGAGTATTTTATATAATTAATTACTTAATATTTACTCCCTCCATTCCATAATAGAAGGCACAACTACCTTTTCTCGTAGTCCTATACATAATACAGGGTGGCAGCTTCTGGGCTCCTGTTTTGGGTGTTGGATGGACACTCTTTCTCACGCTCATGCAGCTAGACACTGTCACAATCGTCACAATCTGTCTCTCTAAAATGTTCAGTAGTCATCCATTTGCCTGTAGTTCACTGAATCTTTACCTTCTACAAAACAAGCATATGTGATATGTCACATGCTTGTCTTTATCTTTTGCAATGGTTGATAATTTGATCTTCCGAATTAGCATTTAAATCGGATTCATATTTGAATGATTTTTCTTATGAACCTGATATTGCCATTATCAATATATTATAAGAGTTTGGAGACTGTCATGAGTCATACCATACCTTATTTTTTAACGAAGAGAATATAATCTTATGTGCTTTTTAAAACCAAAATATAACTTTCAGAAACAGATACGCTAGTCTTCCTGGGAATATATGCTCTAATTATTTTTTTCTAGCACATTGATTGCTGAGAACATCTAATTAATTAATGTTTGAACTAATGTTTCCACAGGAAATCTATTAAGCTGTACAGTAACTTCTATTCTTCTGATATAATAGTTGCATCTCCTTTAGCGCTGAAACGTGTAAGTATTTTTTTTTTTCAAAAACAAGATTTCTTCATAGACTTCATAACCTGTACTTACTCATGTTGCACAGTTGTGCATTACTCTTATTCTGGGCAGACCTTGTATGCTATTGTCCTATTGATCTAGAATTTTATGTACTCCTTGTGGTGGTTAGCCAGTAGTATTGTGGGGAGATCCAGGTGGGAACAGCTGTATACCAGCAACAATCTGGTTTTTGTTTGGTGGTTTTGCAATCTTGTGTCATAGAATGTACAGTGGAATGGGAGGAAGTACGCAGAATGTCTCATAGTGATGATGGCAGGGTTAGGCCATGCAATTTATTTGGATATGGGTACAGGTAAATGTAAATGGCACTACACTTCTAGTTTGATGGCTTTTGAGAAGTAGCAACTGCTGTAGGGCAGGATCCTTGGAAAAATGCTGGTTGAGGAAAATGCATTAAGAAAGCCTTCATCGACACTAGCTGTTGGATTGGTCAATCTAAACGATGGCACCTGTCTCTTGGATGAACGAAACAGTATTATCGAAAGCAGTAATGTGTAATCAAGCTTTAGGCATTTCAAGCATGATCGGGGATTTGCCTGATATAATGAACTTTGATGGGGGTATAAAACACTGAAACCAAGCCATTTCAGCATCCCTGCCATGATCTTGTCAATCTTCATTTTGTTCCCCTCGTTTTGTAGCAAACTCCATCCCTGGAAACAATACAATCCAGCATAAAATACTCTGTTGTCTTAATAAAAAAAAACTTCCTCTCAATGGCACATCTTGTTTGTTGTTTGCCAAATTGCTCAAACACTAGTCCTAGGAAGGGGGAAAAATCAAAAGGACTGACTGGTAGGTCACACCAAATTCATTGGGATCCAAATAAACAAAAAATCTACCAGCGATTAAGGCGGTTATCTCATCTAAAAGTTTTCTGTATGACACACCATTAGAACTTAGCTATATAGCAGCCATAAAATTATATCCGTATTTTCTTCTTTTTTTATTGTTGAATGCCAATTTCTTTCATCTTAGCATATAACTTTGCTTGCATTGAATTGAACTTCTGGAGCATGTATATTGTTATGGAGTACTATTGTTTATGTTTTATGCTTTTCTGTTATCAGAAAATTGATGGAGAACATGGCAAGGAGAAGGATTTTGATTTCCTATCTTCAATTGAAGTTAGTTCCTTTGATCCTATGATCTATTCGCCACCTCATTACTTGATACAAGTCTTTTTGTTAACCCATAAATAATATGTTGACATTCTAGATTCACATGAAAAACTTATAAACTATTTCTTTCACCCAAAGTGCTCCAGAATATTGTATGTTGCAGGTTACTAATGTATTAGTCTATTTGAACAAGAACTAATTCAAAAATTGTATCTCAACATAGACTTGTACTTAGGAATGGAACAGAGTGTGGTTTTTCCTTCTGTTTCTCCTTTCTCCTTGTTTACTTATTTCTAAAATGGTTTGTATGCAGATAGTGGTTGTTGATCATGCGGATGTGATATCTATGCAGGTAAACTTCAAGGCTTATATATTTTTCTACGTATATTTGGTTTTATACCTTTTTGGTACAAATGACAGTTTATGCATGGATTATAAACTGGGAGCATCTTGAAGCTGTGTTTGAACAACTTAATCAGTTACCATCAAAAGAACATGGAACCAATGTGATGCGAATTAGGCCATGGTAATTCTGTTTCCTTGAATATTTTTAGGTTCATGCTCTGATAACATCGACTCTGTATTGTGGACTGCCAATTTTATGGCATTTATTATAATTATTTGTGTATTCTCAAACTATATCCATATTGATTAAGCTTGTACATTGATGTCCAAGGTACTTGGATCAGCACGCACAGTACTATCGGCAGACAATACTGTTAAGCTCATACCTTACACCAGGTATGGATTCAGCTAGAATGTTGTTTTACGGCCCCCTTCCCTCCTCTCCTCTTGTCCTTAATTGTTAGGTTCAAAAATGATAATTTAATAGTGCTATGCAGGCTTCTTTTGCATCTATTACATAGTTGTCCAGTTTTTGTTTGTTCTATACCGTGTATTTCAAATTTCAATTGTTTTCCATGTTATGCAGAGATTAATGCTTTATTTAACGGATTATGCTTAAATTATGAAGGAAAGGTATGCCATGATTGGAATTGCTGAGCTGTCCCCCCCCCCCCCCCCCCCCCCGCGCACATGCGTAATGGAGGTCCATTTATTGTTGAACTAATAGTTTTACAACTTCTACTAGATTAAAATGGTGACCGAGCATGCAGGTGTTCTTCCCAAAATACAACTTGAAGTGCGGCAGTGAATGCTCTTATCCATCTTGATTCTTCCACGTTGTTGCATAGATAGTGAATAAACCTTAAATTTTACTCAGAGATATATTTGTGTAAGCAACGTCTTAATGCCATGGATTCAGAATCCTCCTGAGTTATACTAAGTTCATGCATAATTTTATATCTTATTTACTAAAACAGTTCTTGGCCATTCTGATTGTTTTCAATGTGCAATTACGAAACAGGTGTATGAACGATTTGATGCATCTTCTATTGCTGAAGCTGACGATGCACGCTTTGATTATTTCTGCAACAAGGTCTGTTATTTTCTGCTTGTAAAAGATATATATCTGCCAATGTACTGGAGTTATCTCAAATAGTACATTTCTTATAATGAAGGATTTAGTAGTTACAGAATAATCTGAGCAACTTTTACAATCCTTCAAAGTGTACTTGCTAGTTCAAATTCTTCAAACATCCTAGCAAATCGATCTGTCTTGGACAGTCTAGTTAGTAAACTTATCTGATAACCAGCTAGCTGATCTTATCAACTTGACTAAATGTCTAAGCAAATATCTAGCTTACTCGGCTGGGCTAGCTCAAGCTGAGGGAGGCTTATTGGCATGTGGCCTTAAGTGTGCCCAACCATGACAGTCTCTTGGCTTCTGCAGAAAATTCTGGAGTTTTAATTTCACTTCTTTTTGTGATCTATTCCATATATAAATGTGTATTACTATATTATTTAATACATCTGTCCTTTTTTATTTTATGATGTGTTACAGGTATATCCAAAGATCCAGGATTTAGATGAGGTATGCTCTATTCTGTTATGTGCAATTTTGTAGGAACTTAGTTTTTAATGCTCGGCATATCCTGTAAATATATTGATAATGTTCATGCTCCTACAAAGCCTTTCTTGCAAGATTCACTAATTGTCTAGTGCAATGCAGGGTGGATTGCTGCTATTTGTGAGTTCATACTTTGAATATATTCGAATAAGCAATTTCTTAAAATCTAAGGAAGCATCCTTTTGTCGAATTGGAGAGTGAGTAGACCTTCCTTCTCTTTAGAGATTATTTTATCAGTTCAATTCAAGTTATCTGCCCTTAGTCTTAAGACAAGTGGTATTTATCTCAATTTGCTCCCAAATCAGGGCTACATCTCAACAGGATATATCTCGTTCAAGACTCTGGTTTTTTGAGGGCAAGAAAAAGATCTTGCTTTATAGTGAAAGATCTCACTTCTACCACCGATACAAGGTAAAGTTGTCCGAGCATTACTTACTATATTGTGTGGTTCCTGTTGTTTCTGTGTTAGGTGTATCGTCTAGGATATTCATCATTATTTCTTGATGTGCAGATCAGGGGAACAAAGCATTTACTAATTTATTCAATGCCAGGGAGAAAAGAATTTTATCCGGAGGTATTGACTAATTTGCAGTTTCATTGCTTTGTCTCATGGTCTACGGTGAAGAGGTTTTGAATGCTAATGTTCCCTTGGGTTTGTTCTTCTTGTCAGCTTGTAAATATGCTAGGCGAATCAGAAAACCAGAAGTGCAATGTCCTTTTTTCTCGTCTAGACCTTCTTAAGGTGAGTTCACTATTTCATTTAGTTTGGTTCCATCATGGGAACTGTAATCTTGTCCAGCTATCAATCTCATGCCCTGCAGAAACATTTGTTTCATGGAGTTTGTGATCCATTCTATCATGCAGTTCAGCTACTCATTTAGCAGCAGTATGAACAAATTTGTTTTGATCTTTGTAGTCGCACTATCACATTCCACATAGTCTGGATTCAAGATGAAAACCACAAGCTTTTTTTGGGTTCTGAGCTTGTTTGAAAATTTGTTTCACCTAGTTTCGGTCAATGCCGAACAGTTTCCCATATGCAGTTCTCTTCTGATGATTTCTTAGCCCTTGTACATACATATCCAGTTTCTTATGATGTACTGTATCTTTTAGAACTTCATATGCATTCCTTGACTCCATGGAGTTAATCTCCACCGGCATGTTTAGTTAGTTACCCTTGTCTTCCGTGTGAAGTGACCTTGTTGCTAACTTTGCAGTTAGAGCGGATTGTCGGGACATCTTCTGCACGAAGGCTGATTTCCTCGGACAAGGGCATGTTTGTCTTCTGCTGATGTAGCCATGTAGCAGCCTAGTAGGTTAACCCCTACTGTTGAGCAGACGAATGCTTTTTATACTTATGCATGTAGTAAGCTGTTTTGACCATATGTACCATGTATTATTAGCAAATCCACTCTGGGGATATCCGCCAAAGAATTACGTTGTTGGATGCACCGGAGCACTACGGGCTGTTTGATCTGGAGCGCTCATCCAAGTAAAATCTAGCCCCCCAGGTGCTGTTTGCTTGCTGCCTGCCAGGCAACTTTGCAGCTAGGCAGGAATCTGGCTGGACACTGGGGGCAACAAAATCCGAATCCGTTTCACTACCAAAACATTTTATTTGGATATGGTGGTTGGATGAATTTTCGATGATCCACTAAAGGTAGGCAGAAGAATATAATATCTTAGGCATTCTTTCTTTTCTCAAGATGTGAAGACTCTTGAACTGCAGTCACCTCTTTGGTCTTATTTGGTAGGGCTCCTCAGATAGCTTTGGCTCCTGATGTGGAGCAACTCTTTTGATATAACTGGAACCGTTTTGAAAATATTTGGCAAAAACAGTGATTTTATAATAATTTGCACTACCCTTTTTTTTTTAAAAAAAAAATTAAACATGACTTTACTTAATGTAAAAAAAAAATGTAGGTCCTCTAGGTTGTTTGCAATGCAAGGGGCTGTGTTTGGCTGCTAGGCTCCGACTCCTTTGCTGCATGAGTCGTCCCCCAACTCCACCCCATTTTTGACAACGCTGCATGGTTGGAGAAAAAGAAGTGGCACATAGCCATATAGGGGGAGGAAAGCAGAGAAGAAAGGAAAAGGAAAAGGAGGTTCAGGGTTTGAGACTACTGAGTATATATGGTGATTCTTTGCTGGCTTGGGCTCTGGCTCCTTGGAAGGACCCGCCAACCGTTTTGTAGGAGCCAAGCCAACAGAGGAGTTTTAGAAGAACCATCCGGGAACAACATACTCCATATATACAAAGTATTAAGCTTGTCGTACGTGTTCATCAACATCTCCATCGTCGGTTGGTGGAGTTGAGGCACGGAATGCAATGCAAATGGGGCATGGCCAAATGCCCTGCGTAGTGGTGAGCCATCGTGTCCGTGCGCGTGCACTGCCGACAATGCATGCAATCACGTTCACATGGCCCCGGCTCGGCGTACGGATTACGGACAAGGATAAAATATAGTACTCCCTCCATTCCAAATTATAAGGCATTCCAAGAATCTTGGAGAGTCAACGTTTTTCAACTTTGACCAAAATTATAGAGAGAAATACAAAGATTTATAACATCAAATATATATATATAAAAATATAACTAATGAAGAATCTAATTACACTTAGTTGATATCATAAATATTATTATCTTATTATATAAATTTGGTCAAAGTTGAAAAACTTTGACTCTCCAAGATTCTTGGAATGCCTTATAATTTGTGATGGAGGGAGTATTGGCGAGAGTGGAGACGACAGACAGGCTGCTGCTAGGGTGCTAGGTGCTGGCTGCTGACTGCTTGCTTGTCCTGGCCGAGAGAGAGACGAGAGACGAGAGACGAGAGACGAGAGCAGATCCAGCCGCCGCCCGGCCATCATTCCGATGCAGTCGCCTGACCTCCAGAGTCCAGACGACGACCAAACCAACGCTGCCGACGACGCCTTCCGGCCCAGCGGCGGCTCCGTCCGGCCTTTTTGCTCAGCCACGGCATATGGTTGGGACATTGGGTCATCAGCGTCCAGCAAAGTTGCCTACCAGGTAGCAATATATATCGCCTTCGCCTGTTGGTTTTGAAGGCAGACTCTTTATTTGGCCATTCGTCCTATTTAAATTTTTTATATATATAAATAAAATAAATAAATTATTAATAAGTATTTCTAATGACAAAATAAGTCATAACAAATAAATAATATTTATACATATAAAATTTTAAAGAGTAAAATACACCAATGATCCCTAAAGTTATCAACATGTGCCATATAGGTTCTAAACTTCTAAAAACGTATTTCTGAGTTTCTAAAGTTGTCGCCAGATGTCATATAGGTCCCAAAGTCCTAAAACGTATTTTTAGGTCCCTGAAGTTAGTTCGGGTGTCATCTAGGTTCCAACGGGCGTTTACACGACCCGTCAGCTGACGCAGCAGGCTGACTCAATGCTTATACGAACCTAACAGGTGGGACCCATACATCAGTAGTACACTTAATTATTTTTTTAAAAAATCATATCTCTTATATGATCTCAGATGAAGATGAATTATATATATAAAATGTAACCCTCGATGAGATCTTTAACTTTTTAGTTTTAATACTATTCATTTAAGATTGTTGAGATGGTCAAAAGAATAATATAAAATTTCAGCAGCACATTATTCACTTACTAGAGCGTGTCAAAATAATAAATTTATAGGTCTCATCGATAACTATAATTTGCATATATAAACTATCTTTATTCGTCGCCGTATATGAATGATCAAACAAGAAGTCTGAAAGTTAAAAATGATATTTTTAATAAGACGGAGGGAGTAGGTGCTAATCAGATCCTTTAAAATTGTATATATGCCTTTATATTAATTGTATATATGCCTTTATATTTAATAGAGGGTGCACCTGGGTTTAGTTTTGAGCTGGCTTTGCCCCGGCCACATTGAGATTTTTTTTGAGAGAATCATACTTTTCCCACTGGGATTTCATCATAACTCCTCCAGGTTCCAGTTAGTGGAATCAGCGATCTTAAATAAAGATGGCTTTGAAGCAAGCGAAGCAATCCACCACCCAATTAACCCAACCATTCAACCAACCTAGCTGCTAGCTTTCCTTCTCTTCTCAGAGCAGCCAACTTATAAGCTAGCTCTAAGCATTATTTTTATATTTAACAGAAGACGGAGAAAAACTACTTCCTCCATAATCTTTTATAAGGTATATAAAGATGGGAACATATGCTATGCAAACTAGACTCATGTACAAACTATGCAAACTTTAATTAAGACCACAAGAATCTAATCTGATGGCTGGTAATTTTAGCACTCAAACCCCCCACTCATCCTATCTGGCTGTTGCAAAACACTCTTATGAGTGGAGGGGTCCATCAGATTAGATTCTTGTGGTCTTGATTAGAGTTTGCATAGTTTGCACAGAAGTCTAGTTTGCACAGGTTTCTTATTTTTTATCTTTTGTAAGGCGTATGTAGGTACAAACCTCGTAACTTCAGCAATTACTCCTCACTAAAAATAAAGCACTACTTTATATGTAGCGTCCAATCAAAAGACATGGTAGCCTTGAATAATTAATAAATGCATGTACTTTAATTACTATTGTCACCTTCTCTAGACTTCCTTGGTCATCGTGTCATCTCTAAATACGCCCTACACAAGATTATGGAAGGGTAGCTTTTAATCAGGAGTTAGACTTATACATATATTCTAAGAGCACGTGAGAGCGTCGTGTGGGACAAATCATACTGTACTAAGTCATTACTAAAAGCTAGTATTATTAAAGGGGAGATTAATTTAAAGCTGCAGCTGACTTATGCCGCGTGATGGAGCTCAGTGGTGGTGAGTGCAAGAGTGGACGACGACAGACAGACAGCTGCTGCAATGATTCAGTGCTAGCTGCACCCACAACCCCCAAAACATGGCCCCGGAATGCAGCATGAACGGAACTCCATCGATCCATCGCGTCTCGGCTGCCTTTGTCTCCTTTATTTTTGACCTACTACTCCGTAGGTTAGTCGTAGTATGATGCTCTTGGTGCTTTGGCTTTTCGCGATCCGTGACAAAAACCCTGGCCCAGGCTAGCGGCTGCATATACTACTATAGTACTAGCAGTAGGAGTAATATAAATATAAATATAAAGCATGCATATATTCCATCACATTCTTCTTCCATCGCAACGGCAGATGAGAATGATCGAGAATGAGAATGGGAATGGAGACGAGATGATGAGTCTGTTAGAGTGCGCAAAGTGTTAGCGGAATCTGGCCCAACTCGGCTATACCCACGAGCCGGTGCCCCTCAAGCCCAGGTCCACCGGAGCTCACAACATATAAGACTTTAGGCCTAACTCAACCCAAAAGACTAACCTTATAGGTGAGGACTGCCCCCGCCTATTATGTTGTGCTCCCCCACCATCAATTACCGATGTGGGACTAAACCTAACAATCTCCCCCTGTCACACATCGGACCCAAACTCTTCACATCACACACCTCGTGCGATCTCCAGAAGAAGTTCTTCAGGTCCTGAGCCCAACGCTCCATATCACACACCACATGTGACCTCCGAGAGCTTAACGAACTCCCCCTTATTACGTGTGACCTCTGGCCCCGAGTCCAACGCCCATATCACACACAACTCGTGTGACCTCCGAGACGTTAACGGACTCCCCCAGGCCATTGAGATTTTTTCAGGTTTTACCTACCATGGGCTCCGATACCACTTGTTAGAGTGCGCAGCGGAATCTGGCCCAGCTCGCTATACCCACGAGCCGGTGCCCCTCGAGCCCAGGTCCACTGGAGCCCACAACATATCATGCATTGGGCCTAACTCAACCCAAAAGACTAGCCTTATATGTACTAAACCTAACAATCTCCCCTTGTCACACATGTGACCCTTGAGATTTTCTTAGGTTTTTCTGACCATGGGCTCCGATACCACTTGTTAGAGTGCGCAAAGTGTTAGCGGAATCTGGCCCAGCTCGGCTATACCCACGAGCCGGTGCCCCTCGAGCCCAGGTCCACCAGAGCCCACAACATATAAGACTTTGGGCCTAACTCAGCCCAAAAAACTAGCCTTATAGGTAAGGACTGCCCCCGCCTTATATGTTGTGCTCCCCCACCATCAATTACCGATGTGGGACTAAACCTAACAGAGTCGCCGGCAGGTACCCCACCCAACCCCAGTACCCCACTTGAGATTGTGCCACATCTTTTAGCTTAGCTTTATTCGGACAGGCTTCGATCATGCACAGCGCCTCAATAATCGCAACCAACAACATAATGCAAGGACGACAAGCAAAGCTATATAGATAGATATGGATAGATGGATAGCCTCACAATATGATATATTAAAGAAATATACTACTGTACTACGTACTACTTAATTAGTACAGTAGAAAACAAAGTAGCAGAAGCAGCAGCTTGCATTGCCATTGCCATTGCCTGCAAATTCCAAGCTCTCGTACAGTCATCAGTCATGATGGCACGCACAAGCAAGCACGAGCTTGCATTGCATTGGTGGAGTGTACGACGGCTTCCTTGTACTACTACTAGTACTAGTTGATTAATTATCCTATACGATGCGTGGCGTGTCCCGGTTAGAGGCGTGATGAATGATGATTAATTATGCGTGCTGCTTCACGGCAGTCCAAATGCAAGCGATTAATTTAATTAATAAAACTACTACTACAGGAAGGCGCCCCTGAACCTGATACGGGAACGGGGTGGACGGAACGGGACAAGGCCACCACCACAGTCCACAGCAGAGCAGAGAGCAGAGAGCAGAGCGTCGCGACAACCAAAACACCGAATCCCAACCCCAACCGGCAGCTGATTGTAGTACGATATACTACGCGTAGTACGTACTACCCCCTTACTACAGCAATAACAGCTGGAATACAAACAAAGGATAATGCACGTACGGTACGGCGCCATGCGTGAGTGCAGGCAGGAGTACTACTCTCTGCTCCCAAGATATACTACTACTGTAGCAGCTCATTAGTCCACTAAGATCCCTGCTAAAAGCAGTAGTTACTCCTAGTAGTAAGATACTGCTGCTACATACTGTACTACTGTACTCTCTCTATCGTTTTTAGATGTCGTTTAGGACAACGAGTCTCTAAAGTATAACTTTGACCACTTTATTTTTTTAAAAAAAATGTTGTAAAGTGATATATATATATATAAAAGTACTTTTCAAGATAAATTTATTTATATGATTTTTACATCTCTAAACTCAATAATTTAAAAGTTATTTATGATTTATATTTCTAATGTTTACCTCAAACCTTGTTCAAAACGATAGTGTGTTGTGTGTGACCGATGAGGGCTTTGTTTAATTTATCTATGTCTCTGCTACTGCTAGTTCTCTACCGCGTAGGGGTACTCTATTTATTTGTCTTTAATTAGCAAAAAAAAGTTTTTACTGGGGGTGGTTGGACTGGTGTCGGTCAATTATCCATGTGGAGGAAGGACCTCAACAAGGATTTGTTTCGATCTCTCCGCCTAATACTAGTTAGATAGACTCATACACAGGTTAAAACATAGTACGACTCTTTTTGGCAAAGCCGATTTGGCAGATTCATACGACTCATTTTTTATGAGAGAATTATTTCACAACTGGTTTATACGGATTAAAGCTAGCCAAGTATCACAAATGAATGGAGCCAGTGTTAATAGTTACTCTATATCGAGCTAACGATTAGTTCACCAGTCGATACAAACGAGCTAACGAGAGCTAAAAGGTGGTCCTGATAGGGAAGAGTGCCCTTTCTTTCTTCCATCTCTCTCCTCTCCGCACACTAACATGTCTAGTAGTGGGGGATGATGAGGCTCGTCATCAATTCGTGCTAGCCGAAGTCGTTTCGTCGGGCTCAGCGTTGATGTGCTCTACCTAGGAATCCAAACAATGTTTCGAGAGCTAGGGGTGCAGAGGCCTCTGCCATGGCCTCGCCTCGCCACCAAGGAGAGCATTCTCCTTCGATCCAGCCACATGGCCTTTGATTTGGTCGTCGGGTGCCTCACGTCAACACTAATCGCCTTCGCTCTGCTCTCTAACATGGCCATGGTGTTGCCTCCAACACGTGGTCACTACAAAGTGGAGGCACAGGTGGGCGCCGAGCCTACTGTTTTGCCATGGACCCACCTGGAGAGAGAGAGAGAGAGGGAGGGAGGGAGGGAGGGAGGGAGAGAGAGAGAGATATGTGTCACAAAGATGATGTGGGAGAGAGTAGTGAAGGGAGAGAAAAAGTTACACCCCGTTTGGATGTTGGCATTTAACATGGAATTAAGGAACTAGAATTGTACATCTTCAACACAAGGTGTTTGGATGTTTTAGAATTGGATCTTTGAATTTGACTACCAATTCCAAACGGTATTCTGACAACATAAATTAAAACAAGCAACCACCAATACCGACCTCTAATGCTTGGTTTTGGCTAGAATCCATGTCGCCTTGTCTCACCAGTGTGCAGGGTCACCGATGTGTGGAGGGGGTGAATCTTGTCGGCGCGCGAAGGGGCGGAGCTTGTCGGCTCGACAAGGCAGAGCTAGCCGCGTGCGGGAGGGAATAGAGCTCGTCGGCACGGACAAGGTAGAGCTCGCCATCGTGGACGCGGAGCTCTGCCAAGTGCGGGAGGGCAGAGGTCGCCGACACGAAGAGGGCGGAGGGCACTGACGCGTGGAGAGGGAATGGGGGTCACTGGTATGGAGGGGGCAGGTGATGTCGAAGCATGGTAGGGTTAAACCAGGACGAAGGGGTCGACGTTGTATAAGGAGAAGACGAGGTACAAATGTAGTTTCTAATTTCTAAGTTCCAATTTGAAGACATACAGACACATGAAATCTGACTCATACTCCAATACCATCTTAGCATGTTGTGGATTTGGAAACACAATTCCATTGATCCAATTCTAGTACATACTTCCTCTGTCTCATTGAAAGTGTCGTTTTAGACTTTCCAGAATTCTTGTTTGATTGTTCGTCTTATTCAAAAATTTTCTATCAACATTATTTATTTTGTTATAACTTTTTTATCATTAAATATACTTCGATGATGATTTATTCATTTTATTATTTATCTAAATTTTTGAATAAGACGAATGATCAAACAAGAAATCTGAAAGGTCTAAATTGATAATTTCAATGGGATTCAATGGGACGGAGGGAGTACATTTATAGATATGTGACCCAATTCTAGTACATACATTTGTAGATATGTATAAAGTTATTGTTGGATTGATCTCCACCAGTTAGGCCCAACGGCCTAACTGATCCTTGATTTGCGTCCTGATCGGGGACGCCCAGCCCAATAGCAGGTTGGTGGGCCCTTGTCGCACAGTGCCTATAAAGAGGAGGTGGGGGCAGGGCTCTATTCACGAGGTACTGTAGCAGCCAGACCCACCGTCCTAACCCTAATCCGATCCCGAGGGTGGCACTGCCAGCGGCGGGAAGCGCCACCAGCGCCTTCACTGCTCAACCACTACAACGACTGTCGCTGCCCGTGCACAGCCTCCATCAACGTACCAGGGACAGTCGGATCTCGAAGGTACGAACCCTAAACTCTAACCTATCTATCTCCATTCATATCTGGTAGTTCATCTCGGATGAACTACCTCCTGTTTCTTATTAATCGAAAGAAAGAGACCCCACCAGATCTGCACCTAGTCGATCCGTAAAGCTCAACAAAGGTATCAAAGCCTCAATCTAGCGTGTAGATTGAGTTTGGGGTCGGACAGAGGAAGATCTCTTCCTATAGTGTCCGTCGCCGCTCATCGGCGTAAGGAACAGAGCCGGTTTCGGCCAAGAAAACAGAAAGAGAAGGGGGAGGATTGGATCCGAACCCTAAAGCATAGAACCGTTAGGGAAACCCTAGATCTTGTGCGGTATGGAGCCAAAACCTAACTCGGTTAGAGTTTCGGCTAAGACAGAGAAAACAGAAGGGGGAGGACTACATCCAAACCCTAAAGCAAAGCTCGATCTGATCCCCATAGGATCCAACCTAACCCTAAGTAAAAGAGGCGGGGAGGGGGTCCAAAGGACTCACTCGGGTTCTCCCTTGACGCCATCTCCGCCATGGCGCAGATGTAACCCGCGGTCGCTCGGGAGAGCACCCGAGCCGCCGCGCTGTCCGCCTCAGGCTCGGGCATAGGGCACCGCGGGGAGGCCGCCCGACGGCGACGTGTTCTGCTCTGGGCGACGCGCACACACCGGCGGGCGGGGGCCCCACGCGGTGCCAGCTACTTCGGTCGCGTCCATGGCCGCCGCCGTTGCTGCTGCTCAGTACGGCTGAGAAGAGAGAGAGAGAGAGAGAGAGGGAGAGAGAGAGAGAGAGAGGAGTCGGTCGGGCCTAGGCGTCGTCAGGTAGTGCTCTCGGGTAGCCGCCGCCGTCGTGCTCCATCTCAGCCCGTTGCGGCGCCGAAGAGAGAACAGAAGGCGAGCGAGAGCAAATGGTCTAGGGTTTTGGGGAGACAGCGGCCGCTGCGGAGTTTTGTTTGAGCGAAGTTTGCGGACCACCGTCGGATGAAGGCGGATCGGATCCGACAGCCTGAGATGGTCGGGCCGCTTCAGGCCCAGGCGGGATGAAGATTTCGCAGCCCAGGCCCAGGTTACGGCCTGGGCGCGGGGGAGAGTGTGCCGCGTGCCTGGCTGGGCCGGCTTTCCGACGCTGGGCCGCTGGCTGCGTTTTGCGTCAGGCCGATTTTTTCAGAATACACAGTAACGCAAAGTTTGTTTTGTTTATTCTTTTTCAGAAAGCCAATTTTATGAATTTGAATTATGTTTCAATCTGTGTTCAAATTTGAACCAACGAGATAATTTGTACAGAGAATGGATAAAAGTATAAAGTGATGCTTCATATTAAGAATTATTGTTATAAATAGAATTTAAATTGTTTCCGCTGCGTATTTGAAGTTGCAATTTTTCATTGTTAAATTCGAACCAACGGGAGGATTTAATTTTGAAAAATTGAATGAAATTTAAGATGATATGTTGAAAGAGTAATTTCACGTTTTCCGCTGCAAACTTGACATTGATTATCTTCTAATTAAATTAGAACCAACGGGAAAATTTAATTAGAGGAATAGTCACTTGTTTAAATTGATTTATGATATTATTATTTTCTGACCAACGTTGATGATAACAATATTATAAGTTTGAATGTAAATTTTGAATCTCTATTAAATTTTAGTGTGTCAACGTGACCATTTTTTCTAGAGATTAGTATGAATCAAGAAATGTCCTTGATAAAGTGAAAAGTATTCCGCTGCCAATGATGTTGATTCTCATCAATTTATTTGAGTTGCATACTGAATTTATTTCTGCCCAACGGTGACGTAGAATTAATGGTAAAGAATGGTTTATTCTATTTTCTGCCCAACGGTTGATATAGAATAGAACTGCAAGTTTAAAGTTCAATGTGCATGTTTTAACCAGACCAACGTAGGGTTATTTTTTATGCTCAGGGTTGTTGATTATCATTGATTAATATTTTTCAGAAAAGATCTTCATGCTTTCATTCTTGGAGGCAGAAATAAAAAGAGCTGGGTACTTGTGACTCAGAGATGGATGAAAGTGAAAGTCATTACATAAAGGGACTGTGTTCTCTTTAGAGAATGGCTTGAAAAGGAAAAGAATTCACGGATATTGGTCCAAAGTAAAAGTTTAGTTTATGAAATGTATTTATATACTCTCTATAAAGAAGAGGTTTGTTACAGTTTCAGTTGTTATCCCAAAGTTGTAATAAAAAAAAATATGCATATTTATTTAATCATTGTTGGATTTAAATGTGTATGTTACAGAATATTCAGATTTATTTCTGAATTTGATGATGGAATGTGAAAGCCAATTCTGGCTTTAATGTCCTGATGGGAATTGTCCCGCATGGCGGGAAAAAGTTTGTGATGGCTCATGTTGCCTAAAGTATATCCCAGAGTGGGAGAAAGAATGAAAAGTTTGGGTAGCTTTTATGCTATCACAATGTTGACCATGACATGGTCATGGGCTAAGGCCATGAGGGGAGCAATCTCAGATAAAGAAAGCATGCAAGCATGACTTGCAAAGTAAAGTTAAGTAAGGACTTGTTAGTTCTTAAAGTGGAATGAGGAAAGTATTACTCCCTTAAGAATCAAAATATGACTTTGTTTGCATGACATGGTCATGTGAAAAAGCAATTTATAGATGTCTCCTCGTTCACAAAAGTTTAGAATAGTTTCGAAATTATGGCAGTAAAGTTTGTGTCATATTTCGAGGGGGAGAATGGTGAGATACTTACACTAAGAAAGATAAAGATTAAAAGAGATACTCTCCATTTCCCTGTGCCTCAAAATGCAATGCATGATATGCATTACGGCAAGAGTGTGATCTATAAAAGATGAATGTGACCGTTGAGGGAGTACAACGATCATAATAATGATACCCCTAAGAAAAATAGCTAGAAAAAGTAGCTAAATTCTATTACCTGTATGGTTCTCATAGGAGGATAGCATAGTGAGCCAGTATTTGTACTGAACGAGCGGTGCTTAAGGCACCTTATGACTTTTGACAAATTAAACCAAATAAGAAATTTGAGGAAGCACCATCTTTACAGAAAGATGGGATAATCTGGGGGGAGCATGGTATGTAGAGATCTAAGACTTGAAGAGAAGTGGGATGTATGCCCCATCCAATGACTCAAGAACAATCATACCTGTTGATGTTGTATGGCCATACAACACCTGTTGTTAGCTCTTCTAGAAAGATGAATAATGTAAACAAGGATCTTGTAATACAAGAGCCTAAAGTATCAATTTGCCTCTTGGCAATGAAGAGCAAAAACAACCTATGTAAAAGAGTGTCATTTGGACTAAAAGGTCTCAAAGAATAAATGATGAGAAGTTATTCCTAAAAGAGCCAAAACAGTAGACTGTAATGGGTCTACAAGATGCAATATGGCTCCGGAGGAGGGAACATAGAAACATTATGGTGAAAGATTCACACAAAGGAAAGAAAACACTTAACTAGTGTTAATGGCACATAATGTTTAGAGTACATCAGATAGATGATGGGGTTGTACGAAAAGTTTCCATGTTGATTTGTCATGGAAGAAATGAAATAAAGGATGTTGAAAGTCCTTGTTGGTTGGATATAATTGATGTCACCTAGAGTACTAACCTTGTCATGAAGTGTTTATGAGCTAGGTTGGTACACTCCAAGTACGAGAGCTAAATGATGATCATGGTATTGGTGGTGATGACCAAAAGATAGATCAAGTGCTCACATTTGGAAGAAGAAGAAGAGAAAAACAAAATCCTATGGAGATCAAGGCAAAGGTATAAATAGGATTTTTGTTTGGCACTCAAGACACCGTAGAGGGTGTGAGTGCATTTAGGATAGATAGCCGTACTATTAAGAGGGGAATATCTCAGTGATCACGGTTATCAAGTGCCACTAGGTGGATTCATACATGCATATGCATTAGGACCTAGTGTGCTAACGAATCCTTTGAAAATGTTTGTGAAAATGCCCACACATGCACAAGATGATGAACACTGGTGGTGTTAGCACTTTTGCAAAGGAGAAGTTGTTGAAGTAGTTTTTGGATCAACAAGAGAAGAAAATGAAGTTTCTGTGTATGGTCGGTGGTACCGACAGGTGGTCGGTTGGTACCGCCCATAGGTGCTGCGTGCAGCCCTCTCTGTGTTGGGGCGTTTTTGGCTGGCGGTGGCGGTAGTACCGCCATAACCTCGGTACTACCGCGGCGTTGTGGTACCGACCAGAGGGTCGGTGGTACCGTGGCTCTAAAGGGTTTCGCGAGGCTCTCTGTAGATTTGAAAATGGCCTGGGGGTAGTACCGCCATTACCTCGGTACTACCGCCCGCGGTGGTGTACCGGACCGACGCAGGTCGGTAGTAGCTTGCTTTTCGCAGAGCTCTCTGTTCGCGGCCGATTTTGGCTTGGCGGTAGTACCGCCATAACCTCGGTACTACCGACCTCAGAGGTACCGACCAGAGAGTCGGTGCTTCGCCTAAATCAGCGGGTCGTGTGTTAAACGGCTAGTTTGACTCTGTCGGTACTACCGCCCAGGAGGGGTCGGTACTACCGACCAAGCGCAGAAAAGTAGGGTTCGGGCGGTCGTCCTCCCCTCTCTATAAATTGGCCGTGGCCGCCTTTGGGGAGGACTTTGTGACACCCTAGTGTCAAGCACTGCATTAGGCACTGCAATTAGCCACTAAGAAAGCATAAGCAATGCATTGCATCATTTCATGTGTAAGTATGCCTTTGATCTTTTGTTGTTTATTTGAAATTGGATTTCTATTTGATTGATGCTTTGATTTTGGCTTTATTCTTGAGGAGGATTTAAAAATGGTTTTCAGAAAAAGTGTTCTATATGAAAGTTGTAGAGAAAAATATTTTGAGCAACTTTTATATTGGGTCAAAGCCTGGTTTGGAGTTTTTCAAACTGTTTTGGAGAAGTCAAACTTTGGAAATTCTGGAAAAGAAAAAGAATAATTTTCTTTCCCGGCGCCAACCCTTCGGCCCAACCGGCCTTTCGGCCCAGCCCAGCGCGTAGCCTCAGCGCCTTCGCCCGCGCTGCTCCCGCGCGCGTCCGCCTGCGCGACGCGCAAGTCAGCCGACCGCGCCGCGCCGTACGCCGGCGATAGCGCCATGTGGCTACCATCTCCTGCTCCATATCCGCCTCCGCCACTCCTCGCCCGATCGTGCCGCGCGGACACGCAAGCTATCGCGCTCGCCCTCTCGCCGCTCGCCGCGCCGCTCGCCGTGCACCGGCAGCGCCTGCCCCGCCTCGCCGAAGCCGCCGCGTGGCTGCGTTAGCCTGCGCGAGCCTGCGCGAAATCTCCCGTTCACCCAGTCCCCTTCCGATTCTCCCACCGGAGCAAGCAAGCAATCCCGCTTGCCCACTCCTGCTCCGCGCCCGCCTGTCATCGCCTCGCTGACCGAGCCGCGTGGTCCCGCCACGACCGGCCGCCCCTCCGCTCCGCCGGGCAAAAGCCGAGCGCCTCTCCCACTCCTCACTCACTCGCACACTCACTCTCGCCCTCGCTCCCCACTCTCACCCGCGCGCGAAGCGAACTGAGCACTCTCCGCTCGCTGCAACCACCGCCGCAAGGCCCCTTCCCAAATTTCGTCACCACCTCCATCACGGCCGATTAACCCCGGCCATGCCCCGCCTTCGTCTCGGACACACGGTGCGCACCCCCGCGCCATCCGCGAGCTCCACCGACGCCGAAGTCCGAAGAGTCCCGCCGCGGAAGCATTCAGCGCCGCTCGGAGCCCGGAGCGTTCGTCCCCGACCCGAGCTCCACCGCCTCCCTTCTTCCTCCTCCAGCTTCGCCAAGCAAGGCAAGGTGAGAACACCAACTAGCCCTAACGCTATCGTTCCCTATCTCTCTGTTCACCACGGCCGAGCGCCATTGCCGCCATCGCGGACCTCACACGTGGCCAGCACGCACCAGCGCACCTCCGGCCAAACCATCCCCTAGGACTCCCTCTAGGTTCACTGAGTCTCACACGCCGCCAATTTAGCCGGCGACCGCCGGAAACGGCGTAGCCGCGCGATGCCGCCGCCGCCGTGCGCTGCGCTCGCCGGGACGCTACGGCGTGCGCTGGCCAAACACCGGTACCGCCGGATGCGCCTCGTTGAGACGAGTCCGCAGGGCCAGCCTCCGCGCCGGCGACATCACCGACGGCGAGAAATCGACGGACCAATCCCCCCTGTGTTCCGTCTCATCCGAGCCCCGAGCCAGGCCTCGGACGGGCGCGCCTGTGTTCCGTCTCGTCCGAGCCCCGAGCCAGGCCTCGGACGGGCGCGCCTGTGTCCGTCTCGCCCGAGCCCCCCGAGTCGGCCTCGGACGGGCGTGCGGGTTCCGTCTCGCTCGAGCCGCGAGCCAGGCCTCGGACGAGCGTGCGTTCTTCCGATTCGCCCGAGCCGAGCCATCGGCCGCGGTGGTTTCGCGAGCCAAGTCTCGGCCGATTCGCTTTCCGCGTGCGCCCGAGCCCGAATGGGTTCTGCTGACCACGGGTCCCGCGCGTCAGCCCCTTACGGTCATAGACCGAGTTCTCGCAAGCCAGCCGGGAGAAATAAATGTTTTTCTTTTCGGTTTAATTTCCAGAGAGAGATGTTGTTATTTGTGTAGCCTGTTTATAAATCCAAATGAAGTGCTTCCAGTTTATTAGCTTTCTTATGAATAGATCTATCATGGGAAAATATGAATGTTTTGATAGCAGTTTATTTTACTGTTTTCATTTATTTCAGTTTATATGCTTTGTTTAGATAAATGATTATAAGTGTTTTCTGGTTGAGATAATTCCTGGAAAATTTGTGTAAGTTTATTTTACTGTTTGGCACCTGTGAAAAATATATGATGCACTGTTTATGTAGAAAAAGTTACTGTATAGTTAAAATCTCTTTTTGCTGATTTCTTAGAAAGTGTTAAGGTGTTTTATATGCTGAAATAAATATGGAAAATTGGTACAGTCTCTGTATGCCTTGTAGAATCTAAGAAAAGTATGAACTGATTGTTTATGGAAAAATGTAGTAGTGCTTTACAACTGTGCTTTTTTCTGTATAGATCTTTAGAAATTCATGTAAGAAAATATATGATGGTTCTGGTCATGGAACTTTCTGAATAAATATGAAATGTGAAGTAGAATGGGAAAAATAGGAAATAGAGCTATGCACTCTTTTACAGTAGGGTTGTAGTTCAAAGTACCTTTTAGGCAGTTTGCTTGTCATTTTGTATCTGCAGCTCTGTATTTATCTTTGGCTGAAAACTTGTTCAGTAGAGCCAGCAAGTGTGGTTTACTTCTGGAATTTTTGTGGATTTCTGAGCCCAGAAAAATACACTTGCAGTTCAAATCTGGTTTCCTTTGATGTATTTAAATAGAAAGAGTTGAATATCAGATTTTGTTTTATGAAATAAATGAGATATTGCCCCTGTTAAAAGTGGTTCAACAAGTTGGCTTTGTTGGTTTGCAAGAGTTATTTCCGCATTTATGAATTATAAATTCATCGCACGCAATAGGATCGACCCGCCGGAGCTTCACAAAGAGCAGGAGCTAAACGCCGAGCCGGAGATCCGGAGCTGCAGCAGCCAGAGGAAGTCGACCCCGTCCACGACACTAACCTGCCCGAGTGCCCCTCCCACGAGGCCTCGGGTTTCACTCAAGGCAAGCCCCGGAGCATATAAGTCTCCCAGTTTTTGCAATTAATTTACTTGAGTCCTTTTATATGTGATGCTAGGTATAGGAGTTGATTGAATCCTATTTGTTGCATTACCATTCCTTGATTATGATTATTACCTGCCTTGTTATCCTGCTACTTTAATAATGTAGAATTGCTTAGCCTGCTTAATAAAAGTAGTAGTAAGGATGTTCCGTAATACCCCGATGGGTATTTACCGGATCACGGTTGGCTATATTTGCTATCGTGGAAAGAACCTGAGTTGTAGTGAAATACGGTCAATGGGATGGCAGGACACAAGATTGGAAACTTGGGGCAGTTCATCCGTTGGATCGTATAGGTTTGTATCGATGTTGGCCCTCGTTCATTTTTGAACGCGCCCTTTACTTAGGGATATGTCGGTGCCGTAATCATCGACCCCAAAGCGGTTAGAAGCTGTTCGGGCCGGTCTCAACCCGTGTCGTGCCCTCTAGTAGGAAGTTGCGATCTGCCGCGTGAGGCCATCGCCAGACTCTGATTGGGCGGTCCGTGCTTGAGCCGCGACGATTACCACCACGAACAAGCATCGAGCGGTTGCCCAATGCATGGACCCGACGGGGAAAGTGTGGGATGGTATTAAAGGTCTTTCACCAGCTGGTTTGGAATTCGATTCGAGTCGCCGTCTCCCCGGTTAGTGGGAAACTATGGCGAGCTTCACCACGATACAACTCCATGTGATGTTTAAGGTTCAACTAAATGTGGATAAGTCAACTGGATATGGTTATATTATTGTTTGTTAGATTCAAGTGAGTGCTCTAGTAAGGTAATAACCTAGAACTAAGGAGTAGGTTTAAAAGTAACAACTCATCATAATCATTAATTATCCCTTATCTGAATTTGAGCCTTTCGCAACTAAAAGATCCCAGCTCCACCTCAAAAGCCTTGCATACCCTTGGAGTCTTTTATTTCAGTTAGACGGGTAAGTCTAGCTGAGTACTTCCGTACTCAGGGGTTTATCCCGTTTGTTGCAGATGGCCAGGTCACTTTGCTATTGTAAGCACTGCCTCTACCCGTGGAAGGTGATGAGGAGTAGGCCCAGGGCAGGGTCGTCAAGAAGCTTTCCTCCTTTTTGCCGGACTGAGACTACTGGTGGCACAACTATCTTAAAAAAAAGGAGGAATGACTGTGTTGAGTTGGTTTATCAAACAATGTTTTATTTGGACCACGTGTGTTGTGGTCGTGTTTTAAACTTATTCAGCTTCCGCACTTTTAAAACTAATATTGTAATAACTCGTTTAAATTCCGCACTTGATGTTTTAAATTCGATTTCGTTTCGCTGTGATGTATCTTTACGAATGTAACCTTGAACGATGCGATCCTGTATGTTATGGTGTTAGAAATCCTTCGTGATTTCCGGACTACCGGGGTTATATGGGTTCAAGTATGAGTCGAAGTCAGACGGATTTGGCTAAGATAATACTGAGCTCTTATCGCCAGGACGGTTCCGCCGCAGCTGGTATCGGAGCATGGTTCAAGTGATTACCTTCGTAAAGAGCTATTTTCGAACTAAAATGGGGTTTCAAAACTATTTTCAAAATATTTTAATTACTAAGTGTGCCCAGTCTCGTCCTTAAGCCCATACTAGGATTCAGGTGGCTTAACTGCTAACAGGGTTCAGGGTTTTGCTTCATGCTAGATCTTTATTTGCTGGTCCATTCTCGGGGGAAAGAGAATGCGTCGATTGCGAAAACATGCATAAAATGATTTTGTGAGATATGAGAGCATGACCGTCAACCGTCGGTTAGGTGAGAGTTCTTATACCAAGTATGTGCGAGCTCCCGCAGACACATATGAGGGTATCAATGATTTAAGGGTGATTATATTGGTGCATGGTGTTTAGTATTGGCTTCTATGTATTTTGCGCATATTGGCCAAACTCAGTTGTTTATCATTGGGAATTTTGTTGGGCTGAAATGAATCTCTGCAGGTACACTAACTATGCGAACGAGTAGAACGTGTAGATAACGCATGAGAGATCGTTCTTGCCACCGACTAGAACGTTAGGACTTAGAGTCATTAATCAGTGAGTGAGAACGTAAGTACGATCATGCATCATGTTAAATTTTTGCATTTACATTACCTCCCCTTAATTAAAAGTTGTCTCTTTTCTATAAAATTGTGCAACTAATATCTGTCTCACGAGAGTTCGAAACCCTTTTGCTTCTACAGATGGCCCGAACCAAGTTGACTGCTCGCAAGCCACAGGAGGCAGAGGAGTTCCGCGTCACCGCTTGGCCACCAAGCTGACCCGGAGGACGTTCTTGTCCTACTTCGGGTTGCCGACTATCTTTGGAGGATTTTGCAGGCGTTGGCTACGAGGAAGGACAGGAGCCCAGATACTCGTGGCAGAAGGAGATTTACGGGCAGGATTCCTTGGTCATGGTGGAGATCAAGGTCAAGGCTCTACCTGCTAAGCCTCACTGGACAGGATGGACAGAGATCACCAGAGGCACGTGTGCCAAGGATGGAGCTAACAGGGCAGCATATCGTGTGTGAAGGATATCATCGCCCGTTTCCCCGCCGACTTAGCCAGTGCGATGGCAGGAGGTTTCCCGTGGATCACTTTTCCCATTGCGCTGGAAGCAGACTCAGAGTCAGCCTTGACAGGGAGCCCTGAGGAGCGTTTCTACTGCGAGACACCTGCGATGAGCGCCACTGGAGCTCTGTTGGTGTATGTGAGAGCTTGGGAGCGCACTCTCGAGAGCGTGTCCTTCACTCTCACCGCCACCTATCAGAACAAGGATAGACTTCAGCAGGACTTTGACCGCCGAGGTGACTCGTCTGCAGGAGAGGATTCAGCAGCTCACTCTAGAGCGTGACGATGCCCGCGCCACAGCAGCAGCACAGTCTACCGAGGACAGTCGCCGAGCAGATGTCTGACCACCGCTCTTCAGAGAGATGAGGCCCGCACCGCGCTCGACCAGCTCAGAGAGGAGCTCACCTGTTGATTCAGCAGATCCATGGACAGCAGGCCTACATCGAGCAGCTCCATGAGGCCGTCCATGAGTCCATCATGCGCACAGGAGGCAGCCGCACCAGCAGCTCCCGCAGAAGGCCCCAGATCCCCAGGACGGAGAGGTTCTTGGTCCCGACGCCCCACCAGAGGAGGCTCATGTGAAGGACCGAGAAGCTACCCGAAAGCGACCAGAGGGGGGGTGAATGGGAGCTTCAAAAATTTCCTTTCGGAAACTAGATGCCACTGTCCCAAGATCAACCCCAAAGCGAAACCTAGAGCTTGCTAATGTCCACGACCCTAGATGTAGGGTGGATGCTTCCTAGAAGCACAGCGGGACACTAGACAACCCTAGAAAGCCAACCCAAAAGACGGAACTCAAATCCGATCAAGAACGAACGAACCGCGAACGAAGACGCGCGAAACTGCAGCGACCGGACTCTGGCCTGCGTCCGGTCAGCAGGGACCGGACGCGTCCGGTCGTCAGAAAACAGCTCTGGGAGCTCTCTGTTCGCGACGGACGCACGGAGCTCAAGCGTCCGGTCGTTCACTGAGCGTCCGGTCAGATGAGACAATGACACGGGACAGTGCGAGCAGCGCGTCCGATCAGTTCAAAAACCAGCGTCCGGTCGAGAGCAAACGAAACACCGAAAAACGATCGGACTCACCAGAGGGTCCGGTCACTGGGCATCGGACGCGTCCGGTCACAGAGAAAACGTTTCTGGAACCTTCTGTTTCTGACCGGACTCACTGAAGGGAGCGTCCGGTCGATTTTGAACAGAGCGTCCGGTCAAGCAAAAGAACTCAGACAGAGTTCAACCACCGACGCACTGTAGCAGCGTTCGGGTTGAATGAAGCGTCCGGTCACCCTGCGAATTCACTGTTCGTCCACCGATTCGACTAGAACTCACCCAAAACAAATCCTCTAGGGATCAAACTTGGTGAGTGAAGTCACAAGGAGGTTAGTGAGCTATCTCTAGAGATCATGGCTCGAACCTAACTCCAAATCGGTGAATCGAAGAATTTCGGGGGAAGGGAAGAAAAGTGACCCGAAACGAAAAATCGATCGATCTCCTAGACCGTGAGGTTAGAGGATGATTCCTTCGGTGGAAAGAAGTGCCTCACGATCTAGAACAACTTGGTTCAAACGGAATTGCAAAAGATGAACCGAGCAAAGAGATCAAGCGACGGGAAAATCGTGGAGCAAAAAGGATTCCGCGAAGAACACAAGCAAACGGAAATCACAGCCACGAACTCGAATCAAGGACGCAAATCAACCCATCGATCAGTGCTCCAAGGTGAGGATACGGCCTCACTTCCTCGAATCAACAGTACACAGAGTGGAGTCTCTCTGCGGATCTCAACTAGCTAAAGCAGGGGTGTGGGAGAGTGGAAACCCTAATCTAGGAAGCAAATGACTGCGCTAATGAGATTGAGATAGGGAGGAGGGTGTCTCCCCTAGACTACTTATACTAACCTAGCTAAGTCTATTCCTACTCTACCCCTCTCTACTCTAATTACAGAGCGGACCAGCCTAACCCTAAGGCTATTCTAGTCCACCGCTGGTGGTAGGTAGATCCGACGGCCACGCCCGCACGGTCTTCCGCGTCGCCTCCACGCAACCTTCAGATCGCCGCCACGTGCCGCCACCACTCTGCACCCCCGGTTTTGCGGCCCAAAACCGAAAACCAGCCTTTTCCATCAACCCCCGGTTTGAGGCCCAAACCGGGAAACCAGCCTCCAGCCCGAGTTTTGTGGCCCAAACTCGGAAACCTCAGCGCCCGAGTTTTGAGGCCAAACTCGGAAACCGGCCCACTCCCAGGTTTTGAGGCTCAACCTGGAAACCCAGCACCCAGGTTTTGAGGCCCAAACCTGGAAACCGTCCACCGTTGGTTTTTCCCGGCTCTACCAACAAAACGGCGTCGTAGAGGGATGCACCGCCTGTGCACCCTTCCACCGACATGATCGCACTTCTCCGCTTGTCGCTGTCGCAGGCTGCCAGCCACCACAGCTGATCCTCCGGCCTCCAGTCCATCAGTCCAAGTCCACGTCCGCCCTTCACCGTCCGATACATCGGCATGGCACGTCCGCCGCACGGCACCCATCCTTCATCGCGCCCGGTCCGTCGGCACGACACGTCGCAACTTGACCTTCACCCGCCATCGACCACTGTCTCCGTGCTCGACACCTGCACAAACAAGCCAAAGAACATGCGCATCATCTCCGTTGACAATCACTCATCACACAGAGACTCGGCATACACCCATGTATCCGCAATCTCCCCCTTGATGAGTGCATTGTCAACTCCACAACAAATCATGATAAGAAGAAGGAGGTAGGAAGGAGTGGGAAGAGAAAACCCAACCAAATGACCCAAAAGCCTATCAAAAGCCAAAGAAGGTCAAGTGGATGAAGCGAAAAACTTGGTCCCCAAAGACATGGGCAACGGCTCGACGCAACCAAGCAAAGTAAAGCTAGCCCTCAAGAAGAGGTAGAACAGGCTCAACACCGCTAGCAGATACCAATTGAAGATCGGAGGACAACAGAAGCAAATGCTAGTCCTCAAGAAAGAGGCACAGAGGCTCAACAAACTAGCAAGAAAATCACTCGAACGAACAATTGGAAATCAACCCAAACCAAATGGGAAAGCACACCAGACGATACCAATGAAAGCCAAATGAAAAGGCTTATGAAAGCTCATGAAAAGCTAGGAACGTTTGCTAGTCCCTCAAGACAGAGGCAACGGCTCAACACAACTAGCAAACTCCCCTCGACAAATGCAAGCAACTAGGACAAATGATTCTCCCCTTAGTTGATCAACACAGGAGCATATGATTTGCATAAATCTCCCCCTAGTTGAAAATGCACTTATCAAGGTCAAAAGGTATCGGGAGAATCAACTCCCTTCACATAAACTCCCCTGAACACAAGATCTCCTTCAGAATGCATATGAAGTCAAAATGCAAGTTAGGAGCTTCAAGTATATAGTCAAAAGAGTGCAAAGATGCTCTAATCAGTATAGCTCCAACATCTCAATTAAGCACTCAAATAGCAAAGGCTCAAACTGATCACTTATACGAAATATGAAGCGTATGAGCATGTGAGCAATTTTAAGCCAAAAGGATAGTCACCATCAAAATAGCACTAGACATGTATAGAAGGAATCCAAACAAGTGCTAAGCATATATACAAGGTGAACTACCCCTAGCAAAGTTCAATCATCATGCATAGGAATGAAGCATATCCTTGTGATTTCAAATTCATATCGGAGTTGCAGCGGTTAAAAGAATTCACAAGTTCATTTTTGGCATGTGATTGCGAGAGGTTGAAAGCTTGTCATTGCCTAACTTTTCAACCGTGCGAAGCCTATGCCGAAGCAATCAGAAGCTTAAGCAACGGTTTCGGTCATACACTACATGGCTCAAGTTTAACTCAAAGTGCAATGAGAAACAGTCTCAATACCATGAGGTGTTGACAAGCAATCCCATCTCGATCTTTTCAATTCAACAATGCTTGGTTCAGATTTTAAGCAAGTTATGAACAACCAAGCAAGTGAATGACTCAGAACTAGAGACATAGCAACCTAGCATATATGAAAAGCAGGAATGGACTCAACACACCCTACACATGCTAGTTGCATATCTCAATGGTGAACATTTTCAGATTTATATACATTAGGCATATTCACCATTCCAAAATAGCTCGCTCAACATGTAACAGTGATCAGAAGGAGCATAAGCTACAAGCATCATCATAAGTATCGGAGCAATACTAACAAGAGCATAATTACATTCTAGTGAATATAGACATGAAGCTCAGAATGTAAATGCGTATGCCCGACACAAAACTGAAAGAAGGAAGATACCAATTGGAAGGACTCAAGAACTCAAAAGAAAAGAGCCTCAAAATAAAAGAGTCAGTCTGTACATCTCAAAATGCTTCCCCATCTAAAAGGGGAAACACACACCAAGCTCACCCCTCACCTATTAAAGGTTGGTTCGTCTAAAGGCTTGGTGAAAAATATCAGCCAATTGGTGATGAGTATCGACATGGCGAAGGTCGATATCACCCTTCTCCTGGTGGTCTCGCAAGAAATGAAAGCGCACATCAATGGTTTGGTTTTCGAGTGAAGCACGGGGTTCTTAGCAACGCTAATGGCACTCGTGCTGTCACAAAGCAAAGGAACTCGAGTAAAGCTCAAACCAAAATCACGCAAAGTGGCCATCATCCAGAGTAACTGGGAACAGCAGCTAGCCGCAGCAACATATTCAGCCTCCGTGGTAGACTGAGCGACACTAGACTGCTTGCGAGAAGACCACGATACAAGAGAAGATCCAATAAAGCAAGTCCCAGAAGTGGACTTGCGCTCAATGCGACAACCAGCAAAATCAGCATCAGAAAGCCACAAAGCGAGGAGGGGGAAGAAGCAGAATACCAAATCCCGAACTCAGGCGTGAAAACAAGGTACCTGAAGATGCGCTTCACGGCCTGACGGTGAGAAGTGCGTGGCGAAGCCTGAAAGCGCGCGCACAAGCACACGGCGAACTGAATGTCCGGCCGTGTCGCCGTCAGGTAGAGCAGCGATCCAATCATGCTGCGCGGTACTCCTTCTGGTCCACTGCTTCTCCATCCGTGTCGGCATCCAGGACAGTCGTCATCGACATGGGCGTCGGAAGAGGCTTGGCCTCACCCATGTCGAACCGCTTCAGCAAGTCCCTCGTGTACTTGCCCTGGTGCACAAACGTCCCCTCTCGGGATTGCTTAATTTGCAACCCGAGAAAGAAGGTCAGCTCGCCCATCATGCTCATCTCGAACTCCCTGCTCATAGTATCTGCAAACTTGGCAACCAAAGCGTGAGAAGAACCACCGAAAATGATATCATCCACGTAAATTTGGACCAAGAGAGTATCTTTGCCTTGCTTGAGGAGAAAGAGCGTTTTATCAACACATCCCATTTTAAACCCTTAGCTAGCAAAAAGGTTTTTAATCTCTCATACCAGGCTCTAGGGGCTTGTTTCAAACCATACAGAGCTTTGTGGAGTTTAAAGACATGGTTTGGAAACTTGGGATTTTCAAAACGGGGGGTTGCTGGACATAGACCTCCTCCTCAATGTAGCCGTTTAAGAAGGCACTCTTGACATCCATTTGAAAAAGTTTGAAACCCATGGATGCAGCAATAAGCCAAGAGTATCCTAATAGCCTCCAAACGAGCTACAGGAGCGAAGGTCTCCTCATAATCTATCCCCTCCTTCTGACTATAACCCTTCGTACAAGCCGGGCCTTGTTTCTCACAATGTGGCCCTCCTTCCTTGCTTGTTTTTAAATACCCATTTTGTCCCAATAGGTTTACAGTCAGGAGGTGGTGGCACTAGAACCCAAACCCGATTTCGCTCAAAGTTCTCTAGCTCCTCATGCATGGCATTGACCCAATCCGGATCCGTCAATGCGTGTCCAACATCGGGGTTCAAAAGACGCAACAAAAGCAGAATGAGCAAAGTGCGAGATGTGCTGTGACCTGGAGCGAGTAACTCGCTCGTCGATGTCGCCGATCATCTGTTCAGGGGGGGTGCTGGCGCTGGATATGTCGTGGCGCCTCCCGGGAAGAAGTGACCTCCCCCTCAACAGCAGCTGGTTCCACCCCGGGTACGAAAGGTACCGCGCGAGGTGGAGGATCCCACGGCCCCCAGGAAGAGGAAGTGTCGGGGCCGTGAGTCGTCGTCGAGGCCGCTCTTGCGGCACGGCAGGCGAGGGGGTGGGATCATCTATACCTTCAGCACCCTCGTCCTCGTCATCAAAAAGAGACTCCCACCTCACTATCACCTGCACGCTCAAAACGAGAAGAAGGAGAAACAAGAGTCTCGTCGAAGGTGACATCTGATGTCTCCATGACTCGGTTAGTGTCAAGGTTAAGTACACGATAAGCTCGGTGTGAGTGCCACCAAAAAACACACCGTCAGAAGAACGAGACTCAAACTTGTCCAGGTTGCCTTTCTTCAATATAAAACAGTGGCAACCAAAGACTCTAAAATAACTCACCTTGGGCTGGCGACCAAAACGCAACTCATAAGAGGTCTTCTTCAAAACGCTCTCAGAAAAATGCGATTCGAAATGTAGCATGCAGTGTTCATAGCTTCGGCCCAAAAACGCTAGGAGTCCTATGCTCATCAAGCATCGTCCTGGCCATCTCAACAAGGGTCCGATTCTTCCTCTCTACAACACCATTTTGAGGTGGTGTATAGGGGGAAGAAACCTGAGATCCCAAACCAAGGCGGTTACAAAACTTTCAAAATCCGAATTTTTAAACTCGGAACCATTATCACTCCGAATAGCTCGCATCGAGTTCAAAGGGAACTCGTTCTGAAGACGCAAAATCAGATTGCGAGCAAATGAGAAAGTCTCGGTCTTCTCAGCTAAAAGAAGACCCACGAATATCTCGAAAAGTCGTCAACAACAACCAAAACCCACTTGCCACCAACCGAGCTCCCGAGCCGGACCAACAAGGTCCATGTGTAAAAGCTCTCGGGGTGCGAGGTCATGACCTTAGTCACCGGATGGTGGGGAGCAGCAACCATCTTCCCATGTCTGCAAGAATGGCAAACTAGATCCTTCTCCATCGAAAGCTTGGGCAATCCTCGGATTAGGCCAAGTGAGCTAAGTCTTGCAAGCAAGTCGAAGCTTAAGTGACCGAGCCTCCTATGCCACTTCCAAAGATCGGAAGAAGAAGGACTAGCCAAAAGACAGCGAGAAGAACCAACGATTCCGAGAAATTCGCACAAAAGACTTTCCAAAGGGCGAAATCAGACATACAAGATCGCCCTGAGGATCTAAGATGCGACTAAGGTTCGGTTTAAACGAATCTCATAGTCATCATCAAAAAGTTGCGAAACAGAAAGAAGGTTAAAATGCAGGTTGAAACAAGAGCAACATCGCGCAACACAAAGTGCTCATTAACCCGCACCGATCCGCGAGACAAACCTTACCTTTACTATTGTCGCGAAGGTTATGTACTCCTTTCCGGCGACTGGGCTAAGGCTGGAGAACCACTTGGTGTTTCGGTCATGTGCCTCGAACAACCGGAATCCACCAACCAAACGTCCTCCAACCGTCTTACCTAATCAATAGAAAGACATAGGGTGAGCATACGGTCCAACACTGGGGTTAGTGAAATAAGGGTAATACCAGTGTTGGGCCGGCTGCTCAAAAGAACGGTTAGAGAGAAAAAACCATTCCTAGTACGTCTACGAGGAGGAAGCAATCACCACGCTGAGGAAAACGTGGTCCGCTGGGGAAGAAGCGCTCACCGCGATACTCAAATGCGGTGGGGGGAAAGCGCTCAACAAAGCCTCCGCCACGGGGTCCGTTACCTGCAAAAGCAGGACCCCGTCGGGCACGCTCTCTACGAGGGTTTACGCCTAGGAGCCTGGGGCTCAACTGCTCTAGCGTCTCTCCTCGGAGCTCTCTCCTGCCTAGGCCTAACAAACTGAGGTGCTGGACCTCTAGGCCTAGTCTCCCTCCTCGGGGCTCTCATTCCTGGCCTAGGCCTGGGATCCTGTCGTCGGACCTAGCAGCTCTCCTCTGGGCCTTCGGTACATGTCCACCATGAGCTGGATGGTACATGTCCGGGTTCTCCGTCTCCCGAGCCCTGCGCGCCTCTCTCTTGCGCCTAAAGCAGAACTCGCTCAAGTGGCCATCTCTCCCACAAAAATCACACTGGTACTCACCGCACGCAAAGGGGGTTGTTGGTGACCAGGCTGTGGGTGTGGCTCACCTTGCCTTTGCCCTTCGGTGGCGCTCCTCACGGATGGGTGGCATAGCATCAAGCTTGTTTCTGAGGTGGTTTGGCTTGGGTGCCCAAACTGGGTTCTTGGGAGGAGCTCTCGGGGGTCCTCAACCACACCATCTTTGGTGATAGGCTTGGGGCTCTTTGAGTGGAAGCTTGGCAAGTTTGGGAGTAGTGGTGGAGTTGGGCTTCTCACATGGGTTCAGACCACTAGACTCTCCAATCTTCCCAAAAGCTGAGAGATCAACACTCTGAGCAAAACTACACAAGGGGCACCACAGCTCGCTTGAATTGGGAGATCATCATCCCGAGCTGGCTCACTACTGGAGACCCATGACAAGATGGACCGAAGGTATGTGTTTTCTTCCTCGGTTGCATCTTGCCATGCTTCACATTGGCAATCTCCATCTCCAGGCCCTCACACAAAGCACACCTCATGACACAAGTGCTATCTGAGCTGGCCTTCTCTAAAGACTCAAGCTTGGCATTCTTCTCTGCCAACTCAGATTGCAAGACAGGACAAGTCTGCACGCACCCAACAGCTGCGGCCTAGCTCGGAGCTCATCCACCTCATCTACCAGCGCAGCATGCTTACTCTCAGAGTGAGAAGATCCGTCATGTGCGCGGCGCAACTCTCGCACTCCAACTCCTCCGACACAACCACGGTGGACCGAGCGACCTCAAGCTCCTTCACCGTGTCCTCCCACTTCTGCCTAAACTCCTTGCGCTCTAGCGGCACGCCTAAGCAGTTTATCTTGGCTAAGGAGGGCATCAGTCAACTTCTCAACCTCGGAGGAAAGCTCGTCGTAGGTGAGAGATACTGGGAGGTGTGTCGTCGTCATCGTTCGAGGGGACGCTCGGCTCGCCGTCGCATCGCCCCGCCAGCGCCATGTGCAGAAGCCGTCGTCGTCGGCGAAGAAGCAGAGGCCGTTCAGTGGTCCTCGATCTTTCTTCTTCTCGGACTCGTCATCACTCGAGCTGGCGGAGTCGTCATCCGAGCCGTCGACGTCGCTGAGCGTGGCGAAGAATGCACGCTGCTCAGCTTGCTGCTTCTCCAAGTATCTTCTTGATGTTACTCTTGTCGAAGCCGCCCCGCTTCTTGTGCCTTGGGGGAACGTGCTTCTCCTTGTACTTGGAGTCGCGCCTGTGGCCGTGATCGCCCTTCCCCAGATGCTTGTTCTTCTTCTTGGGGCAGTCGGCGATGAAGTGGTCGGGGTCGCCGCATTCGTAGCATCCGGCGCGTCCTCCTCCACGACGGCGGTTCACGCGGTTGTTGTGGAACCGCGAAAACCGGTTGGCAAGCAAAGCCAACTCGTCGTCTCCCAAGGACTCCAGCTGGTCCTCTGTCACAGAAAAGAGAGAAGAAAGCGCAAAGCCAGCTGAGGGGTTAGAGGAAGAGCCGGAAACCAAAGCCATGGACGGGCGAGAAGGATTTTCAAAAGAAGCCCTCGCCATAGCATCAATCTCACTGGACTTGAGCTTACTGAAGAGCTCGTCGCAGGTGAGGGTCTCATAGTTCGGCGATTCGATGATTGCCTGAACCTTGGAGTCCCACACACGAACGGTCAAGAGTGTGCAAAAAGCTTCAAAGCACGCTCATGATCGTCAAATGGCAACTGCTCTCTGTTAGCCCTCATCCTGTTGACAATCACTGAAAGCGAGCGAATAAACTTTCTATGCTCTCGCCAGGCTGATGTCGAAGTTCTCATACTCTCTCTTGAACGATCGTAGAGTCGGGTTTTGACTTGAGAGGTGCCCTCATGAAAACGCATGAGGGTGTCCCAGATCTCCCGAGCCGTAGAGAGGTGAGAAACGCGATCAAACTCACCCACGCTCAAACAGGAGAACAAAGCGTTACGCGCCGGCTATTGGCTTCGTGCTCGATCGAAGCTGAGAGTGAGAGACACACGAGCAGCCAGGACAACGTAGTTGGCGTTGTTGCAAATCTCCCAAACAGAAGAGCCCATGCTCTGGAGATAGGCCGACATGCGTATCTTCCAATACGCATAGTTCGTCCCATCGAAAAACGGCGGTTTGCCACGCCGCGATCCATGTCGCCTTCGGTGGATCTGGAAACCGGCTAAGGTGGAAGATCCTTAACCTGCTCCGATACCAATTGAAGGACCGAGAAGCTACCCGAAGCGACCAGAGGGGGGGTGAATGGGAGCTTCAAAAAAATTTCCTTCGGAAACTAGATGCCACTGTCCCAAGATCAACCCCAAAAGCGAAACTAGAGCTTGCTAATGTCCACGACCCTAGATGTAGGGTGGCTGCTTCCTAGAAGCATAGCGGGACACTAGACAACCCTAGAAAGCCAACCAAAGACGGAACTCAAATCGATCGATCAAGAACGAACGAACCGGAACGAAGACGCGCGAAACTGCAGCGACAGGACTCTGGCCTGCGTCCGGTCAGCAGGGACGGACGCGTCGGTCGTCAGAAACAGCTCTGGGAGCTCTCTGTTCGCGACCGGACGCACGGAGCTCAAGCGTCCGGTCGTTCACTGAGCGTCCGGTCAGATGAGACAATGACACGGGAACAGTGCGAGCAGCGCGTCCGATCAGTTCCAAAAACAGCGTCGGTCGAGCAAAACGAAACACCGAAAAACGATCGGACTCACCAGAGGGTCCGGTCACTGGGCATCGGACGCGTCCGGTCACAGAAAAAAGTTTCTGGAACCTTCTGTTCTGACCGGACTCACTGAAGGGAGGTCCGGTCGATTTGAACAGAGCGTCCGGTCAAGCAAAAAACTCAGAAGAGAGTTCAACACCGGACGCACTGTAGCAGCGTCCGGTCGGGAATGAAGCGTACGGTCACCCTGCGAATTCAGTTCGTCCACCGATTCGACTAGAATCACCCAAAACAAATCCTCTAGGGATCAAACTTGGTGAGTGAAGTCACAAGGAGGTTAGTGAGCTATCTCTAAGAGATCATGGCTCGAACCTAACTCCAAATCGGTGAATCGAAGAATTTCGGGGGAAGGGAAGAAAAGTGACCCGAAACGAAAAATCGATCGATCTCTCCTAGACCGTGAGGTTAGAGGATGATTCCTTCGGTGGAAAGAAGTGCCTCACGATCTAGAACAACTTGGTTCAAACGGAATTGCAAAAGATGAACCGAGCAAAGAGATCAAGCGACGGGAAAATCGTGGAGCAAAAGGATTCCGCGAAGAACACAAGCAAAACGGAAATCACAGCCACGAACTCGAATCAAGGACGCAAATCAACCATCGATCAGTGCTCCAAGGTGAGGATACGGCCTCACTTCCTCGAATCAACAGTAACAGAGTGGAGTCTCTCTCGGATCTCAAATAGCTAAAGCAGGGTGGGGGAGAGTGGAAACCCTAATGCTAGGAAGCAAATGACTGCGCTAACTGAGATTGAGATAGGGAGGAGGGTGTCTCCCCTAGACTACTTATACTAACCTAGCCTAAGTCTATTCCTACTCTACCCCTCTCTACTCTAATTACAGAGCGGACCAGCACCTAAGGCTATTCTAGTCCACCGCTGGTGGTAGGTAGATCCGACGGCCACGCCCGCACGGTCTTCCGCGTCGCCTCCACGCAACCTTCAGATCGCCGCCACGTGCCGCCACCACTCTGCACCCCGGTTTGCGGCCCAAACCGGGGAAACCAGCCTTTTCCATCAACCCCGGTTTGAGGCCCAAACCGAGAAAACCAGCCTCCAGCCCGAGTTTTGTGGCCCAAACTCGGAAACCCTCAGCGCCCGAGTTTTGAGGCCCAAACTCGGAAAACGGCCCCACTCCAGGTTTTGAGGTCAATGGAAACCCAGCACCCAGGTTTTGAGCCCAAACTGGAAAACGTCCACCGGGTTTTTCCCGGGCTCTACAAACACAACCGGCGTCGTAGAAGGGATGCACACACTGTGCACCCCTTCCACCGACATGATCGCACTTATCCGCTTGTCGCTGTCGCAGGCTGCAGCCACCACAGCTGATCCTCCGGCCTCCAGTCCATCAGTCCAAGGCCACGTCCGCCCTTCACCGTCCGATACATCGGCATGGCACGTCCGCCGCACGGCACGCCCATCCTTCATCGCGCCGGTCGTCGGCACGACACGTCGCAACTTGACCTTCACCCGCCATCGACCACTGTCTCCGTGCTCGACACCTGCACAACACAAGCCAAAGAACATGCGCATCATCTCCGTTGACAATCACTCATCACACAGAGACTCGGCATACACCCATGTATCCGCATCATGCAGATGAGCCTATGATCGATGTTGACATCGAGGACGCCGCATCCGCCGCTGGAGATCCCTGAGCGCTAGTTTGTTAGGGATCGTTTTCTTTTGTATAGCTTGAGCTTGCTCGCTAAGTGATGTAATGATCCAAACATGTGATGGTTTTATGTTTAACTTATGATGGCATGTAATGGCTTTTGGACAAAGTCCGGACTTCGATCCGGCACCTCTTTTATGGAAATCCGTCGTTTGCATGTCTAATTCCAAGCGATTATTCTGTGATGTTGTATGGAAATGAGTAATTATACTTGGACGTGTGCTAAATTTCCGAATTTATGTACAGCACAGTATTTATTCATGATCGGTGTAACATCACCTAATGATTGCTTATTAATGGGATATGCAGATGCCGGCACACACCCGCAGCCAGCGTGGACAGGGAGCAGGACAGGAGGAGAACTTGCCACCTCCCCCGCCGCCGCCAATGACGCCTGAAGCGTTCTTTGCACAGTTCCTAGGTAGCCAGAGGAACATGGAAGAAATGCAGAGGCACATGGAGGCCACCCTCCGCAACATCGCCAACAACACCGCGCAACAGCATCAGCAGCGCCAAGGCCCGGAGCCCAACCAGTATAGCTCCTACCGTGACTTCTTGGACACTCGTCCCCCAGTGTTCAAGGAAGCCACCGAGCCGCTCGAAGCTGATGAATGGCTCAACTCTATCACACAGAAGTTCCGTCTGCTTCGTCTGACGGAAGAGCTTAAAGCGGAGTATGCCGCTCACATGTTGGAAGGACCCGCAGGTTTGTGGTGGACCCAGTACCGTGCATCTCTGCCAGCTAATGCACGTGTTACTGGGATCAATTCTCTACTGCTATGCGCAACCACTACATCCCTAGTGGTCTGATGGAAATGAAGATTGCCGAGTTCATGAGGTTGTCCCAGGGGACCAGGTCCGTATCAGAGTACCTCCACAGCTTCAACAATCTGGCTCGCTATGCCCCAGATTTTGTAAATACTGAGGCCAAGAAGATTGCCAGTTTCAAGCGTGGCATGAATGCCACAATGCTATCCAAGATGGGTAACAGTCACCGCACCACCTTTAGTGACTTCGTCAGTGACTGTCTCAACCAAGAGGCCAATGACAGCCGGCTAGCAATAGAGACACGCCGTCGTGCGAACGAAGGAGGTTCGTCCCAGCAGAGGACCACTTTCGGAGCACGCGCCCCGTACCGCCCGCCTGTCACTGGAGCAAGGTACCGTCCCCCACAGAGAAGATCACCACCAACCGTCCCCGTCCTAGTTTCCAGAAGCCCTACACCGCCCCCATGATGCAAAACAAGAGCAAAGCAGGAAATGCAGCAGGTCCCAGGACTCCGTACGTAATTGGCCCATGCTACAACTGTGGTCAAACCGGACACCTGTCACGTCAGTGCCCTCGACCGAAGAAGCAGTACACTCAGCCCCAGCCTCGTACCGGTCATGTGCACCACACCACTGTGGAAGAAGTGCCAGAAGGAGAGCCTGTCACCGCTGGTACGTTTCTTGTTAATCAATGCCCCGCAGTTGTGTTGTTTGATTCTGGAGCATCACATTCTTTCATAAGTGAGAATTTTGTTTTGAGAAGTAATCTTGAGTTGATAGAGTTAGACCGGGGATATCAGATAAGTTCCGCCGGAGCCGTTCTCTCCGCGCGAAAAATGGCTAAAGGAGTAGAAATGACCTTGGGGATAAAAAGGCCATAGTGGACCCCATAGTCATTCCTGGTCTAGGTCTGGATGTAATCTTGGGTATGGGTTGGATGAAACTATGGAAGGTTAATCTAGACACCGCAGAGAGAATAGTGTCCATGGTTAGTCCCAGGAATGGATCTTCTTTCAGGTTCAAGTTACCTCGAAACCCCCATGAAGAGATCGGAGTATGTTCAATGTCACGGCAAAACAGATAGCTGAGATTCCAGTAGTATGTGAGTTTCCAGATGTTTTTTCCTGATGAGTTGCCTGGACTACCGCCAGATAGGGATGTGGAGTTTGCTATCGCGTTAATCCTGGAACGGCACACCCATATCACGAAGACCGTTATAGAATGCACGCCAAAGAGTTAGCAGAGCTTAAGATTCAATTGCAAGAACTTTTGGATAAGGGTTTGATACGCCCTAGTTCGTCGCCTTGGGATGTCCCGCTATCTTTGTGAAAAAGAAAGATAAGACTCTGAGGATGTGTGTGGATTATAGGCCGCTTAATACAGTAACTATAAAGAACAAGTACCCCTTACCCCGGATTGACGTCTTGTTTGATCAGTTGTCTAAGCAAAAGTGTTCTCCAAAATCGACCTAAGGTCAGGTTACCATCAGATCAAGATCAGACGTGAGGACATACCGAAACACTTTCTCTACTAGATATGGACTGTACGAGTATCTGGTTATGTTCTTTTGGGTTGACTAATGCACCGGCACATTTCATGTACCTGATGAATTCCGTCTTCATGCCAGAGTTGGACATTTTTGTCGTAGTGTTCATCGATGATATTTTGGTATACTCTGAGAATGAGAAGGATCATCTGAGCATCTACAAGTTGTCGACCCGACTTAGAGAGCATAAGTTGTATGCTAAGTTCAGTAAGTGTGAGTTTTGGTTGAGAAAGTACTTTTCCTTGGTCATATCCTTTCGGAGGAAGGAATCTCCGTAGACCCTTCTAAAGTACAGGAAGTTATGGATTGGCAAGCACCTACCACCGTACACGAGGTTCGCAGCTTCTTAGGTTGGCAGGATATTACCGTCGGTTTATTTCCGGATTTTTCAAGAATAGCCAAGCCTATGACCCGTTTGACACAGAAGAACAAGAAGTTTGAATGGACTCCAGAGTGTGAAACAGCTTTCCGCACTCTGCGAACGTTGTTGACTTCCGCACCAGTTTTGGCTCAGCCAAACTTGGAGGAACCTTTTGATGTGTTTTGTGACGGCATCTAAGGTTGGACTCGGATGTGTACTCATGTACTCATGCAAAATGGAAGAGTTATCGCCTATGCTTCTCGTCAGTTGAGACCACACGAAGAGAATTACCCCACTCATGATTTTGGAATTAGCAGCCGTCGTGCATGCACTCAAGATTTGGAGAGACATTACCTTATGGGAAATCTATGTCATGTGTACACGGATCATAAAAGTCTGAAGTATATCTTCACCCAGCCGGAGTTTGAACATGAGGCAGAGAAGATGGTTAGAATTAATAAAGGATTACAACCTGGAAGTGCATACCACCCTGGAAAAGCGAATGCTTGTAGCTGATGCTTGAGTCGCAAGACTCATTGCAACTCTCTACAACCACTGTTGGAAGATGGATTTAATCTTATGCACCCTGTCATGTTAAACAATATCACTCTTCAGTGCACCTTAGAAAGTGGACATCATCGAGAGACAGAAGTCCGATGCAAAATCTGTCAGATAAAGAAGAGGTTAGAAAACCAATAGTTTCTTTGAACTTCAGGACTGATAATCAGGGAATCTTGTGGTATAACCAGAGGTAGTCGTTCCTAAGGATGCAGAGCTGAAAGGAAGAATTCTGGGAAGCTCACAATTCAAAGTTGTCTATTCCACCCAGGAAGTAGTAAGAGATGTATCAGGGTTTGAAAACCAGATATTGTGGGTCAAAGATGAAGAAAGAAGTTGCAGCCTATGTCGCCAGATGTGATACTTGTTGCAGAGTAAGGCAATACATCTGAACCCGCCGGACTATTACAACCGTTATCGATTCCAGAAGTGGAAATGGGAAGAGATCAGTATGACTTTATCACAGGTCTTCCCACTACTCAAAAAGACGGATGATTCGATTTGGTTATTGTGGATCGGTTATCTAAAGTGGCTCACTTCATACCAGTCAAAACTACCACCGACCGCATCAGTATGCAGACCTGTACATACATAATATTCTTGAGATTGCATGGGATTCCAAAAAAGGATTGTCTCTGATAGAGGACCCCAGTTCATAGCACGTTTTTTTGGGAACAGTTGCACAAGGAATTAGGAACGGAACCAAGTTGGTAAGAAGTTCCGCCTACCACCCCCAACCGCAGGGGCAAACGGAGAGAGTAAATCAAGATTCTAGAAGATATCCTATCCTTGTGAGAGCTTGTGTCTTGGTCTTCAGGAGAGTCATCATGGGAGAAATGGTTACCCCTTGCTGAGTTTTCATATAATAACAGTTATCAAGAAAGTATAAAAATGGCACTTTTGATTGAGGTTCTATATGGACGAAGATGCAGAACCCCAGTAAATTGGGTTGAGTCTGGAGATCGAGGATTCTATGGGTCCGATTATGTAAAGATGCCGAGGAAATTGTGCAAACAGTACAACAACATATCAAGGTAGCAGCACAGTCTCGCAAAAGAGTTATGCTGACAACCGAAGGAGAAGGAGACCTTTGGAATTTCAAGTTGGAGACTATGTGTATCTCAAGGTTTCACCTATGAGAAAGGTCCAACGCTTTGGGAATTAAAAGAAGCTAGCACCTCGATATGTGGGTGGACCTTACCAGATATAGCAAAGAAGGGAAAAGTGTGTCATATGAAGTACAGTTACCCCCAGTGTTAGGTGCAGTCAGTTTTCCCAGTGTTTCCACGTATCACAGCTGAAGAAGAAGTGCCTTCGAGTTCCCGAACAAGAGGAAGTTCGAGTCCCGGATGTCACGATCAGATCAGATCAGTGGAGTATTACGAACAACCTAAGGAGGTTTGGATACCAAGACTCGAGAGACTGAGACTCGTACCGACACAGTGAAGACTTACAGATTCTCTGGAGTAATCACGGACCCAACAACATGCTACATCTGGGAAACCGAGAGTACCTAAGCATAAACTACCCCGAGTTCTTTTTTATAAGCATTAGGTACTTCGGCTTTTTTATAAAGATTGCGTTCGTAACTTAAATCTCGGGAACAGAGATTTCTTTTAAGGGGGGAGAAGGGCTGGTGAGGACGGAAGTAGTGGCTGTGACGACACTAGTTCTTTTGTCAAGCACTGATGGGCACTGCCAAGTTCTAGCCCATAAGAAAGAGCCAGTAAGAAAGAAAGCATATAGCAATAAGCAATGCATTGCATCATTTCATGTGTATAAGTATGCCTTTGATCTTTTGTGGTTTATTTGAAATTGGATTTTTCTTTTGACTTGATGCTTTGATTTTGGCTTATTCTTGAGGAGGATTTAAAAATGGTTTTCAGAAAAAGTGTTCTATATGAAAGTTGTAGAGAAAAATATTTTGAGCAACTTTTATATTTGGGTCAAAGCCTGGTTTGGAGTTTTTTAAAACTGTTTTGGAGAAGTCAAACTTTGGAAATTTCTGGAAAAAGAAAAAGAATAATTTTCTTTCCCGGCGCCAACCCTTCGGCCCAACCGGCCTTTCGGCCCAGCCCAGCCGCGTAGCCTCAGCGCCTTCGCCCGCGCTGCTCCCGCGCGCGTCCGCCTGCGCGACGCGCGCAAGTCAGCCGACCGCGCCGCGCCGTACGCCGGCGATAGCGCCATGTGGCTACCATCTCCTGCTCATATCCGCCTCCGCCACTCCTCGCCCGATCGTGCCCCGCGCGACACGCAAGCTATCGCGCTCGCCCTCGCCGCCCTCGCCGCCGCCGCTCGCCGTGCACGGCAGCGCCTGCCCCGCCTCGCCGAAGCCGCCGCGTGCTGCGTTAGCCTGCGCGAGCCTCGCGAAATCTCCCGTCACCCAGTCCCCTTCCGATTCTCTTCCACCGGAGCAAGCAAGCAATCCCGCTTGCCCACTCCTGCTCCGCGCCCGCCCTGTCATCGCCTCGCTGACCGAGCCGCCGTGGTCCCCGCCACGACCGGCCGCCCTCCGCTCCGCCGGGCAAAAGCCCGAGCGCCTCTCCCACTCCCTCACTCACTCGCACACTCACTCTCGCCCTCGCTCCCCACTCTCAACCCGCGCGCGAAGCGAACTGAGCACTCTCCGCTCGCTGCAACCACCGCCGCAAGGCCCCTTCCCAAATTTCAGTCACCACCTCCATCACCGGCCGATTAACCCGGCCACTGCCCCGCCTTCGTCTCGGACACACGTGCGCACCCCCGCGCCATCCGCCGAGCTCCACCGACGCCGAAGTCCGAAGAGTCCCGCCGCGGAAGCATTCAGCGCCGCTCGGAGCCCGGAGCCGTTCGTCCCGACCCGAGCTCCACCGCCTCCCTTCTTCCTCCTCCAGCTTCGCCAAGCCAAGGCAAGGTGAGAAACACCAACTAGCCCTAACGCTATCGTTCCCTATCTCTCTGTTCCACGTGCCGAGCGCCATTGCCGCCATCGCGGACCTCACACGTGGCCAGCACGCACCAGCGCACCTCCGGCCAAACCATCACCCCTAGGACTCCCCTCTAGGTTCACTGAGTCTCACACGCCCGCCAATTTAGCCGGCGACCGCCGGAAACGGCGTAGCCCGCGCGATGCCGCCGCCGCGCCGTGCGCTGCCGCTCGCCGCCGGCACGCTACGGCCGTGCGCTGGCCAAACCACCCCCGGTACCGCCGGATGCGCCTCGTTGAGACGAGTCCGCAGGGCCCAGCCTCCGCGCCGGCGACCTCACCGACGCGCGAGAAATCGCCGGACCAATCCCTCCCCTGTGTTCCGTCTCGTCCGAGCCCCCGAGCCAGGCCTCGGACGGGCGCGCCTGTGTTCCGTCTCGTCCGAGCCCCCGAGCCAGGCCTCGGACGGGCGCGCCTGTGTTCCGTCTCGCCCGAGCCCCGAGTCCGGCCTCGGACGGGCGTGCGTGTTTCGTCTCGCCCGAGCCCGCGAGCCAGGCCTCGGACGAGCGTGCGTTCTTCCGATTCGCCCGAGCCGAGCCATCGGCCGCGGTTTCGTCGAGCCAAGTCTCGGCCGATTCGCTTTCCGCCGTGCGCCCGAGCCCGAATGGGTTCTGCTGACCCACGGGTCCCGCGCGTCAGCCCCTTACCGGTCCATAGACCGAGTTCTCGCAAGCCAGCCGGGAGAAATTAAATGTTTTTCTTTTCGGTTTAATTTCCAGAGATGCTTGTTATTTTTGTGTAGCCTGTTTTATAAATCCAAATGAAGTGCTTCCAGTTTTATTAGCTTTCTTATGAATAGATCTATCATGGGAAAATATGAATGTATTTTTGATAGCAGTTTATTTTACTGTTTTCATTTATTTCAGTTTATATGCTTTTTTTAGATAAATGATTATAAGTGTTTTCTGGTTGAGATAATTCCTGAAAATTTTGTGTAAGTTTATTTTACTGTTTGGCACCTGTGAAAAATATATGATGCACTGTTTATGTAGAAAAAGTTACTGTTATAGTTAAAAGTCTCTTTTTGCTGATTTCTTAGAATAAGTGTTAAGGTGTTTTTATATGCTGAAATAAAATATGGAAAATTTGTACAGTCTCTGTATGCCTTGTAGAATCTAAGAAAAGTATGAACTTGATCTGTTTATGGAAAAAAATTTGTAGTTGCTTTACAACTGTGCTTTTCTGTATAGATCTTTAGAAATTCATGTAAGAAAATATATGATGGTTCTGGTCATGGAACTTTCTGAATAAATATGAAATGTGAAGTAGAATCTGGGAAAAATAGGAAATAGAGCTATGCACTCTTTTACAGTAGGGTGTAGTTCAAAGTACCTTTTTAGGCAGTTTGCTTGTCATTTTTGTATCTGCAGCTCTGTATTTTATCTTTGGCTGAAACTTGTTCAGTAGAGTCCAGCAAGTGTGGTTTACCTTCTGGAATTTTTGTGGATTTTTCTGAGCCCAGAAAATACACTTGCAGTTCAAATCTGAGTTTCCTTTGATGTATTTAAATAAGAAAGAGTTGAATAATCAGATTTTGTTTTATGAAATAAATGAGATATTGCCCCAATGTTAAAAGTGGTTCAACAAGTTGGCTTTGTTGGTTTGCAAGAGTTATTTCCGCATTTATTGAATTATAAATTCATCGCACGCAATAGGATCGACCCCGCCGGAGCTTCACCAAGAGCAGGAGCTAAACGCCGAGCCGGAGATCCAGGAGCTGCAGCAGCCAGAGGAAGTCGACCCCGTCCACGACACTAACCTGCCCGAGTGCCCCTCCCACGAGGCCTCGGTTTTCACTCAAGGCAAGCCCCGGAGCATTCTAAGTCTCCCAGTTTTTGCAATTAATTTACTTGAGTCCTTTTATATTGTGATGCATTAGGTATAGGAGTTGATTGAATCCTATTTGTTGCATTACCATTCCTTGATTATTGATTATTACCTGCCTTGTTATCCTGCTACTGCTTAATAATGTAGAATTGCTTAGCCTGCTTAATAAAAGTAGTAGTTAAGGATGTTTCCGTAATACCCCGATGGGTATTTACCGGATCACGGTTGGCTATATTTGCTATCGTGGAAAGAACCTGAGTTGTAGTGAAATACGGTCAATGGGATGGCAGGACACAAGATTGGAAACTTGGGGCAGTTCATCCGTTGGATCGTATAGGTTTGTATCGATGTTGGCCCTCGTTCATTTTTGAACGCGCCCTTTTACTTAGGGATATGTCGGTGCCGTAATCATCGACCCCAAAGCCGGTTAGAAGCTGTTCGGGCCGGTCTCAACCCGTGTCGTGCCCTCTAGTACGGAAGTTGCGATCTGCCGCGTGAGGCCATCGCCAGACTCTGATTGGGCGGTCCGTGCTTGAGCCGCGACGATTACCACCACGAACAAGCATCGAGCGGTTGCCCAATGCATGGACCCGACGGGGAAAGTGTGGGCTGGTATTAAAGGTCTTTCACCAGCTGGTTTGGAATTCGATTCGAGTCGCCGTCTCCCCCGGTTAGTGGGAAACTATGGCGAGCTTCACCACGATACAACTCCATGTGATGTTTAAAGTTCAACTAAAATGTGGATAAGTCAACTGGATATGGTTATATTATTGTTTGTTAGATTCAAGTGAGTGCTCTAGTACAGGTAATAACCTAGAACTAAGGAGTAGGTTTAAAAGTAACAACTCATCATAATCATTAATTATCCCTTATCTGAATTTGAGCCTTTCGCAACTAAAAGATCCCAGCTCCACCTCAAAAGCCTTGCATACCCTTGGAGTCTTTTATTTTCAGTTAGACGGGTAAGTCTAGCTGAGTACATTCCCGTACTCAGGGTTTATCCGTTTGTTGCAGATGGCCAGGTCTACTTTGGCTATTGTAAGCACTGCCTCTACCCAGTGGAAGGTGATGAGGAGTAGGCCCAGGGCAGGGTCGTCAAGAAGCTTTCCTCCTTCTTTTGCCGGACTGAGACTACTGGTGGCACACTATCTTAAAAAAAAGGAGGAATGACTTGTGTTGAGTTGGTTTATCAAACAATGTTTTATTTGGACCACGTGTGTTGTGGTCGTGTTTTAACTTATTCAAGCTTCCGCACTTTTAAACTCAATATTGTAATAACTCTGTTTTAAATTCCGCACTCTGATGTTTTAAATTCGATTTCGTTTCGCTGTGATGTATCTTTACGAATGTAACCTTGAACGATGCGATCCTGTATGTTATGGTGTTAGAAATCCTTCGTGATTTCCGGACTACCGGGGTTATATGGGTTCAAGTATGAGTCGAAGTCAGACGGATTTGGCTAAGATAATACTTGAGCTCTTATCGCCAGGACGGTTCCGCCGCAGACTTCTTGACTCTCTGACTTTTGAAACTCTCTTGAGCAAGATCTAATCCCTCCCTCCGATCTCTTTGCTTGTTAGTGCGAATCCAAGTGAGATCGAGAGATCCAAGTGCATTTGCTTGTGAGTTTGCATCTAGTGGCACTTGGCGATTGTTGTTGCTGCGGATATTCTTATTACTCTTGGTGGTTGCCGCCACCTAGACGGTTTGGAGCAGCGAAGGAGATAAGGCACGAGTGGTGATTGTTCGTGGCCATCTCCCGGTGATTTGTAAGGGGTTCTTGTACCTTCCCCGGCGGAGCGCCAAAGGTAACTCTAGTGGATTGCTCGTAGCTTGTGGATCCCCATCTTGTGTTGGTTGTGCGGCACCCTATTGAGGGTTAGGCGTGTGATGCCTATTAGCGCGTGAACCTCCAAGTGGGTGTATCGCTACAACGGGGACGTAGCTTGCCGGCAAGCAAGTGAACCTCGGAGGAAAAATTATTGTGTCAACCTGTCTCCGTGGTATTCTTTGATATTCATTATTAATCTCTTGCCGGCTCGGTATACACACCTCTATCTCTTGTACTTACATTTGTTACTTTCTTGCAAGTTATTTTTATATACCTTGTTGTTAGTTACATTCTCTTATCTTGTGTAGTGATATACATTATTGCTTATTTAGTTGTTGAATAGTTCCTTTGATATTGTGTGACTTAGAGTTTGTGGTCATCTAGAATCGCGAATAGGTGGCTTGCATCTGTGTAGAGCTAGCGCAAACTTCGCTTCGCCATTTAGTTGTCTAACTAGTTTGTTTAAGTGTTGTTGTAGAAATTTTTTATAGGCTATTCACCCCCCCTCTAGCCATTTAGGACCTTTCAATTGGTATCAGAGCAAGGTCACCGTTTATTTGAGGCTTAACAACCTTCGGTGTCAAAATGGCTCATATCAACAACACCAAAAGGCCACCCCAATTTGATGGCACAAACTATAGCTATTGGAAGGCAAAAATGACCACTCATTTAAAGTCAATCAATAGAAAGATATGGCAGTTGTGGATGTCAAGATTGAGATAGTCGATCCGGAGCATCTCACCAATGCCGAAGAAGAGAAGATGCAGAACAATGACATTGCTCTCAGTGCTATTCATGATGCCGTTGATGAGAGGGTATTTGAGCAAATCAAAAATTTGGAGATGGCATATGATGCTTGGAAGAAATTGGAAGAATCATTTGAGGGCACTCAAGTAGTGAAAGGAGCAAAAGCATACATTCTCAAAGAAAAGTTTGCTAGCTTCAAGATGAATGAAGATGAAAGTGTTCCAGAGATGTTCCATAGGCTTCAAGTGCTTGTCAATGATCTCAAAGCACTTGGAGAAGAGGTGAAGGACAAAAGACTTCTCTCATAAATTCTTGAGATGTCTCCCAACAGATTTGGCATGTTAGTCACGTTGCTTGTAAGAAGCGGTTTGGACACTATGACACCAAACCAAGTTCTTGGAGATGTAATGACCGATGACACCTACAGAGATGAGAATGATCAAGAAGTAAAGAAGGATGAGAAGAAGAAGAGTGTGGCATTCAAAGCCACAACATCATCATCAAAGAACAAGGGCAAAGCAAAGAAAGAAGATTCTAGCGAAGATAACTGCTCAAATGACAGTGATGACGATGATAAAGAGATGGCTCTATTTGTCAAAAGGTTTGGAAAATTCATGAAGAAGAAGGGCTACCGAGCAAGGAGGAAGAAGACTTCATACAAGAACAAGGATTAACCAAGGAGGTGCTTCAAGTGCGGTAGCAAGGACCATCTTGTTGCTCAATGTCCGTACAACAGTGAGAATGATGATAATGACAACAAGAAGGACAAGAAGAAGGAGAAGAAAGAAAAGAAGAATTACACAAAGAAGAAGGGGCAATCATATATGGTCACTTGGGATAGTGATGCATCCACAAGTGATAGTGATGAAGATAGTGATAATGAAGATCGCAAGACAAGCAAGAAAAAGGCACTTGCAAGTATTGCTATCAACAACAAGCCTTCAATCTTCGACACTCCATCATGCTTCATGGCAAAGGCCACAAAGGTACTATCTAATGATGATGAGAGTGATAGTGATGATAGTGATGATGATGAACCCACTAAAGATGAATTAATTGAAATGCTTGATGATGCTAGAGAACACTTTGATAAAAAGAGAAAGGAGTGCAAAGAATTGCAAAAGAGACTAAAAGCTCTTGAGCAATCCTTTGAGGAGCTCAATGCTACTCATGAGAGGCTAGTGGAAGCCCATGAGGAGCTTGGCAATGCTCACTCTAAGCTTAAGGAAGCTCACTCCTCACTTGTTGATCAAGCTAAAACTGAAAAAGTGGTTAAAACATGTGACATAGGCATAGCTTGTGATATAATCGATGAATCTTTCTATAAGCCTATTATTATTTCTGCCACTAACCCTTCATGTAGCTCATCATCTACCACTACTACTTCATCTATGGATGATGGCTTCACTTGTGATGCCTCACTCATAGTTGAGAATGAGACATTGAAGAAGGAGGTAAATGAGCTCACTCACGCCTTAGGTAAAGCCTATGGTGGTGAGGCCCGCTTGCTTAGGTGCTTGGGTAGCCAACGTTTTTCTCTCAACAAAGAGGGATTGGGCTATACCCCAAGAATGGCAAGGCGGCTTTTGCTACTCACAAGACTAGTTTTGTGAAGAGCAATGGTCGGTTTTGCACTAGATGCAAGCAAAGTGGGCATGTAGAGCAATATTGCAAGAACAAGAACAAGAACGCTAATGTATCCTCTATTAAATTTGATTCTTGTTATTTGCTTACCAAGGGTGTAAATGGCATGAAAGCTAAATTCATTGGTACACCAATTGTGGGCTCAAAGAAGAAAGCTATTTGGGTACCAAAGAGTTTGGTCACTAATCTTGGAGGACCCAAAAAGGTTTGGGTACCTAAAAAGGATTGATTTGTTCTTGTAGGTCAACTATAAAGCCGGAGGGAGGCATTGGGTGCTTGATAGTGGGTGCACTCAACATATGACCGGGGATTCAAGAATGTTCAATTCAATCAATTCAAGCGGCAATCATGGTTTTGATCTATCACATTTGGTGACAATGGCAAAGGCAAGGTTAAAGGGCTGGTAAGATTGCAATATCAAATGACATGAGCATTTCCAATGTGTTGCTAGTTGAGAGCTTGAATTTCAATTTACTGTCAGTTGCTCAGTTGTGTGATCTTGGTTTCAAATGCATTTTTGGAGTTGATGATGTAGAAATCATAAGTGTAGATGGTTCTAATTTGATATTCAAAGGATTTAGATATGAGAACCTATACTTGGTTGATTTCAATGCTAGTGAAACCCAGCTGTCAACGTGCTTGTTCACTAAATCTGGTTTGGGTTGGTTATGGCATAGAAGGCTTGGTCATGTTGGAATGAAACAGTTGAACAAAATAGTGAAGCATGATTTAGTTAGAGGCTTGAGAGATGTAACTTTTGAGAAGGATAAACTTTGTAGCTCTTGTCAAGCTGGCAAACAAGTTGGTAACTCTCATCCTAAGAAAAGCATGATGAGTACTAGCAAAGCATTTGAGTTATTGCACATGGATTTATTTGGACCAACAACATACACTAGCATCGGTGGAAGTAAATATGGCTTTGTGATAGTGGATGATTACACTAGATACACATGGGTCTTCTTTCTTAGTGATAAAAGTGAAACTTTTGATATCTTCAAAACTTTTGTCAAGAAATGTGTCAGAATGAGTTTGAAACAACAATCAAGAAAGTTAGAAGTGACAATGGGAGTGAATTTAAGAATACAAGAATTGATGAGTTTGTGTGATGACTTTGGCATTAGACATCAATTCTCACCCAAGTATACTCCTCAATCAAATGGGATTGTTGAAAGGAAGAACAGAACTTTGATTGATATGGCAAGGTCTATGCTCAGTGAATACAATGTCAGTCATTCTTTTTGGGCCGAAGCTATCAATACGGCTTGCTATTGTAGCAACCATCTCTATTGCCATGGCATGCTAGAGAAGTCATCAGCCTCCAGGGGATCAGCGGCATGAGAGAACACTGGCGGGTGACCCTTCAAAAACTCACCCCTCTTGTCCCTCACTTGCATCGGTGGTGCTCCTCCAACTGGCTGATTCTGCATATGTTGCATCATGGTTGCATAAATTGGGCTTGGATGCCCATCAACTGCTGAATGTTAACTGGGGGTGGTGGTGGTGGGTTAACAGGTGCTCCACGACCACGACCACGTCCACGTCCACCTCCAACTCCACCTCCTCTGGCGGCCATCTGTGTTTTCAAGCAGGGATCACGGTTAGCGAACTTTTTTAAGAAAAGATCACTTTCATGAGAGGAAACAGGAGATCTGAAAATTTCTGGGCGAGATCCGGTAACAGCAGTACAGAAAAACAGTCATATACGGAGTTCCAGAAATCCAAACAGGGCGTGTGATACACGGTTGGAAAGATAACGAAATTATCTACAACTTTTATTTAAATGACTTTCCCAGATTCTGTCGTTAAGTTAGTCAAAAACAGAGAACAAACAGATCTGTCAGAGCTCAAAACTGCGCAGAAACTCTAACTTGAAACAGTCATCTCTCACACAAACCATAACAGCTATTGAAGTGATTCCAGAGGCATTGGTTATATATAGGAGTCTATTTTCCACCATAAAATTTTCAGCCATGTTGCATGATCAGAAACTTGAGATATAACCAAAAGATCACAGGTTGCTCCAGAAAACAGCATAGGACAAGATATAACTAACCCTCTTATTTCATAAACGTTATGTCTAACTAGGAGATTTGTAGACATGCCCACAAATCTCAACACTCATTACAAAGAACCAAATCACATAAGCATAATGATAATCCAACTCACACATAAAGAAGCACAATAGCACAAAAGTTAACTAGACTCGACAAAACGCTTGCTAATATCGTCTTATTACATAGAATGGTGACCTATGCCTATTTGTAGAGCGGTTCGCGGAGCCTCTTGTACATAGGGGTTGGTTGAGAAGTTCCAAGAGCCCATCAATGGTGCTATAGCATCTTTTGAGATCTTTTCCCAGGGATATCACCTCCTTTTCCAAGTCCGCGTTAGACCTTTCCCTGTCAAGGAGAAAATCTCGTGTGGCCTTCTCGGTTGGAGTTGCATTGGGGTCTTCTACCATAGCCTCCTTATTCTCACTGTTCCAATAGGGCAGATAGCGGTATGCATCATCCCTCATGTCTTTAATGCGACGACCCCCGGAATGCTTTGTAGGCTTCAACTGCCACGGCTTCCAAGGCTGACGCTAGAGTGGACCGACGAGCCCTGTGGCCAATCACCATCTCATGCAGGTATAGGCCACTTTCTGGTTCTCGGACGGCGACAGTCACTCTTGCCTTCCAGTAGGTCCTTCCATGGGATGACTGATACCTCCAGTGGGTGGACTGTACGATGATGTTCTTTCTGGTCGGTCGGGTAGTAGGCATCAAAAAAGTCCCATCAGCCTGTGATGTGTGGGACTCTGGGCCGCTGTGGGCGCTCCGACGAGAGATACCCGGAGTCCACGTCCCAACCCGTTGGAAGCTCTTCACCGTCTTCAACCTCCAGCACTTCTGGGGGCACTGGCGCGGGAGGTACTGGAGCTTGTGGAGCTGGTGCTTGCTGAGCTGGAGCTTGTACTGGTGGTGCCGGCGCTTGTGGTTCCACTTCTTGAGGTGCTTGTTCTTGCAGTTAATGGCTCTTGCGGCGCTACCTCCTGCTGTTCTGGCTCCTGGGGTGCTTGCGGTGCTGCGGAACGGGTTGCCTGCCCTCCTGCGTCCACCGATGGTCCTGCGGGTGTACGACGTGCCCTCTATGGAGTAGACCAAGAGATAGATACAAAGAATCAATATATTTGTGTAATAGAGCAAGTAAAGAGAAGCATATAGTTTTGATAAATTAACAAGGCTAAGATAAATAGCAAAAATTGAGAAGCAAGGACCACTAAAACGACCATAACTAACTAGGCTTGCGTCCTACAGTCAACATAGCTCTGATACCAACTTGTCACACCCAATTTTAAGAACAAAATTGAATGCAATAACTCATGTGTGCCCAGAGATCAATCACACACATAAGCCACAAATTAAGAAGTACCATCACATATGTTTATTACATAACGAATATTATTCAAAGTCTTTACATAGCAGCGGATAAATAAAGTGTCTCTCGCGGTAGCTCCATCACAGGGAAGATGACTGGTTGACAGCAAGACTAGAACTCTTCAGGGAAGTCGTCGTTACCATAGCAATCTGTTACCCATCCGGGATTTTTATCCAAGTAGAAAGAAAATAAACAAGCATAAGTACATCTCGTACTTAACAAGTGTAACATGGGGTTCATGAGGCTCAAATAAGGCTGACACTGGTTAGACTGCGGTAGCTTTTAGTTGGCACAATTTTAGCATTAGATAGCATCAATAATACCATCCCAATTAAACATGTGATCAATGTGAATATGAAACCATAGAAAGAGATAGAAATATCACATTAAAACATTATTAAAGCAACAACTATACCATAAGAATTCCAGGTCGCTCGTAACCGTGAGCACGGCTGATATATCAGTTTTTACACTCTGCAGAGGTTGTACACTTTACCCGATGAGTCGTGATATCCAGATGCCCGGGTTAATTACTCCCATAACACTTCCGAGGTGAGCGGGCAGGATACACGCAAAGCCTTTCAAAGGTTCGTCTAACAAGTTAGGGCCGCTAGGTCTTAAGGCAAGGGGAAGAAGGGTCTCTCAACCTTGCGGCACGCAGGCAAAGTGAAAGTAGCCGCCCTAAATCCAGCTCGTCAAGCGCCTTATGCGCCCTTCGGGTAACCTCTAACAAGCTAGAAAAGGTCCTTATACTGAGCTAAGGTCAGAGCCATATAACTCCCATGGTTGCACTGTTGTCCCGGGTGATCCCTTATAGTAGGCTCTAAACCATGTTGCTATAAAGCCAATTTTACCAAGTTGCATATACCATTAAATTCAGATTCACATGATCAAAGTTTAATTTGAGCAAAGCATCTAACAGCATAGTTATAATAACAAGGTACCAAGTTTAACAAGGCACAAGATCAACAACTAGATATGTCTAAATAGGCATCAAGGTAGACACATGCATATGATGTTTAAGTGATTTATGGTTATTAGGACATCAAGGAGGATCCCATGCTATACTTGCCTGATTCAGTGAACTCTGGTTGCTCTTGGTTGTCGTAGAAGGGTTCCTGATCACCAGCGTATGTCTCACCGTCTATACTCGATTACCACATCAACACACAATCATCGGAACACAATCATGCAAAGCAAACAAGCTATAATTAGAACATTACACCAACAGCAAGAAAATAATATAAAAAGTTTGAAAACAGAAACTACGATCCAACACGATCACATAAACGCGAAGATCACGAAAAACGGAATTATAACGCAAAAGTTATGAGCTAAACAAGTTACAAAACCTTAATTAGTAGATTAAACCTAACTCAAATTTTAATTACTGAAAACAGTAGATATTCTTGTACAGATAGATAGATCTTTTCAAAACGAATCTAACGCAACTTGAACGGACTAAATCGGACTAAAAACGTAGAAGTTATAAGCATTTAAAACTGGTGGCAAATCTGTAAATAAACTGAAATTGATTTTGAATTTAAATTGATTTAAAACGAATTTCAGATCTGGCTGGACTGCGCCTCAATTGGATGAAACGCAGGGGCTTAGAAGCAAGTTTTCGCAGACTCAGAGCACAGTGCAAAAGGACCGCGGGTTGATGCATAAAAGGTGTAAGGTTCTTTGTAAAACAGGCAACGAAGGGGTATCGAGCTCTGGTGTGCGTCGGATCTGAGATGGACGCTCGGATTAGATCAGGGAGGGCTGGCGGCGCTTTTCGCCGGAGCAGAAAGGGAGCGCGCGGCGGCGCCATGGCCGGAAGGCGGCGGCGCGGCTCGGGATTCCGCTACAGAGCGGTAGAGACCTCGGGAAAAGATCCAATCGAAAGAGGAGCTCAAAGCGAACTCACCAGAGGGGTTTATGGCGCGGAGAAGACTCGGGGACGGCGGATTGCTCGACTTGGCGGGTGGCGGGCTCTGCAGAGCGACGGCGAGCGATTAGAGCACCAAGACGAGGGGGAAAAAGAGGGAAAACTTCTCGGTTAGCTTCGAAAGATCAAGGGAAACTCGAGGTGCCACTTACAAGCTCGGAAACTCGATGAATCGTCGGATGATGGCGGCGGAGATCTTGCGGCGTGCGGAGCTCTCGGTTGCGGCGTTAGGGCACGAGAGCAGGAGCTTGATGCGTGGGGAGAGGCGGCGGGCTCTCGGGGATCTTATAGGGGATCGGCTCGGTCGATTTGGCAAGCGAGGACGCGTAGCGAGGATGGATTCGATCTCGGCCATGGAGTCCGAGCCGGATACGAGAGGGAGAAGGCCAGCTGACATGCGGGCCACGGCGTCAGCGAAAGAGAGAGAGCGACGCGGCGCGCGCGGCTGGCTGCGGAGCGGGGCCGACGGCGCGGGCTGCGTGCTGCGCGCAAGAGTGGGCCGGACGGCGGCCCACGCGGGCGAAGGAGTGGAGAGGGGAGGCAGGCCGGCGGAGAGAAAGGAAGCGGGCCGGCCAGGCGGTTCGGGCCAAAAGAGAGAAAGGGAGAGGAGGAAGAAGGAAAAGGGTTTTCCAATTTTTCAGATATGATTTCAAAAGCAATTTGAATTCCAATTGAATTCAAACAAGTTTTGAGCAAAAACCAATCATCACAAAAATAAGATATGCACCAGCATGTATGCATCAACATGATCTTTGGCCTAGGATTAATTTTAGCTTTTGTAAATAATTTATTAACTAGGTTCTATGCAACACATAAAATGCATAATTAAATCATATTGCCTATTTTCAAATTGATGCAAATTTTGGGATGTTACAATTCTACCCCCCTTAAAGAATCTCGTCCTCGAGATTCCAGCGATGCTTACTCAAACAACTGTGGGTATGACTTTCTCAAATCCTCTTCTCTTTCCCAAGTTGCCTCTGCTTCTGAGTACCGATTCCACTGAACCTTGCACATCTTTATTACTCTGCTCCGGGTAACTCTTTCAGCTGTTTCCAAAATCTTTGTCGGATACTCATCATAAGTCAAATCTTCCTTAACTGTGAGCTCTTCCAACGGTATCTGCTCTTCGGGCACTCGCAGGCACTTTTTCAACTGAGAAACATGAAACACATCATGCACTCCTGACAAGCTTTCAGGCAACTCTAACTGATACGCCACTTCACCACGTCTTTCAAGAATTTTGAATGGTCCAATATACCTGGGTGCTAGCTTTCCTTTCTTATTGAACCTTTTCACACCTCTCATCGGTGACACCTTTAGGTAGACATAATCACCTACTGCAAAAGATAGATCTCGACGACGGTTGTTTGCATAACTCTTCTGCCGAGACTGAGCGGCTCTCAGGTTATCTCTGATTATCCTGACATGTTCCTCGGCATTCCTCAACACATCAGGTCCAAACACTTGACTTTCACCTGTCTGATCCCAAAACAACGGTGTTCTACACGGTCTTCCATACAAAGCTTCAAACGGTGCCATCTTAAGACTCTCCTGATAGCTGTTGTTGTATGAGAACTCTGCATAACACAAATTCTTGTCCCAACTGGTGCCATACTGCAATGCACAAGCTCTCAACATGTCTTCTAGAATCTGATTTGTTCTTTCTGTCTGTCCATCAGTCTGCGGATGATAAGCAGTACTGAAGTTCAATCTTGTACCCAAAGCTTCATGTATACCCTTCCAAAAATGTGACGTAAACTGCGATCCTCTATCTGACACGATCTTTCTTGGAACTCCATGTAGACAGACTACTCTTTCCATGTATAATTCTGCTAACTTGCCCCATCGTAAGTAGTCTTGACGGGTATAAAGTGAGCAACTTTGGTCAAACGATCAACTATTACCCATATGGAGTCGTATCCTCTCTGCGTACGAGGAAACCAACTATGAAGTCCATACCAACTTCTTCCCACTTCCATTCAGGTATCTTCATCGGTTGTAACAAACCAGCGGGTCTCTGATGTTCTGCCTTACCCTCTGACATGTATCACACAGAGCGACGTACTCGGCTACATCTCGCTTCAGTCCATCCCACCAATACTTTTTCTTCAGATCAAGGTACATCTTAGTGCTTCCAGGATGAATGGAGTAAGCTGACTCATGCACTTCTCGCAGTATAGTCTCACGTATCTCCTTGATTTCAGGCACACATAACCTTCCCATGCCATAACGTACCATCATCATCTAATCGAAAACCTGGTGCTTTGCCAAGAACAATGTTATCGGCTAACTGCTTCAACTTCTCATCTGCCATCTGACCCTTACGTATCTCTTGCATCAATACCGGTTCAAGTACCAATTCCATTCTATTGATCACAATTCCCAGATTCAGATGTGCAAACTCAGCACAACTCTTCTGACATAGGAGCAATTCGGATTCCATTGGCATGGCTCTTTCTACTTAAGGCATCTGCTACTACATTAGCCTTACCGGGATGGTAGTGTATTTCCAAATCATAATCCTTAATCAATTCCAACCATCTGCGCTGTCTCAAATTCAAATCAGACTGAGTGAAAATGTACTTCAAGCTCTTATGATCAGTATAATGTCTGTCTTGTGACCCACTAAGTAGTGTCTCCAAATTTTTAATGCATGGACAACAGCTGCCAATTCTAGATCATGTGTGGGGTAATTCAGCTCATGCTTTCTCAACTGCCTCGATGCATATGCTACAACTCTGCCTTCTTGCATAAGAACACAACCCAAACCTTGACGAGATGCATCACAATAAATAGAGAAGTCCTTACTTAGATCTGGTAGTATTAACACTGGAGCTGTAGTCAGACGTTTCTTCAACTCTTCAAAGTTAGCTTGACATTTATCGGACCAGACAAACTTAGCATTCTTCTCTAGCAGAGCTGTCATTGGCTTAGCAAGCTTGGAGAATCCTTCAATGAACCTTCTGTAGTAACCAGCCAATCCAAGGAAACTACGAATCTCGGTCACATCTGTTGGTGGTTTCCAATTCAACACATCTTCAACCTTGCCTGGATCTACTGAAATGCCTCCATTAGAGATAACATGTCCAAGGAAAGAAACTTCCTTCAACCAAAACTCACACTTGCTGCGCTTGGCATACAACTTGTGCTCTCTGAGTTTTTGTAGTACTAACCTCAGATGTTCAACATGATCTTCCTTGTTCTTAGAGTATACTAGAATATCATCAATAAACACAACAACGAACTTGTCGAGATATTCCATGAACACCTTGTTCATCAAATACATAAAGTAGGCAGGTGCATTGGTCAATCCAAAGGACATGACTGTATACTCATACAACCCATACCTGGTAGTGAAAGCTGTCTTTGGAATATCAGATGCTCGAATCTTCAACTGATGGTAACCAGAACGCAGATCAATCTTAGAGAACACACATGCACCTTTAAGCTGGTCAAACAGATCATCAATCCTCGGCAACGGGTACTTGTTCTTGATGGTAACTTCATTAAGCGATCTATAGTCAACACACATCCGTTGACCACCATCCTTCTTGTCAACAAAATAACAGGAGCTCCCCAAGGTGATGAACTAGGACGAATAAACCCTTTTTCTTGTAACTCTCTTAATTTGTTTCTTAAGTTCTTCTAATTCAGGTACTCCCATTCTATATGGTCTTTTAGCTATGGGTGCAGTTCCAGGTAAAAGTTCAATAATAAATTCAATGTCGCGATCAGGTGGCATACCTGGCAAGTCATCGGGGAACACATCCGGGAACTCATCCACCACTAGATCTTCCGGAAAACCTCTTCATTCATCTGATTCACGGTTGCAGTCGGTGTTGGTTGTAGCACTACATTCACACTGATTCTGTCCCCTTAGCTGTAGTAACTGTCACAACCTTATCTTGACACTGAATGCCTGTCTTGGTTTTCGTCAGCCAATCCATACCCAGTATCAAATCAATACCAGCTGTCTTCAACACTATTGGGGACACTGAGAAATCTACTCCCCCTAGGGACACAGCTAGCGGCATACACTGGAGCGTAGCTTGTAAACCTCCACCCGGTGAGGTAACCATTATGGGGGTTTTCATGAGGCTAACAGGTAGGTTATGCATTCTAACAAATGTATGTGATATGAAAGTATGCGATGCACCAGAATCGAAAAGAACTGTAGCGGGGATGGAACTGATATTGAACGTACCAAGCATAATCTCTGGCGCTTCTTGCACGGTCTCTGTGGACACGTGATTCACCTTTCCCGAATTAGGGGGTACTTGCTGCCTTCCTTTCTGCCCATTATTCTGAGGTGGGAGCTGATCTTGCCTCTTCGGACAGCGGTTGGCATAGTGACCGGGATCACCACAACGGAAACAGGCATTGGGTGTTCCATTCTTGACGGGGGTGTGGGTGCACTAGTCTTCATGGGAGCATTGTTGGGAGTGCCTTGGCGTTGGGCTTGATTATTGTTCTGCTGCTGTTGCGGGTATGAAGGACGTTGCTTCCCTGGTTGCGGTTCCACTGAGTAGTCGGTCCCTGGTACCTCTGCTGATTGCCTGGTGCGAAGTTGGAACGAGGGCGGTTGTTACTACCAGAAGACTGACCTTGGAGCTTCCTCTTTCTAGCCTCCATCTCCTTGCGCTTGTTGTCAACCACAATAGCACGGTTGACTAAGGTCTGGTAGCTGGCATACTCATTGGACATAAGCTGCAGTGCCAGTCCGTCATTCAGACCCTTGAGGAAGCGACGCTGCTTGTCGGCATCCTGAGCAATATCAGCGGGAGCATAGCGTGACAATTGAGCAAACTTGTCACGGTACTCTGCAACGGTCATGGCTCCTTGGCGCAGAGATCTGAACTCTTCCTGCTTCAATTCAATCAGACCAGCAGGGATATGGTACGCTTTGAAGTTGGTCTTGAATTCCTCAAAGGTGACAGGTGGAGCATCGTTGGCTTGACCGAACTGAAACGATTCCCACCAATCCAGAGCAGCTCCTTGCAACTGACCAGAAGCATAGAGCACCTTCTCCTGGTCATTGCATTGCGCGATGGTAAGCTGGCGTTCAATAGCACGAAGCCAGTCATCAGCCTCCAGGGGATCAGCGGCATGAGAGAACACTGGCGGGTGACCCTTCAAAAACTCACCCCTCTTGTCCCTCACTTGCATCGGTGGTGCTCCTCCAACTGGCTGATTCTGCATATGTTGCATCATGGTTTGCATAAATTGGGCTTGGATGCCCATCAACTGCTGAATGTTAACTGGGGGTGGTGGTGGTGGGTTAACAGGTGCTCCACGACCACGGCCACGTCCACGTCCACCTCCAACTCCACCTCCTCTGGCGGCCATCTGTGTTTCAAGCAGGGATCAAGGTTAGCGAACTTTTTAAGAAAAGATCACTTTATGAGAGGAAACAGGAGATCTGAAAATTTCTGGGCGAGATCCGGTAACAGCAGTACAGAAAAACAGTCATATACGGAGTTCCAGAAATCCAAACAGGGCGTGTGATACACGGTTGGAAAGATAACGAAATTATCTACAACTTTTATTTAAGTGACTTTCCCAGATTCTGTCGTTAAGTTAGTCAAAAACAGAGAACAAACAGATCTGTCCAGAGCTCAAAACTGCGCAGAAACTCTAACTTGAAACAGCCATATCTCACAAACCATAACAGCTATTGAAGTGATTCCAGAGGCATTGGTTAGATATAGGAGTCTATTTTCCACCATAAAATTTTCAGCCATGTTGCACGATCAGAACTTGAGATATAACCAAAAGATCACAGGTTGCTCCAGAAAACAGCATAGGACAAGATATAACTAACCCTCTTATTATTCATAAACGTTATGTCTAACTATGAGATTTGTAGACAAGCCCACAAATCTCAACACTCATTACAAAGAACCAAATCACATAAGCATAATGATAATCCAACTCACACATAAAGAAGCACACTAGCACAAAAAGTTAACTAGACTCGACAAAACGCTTGCTAATATCGTCTTATTACATAGAAGGGTGACCTATGCCTATTTGTAGAGCGGTTCGCGGAGCCTCTTGTACATAGGGGGTTGGTTGAGAAGTTCCAAGAGCCCATCAATGGTGCTATAGCATCTTTTGAGATCTTTTCCCAGGGATATCACCTCCTTTTCCAAGTCCGCGTTAGACCTTTCCCTGTCAAGGAGAAAATCTCGTGTGGCCTTCTCGGTTGGAGTTGCATTGGGGTCTTCTACCATAGCCTCCTTATTCTCACTGTTCCAATAGGGCAGATAGCGGTATGCATCATCCCTCATGTCTTCAATGCGACGACCCCGGAATGCTTTGTAGGCTTCAACTGCCACGGCTTCCAAGGCTGACGCTAGAGTGGACCGACGAGCCCTGTGGCCAATCACCATCTCATGCAGGTATAGGCCACTTCTGGTTCTCGGACGGCGACAGTCACTCTTGCCTTCCAGTAGGTCCTTTCCATGGGATGACTGTACCTCCAGTGGGTGTACTGTACGATGATGTTCTTGTCGGGGTAGTAGGCATCAAAAAGTCCCATCAGCCTGTGATGTGTGGGACTCTGGGCCGCTGTGGGCGCTCCGACGAGATACCCGGAGTCCACGTCCCAACCCGTTGGAGCTCTTCATCGTCTTCAACCTCCAGCACTTCTGGGGGCACTGGCGCGGGAGGTACTGGAGCTTGTGGAGCTGGTGCTTGCTGAGCTGGAGCTTGTACTGGTGGTGCCGGCGCTTGTGGTTCCACTTCTTGAGGTGCTTGTTCTTGCAGTACTGGCTCTTGCGGTGCTACCTCCTGCTGTTCTGGCTCCTGGGGTGCTTGCGGTGCTTGCGGAACGGGGTTGCCTGCCCTCCTGCGTCCACCGATGGTCCTGCGGGTGGTACGACGAGCCATCTATGGAGTAGACCAAGAGATAGATACAATAGAATCAATATATTTGTGTAATAGAGTAAGTAAAGAGAAGCATATAGTTTTGATAAATTAACAAGGCTAAGATAAATAGCAAGAATTGAGAAGCAAGGACCACTAAAACGACCATAACTAACTAGGCTTGCGTCCTACAGTCAACATAGCTCTGATACCAATTTGTCACACCCAATTTAAGAACAAAATTGAATGCAATAACTCATGTGTGCCCAGAGATCAATCACACACATAAGCCACAAATTAAGAAGTACCATCACATATGTTTATTACATAACGAATATTATTCAAAGTCTTTACATAGCAGCGGATAAATAAAGTGTCTCTCGCGGTAGCTCCATCACAGGGAAGATGACTGGTTGACAGCAAGACTAGAACTCTTCAGGGAAGTCGTCGTTACCATAGCAATCTGTTACCCATCCGGGATTTTTATCCAAGTAGAAAGAAAATAAACAAGCATAAGTACATCTCGTACTTAACAAGTGTAACATGGGGTTCATGAGGCTCAAATAAGGCTGACACTGGTTAGACTGCGGTAGCTTTTAGTTGGCACAATTTTAGCATTAGATAGCATCAATAATATCCATCCCAATTAAACATGTGATCATGTGAATATGAAACCATAGAAAGAGATAGCAATATCACATTAAAACATTATTAAAGCAACAACTATACCATAAGAATTCCAGGTCGCTCGTAACCGTGAGCACGGCTGATATATCAGTTTTACACTCTGCAGAGGTGGTACACTTTACCCGATGAGTCGTGATATCCAGATGCCCGGGTTAATTACTCCCATAACACTTCCGAGGTGAGCGGGCAGGATACACGCAAAGCCTTTCAAAGGTTCGTCTAACAAGTTAGGGCCGCTAGGTCTTAAGGCAAGGGGAAGAAGGGTCTCTCAACCTTGCGGCACGCAGGCAAAGTGAAAGTAGCCGCCCTAAATCCAGCTCGTCAAGCGCCTTATGCGCCCTTCGGGTAACCTCTAACAAGCTAGAAAAGGTCCTTATACTGAGCTAAGGTCAGAGCCATATAACTCCCATGGTTGCACTGTTGTCCCGGCTGATCCCTTATAGTAGCTCCTAAACCATGTTGCTAAAAGCCAATTTACCAAGTTGCATATACCATTAAATTCAGATTCACATGATCAAAGTTTAATTTGAGCACTAGCATAGTTCTACCCAATGCATACCAAGTTTAACAAGGCACAAGATCAACAACTAGGATGTCTAAATAGGCATCAAGGTAGACACATGCATATGATGTTTAAAGTGATTTATGGTTATTAGGACATCAAGGAGGATCCCATGCTATACTTGCCTGATTCAGTGAACTCTGGTTGCTCTTGGTTGTCGTAGAAGGGTTCCTGATCACCAGCGTATGTCTCACCGTCTATACTCGATTACCACATCAACACACAATCATCGGAACACAATCATGCAAAGCAAACAAGCTATAATTAGAACATTACACCAACAGCAAGAAAATAATATAAAAAGTTTGAAAACAGAAACTACGATCCAACACGATCACATAAACGCGAAGATCACAAAAACGGAATTATAACGCAAAAGTTATGAGCTAAACAAGTTACAAAACCTTAATTAGTAGATTAAACCTAACTCAAATTTTAATTACTGAAAACAGTAGATATTCTTGTACAGATAGATAGATCTTTTCAAAACGAATCTAACGCAACTTGAACGGACTAAATCGGACTAAAAACGTAGAAGTTATAAGCATTTAAAACTGGTGGCAAATCTGTAAATAAACTGAAATTGATTTTGAATTTAAATTGATTTAAAACGAATTTCAGATCTGGCTGGACTGCGCCTCAATTTGGATGAAACGCAGGGGCTTAGAAGCAAGTTTTCGCAGACTCAGAGCACAGTGCCCAAAAGGACCGCGGGTTGATGCATAAAAGGTGTAAGGTTCTTTTTGTAAAACAGGCAACAAAGGGTATCGAGCTCTGGTGTGCGTCGGATCTGAGATGGACGCTCGGGATTAGATCAGGGAGGGCTGGCGGCGTTTTTCGCCGGAGCAGAAAGAGGGCGCGGCGGCGCCATGGCCGGAAGGCGGCGGCGCGGCTCGGGATTCCGCTACAGAGCGGTAGAGACCTCGGGAAAAGATCCAATCGAAAGAGGAGCTCAAAGCGAACTCACCAGAGGGGTTTATGGCGCCGGAGAAGACTCGGGGACGGCGGATTGCTCGACTTGGCGGGTGGCGGGCTCTGCAGAGCGACGGCGAGCGATTAGAGCACCAAGACGAGGGGGAAAAAAAGAGGGAAAACTTCTCGGTTAGCTTCGAAAGATCAAGGGGAAACTCGAGGTGCCACTTACAAGCTCGGAAACTCGATGAATCGTCGGATTGATGGCGGCGGAGATCTTGCGGTGTGCGGAGCTCTCGGTTGCGGCGTTTTGGGGCACGAGAGCAGGAGCTTGATGCGTGGGGAGAGGCGGCGGGCTCTCGGGGATCTTATAAGGGGATCGGCTCGGTCGATTTGGCAAGCGAGGACGCGTAGCGAGGATGGATTCGATCTCGGCCATGGAGTCCGAGCCGGATACGAGAGGGAGAAGGCCAAGCTGACATGCGGGCCACGGCGTCAGCGAAAGAGAGAGAGCGACGCGCGCGCGCGGCTGGCTGCGGAGCGGGGCCGACGGCGCGGGCTGCGGTGCTGCGCGCAAGAGTGGGCCGGACGGCGGCCCACGCGGGCGAAGGAGTGGAGAGGGAGGCAGGCCGGCGGAGAGAAGGAAGCGGGCCGGCCAGGCCGGTTCGGGCCAAAAGAGAGAAAGGGAGAGGAGGGAGAAGGAAAAGGCTTTTTCCAATTTTTCAGATATTGATTTCAAAAGCAAATTTGAATTCCAATTGAATTCAAACAAGTTTTGAGCAAAAACCAATCATCACAAAAATAAGATATGCACCAGCATGTATGCATCAACATGATCTTTGGCCTAGGATTAATTTTAGCTTTTGCAAATAATTTATTAACTAGGTTCTATGCAACACATAAAATGCATAATTAATTCATATTGCCTATTTTCAAATTGATGCAAATTTTGGGATGTTACAGCATGTGTGCAAGTTCAAGCTTCACCAAGAGAGAGTCACTTGAAGGCAACTAAAAGAATATTGAGATATTTGAAGCATACCAAAATGTTGGATTGTGGTATCCCAAGGGGTCAAACTTTGAGTTGATTGGATATTCGGACTCCGACTATGCAGGATGCAAAGTTGATAGAAAAGCAAATCGGGCACAGTCAATTACTTGGAAGATCACTGTATCATGGTCATCGAAAAGCAAAACAGTGTTGCACTTTCAACCGCCGAAGCAGAATACATATCTGCAGGGAGTTGTTGTGCTCAATTACTTTGGATGAAAGCAACTTTGGATGACTTTGGAATTAAATTCCAACAAGTACCATTGCTATGTGACAATGAGAGTGCAGTGAAGCTCACCAACAATCCAGTACAACATTCAAGAACAAAGCACATTGACATTCGCCATCACTTCATAAGAGACCATCAACAAAGGGTGATATTTCAATTGAGAATGTTGGTACCGATGATCAACTTGCCGATATATTCACCAAGCCACTTGATGAAAAGAGATTTTGCAAGCTAAGGAATGAATTGAATATACTTGATTTCTCAAATATGAGTTGATGCACCTTCCATTATATGACATCTCTCCTTCGACAAAGCAAAGGTAAAATTGTTTGGCATGACATTCATTCTTGCTAAGGATATGTTTAGTGCATTTAGACATCCTTGCATCTTATAGGCTCATTCATGAAAATAAAATACTTTTGATGTACATGGTACCACTATTGCTTCTATGTTTGATATGATCTAGTGGTAGCATATGACATGTTTATAGGCTTGTGAACCTAGTGTTTGATCTTGAAAACAAGCATTCAAGGGTTTAACCGACGTGAGTAAGATAACCATTGAAAGATGTGTGAAGAAGCTTACTCTAGAGCAAACCGTGTTAAATATCTTATGTTTGTTTGCTAGGTTGAACCATACTATGAACTTGATCACCCTATTGATTAACTTAACTCCTACTAAAATTGGTGTGCCTTTTATGGTACTTAATGACAAAGGGGGAGAAATGGTTACTAAGATAGATATATATAACAAAGGGAGGATAAATTAAAATTTGAGCACATAAGTCGGGGGAGCAAGCTCATGAACTTATTGTTGCATTTGAATGTTCATATTCATATGAGTGATTGCATTGTAAAAAATTTAAATTCAATATACATGCTTGTGTGATGTATGCTAGAAGTAAATTTTGAATGATGATTTGTGAACTAGCATGCATAAGTGGTAGCTAGATGTAATCTGTTTTTGCAAAGTGGTACTAGAACCTTTTATATAATGTTGATCTCATAAGGTATCTAGTGCTTTTTGTAAGTCTAGCTAATCAAGATGCTAAGGATGGTGTACATTGGCAACTCCGATTGGTATCACGCTTCAAAGGTCCATTCTTTACACCTTAGCATCATTTGATTATTACTCTCCCACATTTCATATCCATGCATATGTGCCGAACTTGAACCAAACACTATAGCACATATGTAGGGGGAGCCAATACTAACAAAGTGGTGACTCAAATTTTCAAACATATATCTTTGTGAAAGGTTGTCATCAATTACCAAAAAGGGGGAGATTGAAAGTCCTTGTTTGGTTTTGGATAATTGATGTCACCTAGAGTACTAACCTTATCATGAAGTGTTTATGAGCTAGGTGGTACACTCCAAGTACGAGAGCTAAATGATGATCATGGTATTGGTGGTGATGACCAAAAGATAGATCAAGTGCTCCACATTTGGAAGAAGAAGAAGAGAAAAACAAAATCCTATGGAGATCAAGGCAAAGGTATAAATAGGATTTTTGTTTTGGCACTCAAGACACCGTAGAGGGTGTGAGTGCATTTAGGATAGATAGCCGTACTATTAAGAGGGGAATATCTCAGTGATCACGGTTATCAAGTGCCACTAGGTGGATTCATACATGCATATGCATTAGGACCTAGTGTGCTAACTCGAATCCTTTGAAAATGTTTGTGAAAATGCCAACACACATGCACAAGATGATGAACACTTGGTGGTGTTAGCACTTTTGCAAAGGAGAAGTTGTTGAAGTAGTTTTTGGATCAACACAGAGAAGAAAATGAAGTTTTCTGTGTATGTGGTCAGGGTCGTGGTACCGCCCAGGTGCTGTGGTCGTCGCGTGCTGCTGCAGCCTCTCTGTGTTGGGCGTTTTTGGCCTGGCGGTAGTACCGCCATAACCTCGGTACTACCGCCGGCGGTGGTACCGACCAGAGGGTCGGTGGTACCGTGGCTCTAAAGGGTTTCGCGAGGCTCTCTGTAGATTTGAAAATGGCCTGGCGGTAGTACCGCCATTACCTCGGTACTACCGCCCGCGGTGGTACCGACGCAAGGTCGGTAGTAGCTTGCTTTTCGCAGAGCTCTCTGTTCGCGACCGATTTTGGCTTGGCGGTAGTACCGCCATAACCTCGGTACTACCGACCTCGGAGGTACCGACCAGAGAGTCGGTGCTTCGCCTAAATCAGCGGGTCGTGTGTTAAACGGCTAGTTTGACTCTGTCGGTACTACCGCCCAGGAGGGGTCGGTACTACCGACCAAGCGCAGAAAAGTAGGGTTCGGGCGGTCGTCCTCCCCTCTCTATAAATGGCCGTGGCCGCCTTTGGGGAGGACTTCTTGACTCTCTGACTTCTTGAACATCCTCTTGAGCAAGATCTAATCCCTCCCTCCGATCTCTTGCTTGTTAGTGCGAATCCAAGTGAGATCGAGAGATCCAAGTGCATTTGCTTGTGAGTTTGCATCTAGTGGCACTTGGCGATTGTTGTTGCTGCGGATATTCTTATTACTCTTGGTGGTTGTCGCCACCTAGACGGTTTGGAGCAGCGGAGGAGATAAGGCACGAGTGGTGATTGTTCGTGGCCATCTCCCGGTGATTTGTAAGGGGTTTCTTGTACCTTCCCCGGCGGAGCGCCAAAGGTAACTCTAGTGGATTGCTCGTAGCTTGTGGATCCCCATCTTGTGTTGGTTGTGCGGCACCCTATTGAGGGTTAGACGTGTGATGCCTATTAGCGCGTGAACCTCCAAGTGGGTGTATCGCTACAACGGGGACGTAGCTTGCCGGCAAGCAAGTGAACCTCGGAGGAAAAATTATTGTGTCAACCTGTCTCCGTGGTATTCTTTGATATTCATCTATTAATCTCTTGCCGGCTCGGTATACACACCTCTATCTCTTGTACTTACATTTGTTACTTTCTTGCAAGTTATTTTTATATACCTTGTTGTTAGTTACATTCTCTTATCTTGTGTAGTGATATACATTATTGCTTATTTAGTTGTTGAATAGTTCCTTTGATATTGTGTGACTTAGAGTTTGTGGTCATCTAGAATCGCGAATAGGTGGCTTGCATCTGTGTAGAGCTAGCACAAACTTCGCTTCGCCATTTAGTTGTCTAACTAGTTTGTTTAAGTGTTGTTGTAGAAATTTTTTATAGGCTATTCACCCCCCCCCCCCCTCTAGCCATTTAGGACCTTTCAGATGTCCCCTGAAGAAACGATTTAAGGATTAGAGCAAGTCTCTATAAAGTTGTATTTTAAAGATGAAGAATCAATTAAAAGTTTTGGGTTTTAAAGAGAATGAGAAGGACAATGGCATTGTGCAAAGTTCAAGAATAGGAAATTTATTTTTCTAAACTTGTATGTGGATGACACCTTGCTTGCTGGCAATGGTGTTAATCTACTATTGGAAAAGTAGCCATTGCCCTAAATTACATAAGATAGATCTCGGTGAAGTGTCATTCGTCTAGGAATTGAAACTTATCGAGACAAGAGAAAAGGGGTATTAGAACTGTCTCAAGTGTATACTTGAGAAGATTCTAAAGAAATAAAGTATCTATATGTGTAAACATACGTCTGTTCCTATGGTCAAGGGTAATAGTTTTGGGAATTTTCAGTGTTCCAAGAATAGATATGAGAATCGATACAAATGAACGTCCTATATGCTTCGGTTGTTGGAAGCTTAATGAGTGCACAAGTATTTACCCTGACATAGTTCATGTATCCGAGATTTTGGCAGATGTCCAATCCAGACATAGATCACTGGAATGGAAGTGTTGCAATTGTGCAAAGTTTAATATGCCTTATGACGAGTAAAAGAGAACAAGTACTCTCAAATGGTTGTGAGTACAACTGATATGTTTGGGCGAGATGTGTAGTGAAATCCACATTAGTAACTAACACTCGCAGTTGGAGTTTTATTGTGGAAAGGCTCCAAAAGAAACAATAATGGTGTCATTGATGATGCACACTTATCATATAGCTCATCATGAGGCATAAAGGACAGGCGAAATGGTTAAGAAACCTATACCCGGATTTGATAATGGTAAACAACATCAATAACCATTTAAGAAGTTTGCTCCTAAGACAACGGGTCAAGTGTGCTACCAAACACATTGACATTGGATTATACGTTGTGAAGGAGAAAGTCCATAATCATACTTTTAGAACATGATAGTATTACAGATCCGTTTTTCAAAGGCTTACCACCTAGTGCGTTTAGGGAACACACAGTCGACATGGGTTGTATGGTAAGGCCTATGATTTCTGGACAATAAAGGGCCCCAAAGTTAAAGAACCTATTTCAGAACAGAGACGTGTGTTGTAGTTGTTGAATCTATCGGCAATGGACCGTGACGATGAGACATGCTCTATGCATCAATCTGTGATGGAATAGTAAAAGGAAAGATATAAGTTGAGATCAAGGGGCAACGGCCTAACTGATCCTTGATCTGCGTCCTGATCGGGGACGCCCATCCCAATAGCAGGCTAGTGAGCCCTCGTCGCACAGTGCCTGTAAAGAGGAGGTGGGGGCAGGGCTCTATTCACGAGGTACTGTACCAGTTAGACCCATCGTCCTAACCCTATCGGATCCCGAGGGTGGCACTGCCAGCGGCGGGAAGCGCCACCAGCGCCTTCATTGGTCAACCACTACAACGATCGTCGCTGCCCATGCGCAGCTTCCATCAACGTACCAGGGACAGCTAGATCTCGAAGTTACAAACCCTTAACTCTAACCTATCTATCTCCATTCATATCTGGTAGTACTACCCCTGTTTCTTAATCGAAAGAGAGAGACCACACCAGATCTGCACCTAGTCGATCCGTAGAGCTCAACAGTTATTACCTATGGATCTAAACATGTACTGAGTATGGACTATCAATTAAGTGGCTAATTTTTAGCTAGAGCTAACAATTATTACTCTTGGTTCATCATCCAAACGGGCTCTAAGTAGACAGTGGGCAGCCTTAGCCGTATTAGATCCTTTCTTAAACTAATGTTTAACATGTCAGTAGTTAGTCATAAGATACTGCTACTCTAAGGGCAGCTTTAACAATTGGTTTTTAGACTAGCTCTAAGTATTTTTCTTATATTTTAATAGAGAGACACTTATTTTGGGACGGATGAAGTAAGAGCTAAGCTCTTACACGTATCTCAAGATCATGTGAGATTGTTTTGTGGGGTCATCTATATTAAAAGTTATGTACTAAGAGCTAGTACTGTTGGAGAAGTCAGCTTAGAGCTAGCAGCTGACTCTAACTATTGCGGGTGCCCTAAGTCAAGACTCTATCTGCACTGTGCCGGGGGTGTGTGCGTGAGACCGACGAGGGCTTGTTTGTGTTGTGTTTATTTTATTACCGCAAAAAGTTTTTACTGCACACGGTTAGTTGATAGTAGCACGTTTGACTGGGATCTGTCAATTATATATCCTATGTCTTGTTTAGATATCCACAAACTATTAACTTTTTTTCACTCTCTCCCCATCACATCACCATCATATCAATGTTTAGATATATGCATAAGCCTAGACGAAAAACTCGAAACTCGCTAGCTCGCTCGACTCGCTCGTTAATGGCTCGGCTCGAGCTCGACTCGTTTTATAATGAGCCAGCTTGTTTATAATGAGCTAGCTCGATTTATAACGAGCTAGCTCGAGCTGGCTCACGAGCTGCTCGAGCTGGCTCACGAGCTGCTCGTTAGCTCATAGGAGCCAATTAATTTACAAGCCAACAACCTCAAATTAGCTATTGTAGAATGTCCAAACGTCCAGCAATGTGGTGGAAATCATATTTGTTCTTACGTGTTGTTCACGTACAGGTAATAAGATATAATTATATAAGAGAAATTATGTTTTTATATGTAGATATTATTCTTTGATAAATTTACATGTACTTTGAGAAAAATTGTGTTTTTATGATTTGGCTCGCGAGCCAAACGAGCCAGCTCGAGCTCTATAACGAGTCGAGCCGAGCTGCTCTTCTAACTCGTTAGTATAACGAGCCGAGTCGAGCCAGCCTGCTAACGAGCCGAGCTATAACGAGCCGAGCTGTAATGAGCCGAGCTGGCTCGATATCCAGGCCTATATATGCATGGAGCATTAAATGTTGATAAAATAATTAAATAATTATATTTTTAGTATATACATATCGAGACGAATCTTTTGAGTCTATATTTGGATAAAGTTTGTCAAATAATAATGAAAGTGTTATAGTTGACAAAAAAAAAACACACACACACCCTTGACATCTAAACAAGGCCCTACAGTACTACTTTTGCACCTAGAGATAGAGGAATGAGGTGGCACACCGCTGCCGTTGAGGCGAAAGCCATCACCAGACCGACCTGAATGAGGCGTAGACAAGGGGGCAGCCCTATCCCTATCCCTCTACCCTTATCTACGGACTACTAGGAGTATTCTTTACCCCGTCAAATCAATAATGCTAGTGCAGGGGCGCGGGGAAAAGGCCAGCCACAGCCAGCCGCGGCCATATGGGGGCCATAGGTAGGCACAGTAGCACACGGCCAAGATCAAACTGCGGCAGCAGCCGGGCTGCGCCTGCCACTGCAGCAGCAGCACCCACAAGGTCTTCATCAATCACGTGGAACCCACCTGCTCCTACTCCATAGCCATCATCATGATTGCCCCCCTCCATTGCGGCCGCAATTATCATCACCACCACCACTACCATCAGTCCATCACCTTTTCTTGGCCATGGAGATCTCCCTCTTTCTTTGAACAATCACATTGGAGATCGGAGGCACAGTACTTGTGTCTCTTTGTTAGGCCACGTGTTTGCATTTCATGGACGAGTAGAGTACGTAGTATAGTAAAGGAGTTACAGTAAAGGAGTAGTAATTGTTAGTTTTGATTAGAGTCTAAGTCCATTTATTACCTCGAAGTTATCATAGACTTGGAGTCTTGTTTTTTCTTCCTCTCTCTTCAATAACTACACTGCTACATCAGCAAAATACAATAAATAGGAGTGTAATAAATAGGTTTAGACTCTATAATAGAGTCTGCATTGTGAGTGTCCTTAATCATCAGCCGGTAAGATTTTATAGACATCTGAAATTAGCTTGGTGGTTCTTTGGATATAGAGTTTATTTAGGTAAAAAACTTGTTCAACATTGATTTTTTTGGTACACAAGTTAATTGTTGCACATATAAGAAGGGTGTCCTAGGTGTCCATCTCTCTTCCCTTAACTAGGCCACTTATTTCACTCTTTTCTTACCCTCTATCTACACCTGCCTGCTCTCTTCTCAGCACTCGGGGGAAGTCGAGGTCAAGGCAAGGGTAGCTGAGGTGAGTGTAGTTGAAGATGGTGTGATGGATTGACATGAAGCTAGCACAGGTGGATCAACCTTGATGATGCAACTTTTTAAAAAAAATCAACATCAGAGGCTGTTGGACTGCACCGGGGGGCGGGGGTTGTGACAACTCATCGCCACAGTGGCAATCTTGAGGTGAATTACATCGCCAGGGTTAAGACGATGGTTACGAGTGGAGCTCGTCAGCAGGATGACGGTTAGGGAGGCGAGTTTTGTCATGGAAGGGGAGGCCACCAAAGGAATCATATATAGTCTCCGGGAAGGAGAGGTCACCTAAGAAATCATAGTCTCCATCTTCCGTCTCTGTGGGCTTCTATTTTCTAACTAGTCGACTACCCATAACCTTTGCTATGATACTCCTAAAGAAACCCTAATCTCCATCATCTTGTGCAACATAAGGAGAGGGCGATGAGATAGGAGTGGTAGGGGTAGTAGATGTGAGTTTTTGTGAGCTTCTATTTTCTAACTAGCTAGTTAGCTAACAACGACCTTTGCTATGATACTCGAGGAAGGGGCCAACGCGGACGAACTATCAATCGTACTTCGACTTATTTTCTCTCACAAAACACTATCCAAACGGCCAAAATCAGCCGTGAAAACAACGAGTCGAACAACACATTATTCCTTTTGCTTAATTTAGTTAATTTGGAATTTTAAAAAATTGATGGCTTAGAGTAATTAAAGAGAGCACAATAGCATTGCCGGTTAATAACTAGTCATTGACTTTCTAACCATTATAGGCCAGAATTAAACTTTGTAAGTACTACTGCAGGAAGCCACAAAGATAAATAAAAACGGATGACACCACAGTTGGCAAAACATTCCATTCCACTAGGACAGACACGGCACTCGAAAGCACATTGAAGATTAACCATGTTTTTCTACCATGCCACCTCCATACCATATTACACAGTGGAGCAACAAAGAGGTAGCCATGAGAGGCACCTTCTTGACCACCACCATCATATCATATCTTATGAGTTATGACTTATGACCACCACTATTGATAATTACTATACCTACCTTCACCTTCAAGGAAGTTGCTTTTTTTTCTCTTTTCCCAAAGAAAGAAAAGGTGAAAAATAAGCAAGAAAAAAGAGAGAGAGAAGTAGTACTAGTAGTAGTAGTGAAAAAGAAAAAAAAAAAAAAAAAAAAAAGAGGGCCCGGGGCCATTCTAGCTGCTGCTACTAGCTTCTCATGTCATCTCATGCATGTATACAGAGATCCAATCCAGGGACTTTGTTGCAAGCCATGGTGACGCTGACCCATGATCGAACACCTTTGACCTCACCTCTCTCCCTCCACTGGAAGAAGAATGTCAGGCAGGAGAAAAAGCTTGGCAGGCCCCGGCCGAGCGCCCCTTTGACATGATCACATCACCGTGCAGCTGTTGGGTTTCTCGTCGCTGAACATGTTGTCGTGCGGGTGCCGCTGCGGCGGCATCGGGTTGTAGTAGTACGCCGGCGGCGGGTACTGCATCGCCGGCCGGCCGTACCCGTACCCGTACCCCATCGCCGGGTACCCGCCGGGACCATTCATCTGCTGCTGCATCATCGCCATGTACTGCTGCTGCTGCTGCGCCTGCGCCATGGCCATGGGGTTCCCGGCCGCCTGCATCATCTCCGGCGCCCCCGACGGCATGCCACCGCCACCGGCTTGGTAGAACCCAGCAGCTCCAGGCATGCCGCCGCCGCCGGCAGCGGCGGCTGGCATGCCATGCACGGCACCGCCACCGCCACCGCCACCGCCAGGCTGCATCATCTGCATGCCATTGCCACCCCCACCCATGTGCTGGTGGTGCGGGTGGTGGTGGTGGCCCATCGGCGTGCCGCCCATCTGTCCCATGGCCGCCGGCCCCATGCCACCGGGGAAACCGGCGCCGACCATCATGTTTGGCGGCCTCATCATCATGCCGGGGCCCGGTTGCTGCTGCGGCGGTGGCATTGCCATGCCGCCCATCATTGGGGCGCCGGCACCGGCAGGCGGCCCACCGCCACCACCGCAGCCGCCTCCCTTCTTGCCCTGCTGATGAGCCTGCTGGTTGCCGTTCCCGCCGCCCTTGCCGTTCTGCGGCGGCTGCGATCCGCCGCCGTTCTTCCCGCCTCCGCCGCCGCCTCCCTGGTTCTGCTTCCCGCCCGAGTCCTTCTTGCCGCCGCCGTTGTGGGCGTTCCCCTTCACCTGCACGGGGATCTCGTTCCCGCCACCACCGCCGCCCTTCTTGCCGCCACCTTTCTTGTCGCCCCCGGCGGCAGCGGCCGGCGGCATGGCCACGGCGGGCTTCATCGCCATCTTGGGGTCGCCGTACAGGTCGTCGTCGAAGCCATCGAAGCCGTCGTCCTCGAAATCGTCCTCGTCGTCGAAGTCATCGAACTCGTCGTCGAACTCGCTGCCGTCGTCCCCGAACTCGTCCTCCTCAGGGTAGCTGAACTTGACGGCCTTGGGCTCCTTGCCCTGCGCCGGCGCGGGCGCGGCCGCCGGGAACGGCGGCATCTTGCCGCCCGCCGCCATGCTCATGAGGAGCTCAGGAGGCAGCTTCATGCCCTTCATCTGCATCAGCTGCTGCATCTGCTGTGGCGTCGGCTGCGGCAGCACCATCTTCGCGTCTTTCCCGCCCGCACCGCCGCCGCCGCCGCCACCTTTGGGCTGCTGTCCCTTGCCGCCGCCGCCCCCGTTGCCACCCTTGGGCTGCTGGTGCTGGCCTTTGCCTCCTCCGCCTCCGTCCTTGGGCTGCTTGTCCTTCCCACCGCCGCCGCCGCCGCCGCCGCCGCCGCCGCCAAGCTGCAGCTTCTGGAGCTGGCTGACGACGCCAGGCTTGGCACCCCACAGCTGCGCGGGCTTCCCGGCCTTGTTGAGCTTCTTGATGACGGTGGCCGGATCCATGAGGCCGGACACCGTCACCTTCCCCTGCTCCGCATCTATGCTGCTCTGGTACACACCTGCAGATCGATCAGGACATCACAACAGCACATTTGTATTACGAAGAGTAGTAGGGTAAAAAAGAAGCTTTTTTTTAGAATAAGAAGAAATGAAGCAATTTGGCTTAGAAAATTGCTTTACCATCGATCTTGTGGAGGATCTTCTTGACCTTCTTCTCGCACCCATCGCAATGAATATTCACTTTCAGCACGCAGGTCTGGGAAACCAACCAACCATCCAACAGAGGAACGAACGAATGTTCAGAGAAGAGACATGCACACAGACAGTGCGTGCGTGTGATGAACACAGTACGTGGACAGTGGTGGTTGTTTGAAGCCAAAGCGAAAACTCACCTGCACCTTGAGCACGTCCTCCTTGCTCATCTTTGATGAGTTTGACGACCTCAGATGATGCAGCCAGCAAACAGCAAACGCACAACAAGAGCCTTCATATCTGGTTGGGAAACACTCAAATCAGAGAGAGGGGGAGAAGAACAGGAACAAGAACAGCAGCAGATCAGCAGCCTGGTGAAACTTTTCTCATCCGTCTCTGCGAAGCACAGCTCTGTGTGTGTGTGTGTGTGTGTGAGAGAGAGAGAGAGTGTGTGTGTGTGTGAGAGAGAGAGTTAATGGCGTGCTTGCAATAAAAAACTGTCCCTTCACACACACACACACACAAGCTTACTCGTACAGAAGAATGAATATAGAGAGAGAAGAAACAGATCGTCGCCGTTGTTTAGAAAGCCATGAGCAGCAAGGCTTATGAAGCAAGCGCCTCAGGTGTGGTCCAGAGGAGGAGGAGGAGGAGAAAGAAGACTCCAGCTCTAACAAAAGTCCCAAAGCTAGGCACATGGATGGATGGTGCTTACCAAGCTTTTTTTTTTTTTTGCTTGTGATTCGGGAGAAGATCGCCTTTGCCCTTTGGAATGGAAGGAAGGAAGAAGCCTTTGCTAGAGCTCTGCTTCTGCTTCTCCAGCGGCAGCGGTAGCGGCGGCTGCTGCTGCTGCTTGTGAATGAATGAAAAAAATGGTTGGTTGGTGCTTTGCCTCTGCTTCTGCTTGCGCAAAAGACTGATGAGGGATTTAAATAGAAGAGGCCTTGTCAGGAAGTAGTACTTAGTACAGTACAGTGGCGAAGAGAACGAACGGGCCGTGAGATAAAAAATGGCGAGCTTGATGAGCTTCAGCATGAGTACATACTACATACTGAGAGTGAGGTACTACTGTTCAGGTAGGAGGAGTACGTATTATACTCCAGTACAGAATACTACTGATGTCGTTATATACTGCAGTACTACTACCTGGGGCGTAGAGTACGGTGAGAGATGGATGTTGCATGAGCGGGGGGCCACGGTGAGCAGATGCAGAGAGAGGCAGCACTGCATCAGGCAGGCAGACGCCATGTGACCCTTGTCTCCCCGGGGCGGCCGTCCTCCTCCTCGAATTCCTAGCTGCTCTTGACTGCTGCTTCCTGCTCCTCTCCTCTCCTCTCCTCTCCTCTCCTCTCTGCGCCATGCTATCCGCCAGCCAAAAGTTCCATGCTTTCCCACGAGCACAGTGGTGGAGCTCCGCCCGAGCACCACCACGCACCACCGGGCACGCACGGCGATGCCAATTGCCAAGGTTTCTGTTTCCAACGGCCGGCCGCCGTCATACTGTACACATGCCCGGGTGTGCGAGTGTCTTCTTCCCTTCTCCAGATCTCCTAGCTCCCAAAGGTTCTCCACAGTTCAGCTTTTCTTTCTTTCTTTCTTCCTTCCCTCCATGGCTCCATGCACATGAATGAAGAGGCACAGCTGCACAAGTAGAATCAATGGTGATCGAACAGTCTTACCCTTATAGTTTTCCAAACGGGCCGAGCACGGTGGGCCGAAACGAACACGACACGAGAAAACACGGCCCATGAACGGCCCGACACGACCACTGTCGTGCCCGCGCCTGACCCGGCCCGACGCCGTGCCCGTGCCTGGGCCGAATGTCCGGCCCATGGGCTGGCACGCGACACGGCACGGAAATCGGCCTGGCACGGCTTCGGCACGGCGTGGAGCAATGGTAGCCGTCGATCTCCGGAGCCCTGCGAATCCAGCCGTTGATCTTTTAGTGTTTACGCGGAGCGTATAAATAGGGTCGCGGCGCCGTTGATCCCCAAACCCTAAATCACTCCCCGCCTCGCCTCCTCCCCCGACCCCTCGCTCTCCCCGCCGCGACGCCGCATTCGGCGTTCTCCCCTCGCTCTCTCGAGTTGTCCTCTCCGATGTCGACGGCGCGTGGCGTCTCCAAAGGGCGACGGCGAGTCGCCGCCAGGCCTGACTCTGCGGAAGCTCCGGGGCTCCGAAGATGCAGGTGAGCTCCGACATTTCTTCTTCTCCTCTCCTCCCCTCCGTACTCCGGTACCGGTACTAGCTTCTGTTCTTGATGTTTCTCTTCTTCTTCCTGCAGATCTTTAGATTCGCAGCTGCTCCGAGCTCCGTCTACGTCGCTGGCGTCATCGAGGTAAGATATTCGCCATCTGTAGTACTTCTTTTTCTTCTTCTTCTTTCCCTCCAATAGCTTGTGTTCTGATGTGTTCATTCTTTTTCTTCTCCTTCTTCTTGCTCGTGTGCAGCCGATTGAGGCAAGCGGATGGGCCTCCCCAGAATCTATCTGAAGAGTCGGTTGATGAGGCTGCATGGTCTGCGTACCATGAGGAGTCCGAGAGGTTGCGCAACCTCCCTGGAGAAGATGAAGACGACGACATGGGCGAATATGAATTAGAAGAGCTCTTTGGGCGTGGATCTGGAGATGCAGCAGGTGAACCGATCGACATCGACGTTGTTGATGGAGCAGAGGACCAAGGCGGCGGCGAAGAAGAAGCTGAGAACACCGCTGACGATGTAACACATCCGGCAACGTCAGATGTGTGGGCCAACTTCAAGAAACTCTTCAAGAAGGGTCCCAAAGGTAAGCTTATCAGGTATGCTTATGTCTGCATCCATTGCAAGAGGCAATACGCTGCTAGATCTGCAATTGGCACTGGTAGCCTTCGTCGTCACAGAGATAAGTGTTCTGTTAGGCGAGAGAAAACTAGGTCTTTTACTTAGTCTCAGATCTCTTTTAATTCTGATGGTTCTATGCGTAGTTGGGAGTACTGTCCTATGCGTGCTCGTACTGAATTGTGTCGATATATTTCTAGGGTAGATGTTGCTCTATGCGTAGTTGGTAGTTGAAAGGACCTTGATGTCGCCTAGGAGGCCTAGAGGGGGGGTGAATAGGCCTGTCAAAACTCAAAACTCAATTCGATCAGTAAGCAGATCAGCACTGCCGATCCTGAGATCAGCACTGCCGACCTGGAAAAATGTAAAACGGAGTTTCGTGAGTATGAGAAGAAATGTTGCACAGGCAGAGAATAGCTTCCTGCAGGGTTAGACAGTCACAGATATGCCAGAAATCGAAAGTGCAAGTATAAAGCACTAGATCGAAACCTAACCCTAGAAACCACTTCAAGAACGAGAAGTAAACCAAGCACAAGGTGACACAATGATTTATCCCGTGGTTCAGCTCGCCACAAAGGCTTGCCTAAGTCCACGTTGTTGAGGTATGCCACAAAGGCTCAAGCTCACCACTTAGGTTTGCCCTTTCCTCGTTCTCAAGTCAAGAGAGTGAACTCTTGAGGTGAGGGGTGATTTCTTAGCTGCAAGAAGGTGGTTACAAACCTCCCAAGGCTGCCACAAACATTGGCAAGCTCAAGGGCAACGCCTAGCCGGCTAGGAGCAAGCTCCAAGAGTAATAACCCTAGAACCTCCGGCCAAACGTGAACCAATGCTCTTGGGACTTTGGGAATCAATGGATCTGCTCTCTAATCGAGTTTTGCTGCCCTATCTTTCAAGTTTTAGTGGTTGGAATGGGAGATCCACTTGAAAGCTTTGGGAGCAACAATGGAGGAGTGAGAGAGAGAGAGGGGAGCTCTTCAAACGGTCAGATCCCGAGCTGGAAGAAGCACTGGTGTAACTGGGCCGTTTTGGGCTTTCTGGAAAGGTATATATAGTCTGGATCAAAACGGTTCGATTATGATCAGCACTGCCGACCATAATGGTCGGCACTGCCGACCACCCAAATTTAGTCAAATCAAGGTGAAACCTGTGGGGTTAGAAAGGTGGCTGGAAGTGTATCTATCTGGCAAAGATTGAGCATTGGTAACACAATTTGACTGTGGGTGCTAGAATCCCTCTTAATAGTACGGCATACCTATACTCAAGAATAAGAGAATATAAACAATTAACCACTTGAGTCTTCAGTATCTTCATATGCCATTTCTTCTCAATGTCACTTCATAGGGGTTGCAACCAATGCAACTTTACTTTCTTATCTCTTCGAGCAAACATCCCTTGAGCATGTGACTTGAACCATCTCTCATATGTGAGTTCAATTCATGGCTTCAAGTCACTATCACTAATGATTTGATCCTCAACATAACATGACTCCTCATAGCTTGATTAGTAACTCAATGTAAGTACTCTCTTCTTCACCTTAGCCATAGTACCTCGGTCTCCTTGACCTTCACCTTTGCTTAGTACCTCGAAGCCCTTCCTTGCTATCTTCACCCTATCAAGCCATACTCAAGTCACATCATATTAAGTATCCATGAAAACCATTTCTTCAATATTGTGATCCTTGCTTGAACATCTTATAGATATTAATGTTGAGATCAATCAAGCTTCACACAGAAACAAATATGGATCATCATTAATATGGTCAAGCCAATTCACGGTTCCTTATATCCTCACCATTTTGGCTTGACATTCAACACTTACTTCAATCTCCATCTTCATCTTCTACTCTAGCTTGATCAAATCAATGCAAGTGATTCTCCAAATATTTATCCATACAAGCAAACCAATGTAGAGATGACATATATCCAATATGATTTAAGTCTTGTCATTGACCTTTGCTTGACATTAACTCACTTATGCATTCTTGATTCATTCTTCAACCTTGATCAAAGCTAGTTCACTATCAAACTCATCTTGCTCATGAAAAGCAACCCATTGTTGAGACCATTCCAAATCATCAATCTATGTCTCACTTGTCATTTGTCAAATATGCTTGCTTTCTCATGATGCCATGATATCCCACAACATAGAAGCCATATCATCAACTCTATTTGCATTGTTGTCTTTTACTTGAACAAGATTGTTTCCATGATCTTCCAATACAATAATACATAATTTTGGCCTTCATTTCAGCACTATGTGGAATACCATCAAGTTTGCATTTCTAGTTGAACCTTGGATACACTTAGCAAACTTGTTAGACCTTTATTATGTTGTCACTCAGTTCACCAAACCCCACTAAGGGCTAGATGCACTTACAATCTCCCCCTTTTTGGTGATTGATGACAACACAATTAAAGCTTACAAGAGATTGATAAACATTAAGATTTTGAATCCTATGATATAGTGAGCTCCCCCTAAATGTGTGCATTGAAAGGAATTTCAAATTTTGGCCTCAAATGCCAAATGCACATATTTAAGAGAAAGTGTGGAAACTCTCCTATATCTTAGCATCTGTGGGTGCAAGGTGTCAAACATGATAAACGTGATGCTCATGACAGTTCATGCACTCAACAAGATTAACAAAACATTATTCAAGGCATGAATGTCACACACTAGCATAACGATCCTAATCAAGAGCATCAATTTAAACTATGCTTGCACACACCACTCAATTTTGAAAAATCTTATATGCCTCTCCTTACCCCTTTCCATCCTCATATCAATCTCTCTTCCCCTTACATTCTCCCCATAATTTCTCCCCTTTGGCATTAATCTCCAAAAGGATCTCTCCACCAAAGGAAGAAATGATGGTAGATAGGTGAGGGCAAGAGGTAGGTAAAAGTTTAGCATATAGAATTTCTCTTCTATGTTTTCGACCAAAACAAAGTATGCAATAATTTAAGTCAAGATTCTTGAGAGGTTAGCATATTTAGCTCATACCTCACATAGGTGACGTAACATGAGACAAACTCACATAATCACCGCAAGAGGTATCAACCAAATATCTAACTCACTCTCTAATCGTCACCATAAGAACAAACTCATGGTGTGACTCAATATATTGCATACACATGCACACACTAGCATGTAAGGGCCTAGATGCACAAAGGTAATACAAATGTTCATGGAGTGATATACCTTTGTTCTAAACCTCACAATCTCCACCATGATGATGATTTTGAATTTAGTGCTTTGATGGGCTTGGTAATTCTTTAAGCAAAAAGATCTCATTTGCGCCCATCTCCCTTTTTCATCATCTTCAAGGAGACATTTCAAACTTGTGCTTCATCTTAGTTGAAAGTCCATTGCTAGCTCGTGTTGTCATTTTGAGATACCAATTGAAGACATATTTCTTGATATACCAAATTGAAAGATTATCCACCAATACCATTGAAATATGATCTTCATAGTTTGACACCGATGGAAGGAATCTTCACAAGTTGATGTCAATTGGAATGGATGCTTGTATCTCATAATATCACCTAGATGTCTCCTAGGAACCTTGATGTCTCCTAGGAAATGCTCAGAAAGACAAGAGATAACATTAAGTTGCACAAGCTACAGTTTTACAACTAGTGACCATTTGAATGTGAAAGGCATGTGGATCACTAATTGCAAACCTCATAACATAGACTAAATTCCCCCTATTTGATAGTGCATACATATGTAAGTGGATGGTCAAGAACATATGCACTTTTTGGTCAGTTAAGTCCAAACAAGGGAATTTAAGCTATATTATGGAAAGTAGCTACATAATAGTTAAAATTGCAATCCAAATGCATATGAGAGATAACTTTACCAATTTGGATTGATATGATTATGTAGCATACCCATGAGAAACTTATTCTCACCAAGAGACTACACAAGTTCACTAGAAGAAAATGTTAGTCTCAAAAGACACAAGACATAGAATGAGCTCCCCCTATGTGCATCAAGTACTCGAATTACTTGTGAAATGCACTTGAATCGGTTTAAGAGAGTTAGAGGAGTACATCCTACATCTTGTTCAAGGCACACCAAATTTGCAACAATTGAAATTATGCCAAGGAAACTACCACCACTAAGGTAGAGAGATCACCACATAAATTTTGATTGACATGACCATCATATAAGAAAGATTTTAATGATTTGAATGGCCATAGTTCTCTTTTGATGAAATGTGGTGAATTAGAGCTTTGGTGATCATCCAAGATCCAAATTAAGTTCCTAGTTCCTTCTTTACCTAAAGCAACTCACATAGAAAGCAAATGGTAAATTTCATGAAATTTGCAAATTATGAACTAGGAGTTACCACTTTTTGTTGACAAGGTCTTGGTTGATCAATAGAATGGATCTTGTGCACTTTATAAGCTCAAGTGAGTAGAAATAATAATGAAAGTTCACTTTTCAATTCTTTCTTCTCCAACTCATTCAGTTTTAGTTCCACTAAAGGATTGGGGCATTCGACACTAAGCCAAGAGAACTTAGTTTACAAAGACCAAGACCTCCTAGAGTAATTGTGAATTACCCAATGTGAATCCAAAGGAACCATCCATCCTTCTCTTCTCTCCAATGTGTGAGACAACATAATCATGAATTGAGAGAAACCATTTGTCCCACAAGATATCACAGTAAACTCCTCCTCAATTGTGCATACAAGAGTACACAAAGTCCACTCATGCATATCAAGATCCTGGGCCAGAGAGAAGTTTACACTACATTCCAATTGATTTCAAACTCCTTCAAGCTTGTTTCAATCCAATTAGTTTCAGCTAGTTCTTAGTTGCTTCAAAATGATGTCAAGTGATTCTAGCTGATTGTAACTCATTTCCCCTGCTTGTATCTGCTAGATTCAATCAATTACAACTGGTTTCAATTTATTGCAGCTGCTGATTTGAAAGCATGCAACTGATTTCTTCTAGTTCCAACTAGCTGCAACTTCTTTCTGCTGCTACTTGCAATTGGTTCCAACTCCTTTGGATGCTTGTATGTGTCCTTCTCTCTCATTTGAACTCCTTTGGACCAAACTGATGCTTCTCATCTTCACTGATTCTTCATGACCAACTCGAGAGTCAAATGAAACTTGTTGTTGCAATGCAATTCAACTTCATGCAGTAATTTTCAGATTCTGTCTTCCTTGAAGAAAATTCATATCTCTCAAACTGTTGATCCCATATGCATGGAATTTGGTAGAAATGTTCATCTATGAGTCCTCTAACTGCTGTCAAAATTTCAGCCCATTTGGACTCCATTTGATCAGTCAAATCTATTTTCTACCAAAACTGCTCAAGTCTGAAACTGCGGTGCTGAGGCTGACAGAATTCAACTGAAACTAATTTTCTTCAAAACCAAACTGCATCCCAACTATACACCAACAAGTACTAGATGTATATAGCATGCTCACAAAGTTTCAGGTCATTTCATTAGCGTTTGAACTTCCAAATCCATGCTTGAAGGCAGCCAACTCAGAATTTCAGATTTCTGGACAGATTTGATGTTTTTCGCAATCCTTCCCTTCTTGTCCAATATTGAGGTGATTTTGGCTGAGAACACTCAAAGATGTCATACCATTCAGTCCTCTTGTCAATGATTGAAGTCTTGTGAATTCTTCCAATATAGCTCATCCATTTCAACCTCAAACTTGATTTGTCAATTCAAACTCAATTCTTGGTTTGTATGACCTCTTGTAACCTCATCTTCTTTAGGTGAAGAGTAACCTTTAGGCTTGTGATGTATACAAATAAATAAGCACAACCTCTTTTTATTGATTTCCTATGAATAAGCTCAAACATAAGAGGGCATTAGTAACACAAGCACTAGTTTCTCATTAGTAACCCTTTATGTTTGGAGGGAAATGGGGCTACCAAAATAGAGAACCTCATAACATGGACTAAATCTCCCTTAATGCCTCATGCACACTCTTTTGATGGAATGGAAATGTGAATGTGCACGGGTGGTCACTTAAGTCCAAGGGGCAGATTTAAGCCATATTATGGTGAGTGGCTAACATAAATGAAGTAATTCCAAAAAGCTAGAGAGAACACATCACATAGTTTTGGATTGATGACAGTGATATAATAGCACACTCCATTTGAGAAGCACACTCTCACCCTTATTGGTAGTTGATGACAACCTAAATAGAGCTTACAAAAAGATGTATAAAGGTGCTAAGATTTATGAGTCATGGATGTAGAAGTCTCCCCCTAAATATGTGAAGGGAATTTGAATTCCAAATTGACATAAAAGCTCAATTTTCACATACTAGTGAGATTGGGGTCTCCCCCTACATCCATGCCTGCTGTGGGATGCAACAAACATGTGTCACAGTATAAATCGTGATGCAAGTGACAGTTCATGCACAACAAGGCCTGACTGCTGTGCACTGGTCGGCCACTGCCGACCAGATGGTCGGCACTGCCGACCAAGCTTCAATAGCCAGATCACAGTGAAACTTACACACAGTTAACATGCATAAAAAATGGAACATCTTGCACAGATATGACAAGCTGGATCAATATTAAACACCCATGTCCATATCGAGTGCGAAATAAGCCTAATAGTAGCCAAGAGATACTCACAACCATTGAGCATGTAGATGGCCATAAGATGTGAATAAGAATTGCCAATCTACCATATGACAGAGTCCATCAAGTAGAGAGTTCTTGAGATTTTAGTGATGAATGTCTTACTTGAGCTTGATTCTTTACTCTTGTCTTTCTTGACATTCTTGGTTTGAAATCCACAAAGGAAACATAAGCCATGTATCTTGCTTAGAGTGAATGATCAATTTAATTCCAATCATTGCTTTCTTTCATCACCACAACCAATAAATATCCTCAAGTGTTTATTTCCCTAAGTAGCTACACAAGACACAAAGAGATAAGATTTGAAATAAATTGCACTTGAGATTTAGAAGTTACCACCCTTCTGGAATATAATGGATGATGTGGTCTCTTCATCTTCACTTTGCTCATATGAAGGTTGTAGGTTTTGTCCATGTATTAAAGTGGAATGAGTTGCTGCAGTAGGAGGGGCAGCACTACCACCCTACTGATTTGCAGCAGGGGTGCCCCAACACCTCTACATCGAGTACGTCAGCGGAAATTGTTGTAGCAGCAACTTGAGTAACCTTCAATTAAGTGGCTTGGATTTCTAGTGGTATAATATCAACAATAGCCAATTACTTCATAGCTCCTAAGTATATCCTCATTACCTACAACATGACAAGATCTTGCTCTACTAGAGAGCATTAAAAGCATCATATGGCAAATATTCATTAAACTTGAAATGCTCTAGCCAATCCTAATAATTCACAAACAACACATATTTATGAACTACTAGAGACTACACAAGTCAAGTGGCTAGCCTACAAGGGTTAGGTACTTGTTACATAGGTGAATATGAAGTTTTAAATATTTCCATCAAATCATCTTCGGGTCAACATATAAGAAAGGACAATATGAATTGGTTGATAGCTTGAGTGAATAATTTTCAATCAACTTGCTCAAGCACCCCAAAGCCTCATATCACCTTCAAGTACCTACAACACTCATCAAGCACAATTTGGTACCCAAACTATATTGGGTCCATTAAGGTTAGTCACAAGAGACTTAGGCACCCAAATGGCCTTTGTGCTAACATGTGGTGAACCAATCACCTTTCTAGCACAAGTGTCATCTTTGGGCCTCCTAAGCAATTTTGAATCAATTGACAAGTTAGGCTTAGGAGAGTTACCCATGGGACAATCCACACTTAGGTGTCCCTTCCCCTTGCAAGTGTAGCATAGGCGTGTCTTGTTCTTCTTAGCCTTCTTTTCTTGCAATTTGCTTGCTACCTTGCTAATGAGCCTCTTTCTTGATGATCTCAAACCTTTATCTTCCATGTAGGGGCATGATGCAATTTCATGACCCTTCTCATTGCACTCATAGCACTTTCTCTTGCTTTTTCTTGTCTTCTTGTTTGGAAGTGTGGCTTGGTCATCAACCTTGTTGGAACACATAGAGGCATTGTGCCCCATGTTGGAGCACTTGCCATGAGCCATCTTTTTCTTCTCTTGAATTTTGCTCATGACCTTCGCTTCTTTCTTCAAGGAGCAATCCCTTACATGGTGACCCTCTTTCTTGCACTTGAAGCAAGTGATGAGAGTTATCTTTTGTTGATGTTGCACCTTGTTTTGAGTCACCCACATTGATTCATTTGACTTCTGTGGAACCTGCTTTTGCTTGGGCACCATCTTCTTGGGCTTGTTCTGACCAGGGGCATGGTTGGTGGCCTTCCCTTTCTTGCGGGGGTCGGCACTGCCGACCAAACCATCGGCACTGCCGACCAAGCGTGGCAGTGCTGATTTGGTTGGTTGCTGCGCTGACATCTGTGCAGGCTGATCTGTACCAACCTTGCCCTTGATCATGGACTGAGCACACTTAGAGCTATTTTCCACCTTCTTGCCACTGTTTTGAGTCTTGCCATCCATGCACTCTTTTGCTATGATCTCATTGAGCCTAGCAATCTCTTTTCTCATAGCCTCCATATTAGCAAGGTTAGTGGCATAAATATTCAAATCAATATTAAAGCATTTTCCACAACCTTGACTAATGGAGGGAGTAGATTCATTCATTGCCTTAGAAGGATGTGAGTTGCTATCCCAAAGAATGTTATATTGCAACTCAAGCTCCTTGTACTTTTCATCCAAGCTACAATACTTTTGCTTGAGTGCATCATTCTCATTCTTTGCAATAGCATGGCTTTCTTGCTCTTTGGCCAAAACCTTGCGCAAGGCAGCCACCTCACTTCTCTCTATTGCAAGAGCTTCCTTGCTAGCTATGTAGATGTTCTCTTGTGCAATGAGATCATCATCTCTAGTAGCTAGCTCGGCTTGAACGCTCTCTAATTCCTCCAATAGCTTAGTGATAAAGAGTTTGGTCTTTTTATCCAAGTTCTTAGTTAGATTGTCTATCTCTTCATCACTAGATTCATCATCACTAGAGGTATCACTAAGATCACTACTAGAGATGTCATTAGGAGGTGGAGAAGGTTTGGCTTTTGATTTTACCTTCTTACCCTTTGTCATAAGACATATATGAGAAGTGGCATGAATAGTTGAGCACTCCGGTGAAGTGGATTCCTCATTTGGCCTCCACCGATCACAAGCTTCTTCTTCCTTCAAAATGTTAGTCTCGCGGGAACTATAGGAAGTAGAAGCACCACATGTATAATCCTTGTTCTCACCAACCATTTTATTACCGTCCACATATGTTGGTGAGAGAGTGGTTGTGGCATGTTCAGCTAGACCTTTTGGGAGAATCACTTGAGGCTCATCATTTATCGGTGAAGTTGAGCACTCCTCAAGTGATTCCTCCAATGCGGGCATCTTCTCATCACATTTGGACTTGTCATATCTTTCTTTGAGCGTGGTCCAAATGATATGAGCATCACCAAGTGGTTCACCATCCCCAAATATGACAGCATCAAAAACATCTTCACTCAAAGCACTAAATAAGACATTAGAGGCTTGAGCATTGTGTTGTAAGCATTTCACTTCCTCTTTAGATAGATAGGTCAAATCATCACTAGGAGGTGAAATGCTCACATCAACAATCCGCTCGATATGAGGACCCATGGTCCTAAAAACAGTAAGCACACTAGCGGACCAAGATGCATAATTTGAGCCATCTAAAAGTAAAAGTTCTAGAGATACTTCCTCACTTGTCGACATCGTCTCTCAAGGCGGTTAAGCCCGAATTTGAGAGCCCAGGCTCTGATACCAATTGAAAGGACCTTGATGTCGCCTAGGAGGCCTAGAGGGGGGTGAATAGGCCTGTCAAAACTCAAAACTCAATTCGATCAGTAAGCAGATCAGCACTGCCGATCCTGAGATCAGCACTGCCGACCTGGAAAAATGTAAAACGGAGTTTCGTGAGTATGAGAAGAAATGTTGCACAGGCAGAGAATAAGCTTCCTGCAGGGTTAGACAGTTCACAGATATGCCAGAAATCGAAAGTGCAAGTATAAAGCACTAGATCGAAACCTAACCCTAGAAACCACTTCAAGAACGAGAAGTAAACCAAAGCACAAGGTGACACAATGATTTATCCCGTGGTTCAGCTCGCCACAAAGGCTTGCCTAAGTCCACGTTGTTGAGGTATGCCACAAAGGCTCAAGCTCACCACTTAGGTTTGCCCTTTCCTCGTTCTCAAGTCAAGAGAGTGAACTCTTGAGGTGAGGGGTGATTTCTTAGCTGCAAGAAGGTGGTTACAAACCTCCCAAGGCTGCCACAAACATTGGCAAGCTCAAGGGCAACGCCTAGCCGGCTAGGAGCAAGCTCCAAGAGTAATAAACCCTAGAACCTCCGGCCAAACGTGAACCAATGCTCTTGGGACTTTGGGAATCAATGGATCTGCTCTCTAATCGAGTTTTGCTGCCCTATCTTTCAAGTTTTAGTGGTTGGAATGGGAGATCCACTTGAAAGCTTTGGGAGCAACAATGGAGGAGTGAGAGAGAGAGAGGGGAGCTCTTCAAACGGTCAGATCCCGAGCTGGAAGAAGCACTGGTGTAACTGGGCCGTTTTGGGCTTTCTAGAAAGGTATATATAGTCTGGATCAAAACGGTTCGATTATGATCAGCACTGCCGACCATAATGGTCGGCACTGCCGACCACCCAAATTTAGTCAAATCAAGGTGAAACCTGTGGGGTTAGAAAGGTGGCTGGAAGTGTATCTATCTGGCAAAGATTGAGCATTGGTAACACAATTTGACTGTGGGTGCTAGAATCCCTCTTAATAGTACGGCATACCTATACTCAAGAATAAGAGAATATAAACAATTAACCACTTGAGTCTTCAGTATCTTCATATGCCATTTCTTCTCAATGTCACTTCATAGGGGTTGCAACCAATTGCAACTTTCTTATCTCTTCGAGCAAACATCCCTTGAGCATGTGACTTGAACCATCTCTCATATGTGAGTTCAACTTCATGGCTTCAAGTCACTATCACTAATGATTTGATCCTCAACATAACATGACTCCTCATAGCTTGATTAGTAACTCAATGTAAGTACTCTCTTCTTCACCTTAGCCATAGTACCTCGGTCTCCTTGACCTTCACCTTTGCTTAGTACCTCGAAGCCCTTTCCTTGCTATCTTCACCCTATCAAGCCATACTCAAGTCACATCATATTAAGTATCCATTGAAAACCATTTCTTCAATATTGTGATCCTTGCTTGAACATCTTATAGATATTAATGTTGAGATCAATCAAGCTTCACACAGAAACAAATATGGATCATCATTAATATGGTCAAGCCAATTCACGGTTCCTTATATCCTCACCATTTTGGCTTGACATTCAACACTTACTTCAATCTCCATCTTCATACTTCTAGCTTGATCAAATCAATGCAAAGTGATTCTCCAAATATTTATCCATACAAGCAAACCAATGTAGAGATGACATATATCCAATATGAGTTTAAGTCTTTGTCATTGACCTTTGCTTGACATTAACTCACTTATGCATTCTTGATTCATTCTTCAACCTTGATCAAAGCTAGTTCACTATCAAACTCATCTTGCTCATGAAAAGCAACCCATTGTTGAGACCATTCCAAAATCATCAATCTATGTCTCACTTGTCATTTGTCAAATATGCTTGCTTTCTCATGATGCCATGATATCCCACAACATAGAAGCCATATCATCAACTCTATTTGCATTGTTGTCTTTTACTTGAACAAGATTGTTTCCATGATCTTCCAATACAATAATACATAATTTTGGCCTTCATTTCAGCACTATGTGGAATACCATCAAGTTTGCATTTCTAGTTGAACCTTGGATACACTTAGCAAACTTGTTAGACCTTTAATTATGTTGTCACTCAGTTCACCAAAACCCACTAAGGGCTAGATGCACTTACAGTAGTACTGTCCTATGCGTGCTCGTACTGAATTATGTCGATATATTTCTAGGGTAGATGTTGCTATCAGTTTGGGTGAATCTGCTGTATTTGAAGATTATATTAGAAATGCTCATAATCCTAAGTTTCAAGTTGTCTCTACTCAAACCACCACTAGAGACTTAGCCAAGATGTTTGCTGATAGAAAGGCTAAGCTTGTTGAGCTACTTGCTTCTGATTCTGTTAATTGTGTGTGCCTAACCTCTGATATGTGGTCTGGGAAAGCCAAAGAGGACTACCTTAGTTTAGTTGCTCATTACATAAATCCTGATTGGCAACTAGAGAAGAGGGTGCTTGGTCTTGTGCTTATTGAATGTTCCCATAATGGACAGAACATTGCTGATAGAGTTGCATCTGTTCTTGATGATTATAGGGTTCTTGAAAAAGTGTTTGCTGTTACTTTGAACAATGCTTCATCTAATGTTTCTGCTATGCAACAACTTAGACCTATTTTGTCTAAATATCTTGGTCTTGAAGTACCTGTAGTGGATCCAAGAAATCATGAACCTGAATCTGTTGTTAGTACTATGTTTTTGCATCAGCGTTGTGCATGCCATATCACCAACCTGATTGTCAAAGAGGCACTTAATTATCTTAAACCTCTTATTGAAGTGTTTAGAATTGCAATATATTTTTTAAACTCATCTAATAAGAGGATTGCAAAATACAAAAGGCTTTGCATTGCAGCTGGTATTAGGCCTAGGAAGTTTCAGTTGGACATGGATATAAGATGGAACTCTACATACCTCATGTTTAAGACTTTGCTTCCTCACAAAGAACCTTTCACTACTTTCATACATGCCAATTATCCTAGAGGTGAGGATGGTGAGTTGTTTCTTATAGATGAACATTGGACTGTTGCTCAGAAGGTATTTGTTTTTCTTAAACTGTTCTATGATGCTACTGTTGCATTGTCTGGTGTTTATTATCCTACATCTCCACTTATGCTTCATTATCTGGTTAAGATTGCTATACACTTGCAAAATTATGGTAATGACATTCACCTGAGAAATGTGATTAAACCTATGATAATAAAATATAATAAGTATTGGAGAGATATACCTTTGTTATATTCTTTTGCTTTCATATTGGACCCTAGAGCTAAGATGAAGGGTTTTGCAAAAGTGTTGAGGAAGCTAATGAACCTTACTAGTACAGATTACAGTGCTTATCAGGTAGGCACAAGAGCAAGGCTTACTGATGTTTACAATAAGTATGAGGAGAAGTATGGAGATGTTAGGTTGAGGAGGGTTGTCTCTCAACCCCTGTCTGGTAAGAAAAGGTCTGCTTGGGATGGAATTTATGATGATGACACACCTAGTCATGGTGGGGGTTCTTCATTGCTGCATTCATCTCTTAATTTGTCTAGAGATACATCTGCTACTGCTTTGTTGCATGTTGCTACTTCTACAGCTTCTAATGCTTCTGAACTTGTCTCATACTTAGACTGTGACAATGTTAGCCAGTTGGATGATTCATTTGACATCTTGAGATGGTGGCATGAGCACAAACTGACTTATCCAGTGCTGTCCATCATGGCTAAAGATATTTTGACTGTTCCTGTCTCTACCATATCTTCAGAATCGACGTTTAGTATGACTGGCAGGATCATCGAGGAGCGGAGAAGGAGGCTGAATGCGGAGACAGTAGAGTGGCTCACCTGCATCAAGGATTGGGAGATGGCTGAGGCAAGGCTGCAGCATAATGTGGAGGACCAGGAGCTGGAGGAAATGTTTGAAGAGCTTTATCTTGATGACCAAGGTAAATCACTAGCCTAACTAACTGTCTAACTCTTCTTCTTTTGCTTACTGCACTTGAAGCTTCAACTAGAATCTAATTGTTGTGTTCTTCATTTGCAGCTGCCACTGCCAGCTAGGAGCTTGAACTTGAAGCTTGGATCTTAAGGCTTAAAGCATATCTTTATTACTTAGTCTTTACATTTAGCTTGAACTTGGCTCTGTAATAGTGTAATCAGAACTTTAGACTTGTGGACAATGATGTAAGAACATTTAACTTAATGGGGCATGGCTGTACTCTTTTCCTGACTAGGTTTTATCTCACAAGGGTGAGTTTTACCTAGCAGGTTTTTAATGAGGTAGCCATTGCACATGCTCCATTGTTGAAATATATTTATTTACTTAGTTGTTTTTTCTGTTTTTTGGAATTCTGATTGTGGGATTTTGGTCTGTTGAAAAAATGGCATAGTGTCTGGGCCGGCACGGGCACTGGTGTGCCACCGTGTCTGCTGGAACGGCACAGCACGGTTTTGCCTCTATAGTGTCGTGCCTGGGCTGCAAGTTCAGCACAGTGGCACTACTAGGCACGGCACGGCGTGCCGCATAGTGCCGTGCCTCGCCGTGACCGTGCCGTGTCGTGCTGGGCGGCCCATTTGGAAAACTATACTTACCCTCCACCACTGATCGATACAAAAGGAGGCAACTTAGGCAAGGATAGTAGATAGATACAGGGTGGTTCCCAATTCTATCATCAAGCAGGGTACAGTGGTTTTCTGGGGGGCTTGTTTCCCTCTACGTACTCTACTACAAGCTTGAGAATTTTGCATAGTAGAACGTTTCATAATCAGCAACTTTCTGCTCGCCTTTCTGAGGCAGGCAGGCATGTCAATGGCCATGGCAATGGCAGTGGCAGGCAGGCACAACCTAACATTCTACGTACGTGAACAGCACATGCTGCATACGAAACGAACGGGCAGCTAGCTAGAGCGTGCCTCTCTGCCTAGGATCCATCCATGAACGAAGGAACGAACCAACGATGCAGATGAGCATGTTCCTCTCCAGTCTCCACTCTCCGCTGTCCCCCTTCCCCTATCTTTTCTAGATCCTATTTGATAGTATTGCTTTTTCTTTTTTCTGGAAAGACTTTTACAGAGAAGCTGTGGATCAGTTAAAGACTCAACATAAAAAGACAGAGTAAGCACTACGGAGTACGTAAATACTACAGAGAAGCGGAATCAGGTTAAACCTCAAAGTCATTTTGGTTTTTAGATTAGATTAGTAGTATGTCTTTTATGTATATATATATATATAAGTATGGTTACAGAACAAACAGGTAGTTTAGCCTATGCTTATTTAAACTTATCAGCCGTCTTATCAACCGATTTCCTCACGTAACACTGTTAAAACAGTACTAGGAAATAGTAATCACAGAGAAACAAATAAACACGGTAAATAAACATAGACAAAAACCAGGTACTTGGAGCAGTAGTAATTGGGTGGTGCCAGGGGTTAAACAGCCAGCAGCAGCCTGGGGGATTAACTCCGGAGTACTGTCAGCATCTTTTCTTTTCCCCCTTTGCTGCTACAGTTTTTGAGTAGGACCGTGTACTAGCACCGGTTGTCCGGAGAGATTCTTCTGGTCCACTCTTCACTACTGGGCTGGGCACCCGGCATGGATGACTGCATGTGATGATGCTCTGCATCCATCCAGTGGCTAGGTTGAAGGCAGTCACGATGCGAGTTCAGAAACCATACCGTACGGCGCCATAAATTAGCTGGATGCGTCACTTCGTTCGCAGGCAGAGAGGGTCCAGGTGGGCCGGGGCGGCCCACTTGAGGCTCGTCCTATAGGAACTTTTATTCACGTTTAATTTCGACCAGAGAGAGAATAGGAAAAGGAAGGTCTTCGCGAAAGTTTGATATTTCTCTCCCAAAACATTGAAACCAGACAAAACACCTCCCTCAACTTTTGAATCAATATAACTTATCTTTTCAGACGGTGGTTTTACTACAGTAACGATGGTCTGGCTGGCTATAGTAACATTGGTTTTTGTCTTTGTCTGTTTTTTATTTATTTCTGCTGAATCTTTGAAAAAATCATAAAATATAAAATCTAATTTTCTTGGACTTTACATGAGTGAACATATAATAGACTAAATAAATACCGCAACATCGGATGTCGTATTCCAAAAAAATTCTGTGACACCCTAAAATTTGCCCAATTTAAAAATAGGTGAAAATGTTTCTTTATTGAATTTTGGTGTGCATTTAATCTAGGATTAAATAATTTTCACAAAATTAAAACTAAGTTAGGAACATGTTTTTGCACTCATGCCTCTGCATTTTATTTCTGTGATGAGTGGCTTTTGCCAAATTCTGGTTTGAATTCAAATTTGCTTTTGAAAATGATTTGAAATGCTTTGAAAATGAAAAGGGAAAAACTCTTTCTTTCTCTCCCTCCTCGTTTTCTCCTTTTCGGCCCGTTCGGCCTGGCGGCCCAAGCCTTCCGGCCTCCCCTCCCCTCTTTCCTTCCCGCAGTGGGCCGGCACCCCTCCCCTTATCTTTGTCTGCGCGGCCCGCAAGCCGGCCCAGCTCGCGCCCGCGTCGTAGCCGTCCCGCACCTCTCCCATTTCTCCCTCTGTGCGGCTGACCTCCCGGGCCCGCTTGTCAGCCGTTCCTTTCCCCTCCGCGCGCGCGCCGTCCGAGCTCCCAACTGCCGCGGCCGCACGCTCCCGGGTCCTCCGCGAGCCGCCCCCACGTCCTCGCCTCCTCCCTCGTCGATATAGCAGACGCGTCTGCCCCGCTCCCGCCCCTTTTCCCCGCATTCTCTTGCACTCCGCGCTGCGCAACCGAGCTCTCGGCCGAAGCTCCTCTCACCGACCCCAAGCTCCGCCATTCCCGCCGTTGTCGAGCACTCGCCGCCGCCATCCGGCCGTGCCTGTCTCCTCCGACTCCATCCGACACCGCGCCGAGCTTCGAGTCGCTGAGGTGGTGACCCCGAGCTTTTTCTCTCCGCCTCTTGGTCTCGTGTTAGCCCTAACCGCCGTCGTTCGTCCGGCAGAGCGCCGCCGTCCACCGTTCGTCGCCGTCCGCCACCTCCGCGCCGTCTCCTTCGCCTCGTTTCGCCGCGGTGAGGACCCCCAAACCCTATGCTACCTTCCCATCTCCTATCCGAGGTCGCGGGTGGGTATTGCGGCCGAACCGTGGAGCTTCGCCGCGCCATCCATGGCGGCTGCGCGCCCGGCGTCGCGCGAGGCGCCGCGACGTCGCGGCCAGTGCGCGTCGATGGCGCCCGCTCGGGCTTTGCTCGGCCAAGCCTAATCCCAACCGTCAGCTCTCGATCCGACGGCCGAGAGCGGCCCATACCCCTTCGGGGGAGTTTTTACTAAAGAGTCCCCCAAAGATCCCAACCTCAACCCGCACTCCAAACGACCCTATTCCCTGAGTCTTGAGAAACTTCCTTTAAGCCCCCTGTGCTTCTGCTTAATCGAGGCGCAGTCTAGCTTAGAGAAAAATCCGTTTTCTTTTATTTTAAATGCCGAAAATAGTTTCTTTTATTTACAAGTTTGCCACTGAGTTAAAATGCTTATAAAATCTACGTTTTAGCTCCGTTTTGATCCGTTCAACTTGCGTTAGTTTCGTTTCGAAAAGTTCTTTCAAACTAAATAACTTTCAGTACTGTTTTCTGTAATTAAAATTTGAGTTAAATCTAATCTAGTAATTAGTGTATTTAATCTTGTTTAATTCATACCTTTTCCGTTTTAACTCCGATTAGCGTGATCTTCGTGTCTGTGTGATCGTAGTGAGACGTAGATCAGTTTTCAAAACTCTTTATCTTATTTTCTTATGATTGATGTACTGTTCTAATTATAGGCTTTGTTTTGCTTTGCATGATTGGTATTGGATGCTTGTGTGGTGTCCTGTGATCGAATGTCCAGTCGGTGAGATATGCGTTGGTGATCAAGAAGAAGTTTGTGATCAAGAGTTCAAGATCAAGAGTCAACCTTTGAAAGTATACAAGTCAATTGAAGAAGGATCTTGAGTTAAGGCAAGTATAGCAATCGAGTTTTCTCTTCGCAAATCATGATCATGTTACTTAATTAATGTATGCATCGAATGATAAAAATGACTTGCTAGCAACTTAAGAAATTATCTGTACAAGTGCCTTCGGGTTTTACAGTGCAACTGATGGGGGTTATATGGCTCTGGCTTTAGCTCAGTATGAGGACCTTTTCTAGCTTGTTAGAGGTTACCCTTGTGGCGCAAATGGGGGATAGCAGACTGGGGATTCCCTGTGACTGGTTGAATCACCCAGACTGACTAATGAAACCTAGCGGCCCTAACTTGTTAGACGAACCTTTGAAAAGCTTCATCGTGAACCCTGCCGACTTTCCTTGGAAGTAAGAGGCTGATCACCTCGGGCGAAAGGGCAATTCACGTCTCACAGTGAAAGTGTACACCTTTGTGCAAAGTTTATTAAACTGATATATCAGCCGTGCTCACGGTCACGAGCGGCCTTGCAGACCTTTTACATTAAGATTATGACTTTTGTTGGTTAACATGTTCATTATTTACCATTTTATGCTATTCATTAGTTATGTTACATTGATCATGAAACTTGGAATCTATATCACTTGTTGCTATACTTGTGGAGTTCGACATGGACTCACTCTTGCTTTTCCCCACACCTCAGAGAGTTAAGCTTTGGAGAAGCTTAGGCTTGTGGTCAACCAGTCAGTTGTTCCCTGTGAAGTTGGTGTCTCCATCTGAAGATCAGAGTGTCTTTCCGCTGTCTGCTCCTTGAGGTTAAGTTCTTTGTGTTTATACGTTATATATGAGCATTGTCTTTCGATATTACCCTTTATTTGTGGCTATATGTGAGATTTGACTTCCTGGGCTCACATATGGTGTATATCTGGTTTTGTCCTTAAAACCGGGTGTGACAAAGTGGTATCGGAGCAATGCTGACTGTAGGACGCAAGCCTAGTTAGAAACTGGTCGTTTTAAGCTTTTGAAAATTGCTATAGAACCCTTGTTCTATCCATCTTGGTATTTTCTTCTTTATTGTATCTTCTACCCTTGTTATTTGTCTCCTCCTTGTTGCTTAAATTTTAAAATTTGCTCTCACCTTCACTCCTTGCCTTGAATTGCTTTTGAAAACTTCCCTCTGTCTAAGTAGATGGATCATTGACCAAGCTATGTCGTCTCTGACCGCAGTTGGCAAACAGAAGCTGATCGCTATGCAAAGTCAAGACCTGGGAAGAATGACTCAACAACAAGACTCAACACAAGGACCAACCAACAAGGAAGGAAGCCATAAGGAACAGTTACAAGGTGATAAAGTGGAGCAAGATTACATCTATGGAAGATTGAAGCATGTGGATATGACCACCATTCATGGAGCAAAGAAAGCTGTGTATGGCCTGATCCCAGTCAATTCAGTACCTGCCATGGTTCTTTTTGACCCTAGTGCCTCGCACTCGTTCATCTCTGCCAAGTTGGTAGCTCGCCTGAAGATAAGGGAATGGCCAACAAAGAAGCTCATAGTAGTTCGCACACCAACTGGAGAACTTGAGACAAACCATGAATGTCGAGATGTTAGAGTCCAGATAAAAGAGAGTGAATTCATAGTGAAACTGAATGTTTTGGAACTCTCAGGGATCGATGTTATCCTTGGACATGGATGGTTAAGGGGTCGTAAAAGTGAGGTCAATTATTCCCAACGTTCAGTGTTTTTAAGAACACCATCAGACGAAAGGATTGAATATCGAGGTATGCCATTATCACCCAATGAATGTGAAGCAAGTCTGTTGGAAGATAGCACTAGTAAGGTGCAAGAGGTTCAGGATCGATGTCTTTGTTGCAAGCATTATGGGAATTCTTGTCTTCAAGAGAAGTCAACCAAGGATGAGGTCAAAGCGAATCCAAGTGGTGAAGTCAAGAAAGATAAGAAGAGGAAAGCAAATTCATTCGAGCCACCGTTGATACGTCACCAACAGTTGAGTTCTACTCCAGTACCACATCCAGTTTCAACCCTTGTTCAGACAAGCCTAGATCCGCAGCACTTAGAAGCTCCTCCAGTTAAGAACTTTCCACATGAGGTTTACATAGATGGATGGACAATCACCTACAAAGAATTTCAACCACCGAAGCGAGTTAAGAAGCAGAATAGACTGGTAAAAGTCAATCCTCCGAGTCAGCAAGATGGCAGCACATCAAACAACACTTCTATCGCAACAGATCCAACCAAAGGAAGATGTTATCATTGTCAACAAGAAGGACATTATATCAGATCCTGCCCCAAAAAAATCAACAGTCGACTCATGGAAGTGGCCAGAGCCCAGTCACTATAGAGTAGCCATCAACATGTGATGTCAGTGCCTGATGCAAAGGAAGCCCCTGATAACAGATGACAAATGAAGAGTGTACAAGAAAAGCTGCCCTTGATGTTCTTGTAGATGTATCATGTTCTAGTAGTTCTTGAGCCCTTATGTAATAAAACGTTAGTAGCGAAGTAAAGTCAAGTCTTTGGCCCATGTGTGGCCTGTGAATCTGTAATGTTTGTTGTTTGTCCTTATGATAATGTTTGTTTCGGATCTTTGTAATGAGTGCAATGATTTTGTGGGTTTCCTCACAATCTCATTTAAGTTTAGTTGATAGGTTTAAGGTCCATGCATAGAAGGTTGGGTTTCTGTTTCTTCTGTTCCCTCTATCCTGTCCTTTCGGAGCAGTCTATCTTTATCAGCTTATATCTATGTTTGTGGATGTTCAAAAATCAGGGAACAATTCTGGACACCAGTAGACTTCATGATCTTTCTCTGAGCGCAAGACCACCCTGATAGCTGTTATGGTTTTGGAGTTATGAAATTCCCAAGTTGATGCATCTGTGCTGTCTGGAATCTGGAATAGTTTCTGTTGTCTGCTGTTTTCGACGACCTTAACTACAGAATCTGGAAAAGTGTTCTACATGAAAGTTGTAGAGGATTTATAATGTTTCCATAAAGGTAAACTGCGACTTCATTGGATAAACAGAGCTCGAGTTATAGCTGTTTTACTGCACTGCTGTTTTGCTACTCGCGAGAAATTTCAGAATTCTTGTTCTTACCCTTACATATGAGTTTCTCTGGGATATAAGAAGTTAGTTATGACTGTCAACATGCTGGAAATAATATGCAAGCTACCCTTATATGTTCTCTAGTTTGTCCTTTCTTAAGGGGGGTAGTGCTTTGATCAACAGATGTTGAAGTTGTGAGTTATCTCTTATGGTACTTCATGAGTATGATCATCTATCCTTGCTCATGTTGCTTTTGTTGGTCACCTGATGACAGGAAATGTGGCACACCATGGATCAGGATCCCTATATGCCACCTCTCACTGATGATCACGAGTACAATGAAGCCGGGCACTATCAAAACAACAATGTTGAAGTTCAAGTTGGGAGTGATCCGAGTCAGAATCCACAACAACGAAAGCGGAAAAGAAAAGCCAAAAAGAAGCTTGCCGAAGCAAGTAGAGCACAGCGCAATTATACCAATGGAAGGTTGAGCAATATGGATATGGATAACATTCAAGTGCTACAAAAATGGTTGGTGGTTATATTCAAGTGAGCTCAACACAAGTTTTTGCTCTGTTTGATCCCAGGCTTCGCACTCTTTCATCTCCATCGAGTGTTTAGAGACGAACAAGATGGCGAAGTGTCCAGCAAAGAGGCCCTTGATAGTTCATACCCCAAATGGAGAAATACAGGCAAATCAGATGTGCCCGAAAGTCAGTCTTGTCATAAACAAGGAAAACTTTACCGTAACCTTCATTGTTTTGGAGTCACTCAATATCCCTATGGTTCTTGGTAATGGATGGTTGTGTGCGCACAAAGGAGTAATTCATGGTACTCAATGCACAATGCTTCTAATTGCTCCGACAGGGAAAAGAATTGAGTATCACGGTTGTCAACTTCAATCTGAGAAAGCTGATGACTTGTACGATGGAGTGCAGACTAAGGATGTTTACCGTGGATAATGATGAGCATATAGCTAAGAACACAGATGGGCAAACATCTTCAGTGGAAGTCGATACAACAGACCATCTGGCAAATGCAGGATATCCGGTCAAGATTCTAGAAACAGTCTGGAGAACTTTTAATGGGAGAAAGTTTAAAGTGTGTAAGGTTCGGTGGAGTAACCTGAGTGAAGAAGAAGCAATATGAGGAAACCGAGGAACAACTGCAGACAAAGTTTCCACATCTCTTTGAGTTGTAAGCCAACCAAGTTAGCGATCAAGATAAGTTTGGGATAATCAAATGTAATAATCTTTTCATGGAATCTTTGTTCACAAGTTATGATCATGAAACATGAGTGGTTTGATAAGCTTGGTATACAAGTGTGAAGTGAAAGTGTTATCAAGATCTTTTCTCGTTTCTCTCCTGTGCTCTGAGTCTCTCCCGAATCTCGGGACGAGATTCTCTTAAGGGGGGTAGAATTGTGACACCCTAAAATTTGCCCAATTTAAAAATAGGTGAAAATGTTTCTTTATTGAATTTTGGTGTGCATTTAATCTAGGATTAAATAATTTTCACAAAATTAAAACTAAGTTAGGAACATGTTTTTGCACTCATGCCTCTGCATTTTATTTCTGTGATGAGTGGCTTTTGCCAAATTCTGGTTTGAATTCAAATTTGCTTTTGAAAATGATTTGAATGCTTTGAAAATGAAAAGGGAAAAAATCTTTCTTTCTCTCCCTCCTCGTTTTCTCCTTTTCGGCCCGTTCGGCCTGGCGGCCCAAGCCTTCCGGCCTCCCCCCCCTCTTTCCTCCCGCAGTGGGCCGGCACCCCTCCCCTTTCTTTGCCTGCGCGGCCCGCAAGCCGGCCCAGCTCGCCCGCGTCGTAGCGTCCCCGACCTCTCCCATTCTCCCTCTGTGCGGCTGACCTCCCGGGCCCGCTTGTCAGCCGTTCCTTTCCCCTCCGCGCGCGCGCCGTCCGAGCTCCCAACTGCCGCGGCCGCACGCTCCCGGTCCTCCGCGAGCCGCCCCCACGTCCCGCCTCCTCCCTCGTCGATATAGCAGACGCGTCTGCCCCGCTCCCGCCCCTTTTCCCCGCATTCTCTTGCACTCCGCGCTGCGCAACCGAGCTCTCGGCCGAAGCTCCTCTCACCGACCCCAAGCTCCGCCATTCCCGCCGTTGTCGAGCACTCGCCGCCGCCATCCGGCCGTGCCTGTCTCCTCCGACTCCATCCGACACGCGCCGAGCTTCGAGTCGCTGAGGTGGTGACCCCGAGCTTTTTCTCTCCGCCTCTTGGTCTCGTGTTAGCCCTAACCGCCGTCATTCGTCCGGCAGAGCGCCGTCGTCCACCGTTCGTCGCCGTCCGCCACCTCCGCGCCGTCTCCTTCGCCTCGTTTCGCCGCGGTGAGGACCCCCAAACCCTATGCTACCTTCCCATCTCCTATCCGAGGTCGCGGGGGGTATTGCGGCCGAACCGTGGAGCTTCGCCGCGCCATCCATGGCGGCTGCGCGCCCGCGTCGCGCGAGGCGCCGCGACGTCGCGGCCAGTGCGCGTCGATGGCGCCCGCTCGGGCTTTGCTCGGCCAAGCCTAATCCCAACCGTCAGCTCTCGATCCGACGGCCGAGAGCGGCCCATACCCCTTCGGGGAGTTTTTACTAAAGAGTCCCCCAAGATCCCAACCTCAACCCGCACTCCAAACGACCCTATTCCCTGAGTCTTGAGAAACTTCCTTTAAGCCCCCTGTGCTTCTGCTTAATCGAGGCGCAGTCTAGCTTAGAGAAAAATCCGTTTTCTTTATTTTAAATGCCGAAAATAGTTTCTTTTATTTACAAGTTTGCCACTGAGTTAAAATGCTTATAAAATCTACGTTTTAGCTCCGTTTTGATCCGTTCAACTTGCGTTAGTTTCGTTTCGAAAAGTTCTTTCAAACTAAATAACTTTCAGTACTGTTTTCTGTAATTAAAATTTGAGTTAAATCTAATCTAGTAATTAGTGTATTAATCTTGTTTATTCATACCTTTTCCGTTTTAACTCCGATTAGCGTGATCTTCGTGTCTGTGTGATCGTAGTGAGACGTAGATCAGTTTTCAAAACTCTTTATCTTATTTTCTTATGATTGATGTACTGTTCTAATTATAGGCTTTGTTTTGCTTTGCATGATTGGTATTGGATGCTTGTGTGGTGTCCTGTGATCGAATGTCCAGTCGGTGAGATATGCGTTGGTGATCAAGAAGAAGTTTGTGATCAAGAGTTCAAGATCAAGAGTCAACCTTTGAAAGTATACAAGTCAATTGAAGAAGGATCTTGAGTTAAGGCAAGTATAGCAATCGAGTTTTCTCTTCGCAAATCATGATCATGTTACTTAATTAATGTATGCATCGAATGATAAAATGACTTGCTAGCAACTTAAGAAATTATCTGTACAAGTGCCTTCGGGTTTTACAGTGCAACTGATGGGGGTTATATGGCTCTGGCTTTAGCTCAGTATGAGGACCTTTTCTAGCTTGTTAGAGGTTACCCTTGTGGCGCAAATGGGGGATAGCAGACTGGGGATTCCCTGTGACTGGTTGAATCACCCAGACTGACTAATGAAACCTAGCGGCCCTAACTTGTTAGACGAACCTTTGAAAAGCTTCATCGTGAACCCTGCCGACTTTCCTTGGAAGTAAGAGGCTGATCACCTCGGGCGAAAGGGCAATTCACGTCTCACAGTGAAAGTGTACACCTTTGTGCAAAGTTTATTAAACTGATATATCAGCCGTGCTCACGGTCACGAGCGGCCTTGCAGACCTTTTACATTAAGATTATGACTTTTGTTGGTTAACATGTTCATTATTTACCATTTTATGCTATTCATTAGTTATGTTACATTGATCATGAAACTTGGAATCTATATCACTTGTTGCTATACTTGTGGAGTTCGACATGGACTCACTCTTGCTTTTCCCCACACCTCAGAGAGTTAAGCTTTGGAGAAGCTTAGGCTTGTGGTCAACCAGTCAGTTGTTCCCTGTGAAGTTGGTGTCTCCATCTGAAGATCAGAGTGTCTTTCCGCTGTCTGCTCCTTAAGGTTAAGTTCTTTGTGTTTATACGTTATATATGAGCATTGTCTTTCGATATTACCCTTTATTTGTGGCTATATGTGAGATTTGACTTCCTGGGCTCACATATGGTGTATATCTGGTTTGTCCTTAAAACCGGGTGTGACAAATTCACCCTACTTATTCACGTTTAATTTCGACTACAAGAGAGAATAGGAAAAACTACACTATTTTAAGGTAGTTGTTTGGTTATGACTGTTCTTAAGTTAGTCCCAGTGAGTAGTAAAGTATACTCATTAGTTACATGTCATATATGATTTTTTTTGCTAACTAGGCATGGAATTAGTGAGACAGATAAAAGTTGTATGTACTTCCTCCGTCCACAAAATAATGTAATTATAGAAAAACATGTCGGTCAAACTCTTTCAACTTTAACCATGTTTATAGTAAATAGTATTAGCATTTAGTATGTCTTAAATAAATTTATTATGTGAATATATTTTACAATGAATTTAATGATGCTTATTTTGTCTCAGGGCACTCACAATGCAGACTCTAGCGTAGAGAGTCTAACCTATTTAATACACTCCTATTTATTGTATTTTGCTGATGTGACAGTGTATTTATTGAAGAAAGAGGGAGAAGAACTGAGACTTCAAGTCTACTTAGACTCCAAGTCTATGATATCTTCGAGGTAATAAATAGAGTCTGTATTGCGAGTGTTCTCACACTACTTCCATTCCCTTTTATAAAGTGCGATAGAGAATAACACAGTGTCCTAAATTATACTTTGACCATTCCTTCACTTTATATTATGTTATTTATGTTTATAAAGTTATGATTGTTGGATAGTACAATTGTTTATAAATCTAACAATATTAAATTTGAATTATAGTAGTTAAATATTATTAACCAAATCATTGGTCAAAGTTTTTAAAGTTTTAATCTTTACTTTGTGTATACGCCTTATAAAATAGAACAAAGATAGTAAGTGTTAGTATTTTTTCATATAATATTAGTCAAAAATTACGATGCTTGACTACTTAAAATATGAGAATTGCATTCTTTTGTAGACCAAGGGAGTACTATCATGGAGATACTACTCCATCCTCATAAAGGAAGTCGCTTTGGATAGTGACAATATTTCTAAAGCATAACTTTGACTCCTTATTTTTATAAAAATATTTATTGAAAAGTGACATATGTATTTTTTTTATAAAAGTATTTTTCAAGACGAATCTATTCATATAGTTGTTACATTTTCAAACTCAATAAATTAAAAGTTTTTCATGATTTATATTTCAAATGTTTAACTTAAATTTTTCATAAGTACGGAGGGAGTACAACTTAGACACAACATCCAAAGTTAAAAACACCATACACAATCATTGAACCCACAGTAATAATACTAGACTATACCCGCGGGAGGATTGGCGCCCTCCCGCGGGTCAGGTTACTGTATCATTTTTTTCTTTTTCTTATTTTTTTTTCTTTTTCTTTATTTTTTTTCCTTTTTCTTTTAAGATTTTTGCAGATATCTTTTTCTATTAAAAAACCAGTGTGACAGTAACGCGTTTAATAATATATACAAATCTATACACGTAGGATAATTGGCATAATGAGACAACTCTTAGCTCTTGGCCATCATGGTCGCCACGTGAGTGTTGTGCTGTGATTCGCTAATTTCAGTTTAACGTGTGACGGACACTAACGATCTTTGCCCTGCCAATTTTTCACGACCAGCAATGAGATAGGTTTATTTGTCTGCTCAGTCTCATACTCCAATATTATGTAATGATGTTATTTAGATACTACTCTCTTTATCCATGAAAGAATTAATTCTTAGAGTGGTTAAGTTAAATTTTTAAAACTTTAATCGAATTTCTAGAAAAAAAAACTACCAAACTTGATAGTACCAAATATATATCATTAGATATATCATAGAATATATTTTCATAATACATCTATTTTATATCATAGATATTATTACTCTCTTCTTTAAAATTAGTCAAATTTTAAAAAGTTTGACTAACACGGATTAATAGTAAAACATTTAACCAACGTATTTTATTTAACATTTTTACCTATGCCTATTTTTTTCACAACCGACGATGAGAGGTAGTTTTAATTTTTCTTTTCTATTGGTGAAATACTCCAAAGTTGTTTAATGATATTACCCAAAATATCAGATACTAGGTGTTTAGTTGGAGGATAAAATTTTTTGGGTGTCACATCGAATGTTGTGGCACTAATTTAGTCACTAATTTAGTCTATTAAAAATAGACTAATAAAAAACAAATTACATATTTCGTCTGAAAACCATGAGACAAATTTATTAAGACTAATTAATCCATCATTAGCATATATTTACTGTAGCACAATATTATCAAATCATTGACTACTTAAAAAAATCGTCTCGCAAAGTTATCGCAATTTATGTAATTAGTTATTTTTAGTCTATATTTAATTTTTATTTCATGCATATATCTAATCATTTGATGTAATAGGTAAACAGTTTTTGGACGAAGAACTAAACAAGGTAGCATAATGTGAGGCCGCGCTACACGAGTTCATAAGATTCTTTCATTCTTTCCGAAAAAGTTATCCGCAACCAGCGAGCAGTGACGTCAGTCAAAGACGAACATCAACAACATGAAAAAAAAACAAAAACAATAACCAATATACTTACAGTTTATATTGCGGCGCGGCAAAGCGCGCAAAGCTATCTAGTTGTTTATAGGCTCCGTGACAAATAGCACCATGATACTTGGAGTTGTATCCTACTCCGTTCCGTTCAGTTCCTTTCGTGATGCCCTGATTAGCCCTTAATCTAAGGCCCCCTTTGGAACATGGGATTAGAAAACCGCGGGAACAAGAGAAACACAGGAATAGGATAGGAATGCATGTGGAAAACATAGGAATAAAAACATTGGAATTTGGTGTTTGGACAGGCAAAGGAGAAACATAGGAAACTTAAAGGATGTTTAGGAGCAAATAGTGATTGCTTTCATAATCAACCTAATTTATTATATTCCACTCTTGATTAGACACAAGCTGGTGTGATGAAAGTCAATTGTTCGCCTTGTTCTTTGTGCATAGGAATTTTTCCATGAGGTCTAAGTAGATTGTTTTTCTCCTGTACTTTTCCTATGGAATTGAAAGGAAAGGAAAGTTTCTTTGAAATTCCTACGTGCAATTCCTAGGAACCAAAGGCTGCTACAGTATTTTAATCCTATGGAATCTCAATCCTACGTTTTTCTTTTGTTTCACCTCCAATCCAAAGGAGGCCTAAAAACTTTTCACATGTCACATCGTATGTTTGAACGTATGCACGGAGTATTAAATATAAACTTAAAAATAACTTACTACATAGATTGCGATAATTTCGCAAGATGATTCTTTAAATCTATTTAGTCTATGATTTGATAATGTTGTGCTACAGTAAACATATACAATAACAAACTAATTAGTCTTAATAAATTTATCTCATAGTTTTGAGACGGAATATGTAATTTATTTTTTAACAGCCTATTTTTAATACACTAAAAATATTCGAGGTGACACCTAAAAACTTTTCATGTTTCAACTAAACACCCCCGACATTGATCAAGTATGTATGTATCCCTAATAATAAAAAAACACAAATTTCTGTTGTAATCTGTTTCCGTTTCTGTCTCTTCCTCTCCTCTGGTATTTTCTATTATAGTTTGCCCAACAATCAGAGTTTGTATAAGACTCTGTCCATAAATCCATATAAGACTCAAACTGATTTGTCCTGTAATAATAAAAAGACAAAAAAAATTGCCACATATTGCAACATTGAGGGCATTGTGGGCAATGAATCCCTTCAACTATCTATAATCCTTGTAAACTACTGTAGCACAATATAGTCAAATCATAAACTAATTAGTTTAAAAAAACCGTCTTGCAAAGTTATCATAATCCATGTACGTAGGTCCTGTTTAGTTTCCCAAGTTTCCCCAAATGTTTCTAGATTCCCCGTCACATTAATATTTAGATGCATACATGGAGCATTAAATATAGATAAAAAAATAATTAATTATACTTTTAGTATGTATATGTCGAGACGAATCTTTTGAGCCTAGTTAGTCCATGTTTGGATAAAGTTTGTCAAATAACAACAAAAGTGTTACAGTACTTTTCCCAAAAAAATTCAAAACTAAACACAACCTTAGTTATTTTATAGTGAACATTTAATATTTTATGTACTCACCTCCATATCGGAAATAAAAGTTGTTTAGGATAACGACACGGTCTCCAAAGCATAACTTTGACCACTTATTTCTTTAAATATGTATTATAAAGTGATATATGTATATTTTTTATGAAAGTACTTTTGAAAATAAATTTATTTATATAATTTTTATATCTCTAAACTCAATAACTTTAAAGTTATTCAGAATTTATATTCTCAATGTTTGACTCAAACCTTATCTAAAATGATTTATATTTCCGATATGGAGTACTCCCTTCATCCCAAAATGTCTGTCTCTAGAAATCCGTGTTTTCGTCGCAGACACGCTTTCCGGACGACCAATATTTTGGGGGCGGAGGGAGTATGTGTCCAAGTATTTAATGTGATAGTGAAAAAGTTTTTACAGTGAGAGCTCAACATGCCATCCTGTGAATTTCACGTAGTAAGTATGGGTTTGTTTAATTTATATCTTTGTGTACTCCAATACTACTGTAAGTCGTACTAGCTCGAGTACTGATGGCATGTGAATGTTTGGATGGTTTTGATGAGCACGTACTCCTACGCAACACAACTTTCATGTGACGTACGTACGGAGTACACGTAGTAGCAGCACTGCTACTGTAGTACGTAAGTACTCACTCCTTCCCTAAATAACTGTCTATACAAATTCGTGTTTTTCTCACAAACATATTTTCTGAATGATAATTAAAAAGAGACGGATGGAGGAGTACTGCTGCTGCTGTGCTGGCGTGAAGGGATTTTTCTTTTTGAGAGAGAAGAGAAGCACAAGCAAGAGACGTTTGGACAGGAAGATTCTCCCGGTGGCTAGCTAGGAGTACTACTGTAGTCCTGGATTGGGCCCATGCCCAAAGCCAAAGGCCCGCGGGTGCACAGGGACGGACACAAGCAGGGCGGCATGGTGATGTGAGCACGCACTGGCAAAGAGAGACGAGACTCAGCACTGCACTGCACTTGATTGATACCACTACTGTAGATGGAGTAGTAGTACACATCCTTTTTTTTGATGGGGTAGTAGTACACATCTTTTTTGATGGGGGTAGTAAGTACTTCCTCTGTCCTATTAAAAGTGACGTTTTTTATCTTCTCGTATGACTGTTTATTTTATTTAAAAATTTATACAATAATAAAATAATTTTTGAATAAGATAAACAGTCAAACGAGAAGTATCAAAATATAAAATTACACTTTTAATGGGAGGGAGTAGTACACATCCTTTTGGCGTGGCAGCAGTGTGCCAAGATGCTGGTATGTGTAATTCCGTTCCGTCCGGTTTCGTTTTCTATTTTATTCCGTCCGTTTTTGTATTTGTGTAATTCCGTTTTTGTATTTACGAAAATAGGAGAGGGGTTTTTCCGACCGTTTCCGAAAAATCTCGTTTATAACCGGAATTGATCCGTATTTATTCGGTTTTGATCCCGTTTTCAATCCAGGTTAGATATATCTAGAAATTTATATGTCCATGGACCTTCTAATCATCAATTATGTATGTTAATATGCTAACACAACTTATGTTAGTAAATATTAGACCTCTAACTTCGTACGTGTATACTATTTTGGTACTTTATTCGTATATACTCGAGAAAATTTGATCATATTATTCTAACTTAATTTTCTGACTCTTCGTCCGTATTTATCTGTTTCCATATTTCCGTATATCTCTATCCGTTTTTAATTTCGTTTTTATCCCGATTTCGTTCCGTTTCCGCTAAAAAATATAGAAACGAAAATGTTAGAGGTGTTTTCCCGACCGTTTCCGACAGTTTTCATGTCTGCCCCTGCTCTAGCAGTGCCCCGACCGAGGCCTCCCGGCAGGTCAAAAAGGTGGGCTGGCTGCTGGGCTGCCAGGCCCACCACACCCACCGTATCTGCATGCGATCCTGCGTACGGAAATCCAGGGAACCCATATTCTTCGGCCGGCCCTCGTTTGACGTTCGTCCTTGTCCCCTCTCTCTCCACTGTTCACTGCTCACGTCGGTCGATGAGATGCCCTCCGTCACTGTTCCACGTGATGGGTCAAAGTCAAACCGGACAGAATCTACGGCTTGTCAAACTGAACTGACACACAAACGCAAAATACACGTACGGAGTACGTACTCCGCCTCGTACGCACTGTGCACGCTTTATTAGGGCAGCCACGAGCCCACGATAGTCAGCCTATAAGAGTACGTATGCTCAATAATAGAGCAAGTTATTTCTAAACGTCAAGCTATACAACTGTTAGCTTTCTGTTTAGCTATAAACTATTTTTCTTTCTTATTTCTTCTCACATACATTTTTATTAAGATATACTACTACCTATACTTCTGTATCTAGCTTAGTGCTTGCATGGAAGCAAACTCTCCTCTGTCTCCTCACTTCTCTCCTTTACATCAGCATTTGTTTAGCTATAATCCAATTATTGTACATGTTCTAAATCGGCTCTAAGAACTTAAAAAGAATATAGTTACCGTAGCTCTTATTAAGAGTCAGATTTATACATATATTTAAGATCACGTGTAAATATTATGTGTGTCTAATTATACTATAAGGTCATGTTCAGATTCCCAAATAACCTCAAATATTTTGCACAGTAACCATCACATCGAATCTTTAGACGCATGCATGAAACATTAAATGTAAGTACAAAAATAACTACTTATACTTTTAGTCTGTAAATGTCGAGACGAATCTTTTAAACCTAGTTAGACCATGTTTGAATAAAGTTTGTCAAATAACAACGAAAGTGCTACAGTAACTTTTTGCCACAAATTTCGTGAACTAAACGAGGCCTAAGTTGTTACTACGAGAGTTAGTATTATTAGAGAAGTTGATTTAGAGTCACCAGGTAATTATACCATTACAGCTGCTCTTATGTTTGCAAGTGTTCGTGCAAATACTTAACTTTAATTCCTGCTCAGGTGCAAACTCAAATCTCTCCAGTTCCAAATTACACCGGTAGTACATTTACGGCCCCGAGGAAACGATGTACTCACTGCTATAAAAAAATGTGTAGCAACGTCATATTGAGTCGTCTTTAAAAATGCTTCCCAAACGAGCCACCCTACCTAGATAGATTTGTAAGGGTGGCTATCATTATCGACCACTCTCTACAAATAGACGCCGAATATTAAAAATTAATTACTAAAATTTAAATTATCGCTTGAAGTCACTTCTCCAAATAATCTCTATCTCTACAACTAAAAAATACGAAGAGGACCCGTCTACCCGACCGTGGTGAAGCCTTCCTTCGAAAAGATCCCGCTCGGCCACTGTAAAACCCTTCCAAAAAAAATCCCTCCCGATCTCCTCAAATCACAGCACCACCTGTTTCACCGTAGCCGCGAGCACCGGCGAGGCCGCAAGGGCCACGCGAGCCGCGTGCCTGCCGGCGTGGCTGCGAGGTCCGCGCGTCGCTCGCTATGGCCGCGAGGGCCATGCGAGCCGCGTGCCTGCCCGGCATGGCCGCGAGCTCTGCGCGCCGCTCGCCGTGGCCGCGACCGCGAGCACCCGGCGAGGCCGCAAGGGCCACGCAAGCCGCGTACCTGCCCGGCGTGGCCGCGAGGTCCGCGCGCCGCTCGCCATGGCCGCGAGCACCGGCAAGGCCGCGAGGGCCACGCGAGCCGCCTGCCTGCCTAGCGTGGCTGCGACCGCGAGCACCCGGCGAGACCGCGAGGGCCGCGCGAGCCGCGTGTCGCGCGTCTGCCCGATGTGGCCGCGAGCCCGCGAGCCGTGCGCCTGCCCGACGAGGCCACGAGCCCGCCCCGCGTGGCCGCGCGCCGCCTGGTGAGGCCGCGAGCCGCGCGCTGTCGCCGCGAGCACCCGGCGAGGCCGCGAGAACCACGCGCCGCCCGTGGTTTGTGCTTTCGCGTGTCTCAGTTTACGACCGGTAATGAGAACGAAGAAAGAAGATAAAAGGTGTGACATGCAGGGCCCACTTGTAAGTGAAATAGAGATGAATGTGGAGCTCTACCAAACGTTTTTTTAAATCTCAGATTCATGGTAGAGCTGATCCACGGTAGATCTAGGTGAATTTCAGATTCAGATTCAGATTCAGATTTTTCGTTGGTCTCTACCAAACAGGCCCTAAATCCCCTCATCCCCGTGGGGCGCAACCACCGCGAGTAATCGACAGCAGCGGCCGAGGGCAACCACACCACGCAAGGTTAGCGCACGTCGAGAGTCCTCCATCGGCCGCACCTGGAACGAGATCCACTTGGGCGTCATCGACTTGGGAACTTGGAGCATTGTCCACAGCCTCCGTCATCGGCTGGGCGTCCTTGGCATATCCTCCGCCATTCGCACCGCGCAACACCGACATCAATGTGATCGTCATCTCGGTGAAGGCGTGGATCGGTAAGTGATGGTTTCCCGTCCTCTTAGAAATAAATAATATAACACATTGTACTAAAGTCCAACCGCAACTGACAGATTAGTGTATGATTTTGTTGATTTCCAGTCAAAGTCCATTAAGATACCGAGCATGTGCCTTCTGGGGGACGAAAATTCTTTCTATATCCATTGGGTTCTGAAAGCACATCTACACTTCAGCTTCCAGTTTTCTCATCTCCCTGTTAGTAGTTCTCCCCTATAATTGCGTTCTAACAGATCACAAGGTATTAGTAGTATCTTCGTGGATGGATAATGCATCTATTAATTTGCGGTTTTCTATCCACCCTTGCACTGTTAAGCTAAGGTGTCATAATGTTTTCTGATGTGAACACCCACCTGTAGCATGGAATGCCCCGTGCTTAACGAATTGAGTTGGGTCTAACATTTTGAAGTTGCCTGAATGTAGGCTGTATATGGCGTAATAAAGTTCAAAATGTGTCCTATCCATAGCAATACTCTTTAATTATATCTAACTTCTATATATTACTTCTATAAGGTTTAGCATACATCATACATGCTTTTTTTCTGCTTGAGTTATTTTTTATAGCATCACTCATAGACGTACCAATGCATACATGTTTTTTTATTTATATAATTCTTTCCCGTTGCAACGCACGGGCACTCACGTAGTTACAGAAAAACATATTAGGGCTCCTTTGGTTCACAGGAAGTTTTCGAGAGGAATACTGTGCAGGGAAGGATTTGTTCTCACTATGCTCACAGGAAACAAAAAAATCCAGTCTAACTTCATGTGTTTGCGCTATCGATTTCCTACCATTCTCCTATCTTTGCCCCGTGAGCCAAAGAGGGCCTTATTGTATAGAGGGCCTTATTGTATAGAAAGAGCGGCTCTGGGCTCTGGCTGAGCGGCGAGCGCTCACAGTCACGGCCCGGCCCCGCACGCCGCGCGCTTGCTGGCCCGCAACGTCTGTCGGTCTGCCACTCTGCAGCTAGTGCCATGAGTTGGGCTGCTAAAGGCACACCGAGTGGGTTGTCCGATGGGCTTCACAAGCTGGACATATTGGGCCAGACCGGGCCACCAACAGACTCTGTACCTCTTCTGTTTCTTGCCTTGCCAAACGACCTCAACGGAACGGAACGGGAATCCGGTACGCAACCGCTACGACCAACCGGAGCCGACAAGGACAGGAGAAATCGCCACCGCCCACCGCCGCACGCCAGCACCAGCCGCCCCCATATTAACTAACAGCCGCCGCGCGTGCACGGTGAAATCCCAGTTCCGACCGCGGCCTCGCTGCTCCTCGTCGATTCGATTCGATTCGTCTCGGCCTTCAGGTGAGGCGACCTTTCCCCCTCTTCAAATCGCTGTTTTTTTTTGGTTCCCCACACAGCCCGTGATCGGGCAACCTCGCCGGCGATTAGTGGGGGCGGGGGTTCTCCCCACCTTGTTCGATTCGTTGCTTGGCTGATTTGTCCCTCCGTTCCTCCGCCCTCCCTCGTCGATCGGCTTCCCAGTCGATCTCTCGTCGGGGTTGGTTTCCGTGTCAGCTGGATCTGGGGGGGGGGGGGGGGGGGGGGGGCTGCCCTCGGTTCCTGGTTAACTGAGATAATCTGGAGCTTTTGAAGCTCTGTATGTACTGTGTGTAATATATATTTCTTCCCATGGCAGGAGGCAGGTTGGCAAGGAAAGCATCGCCAGTTCACCATGCAGATGGGTTCCAAAGCGCCTTTCTGTGTCGCGCTCCTCTTGCTGCTCGTCGCCGCCTGGGGACCTGCTGCAGAGGCCAGGCGTCTTGTAACTGCTGCACAGGCCAACGATGCTGGTAACAGACTTGGGCATCCTTATGTTATGTTCTCACTCAGGGACTCATATCAGCACCGTTGACTTACCCACTTATGCGCAAAACTATAATCACCGATTCACTGTTGGTCGCACTATTTGTTACTGTTATTTCATAAATAGACAATATCATCATGCCATGCTGGTTTGTTGCTTATGTACAGTTGTACATCTCCTTTACCCCAAAGGTGTGCAAGTGGTCGTATTTCTAAATGTTTATGAGGGTACTTAACATGATTACTAAATAAGTTGAAACTGAGCATGTTTTACTTTCTGATCCTCCTATGCCAGTTATGAATTTCCAGTTACTAGGGGCATATATAGATACTACTCCCTCCGTTACAAGTCGTTTTGACTTTTTTGGTACATCTAATTGCTATGTATGTAGGCATGTATTATCCCTAGATACATAGCACATTGGATGTACCAAATAGTCAAAGCGACTTATAATTTGGAAAGGATGGCCATCCACTGCAACCCATGAAACACTCCTTATTAGCATCACAGGATTTTTTTTTTTTTTTTTTGCCTCGAAATTGGATCATACCCAATTTATTGCTTTCTCACTTTTTCTTCATCGTGCACAGTTGAACTCCCAGATCGTGGCTCGACCTTGATGGAACAAATTTCTTCAACCAAGATTCCTGTTCATCTCAAGAGTAGCGGCCCACTATGCTCAGCCTGTGAAAACTTCACGAGCGAAGCTGTCAGTTATCTTAGTGAGAAACAGACACAAGATAAGGTCATGGAGTTCCTTCATGATGCTTGCGCTCAGTCATTCTCCTTTGAACAGAAGGTGATCGTCCTGGACATATTTTGTTTATATTCTTATAACTACTCATTCATTTTGTTGTAGAAAATTAAAATACTGGCATGATTGCAAGATATTAAATTAAAATTCATAAACATTTGATTTCCATACTACATACCATGCTGGGAAGGTGCTCCCTAAAATGAAATACTATATTGTAGGTTTATTGTAGTTTTCTCTGACGACTTCCCTATCTCTGCACTCTGCAGTGTGTTGAATTGATGGACTCTTATGCAACCCTCCTGTTTGCCAAGATTACGGAGATCAAACCAGAAGCGTTCTGCCAACAGTATGGCCTGTGCAGGGACACGGCTCTTTTCTCTGGTGTGAGAAGTGACAGCACATGCGTGTTTTGCCACCATGTGCTTGATGAAATAATGTCCAAACTGAAAGATCCAGATGCGGAGGTAATAGCTTCGCGTCATTTACGTATTCCCTACAATGAGTTTTGCCATTCCTAGTCTGACATTTTCCACTTGATTGATGCCTGCAGTTTGAGATAATTCAGATTCTTATCAAGGAGTGCAATAAGATTGAAGGTCACGTCCAGCAGGTAAGCTATTTGGCTCGTTGATGAGTAAACTTTTCACCCCACAACTCGTTTTCAGTATACTTCCCGGTCAGCATAAACAATCTGAAATCTGAATGACTTGTACAAACACTAATTTTCTTTATTAAAAAAAAACCGAGATGGGCTGGCATGCACAGCTCATAATAGGAATCGTTTTCTACTTGCTCAGTTGATTTACAATGACATGCAGCAATGGCATGGGCTAATCTTGTTTTCTTGCTGGCAGTGCAAGAAGCTGGTCCTGCAATACATTCCCCTCATCCTGGTGAACGGTGAGAAGTTCCTCGAGAAGAATGATGTTTGCGCGCTTGTACAGGCGTGTCCAGCCAGCCAGAAGAAGACTTTCAGCTCAGTCTTGAAGGGAGCGTTGCTGAGTGACGCTTGAATCGAAAGGTTGGAGAAGAACTCGCGAGACGTTTAGCAGTGGTCAGAAATAGAGTGCCGTGTTGTACACATATATAAATGCATGAAGGACGTGTCTTGTGCTCCCCGCATTGTTTTCATCTTGTATCATAATTCATAATCACGTTGTCTTGAGTAAATTTTTTATGGACGAAGGTTAAAATATTTGTATCATATATAAACACATTGTGAAGCTACGGATTCAGTCAGTCAATCAATTGATATCCAGAAGAAAATTTCAGCCCTGGTGGCATGAAACTACAGACGCTGCAGTATTTTATTTGCAATATTAAAGGTGATTTCAGAGTACGAACGACTTAACAAGTGTGTAATGTTTCAGAAACAACAGAAATTCCATCAAAAGAACACGACTCATTTCGTTCATCAACGAAGCATTGCTCTCCTTAAAATGATGTCCTCATCATGCACTTTGATGAGATTGAATTTTGCTCAATCTGGGCACCAGATTTGGTGGATCGCCTAAACAATGGCACTTCCAGAGTCCAGACTCCCAAGCACATAGCCGGCCGATGCAGGAGTCATAGGACAGCGGATGCGGAAGAGTCGAGTCAACCCAAGCCGTCCGGAGAGGAGCAGCAGGGGAATGGCGACGCCTCGCCGGCTCATCCGGGAGCGCGCCGAGGCGGCGGTGGCTTATCTCGTGGCAGTCCGCCCGCACGAGATCTCCCCGTTGATGAGCGCGGCCGCCACCTTCTTCTTCGTAAGCCGCCAGCCTTTTTGATCCATCTCGCCGTAGTCCTCCCGTTGCTGCACCTGCAGGTTACGTACGAGACGCCATCTGAATTGTGTGTGCTGGAGACGCAGATCCTCAGCGCCTACTTCGTGGTGCTGCCGCTGCGGGACGAGGGCGCCATCTCCCTGGGGCTCGACACCCTCCCGGGCCTCTTCGCCGGCTCCCTCCTCCTCACCGTCATCGCTGCCCCCATCGCCTCCCTCGCCTTCTCCCTCCCCTCCATCCCCAAGTCCAAGGTTCGTCCGTTCCCTGCCACCTCCCTTTTTCCCTAGCTTGGGAGGCATCCATTAGTTTGGGGATCATAAAATTAACCCCCGGTGCTTAGTTGATAATGTGGGTCTGTACGGGTCAGCTGGCCCCCATAAGATGTCTTATTAATCCTATAGAAATCAAGCAATGACCCCATTGGTACAATAGAGATGACCCCAATGGGATTGATGGCTGGCTCCACCCCTGGTTCGGTTCACTCATTTCCATCACGATTGTTTCGTGGTTTCTTGTTTTCAAAAAATAGGATCTTTTTATTGTTTAAGCTCTAAAGGTTGGAAATTTGTCTTTGTTATTATGTTGCGAGATGTAGGTGGTCTCCTGGCCCTCCTTTATCAGTGGAATTCTTGCATTATTTGTGTTGATTTCATGCACTGCTGTTAAAAGTGATCCTGGAACACTGACTTATCTGCTGCACTTGCTGTTTATAAGTGTAAAAACAGTGAAGTTTGTTGAATGATTATGGCCAGTTTCTCTTGAAAGATTTTCCCTTTAGTAATGATTTTATGATATATCTGTTTCTTTTTTTTCATGCTTTGTAAGAAATTTAACATTTTGAGAATTCAGATAATCTTGTGACACTATTTACATAGTTGAAATTACATGGCAATTATTTTTTAATTAAGTATACAAGCTCATTTTATCATGTATATATCTTCTTTCAGGCTTTGGTGATGATACACAGGTTTTTCAGCATATCTCTTCTTGCATTTTTTGTGCTTGGTATACCTCTACACCAGGGCAGTCTGGATCTACCTCCCAGGTAATAGATGCTGATGAAAGTTTGCTGTCCATATCCATCAAGATTACCACATTTCCCTGCAATCTTTGGAAAACTGCCTTTCACTTCACCACTTCCTATGTGCATCAAATTTTCTTTTATTGGAATCTTGAGCAACAATTCCTGACACAAAAGAGCTGTTGTCCTTTGTTCTCTTGTCCGATGATGAAGTCAAGTGAAGGAGGTTCAGATAAATCTGCAGGATGGAGAAATCAGAGCTGGTTCTACATAGTTGTGAGAATAAGTTTGTTCTTTGGGTATGTCCTTCCTAATAATGACGTGATGCTCTTCATGTTTTCAATACTCAAGGTGATAACTGATTTGAATATCTCTCTTCGTCTGAAGGTTGCTTTGCTAAATCTCATTACAATATCGTCAACTTGGGCAAGGGTAATTGATGTCATGGACAGTGAGGTACCATTTACTATTGCACCAATAATCATGTAGCTCTTATTACTTACTGCATGTTCAATCCTTTTCTTGTTCTCGTCAAAAAAAAAAAATCCTTTTCTTGTTCTTCAGTTTCTTATTTCTCTTTTAGTTCAGTCAGGTTCCAGATTATTTGGTTTTATTGGAGCTGGTGCTACGCTAGGGCAACTTTCTGGTTCATTGTTTGCTGCAAGTATGGCGTGGTTGGGACCATGTATGTATCATTCTCTTGAGTAAATTGATGAGTTAGTTTCTAATGTTTCATGGAAAGTGACTTCACATTTCCAATTGTTCCTCAGTTCTGCTCCTATTTTCTTCACTCCTGATGGAACTTGCGGCTCTGTCATCAAAAGGAATTTGTATGATGGAAATCATGCTTCGGTTGAATTATGTCAAACAGGGTATGAAATCCTTTTGGACACTGATTACAAGTTATTTATTATCTTCCTGATAAGTTTAACCTGAGCAATCTGAATGTTTTATAGAAAACATTTTTTGGTCAATTTTCATTATCAAACTTTGGGCCACAAACATTGTCCTTCTATTCATGATCAACTATATCTTTGTGACAATCTGTATTAATCTTGACAATCTGTAGTTGTAGTGCAGACCTCTATTAGAAAAGTCGGTTTTTGCAATAAATGTAGGCTTCACATCCTTTGCTGCTTCCCATATTCATGGATTGCAATCTAAGACATCCCAATCTATTGTTAACTGCAGAGCAGGACAAGCTCCTAACACCGTGGCTGATGATGAAACGTCTTCACTGGTCACTTCACCCAGACCAGCTATCCAATCTCAAAAATCCAAACCTGAACTTTTCATAATGTTTGAAGGTTTCTGGCTGATCTTGCGATCACCCTACCTGATATACATATCTCTGTTCCTGTGGTTAAGTGCAGTTGTTTCATCTGTATTTTACTTTCAGGTATGGTTATTATGTATATGTGTATTGCCATGCATTGTTGAGTTTGTTTCTTTATTACATGTCATAATACAAATGAGCCATCTTTTACTCCCAAGCACCTTTTCTCCATGATTTTCAGAAAGTAACGATAGTTGCTACTACAATATCAAGCCCAACGGCCAGAAGGAGAACATTTGCTCTGATAAACAGCTTTATAGCAGTTTTTATTCTTGCGGGACAGCTCACTTTGACGGTATTATGCATCTACTGTTTATTCTCAGTTCACTCGATTCCAGTAGCCCCAATACATTATGATACATCAACAAAAGTGAAACTGATGAAGCCTAGTCCTTTTTCAGACTTTTTTTATTTAATTTAATTAATTATTGGTATGTTCTTGACAAATATTTCAGGGTCATATTCTTACAGTAGCTGGTGTCACAGTTGCTATCTGTGCATCTCCCTTTGTTGCTGCCTCAAATTTGGTTGCCCTTGCTGTATGGCCGACTTGGGTTGCCGTGGCTGTCACTGAAACAATAAGAAAGGTACCAGTTTAATAGCTATTTTTTCAACAGGTTGATGCCAACATGCTAACTATGGAGCAAGATCAAACTACATAAAGGAAAGCTCATGATCATCTAGTGGTGAATATGCATATTCTGAGATGTTTTAAATCTTATCTTTTTTAATTTAGTTGGTAGTATTATAAAGACATGATACAAAAGAGCTTGTGCATCTCATAAGTTGAGGCAGTAGCATGTTTGCTGCAACCAATTTTTTCATCTATCTATGCCAGTTTTGGGCATAATAAAATAACAAATGTAGTTCAATAATAGGAGCCTGTTGTGTTGTACCTCTATCCATTATTGTTCCTACTCCATCCTATCATTTCTAAATTCAGCTATATTCAAGAATATAACTAACCTTTGACTTTTGCAGGTAACTACTTATGTTTTGACAAGACCTGGAAGGGAGTTATTATTCACTGTTGTCTCACAGGATGAAAAATACAAAGCAAAGGTAAAAGATGTTTCTTGGAACCTTCTAAAACCTTGATATAGGAAACAAAAGGGTGATGAGTTGGTACATGCAAAATGATCAGGCACAGTGGCTTGCCCATCTTTCCTATTGTCATGACTTCTTTCACACACAAATAATTATTCCATAATATTGTAAAAAATGGTAATGAAATCTTAGCTTGGTGTGAAGTGGTCATTCAGCATTGCAGATCCATGAGACTACAGCTCTATTAAGTTAGAAAGCTAATTGTCTAAAAAATTGGAAGTTAATAAATAGCAGTAATAAACTCAAAAGTTTGTTTTCAGGAAACATTTGACCTTTTAACTGGAAAGAGTATGTTTTTGTGATTGCGTGCCTACCTTTTGAGCATGAGATCATTTAATAACAGTTTCTTTCATATTGGTAAACCATGCAACATTGCTCTTGCTTTGTACCCATCTTGCCATAATTTAGAAGAAGAAAATATTTTTGATTTTTTATGTAGGTCTGTATAGATGTGATTGTGCAGAGGCTTGGTGATGCAACAGCCGCTGGAATTTACAGGTGGTTGTTCAGCAGCCTTGAGAAGAAAACATCCAAGGTCACCTTGTTTGCATTGCCGGTATGAATTGTATTGTGATCAGTTGATTACTTTGTTTCTAGTGTGATACATGTTATTTGCCTCAGGGTAGTCCTCAGGTCTTACATCAATCGGAATAGCAAATATAATGCCCCGTACTTCTGGGGAAATTTTATCAACAGATGTAATCCTAGTCCTAGTGCCATTCTGAGAGAGAGAGAGGAGAGAGAGAGAAGGGATTTGCATTCACCCCGCCTCCCTTTGGCCTTTATCACTTGCACAAATATCTTTATAAATGTGAAACAAGCTAGTACAGAACTAGATAACCAGAAATGATTGATAAAGTTTTTTTTGTTTTGTTTATTAGTTCTGGGAGAGAGCAATTAACAATTTTTTTTTGTATTTCTTTCCAAACGACAGCTCTGCTTCCTGTGGCTTGTCATTGCATTTCATTTGGGCCGGCTCCAGACTAATCTTGCCAGGCTTCAGGCTGCTTCTGCCCCATCCTATTCCTGAACGGCAGGTATATAGGGACCAAAAAATGGTGCCCCTTCATTTCATGTTCTTGTGCTCACCGGCTCACTGCAAAGTCAGAGTTTAGGGTTCTGAGTTTTGACTGAACACAGGGAGCTGCTGCGACTGCGAGTGGCCTTGGAGATGCGCTTCAAGAATGTTTGGACAGACATGGAGGTTGTCACCAATAGTTAGTTTAGACGTTTTGAAGGAATTTCAGGTTTCATGGATGGAGAAACCTTCAGAATATAGTACCAGCCATAACTACAGTACAGTAAGAGTTTATTTAGCATACAAGAGGGGAGAAATAGTACACCATAGATTAGTAGAACAATCAAATATACAAATTCAACATTCCATTTCGATGTGCACTGCAGGGAGGAACTCTAGCATGCAATCTGTGAGTTCATTATAATGATGTGTAGTAGGGCCGGATTTGTTGGCCATTGCTCTGCCTTTGGAACTACTACTGGTGGTGTCCTGACAGACACAGCATTCTGCATTTCACCTACTTCCAGATCCCAGACAATTTAAATGGCTGTAAACACAGATTGTGCGAAGTGGTGGTACACCTGACCTTCTTCCATATTATTCAGAAAAAATGCCTGCTTTCTGCAACATGAGCATTTCTTTATCGACAGCAGTAGTAGAACAATATATCACGTTCTTCGTGCTAACCGTGTAAGAAATTACACGCGAGTTGAACTATAAAGACGAGGCAGTGAATCATCGGATGGGCACAGCACAGATCTCTCTCTAGCTAAATCTAGCTGCATTTCATCTGCTCTCGCTCCGATCCTGTGGCTGATCTGATCGATCCTGTCTGTCACAGCAAATCCATCCAATGCAAGTCATCATGAGTGGCAAGAAGGCAGCAGCAGCATCCATGGGCGCCAAGTGCATTGCCACCGTGCTGGCCGTCGCCGCCGTGCTCAGCACGTCGGTGCAACCATCGGTGGCGGCGAGCAACGCGCCGGACGCCGACGCCGACGCGCTCCGGTTCCCCGGCCGCCCGGGCAGCAGGCCGCGCAACCCCGTGTTCCCGGGGTACCCGAGAGCCAGGCCGTCGCCGCCCGTGCCGAGCGGCTCCTCCTCCCCGGGGGTGCCGTCGTCACCCATGCCCGGCGTGCCGTCGTCGTCGTCGTCGGGTCCAGGGTCGCCGGCGCCCTGCGGCAGGCCCGGCGCGTGCTGCGGGCTTCCCCGGCCTGCCGGGCAGCGTTGGCGGCGGCGGCGGCGGCGGGTCCGCGCCGTCGTCGCCGACCGACTGCGTGACCCCGCTGGCGGGGCTGATGACGTGCGGGACGTTCCTGACGGGGAGCGAGCCGGAGACGCCGACGCCGCAGAGCGAGTGCTGCGCCGGCCTCGGCGCGTTCCTCAACAGCTCCAGCTCCGCCGCGGACGGCGACGACCGCACGCTGCGGTGCCTGTGCCCGGTCATCCTCGGCGACGTGAACAAGATGCTGCCCAAGCCCGTGGACCCCGTGCGCATGATGTACCTGCCCATCGCCTGCGGCGTCGTCCTGCCGCCGCAGGTCCTCTACATCTGCTTCAGTGAGTCCCCCTCTTCCTCCCTTCCTCCTCGCTCGATGGATTCTTCCATGGCTGTTGCATGACTCCGTGGACGAGCATTACGTAACTGGCCGTTGCATTGCATGCATGATGCTGATGCCGCCATGGATGGATGCAGCTGGGCAGCAAAGCCCGCCACTCGTCGGCCGCATTCCTGACGTCTGGGAGAAGCCGACTTCAGGCAAGGAATACTACTACTCTACTAGTTCTTCGAGTGGTTCATTGTTCACATTATTATATATATACATATATATATACTACTGCTCGTGAAGTAGATGCCTGATGTTGTCTTCTCGATCTGTTTGCACGCAGCCTTGTTGCCTTGATGTTGATGAGCACTTCAACGTCTGAATGGATCGGAGGCCACGAATGATTCAGTCAGGATCACATATATAGTTCATACAAGTACACAAGATGAAGCTGCATGCCTGTCTAGAACATGCATGCTTCCATATAGTTGACCTGATACATACATATACTGATCGATATACATACAGATATATGATAGCTTGAAGTTACCAAAAATTAATAGGCCGTGGATGTAGGCACTTGAGAAATTGACCATCAGGTCTCATGTAAGAGCATGCTCTTTTACACGGAAAAATTAATATATGATGTAAGACAGTTAATCGGATGTGTCTGAGCGTATTGTTCCGATCATCGACAGCTAAAGAATACTATTATCATCCAATTATCTGAGGAAAGAAAAGAAATTTGACAAGAAATAGTTGCATTGCAGAAAGTAAACTTCCTCCTGGCATGTGTCAGGGATCACTACTAGCTGGGCCGTCATATGAGCCATGGGCCTGGACCGGTAAGCAGTCGCCTGGAGCGCTGGTCATCTTCTGGCACTATAAGAGTATAGGAGCAGGAGGAGAGAGGACTATCAACCAAATTATCAAACTACGATTACCTTTACTTTTAGTTGTACCGTTCATCTTCTACCTTAGAATTATCTGTAATAGAACTACTCGCGAGCAATCCGATTGAGGTTGCTGACATCTGGTATCAAAGCCGTCGATTCTAGCAGCATGGATTCCTCCCTCGAGCTTGCCTTCGGCGAGATCCTGAGGAGGTTGGATGAGCTCGATGCTCGGATGGAGCAGCGCTTCCAGCGGAGCTTGGCCGCGCTGGAGCGGCGGGGCGCCACCGTCGAGCTCCGCGTCGGCCTCGAGCAGTCCGGCGCGACGCAGCTCATCGAGGCCGACAACTGGGGCGGTCTATTCGATGAAATCCCAAGCCCGACGCCGTCTCCTTTGACTCCGAGGAGGAGCTCCGCGCGGCGTGGCCTCGGGAGGAGGGGACGTGGCCGCACATCCGAGGAGAACAAGGTCGCTACGGAGGAGCAGCACGACATCGGAAGCCAAGATTCGGCGAGCGCAAGCCCGCGGTCTTCTCGAGGGTGCATCCTCCTCGATCCGTCGACGCAAGTACCTCTCCCGTGAAGACTCCTTCACTTCCTCCCCACCGGCCAGATCCACATCGACAGCGGCCTCTCCGATCCGCGTCCACCTCGGACTCGCCGACCGCGAGGTACTCCACCGCGCCCGCCTCGGCTCCCACGGCGACAGGCTCCTCCGCACTCGCCTCGGCTTCGCCGACTGCGACGGGCTCGTCTTCGTTCGCCTCGGCTTCGAGGGCGTGCGCGCGGAGCTGTTCGCGCATCTCTCCTCCGACCTCGCCGTAGTCGAGGTCCGCGTCGTCGTAGACGGCCTCCTCGTCTCCTGGTTCGAGTTCGAGTCCGCCGTCCGCGACTTCGAGCCCGCGCTTGGGCACCCCATCGGCACGGACGACCTCCACGACTCCGGATTCGAGGCCGCCGCCACCGTCTTCGAGCTCACGCGCAACCCGTCCTCGTCCTCCTCGGGAAGCCCATCGAGATCGTCTCCACCGCCACCATCTTCGTGTACGGCCACTACCACGCCGTCGTCTGGAGGACGCGCGTGACACCATTAAGCGCTCCGCCGCGGAGCACGATCCCATGCCCGTCGGCGTCGGGGCAGCGTCCGCCACCGCCATCGTTCCGGTCCCCTCCATCCTCCTGTTCTGCGTCGGCACCCGCCGCCTCGAGTTCCACCTCGTCCGTGTCGACGCCATCCCGGAGGCGCTGCGCCGGTTCCTCGACACCGACGCCCTCGAGCCGCAGCAGCACACCGAGTCCCTCACCGTCCCCAACCATGTCGGGCTTGGGTCGGTGCAAGGAAACACCCCGGAGGCTTTGGATCCACTGCCGGATACACCACGACTGCTGCACCAGGAGCTCGGGGTGGTGATGGTGCAGACCCGTTGGCACTCCGTCGACGCCAACGACTACGCACGCGCCCAGTCCACCTACTCTGAGTTCGCCACTGCGTCCACAGGGCAGCTCCTGCCGGCCTCCGTCGATTTCTGCATCGACACCTCCCCCAGTAATACTACTGACTTCGTGCCCACCAAATGTTCGGTGTATTGCCGCAGTGGCTTCCCTCCCATGCTGACCAGAACACTGAGCAGTTCTACTCCAACCTGGGTGTCCGCTGAGGTCGCCAACAGCTTTGAGAAGCGACCCTGGACATCACCATCTCAACCTCAAGTGCTCAGTGAACAAGGTATGCACAGATCAGTGATTGGTAATCTTCTTGACGCTGAGCCGGATGTCATATGGTCAAAGCTCCCATGGCCACCACCTCAAAGCAAAGGATTGTGGTTTCAGTTATCTGTGATTTTTGTGCTTAGTTGTTCAGTGCGCAAGTGTAGAGTCACATTTTTGCATTGTGTGAGATGTCATGTTGGGCTACGTCCTCAACCATGGCCAACATTTAATCTACTAGATGAAGGTTCTGTGAGCTGGTGTTACATTTATTTATGGAAACCCCAATGGTCCCTTCACTCCAGCATCTAATTCGGTGTGTACTAGTACTGCACCTCAGGAGCTTGTCTCGACCACTAAAGCTGATGATACGACGAGACAGTGTTTGAGGGAACGAGTATTCAGAATATGGTGATGCTAAAGCCATTGCTTCCTTCAGAAGTGAGCAGACATGCATGTTTGCATTTGTGGCAACAGTTGGACACTATGCTATTGTGCTGGAATATTGAACATACGGGCTGCAACCAGCAATTGTTTGTTCACAGGGTCATCAGTTATCTTGCCTGTTGCTTGCTCAACTTGGTGAAGTGGAAACTATTTTAGAGAGAGTATCATTATTACAGAAGGTGCAATATTGTTTCACACTTGCCAACAATCTGAAAGTGGATTCGTTTCAGTCATCTCAATGGTATTCTACTGCTCTCTTGTTCCTCCTAAACAACAGTAGTGGTAATGCTTCCTCGTTGACTATTGGAACTCAAAATTCGTTGCTGCATGAAAGGAAGGTTGTGGAAGTGACCCACATTGATATGACGGCTTGGTTCAAATGCAGTCTCGTTCCATTACTGATGAGCAAAAGATTTGCCACTGCTGGTTTACTCAGGATTGGACTGAATTTGTACACTTCTCACTGCATTGAGTTACACCCATGGCCACCTACTGCAAATCTTCACAACAGCATTGCCACTGAGCCTGTGTTTGATATTGAGGGCCATGAGCATAAAGCAAAAGATGTTATGTCTGCTGAATCAACTGTGTTGAATGATGCAGCTCCACTTGCACTACCCAAAGATATTGGACGACAACTATCCAAGACGGAGCTGAAGAAACAAGTGATCGTCCAGCTCACTTGGGATCCCGGTGGTTCCGAACTTCTCCATCGGCTTGAAGGCAAGCCGAAATTTAGAAATGGGGGAATGTCAGGGATCACTACTAGCTGGGCCGTCATATGGGCCATGGGCCTGGACCGGTAAGCAGTCGCCTGGAGCGCTGGTCATCTTCTGGCACTATAAGAGTATAGGAGCAGGAGGAGAGACGACTATCAACCAAATTATCAAACTACAATTACTTTTACTTTTAGTTGTACTGTTCATCTTCTATCTTAGAATTATCTGTAATAGAACTACTCGCGAGCAATCCGATTGGGGTTACTGACAGCATGCCCTTTCTTTGTCGATGTAACTCACGTATGACATGTGACTTGTGAGACAGCAGCAGCAGTAAAATGCAAAATACATATACTTATAAAAAGAAGAAGAAAAAGTGCATCCTCTGTTTGGGTGCACGTTCTCTGCATCTTCTGTCGTGGTAATGGCGAATTTGCAGAGTAATCCACTTGGTGAAAAAGGAAGCTTCTTCTTGCTAACTTGGTATCTGTGCAAATTTCCAGCTGCTTCCACAAAAGCTGTGCAGATTTTTATTTGTTCATCTTTATTTTCGTTTCCTTTGTTCGTTTTTTTTTCAAAATATAAACTGCACGTTTCATTCCTTCACAGATGTTTTGTTGCGCAGCCGTCATACTAGTTGATTGGAGCTAGCATGATTGATAAAAGGAACATAATATCGCTTAGCACCAGCAGGACAGCATTGTTGTTGGCACAGCGGCTTCTTACCTGTCCCCAACCTTCCAGGAATGGCAGTTTCTTTGTAGGCATAGGTTAACCATATATACTACAACACACAGGTAGCATGCAGAATTAGAGATAGCACGCAGCAAAGTGGAAGTACATCTCAAAAGAAAAGAGACAAAAAGAAAAACTGAAGTGGACATGAAGATATGGTAGATTTGCAATTTGGCCATATCTTCAAATAAAATTTTACAGAAATGAATTAAGAGACGTTTCTAAAATGAATACTATACTGTGGCATACATCCACAGGTTTATTTACACAATAAATCTAAAATGCACTATTAATGGATGGACATCCCATTTGCAGTCACCACAGGTAAAGACATGAAGTGGTCTGCAACTAGAAGCACATGTAAGGCCCTCTTTATTCCCTTCTTATTAGCTATTACAAATACCCGGCAACAAATACGACCTTGTATAAGCTTATTGAGAGCATTTTGATCGAATCACTTCATTCCAACATCTAACAATCTGGTGATGAAGCACAGTCCTGGGTAGCTAGGTTTCCCTACTTGGTGCATGAAAGGAGTTGCACTTGCAAAGTTATGCTGCTAAGGATAATTGGATCTATCATGAGTTTACTCTGCTTCCTGCCCTGTAAGAAGGTATTATTATAGGAATGCAATATGTGTCGTGTATTGCCGATGTACACTCACCTTAAAGTGCCTATTATTAATATTTTCTTCTGCTCATGCTTCGCGAAGAGCACGCACCCGGTCCTGAATTAACTTCCTCTCCCAGTCTGCAATGCCCTCAAAAGCATGCTCTGGAAGATCCTCAAAAGGCTCTTTTGACGGATCATTCTTAGCTAGATCATAAGTTGCAGCACGGATAGCTCTCTTATTGGGTCCACAGGGCCTTATGGAGGTTAGCTTCTTATAAGATGTATTAAGCTGCAAGTAAAGGGTAGATAAGCAACAACAGTTTTAGTCTTGGAGCACTCTGCATATGATGAGATGGAACAAACTTACATCCATATTCTCAAACCAAAACATGTAAGCAATTGCAACCGCAGGTGCTCTCCCAAGTCCAGCAGTGCAGTGGACATAAACTCGCCCTTTGTGCTGAGATATAGCCCATTCAAGCGCCGAAACTGCTTTTGGCAATTGTGACCTCAATGAATCTGGATCAAAATCCACTGCCTGCAACCAAGCAATCATAAGCATAAAAAGAGGTCAGGTGCTGCTGGTATCAATTACTGAAATACAGATTGAGCTAAGAGGAACAATAATTAGTGTTTTCAAAGTTATCAGAAATTCAGAAGAAATTTAAGCATATAGAATTATACAAACTCAATGGGTATAAGAGCTCACCGGTCTTCTAATGTGCTGAATACCAAGTTCTTTGCACCTATTGAGAATGGATTGGAAATCAATGCCCCAATATTCGATGTCCTTGTCCTGCTGTAAACATAGAATATATGCTACCCGCTCTTCATTTTTCAAGTGATCGATATCTTCAGGCTTCTGAGGCTGTGAGCCAACAATCAAGCTCTCACTTATTACAGCATAGTTCATACCTATATTCCAAGGGTTGTGATTAATCCTTCAATTATTGCATCTAGTATGGCATCTTGTGGGAAAAAACAACTTAAGCCAGAGAAGGAGATGTATTTGACTCTGACAAAAGAGGCCCCAAATGTTTACAAAAAGTTTTTATCTTGCTACCATTTATGTGAGAGTTTCACAACAATCATTGTGTTTTTGATGGAGCGGCTCCAAGTGTTGCTGGGGCTTTAGTAGTGTCTGGTGAGGAACGCCGGCTGTGGACCACGGCAGTGTCAACCCATCTCCCAGGTGATTAGTTTTTTGGGTCTGTGTGGGTCGTTTTGCAGCCAGCTTAGGTGCATCTGTGTTTTCGCTGCAGCAGCGTGTGTTGTGTGAGTGAGTTGTGTTTTGCATGTGTCGGGTTCTTATACTTTTTCTCTTCTTAATACAATGAGACGCATATGTCCTGCGTTTTTCGAGAAAAAAAAAAACTTGCTTGTGATGTTAATATTCAGAAAAAAGAGAAGATTTTGGTCAATTAGAAGTAGCTTAAGTTAAGGAAATTGTATTTACTTGTGTCCTGACATAGAGCTTGGCTATTCTGAACTACTAGAAAATAAGAATGATGAGTATCAATGTTTCTTTCTAAGTCAAACAGGTCTAGGAAGCCATAAAGTTAGTCGAGCAAACTGTCAACAATAACACATTAGACGATCAATTAATAGCACTGCAAGATTAAATTCTTCCCTTCAGGTTGGCAACAGTTTTGGTGTGTTCTGCAATATATAGGCAACAATTTGGTAATACAAAGCTCCCAAAATGACAATGAGGCTTCTTTATGCATCTTATTGTCTTTTTTTGAAAGAATCGGCAAGAGAGTGTACCCATTGTATTGAATAGAGAAAAGATGCATTGTTGTCACGAATGGGCAAATCCAGATCACAGAATCTTCACATCAAGAAACATGAAATCAATTCAAAAATTGCGCCAACTGCCACATTGGTCACTGAAAAATGGATGGATCGGGCAAAGCATGAACAAGTATCTACACAACCAAATTTACATTAAACCACCAAGGCAACAATTTTTCATGATATAAAGGAGCAAGCATCCAAAAGCCTGTTAGCAGAGCAATGGCATTATCTCACAATACGCGGTCTCAAATTAGCTACTTTAATATCGAAAAGAATATTATATACATTAAACTTGACCGAGAAAACTGGAGGCTTTGTACCAAAATCCAATCTTCAAGCAAGTTCATTAATGATTTCACCAAGTACCGCATTAATTGCGTGGAATCACTAACATCACTGCTGAAATCCTTATGGATAAGTTCCCACTTACCAGCACACGTCACAAGCTCCAGCTTTTTTACCCATTTTCCACATCTGTAGCAATCGACAAGGGGCCATCGCAAGAAAAGTAGTGCGACTAATGGGATGAGTCAGTACCGAGATCGTGGTGGTATTCGTAGGGGTTACGCATCATCCGCTTCATGGCGGTGTTATAGTCCTCCATCCTCGTGCTCCCTTGGGCTCCGGCCGTGGACGAGGATCGACAGAGGAAGACCCCGGGGCTCCTCCGGTGGCTCCTGCTGCCGCCGGGACCGCATCTGACGGCCGCCATAGCTAGCCTCCTGCTCTTAGCGCCGATACTGACGGTTGGGAGGCTGCAGGTGGTGGGGAGACGAGAGGTGTTCGCCATGGCCGCCATTGTTGCGGTTGCAGGATCTCAATGTCTGGTCCGTGTGGAGTGAGGAACGGGGAAGAGTCGAAGAGTGGAAGGAGCTTGGGCCTGATCGCTTTCCCCGTGAATGGCCTGAATGGAAGCCCAGAACCAACGGCACAGAGACGTTCTGAAAATTTATCCTCACAAAAAATATTGCAACTTTCACTCCTGTCCTTCCAGAGTATGTTGATTTTAGATGAGAAATTCACTTGCAATTAATGGAAGCGTTAATCGTGAGTATTATTTATTCGTATGGGTTAGATTAGATGCCTGCTCTAGTCACCTTAAAATTGTGATGCATACAAACAATTTCAGAGACAAGTAAGGTAAATAGAGATTCATGCTTCACTTTTGTCAATATGTTTTCTTTTAAAAAAATGACACAAGCTTTGCCACAATTTTATTAGATTAGAAAAGATTGACACGTTCTTTAAAGAAAACAGACATGAAAATTTACCACTGTGAAATTGAAGACTATTCAACAAATAACTAAAAAACAAGTTAGGAAGCTTGCCACAATGAGGACAAACTAAACATATGCTAGTAATCAACTAAACAGCTTACTCAAAAGATCACAAACTAAATAATACCAACCAAACACAAGCAGCAAAAGACTCTAAACAGCTGGGAAAACCAAAACACAGCTATAAAGACCATTGGAACTACAAAGATGTTATCTTGCTACATTTATTTGACTTATATATTTTTCTACTTTATAAGCTTTATAACTCTTTGTGCTTATCAATAGTCTAAGTTATAGATTTAATAGCAAACTGATTAGTGAAGAACTAGAGATAAACATAAGTGTTGCCATAAAAGAAAAGAAAAGAGAACTTTTCTAATAACTTTTTCACAAAACACAAAACTGCCATTGTATTGTGTGCACAACATTTGCTAGATGGGGTATTATGTTGTCAAACATGCATGGCTTATATGTGGAACTCATTTTTCTACTTTAGATTAGAACAAGTTCTATAATTTTTAGGCTTATCGGTAGTAAGTTAAAAATTTTAATCATAAACCGGCCAGGAGAGATATACATAAAGAGTGCCATGATTAAAAAAAGAAAAAATGGAAGTTTTTTCTAACAACTTTTTACAGAAACACAAACTACCATGCATGCACCATTATCTGCTAGACTAAACTTTGTCTTGGCAAACATGCATCACTTATATGTGGAAATTAACCATTTTCTACTTTTAATTATGCCACACACAAGTTATATAACTTTGTATGCTTATCATGAATTCAAGTTAAAGATTTTAAATACAAACCGATTAGTGGAGATAAACATAAGAGTTGCCCAAGCCATAAAAAAGAATTGAAAGCTTTTCCTCGTAAAACACAAATGGCCATTGTGTGCGCCGCCCCTGCTAGATGAAGCTTTATCTTGGCAAACGTGCATGACTTACATATGAACTCATTAGTTTCTACTTTAAGTTACGTCACGCACAAGTTCTATATCTCTTTGTGATTATCGGTAGTCTAAATTAATGTCTTTAATCGAAAATGATTATTGGAGAAAACATTAGAATTGTCATGTCAAGAAAAGAATAAAAGATTAGATGCTTTTCTTAACAATAACTCTTCTGCAAAATAAACTGCTATTGCGGGCGCCGCACCTGCTAGATAAGACACTATTTTTTGCAAACGTGTACGACTTATATGTGAACTCGTCAGTTTTACTTTAAATTAGGTCACACACAAGTATTATCTCTCTCCATGCTTATTGGTAGTCTAAAATAATGTTTTAACTAAAAATCGGTTAGTGAAGATAAAGTTGAACACTTTTCCTTTCATAAAACACGAATCCGCCATTGTATGCGTCGCACCCACTAGATGAGCCATTTATCTTGGCAAACGTGCATGACTTATATGTAAAACTCAATCATTTTCTACTTTAAATTATGTCATGCATAAATTCTACATCTCTTTAGCTTATCAATAGTCTAAATTAATATTTTTAATCAAAAATCGGGTATTAAAGATAAACATCAGAATTTCATAACAAAAAAAAAAAAAAATAAAAAATTAGATGCTTTTCCTAAAACAACAAATAAACCATAATCTGCCATTGCAGGAGTCGCACCTGGTAGACAATTATCTTCACAAACGTGTACGACTTATACATGTAAAGCTCATTATTTTTACTTTAAATTATGTCATGCATAAATATTGTATCTCTTCATGCTTATCGTTAATCTAAATTAATGTTTTAAATTGAGAACTGATTAGTAGATATAATGTAAGAGACTAAGAGTTGCCATGACATAGAAAAAAACTGTTTTTCTTTTCTAACAATGGTTTTTTTAAAGACAAATTCTATTGTGTGCGCCGTACTTGTTAGATGAGACATTATCTCGGCAAACGTGCACGCTTTATTCATGAAACTCACCATTTTATACTTTAAACTATTGCATGTATACTTTTTATGTATCTTTGTTATGCTTATCATTAGTCTAAATAATTCGTTTTATTACGAATTGGTTAGTGGAGATAGTCGTAAAAATTACCGCGGCAAGAAAGAAACTGAAATTTTTTTCTAAACAACAACTTTTTTCGTAAAAATATAAATGGCTATTGCGTGTGTCGCACTTGCTAGATATTGCGTGCGCCGCACTTACTATATGAGACGTTATCTTAACAAACGTGTATGACTTATACGTGAAATTTATTATTTCTATTGTAAATTGCGTCACACATAAGTTTTATGTCTTTTTATGCTTATCAATAGTATAAATTAATTAACATTTTTTTTTTGCAAACCGGTTAGTCGAGTATATAAACAGGAGAGTTGCAATGGAAAAACATTAAAAGCTTTTCCATTTAACACAAATGGAAGTCAGTGGATGAAGGGTTATCTGGTTTCTTACCCGAATTTCCTCGTCTCCCTTGGCTTGCCCCACCGAGAAGGAATAGAGAGAGAGAGAGAGGGGGAAAAAAAAAATCAAGCAGGCAATCCAAAAGGACGAAGAGGAAGGGATTGAAAAGCTAGGGTTTTCGCCATGGCCATCGCCCACCTCGAGCTCCCCTCCCTCGAATCCCCCCTCCCCACGCTCTTCTAGCTCCCGCATCTCGCATCTCCACAAAAAAAGCCGCCGCCTTTGATTCCCCTCCCCGCTGCCTCGCCCCCATTCGAGGGTTTCCCCTCCTTCCCCCCCAAATCGAATCGCAGCATTACCGACCGAGCAAGCAACCCACCCCATCCCCACCCACCCGCCTTCAAGGGTCGGAGCCGAGCCGAGCGACGGCGCTGGCGATCCAGCAGGGCGCGAGGGCGGCGGAGGCGGGCGGATAATCAATGTGTACGCTGTGCGCCGTGCAGCGCTGGTCGCGGCGCGTCGCCACCATGCTCCCGTGGCTCGTCGTCCCGCTCATCGTCATCTGGGCCTCCACCCAGCTGCTCCTCCCGGCCGCCTACCGCTTCGAGGTCACCTCCCCGCGCCTCGCCTGCGTCTCCGTCCTCCTCCTCACCCTCTTCTGGTACGAGATCCTCCTCCCGCGCCTCTCCCTCTGGCGCGCCCGCCGCTCTGCGCGCCTCCGCGAGGAGCGCCGCGCCCACGCCCTCGAGCTCCACAAGCTCCGCAAGACCGCAACCCGGCGCTGCCGGAACTGCAGCAACCCGTACAAGGACCAGAACCCCGGCGGGGGCAAGTTCATGTGCTCTTACTGCGGCCATGTCTCTAAGCGCCCTGTGCTCGACCTCAATTCAGCCGGGAAGGCCCCCACCGGATGGCCTTGTGCTCAGGATTGTGGATATTGGCTGGACCTGCGCTGCTCCTCCGGCAATAACAGCTCCTTCTGGGGATTCTCGTGGCGCTTGCTTTCGTCCTTTTGCTCGGCAGCAATGAGGTGGTTATTGAGGAATATATTCAGATTTACATCCTCAGGGGATGCTGAGGGCTTGAGTTTAGATGGTAAAAGGTTGGCAAAGAGAGGAGAGAATGGAGGAAAAGCCGAGGAGAGCAGGACCGAGAAGGCGAGGAGGAAGGCAGAGGAGAAGAGACTGGCAAGGCTGGAGAGGGAAATGCTGGAGGAGGAGGAAAGGAAGCAGCGAGAGGAGATGGCTAAGCTAGTAGAGGAACGCAGGAAGCTGAGGGATGAGAAAGCAGAGGCCGAGGAGCGGTCGAAAAGTGCTACCCCTGTTGGGGAGAAGGATGCGAGGAGGGAGGCAGAGAAGCGGCGTCAGGAGAGGAAGAAGAAAGAGGACAAGGGGTCAAGCAAGAGCAATTCAGATTGTGAGGATATTGATAGAAGATTGGGCCGAGAAGGCGATAGGAAACGAGATTTGGACAGAAAGAATGACTTGGACAGGCGTGAGGGCTACAAGCCTCATTACTTTGATTCTAACAATCACAGTAATAAAACAGGGGAGAGCAGATCGAAATACTTCGGCCGTATGACAGGTGGTTTCTTATCTTCTTCAAGAGGGTTTGGCGGTGGTTCCTTCTTTAGCAGAAATGCTCAGGTCCCTGCTCCTCAAGTTAGCAAGGTTAGTAGACCTGTAGTTCCTGCAACTGACCAGGGTAATGCAATCAAAAGAGATGTCCAGCATGCGGCCACACAAGCTACAGGCAAATCTGCTACAGCTGGAGAAACTAGAAATGCATGGACTAATTTTAATCGACCTGTGAGTAACAAGTGCATTGCTATTTTAGTGTAAATTCTTGTTACTCGAAACAATTGCTTTAGTTATTTTTTTACCTGAATTTCCATCTCAAATCTTCCAATTATGCTATATGCAGGTTAGTCCAAATGTGCAGCCACACCCTACTGGCCTTAAAAAGTCATGGCAGCAGCTGTTTAGTCGTTCAGCATCAGTGTCCCCTTGTCCTGATGTTACAACTTCAGCTCATGATATGATTCTGAAGCCAGAACCAAATGGAGCTCAAATAAACAATGCTCATACATTTCTCTCTCAGTATCCTCCTCTGGACTACAAGCCAAGTTCAAGCCAGCCCATGCAATTTCCAGGTTTTCCGTCACTTAATGGAGCACATCCCAGTAAACCAATACCTCATTTTCCTGCTGGACATATGCCCTTCTATGATGATGCAGAATCAACACTGCTTGAAGAACCAGAGCAATTTGAGGACCCATGCTAGATCAGATAGATGCAATTGCATTACTTGGGCCAGTTTCAGAATCTCTAGATAACTTCCCTCCGGACTTAGATTGTGGGTTCCTCTCACGTGACATTATTAAAGAATCACATGGGAGGCCTTCACCAATTGAGTCTCCTCTCTCAAGATCTCGTACTGCTGAAGAAAAGCCTATCAAGCCTCCTCACTCATCAGTTGCAAGAGGTCCTGGTGGTTCCATTCTGCCTGAGACTAGCAGTGAACAAGGCACATGGCAAATGTGGGGCACACCATTGGTTCAGGAAAGTTTAGGTCTGCAAGGTCCTCAGAGTCAGTGGCTTCGGCAAAACACAAATCAGTTCAACCATACTGCGAACCTTTTCAGCAGCGGAGGTGGAGCAATAAGTTCCCTGGGTACTGGTTTGAATGACAGTGATCCATGGCTGCAGAAAGCACCTTTCCAGCAATTGCCACCTGATACACCAAGCCTGTTCCTTTCACATGAAACACCAGGAAAATTACACAATGACTTGGTTTTTGGGTCTCCAAACAAATCAGCCCGTGAACACCCCTTTGGGCCGCCTGGTTATTTGTGGCCCAAGTAAGTACTTTCTGATGTCCTTTTTCTTTTCAGAAAATTTTCTGCCACAAAGGCTTTCATCAGTGCTGGTCATCTTATACTGTTAAGTTGGGCTAGAAATTTGGTATAATAACTCATTAGAGAATAGTGTTGTCCTTCCCCCAGATGCAATGCTTGTTTTATGCTGTTATTCAGGTTTTCCACTTCACTGCTTAGCTCCATGTTCTATGCGTTTAAGCACCAAAGTATTGGCAGTTTTTTATGATAATTATTCAATGTTGTTTGCATGAATTTGTATATACATAGTCACACACGTGAAATCTGTATGTCTAATCGTGGAACTACTTATTTCAAACAAGGAATTTATGCATAGAAATGAGAGACTGTTGAAAAGCAAAGTGCATTATTGTAATATAACTGAGTGTTTACCTGATACTCATATTATTGAACCCATGTAATGTGTGAGTTTGGATGATCCTTTCTTCTTTGAAAATTTAAAGGTATCATGCTCTTTATTCTCCAATCACTAGGTGGAAGTTTACCATGTATTTTGTTTATAAGAAGTACATGCAATTCGGGCTCTTCTTGGTTTTTAGCATATGTTTCATGAATCAGTCAAATCAGTTTTGGTGTTTAAAGTTGCTACTAAAAAGTGTGACTATATGCTGGGCGCCACCATCCTACTTGCACCTAATTGCTGTGTAGTCTACCCAAGCATCTGCTTAACCATGACTAGGCTCTAGACGCCACCCTGCTTTCTACCTAGCACCTGAAGCTTTTTAGAACACTTAAACTGCTGATATGTGTTTATGATATTTGTCACTTTCATGGATCGTTTTTCCTTGATGTATGGCCATATGGTATTAACAGTTCTATACTGCAGTTCAATTGACAAATTGCCATCACGAATAATTAGCTATCTAGGATTGCGTCTGAACTGATTGCATAATTTTGGTTCACTGGTCGTGATTGTTGAACATAAACACAATTACACTAAATATAGTCAGCCAAGATTTTTGTTACAATAATGGCATTGTTAACATTTGAGTTGGCTACAGTTCATTGCTCAAATGCTTAGTCTAAAATGACTAGTAAGAAGGGTACAGATACCATAGGTAGATGGGTAATTGTCATCATGAACTCTTGGATTGTTAGCTAATGTTCTACCTCTGGTCATAATGATGCCTTCTTCTGAAATTATATGTAGCTGTCGAACCATAATGTTCAATGCATTAGGGTCTGTTTGGATCACCTAGGAGGCTAGGACTAGTTGTTAGTCCACTAGCTGCTAGAACTAATTGTTAGGTGACTAAAGTTTAGTCGTGTGCTGTTCGGATACATGGACTAGTAGCTATCAGTCCACTTTTGCTTTGCTTTGCCAACTAGTGAACTAGTTGTTAGTTGGGATGTGGATTATTAGTCCATTTGTTTGGATGCCTAGGATTAGACTTTAGGTGATTATAAACTCTAGTCCTGGTATCCAAGCACACCCTTATTCAGATGCTAATGGTCTTGTCAAGATTTGTTTTTGAATAGTGACATTTGTTTTTCAATGGCTTGGGTACTGAAGTAGTGAACTGTCGGATTTATCAAACCTTTGTGTTTACAATGAGAAGCAGACTGAATGCATTATTTAATGATAGGACACCCTGCAATACCTTAGCCTTTTACATTCATATCTTTCTCTGGCTGTGTTAGTTTAGTGTATTTTAATGTTGTGGGCTTTGGAAAAAAAAATAGAGGCTAGAATTACAACAACAACCACAACAACAACAACAACAACAACCAAGCCTCTTAGTCCCAAACAAGTTGGGGGTAGGCTAGAGTCGAAACCCAACAAGAGACCCTAGTCACGGTTCAGCCGCCAAATAGAGGCTAGAATTAGGTTGTGAAAAATTAGATCTCGCTTCAGGCTAAGCTGTTCTGTTGCAGACAATTTGTTGAGTTATGTATTGGTTGATGGGCTGCTTCTCTTGGGAAAAATCAGAGGCTAGAATTAGGTTGTGAAAAATTAGATCTCGCTGCAGGCTAAGCTGTTCTGTTGCAGACAATTTGTTGAGTTATGTATTGGTTGATGGGCTGCTTCTCTTGGGAAAATCAGAGGCTAGAATTAGGTTGTGAACAATTAGATCTCGCTGCAGGCTAAGCTGTTCTGTTGCAGACAATTTGTTGAGTTATGTATTGGTTGATGGGCTGCTTCTCTTGGGAAAAATCAAAGGCTAGAATTAGGTTGTGAACAATTAGATCTCGCTGCAGGCTAAGCTGTTCTGTTGCAGACAATTTGTTACGTATTGGTTGATAGCAAGTGTTTTTTTAGTTTAAATTTTATGTCCTATAGTAAGATCGGGATGGTCTTTTGTGATTGTGGTCATGACGACATTATAAAGTGATAATATGAGCTTTAGATTGAATGAAACTCAGTTGAGTCCAAGTCCAAATGGATAATCAAATATTGTCCTGTGGATTATGCAGTGCCACAATCCTTGAACATATGGTTTTATTTATGGGGAACTACTGTTCTATATTTTGCCAATGTTTAATGTTCTTATAGAAGTATTCACAACTTCTTTTTGAATTCTTATAGAAATATTCACTAGTGATGATTGATGACTGCATCCTGTTTGACCTTGTTGTTAATGAGGCTTGTCATAGGGTGTCAGCTCAATCTGTTGCTTCATTAGTCTTGTTGGAATTCTAGTTCCTAGAGACCATGCAGCATGCAGGACTGAGGCACCTCAGCCTATCAGCAGGCTGGATAGATGATGGAAAGTTAGTAGAACAAGTTCAACACATGGGCCATGGCCATCCTATCTGTGAAGTTTTAAGTCTCATTTGCCTGTTTGGTGCAAGGTGCAAGATAGCTTGCTTGTTTGTTTTTGAGTTTAGACTCAGTCTATTGGCGTTTGAATTTTCTTGTTTCGAGTTTATGGCTTGGCTTGCACCCCGGAGCCTGTTAGCTTGAAGTTGAGTACATATGGCCTGCATGACACTTGTGTGCCTGATACCTTTACCTGTTACCATGTATGTTGTGCCTTTTGGGTGTTATGGTTGGCTATTGTGCAAATTCACTAGAAATTTTAGGTGGAAAACTATGAAAATCAATTGAATGAGACAGGCTTTTTTGAAGGCAAGAGAAAGTATTCCAACATATGCACTTGATGTAGGTTTTCCTTTGTTTCCCCCTTGTTTCTTTCTGTGATAGAATTCATGAGGAACCATAAACTATCCATATGCTATAATCTGAACTCATGTCTATTTTTTCTTGCACGATAAAGTGAGAACGCTGGAGCTCATGGCTCTTGGGATTATGGTTTATGCAGGGAGGAACTGGCGCTGAATGGAGCTCAGGAAGGTGGCGGTGGTGGGCATATCCTTTCGCCGTCCGGTGCACATGTTGGCGGTGTTGGCTTGTTTTCTTCAACAAGTCCTGATGTACAGTCACTGTGGTCATTCAATGAAAAAGAGACAGCATAGAACGAACAGACTTTTATAATAGAAGGAAGGGAAAAAAATGTGGAGCCAAGGCTTCCTTGCCTCCTCTCTTGTAGGGTTTACCGTCTTACCGAGGAGATAAGCTGGACTGTGTTCCTTGATGATGCAAAAAAAAGATATGGGCTCATTTTATTTCCTAGCACTTACCCTCACCTGTTAACATGCGTCGACGCATTGCATTAGGCCTTGTTTCACCTGATGTTTTTTTGTTCCCGCCTCATGTGCATGCATTTCCATCATTCAATGAAAAATGGGGGATACGGGGACTTGTCGTAATCAGCTGCGGGGTTGATTTCGGTTTTTATGTTGTCGCTAACATTGTGTATGTTATTGTGTTGGCTGATTCTGTGAAAAATTGAAAGTGGAAGGTAGTGGAGGGAGGTGGATGCTGTAGAAGAAGAAAGGGTGGTTTATCATATCCTCTTCTTGTTTTGTGACAGACAGAAGAAAAGGGTTTATCATGGGAGAAGTGGTGCAAGCATTTACTGATCCAGCTTGGTGGTGCTTGTATTGTATGTGTGACTAAGTGCAGACTGCAGAGAAATGCTGTACAGTATGTTCAAGTGTGACTAAGTGCAGACTGCAGAGAAATGCTGTGATAGGATAGGTGGTGGTGGGCTGGGACTGGGAAGTGAGGTGGTTGGTTTGCCTGTGGAGTTGTGTGGTTGGCTGGTGGTTGGTGCGGCGGCCATGCATGCAAATGCTTTAGCCGCCGTCGATCACTGGTGAGCGTCTACTGGCCACTGCCCACTACTAGGCACTAGAGAACACGCAGCCTGCCCAACTTGTTTGTGCTCGACTACTACTGAAAACGTGCACCAGTTTTATACACCCATTTTGACGAAGCCCATCCACTGCACCGGCATCGCCATTGGTTGATGTGTGTACAGGTATATATGACGAAAGAAAGGTCTGCTATCCATCGATATCGTGCTCGTGTTTGGCGGCTTTGCACGCAGCAGATTTTGCTGACTGACCTGCATGCTGCCTTGGACGTCGTGAGCTCGTGGATGAAGCTAACTACTCCAGTTCCAGAACAGGAGTAGAATATCCTCTGCAGTCTCTGGAGTTTGGAGCGATGCGAGAGTGGTGAAGTGCAGCTCCGTCGCCGTCGCCGTCGGGTAGGGCGGCTGTTCATGTGCATTCCACGTCTCCACCACGGCCAGGCAGAACAGAACAAGCCATAAATAAACAGAACAAAAAAAGGCAGACCATACGTCGAATCAGTGGTTTACCGGTCAAATCGATCAGCGGATTTTCCATTCATCAAAACACAAATAATTTGTTTCTCATGGCCTCTCATATTCTTCTTATATAATATAAGCGGTTCCAAGTAGGACCTAAATCGGCTTTCAATTGCTTAACTGCGTGCCCATACCTATTCCGAATACAATCCACATCAACCAGACAGGTAGATAGATAAAGCACAGTACAAATTTTGTTTAACCACATCACATGGTGGTTAGGGGTACACACGCACTACCACAACTTCATGTCGATCGAGGATTGCAAGCTGTAGCTCCTCCTAGCAGCACCCTCTCCTGTTCGCTTGATCATTATATCCAGTGGATGAGTCTGGAGAGAGGGTCGTTTTTACGACTGATTTCGGCTGTTTCAATAGTGTTATGTGAGAGAGAATAAACCAAAGTACGACTGATAAGCCGGCTGATTAGGCAAATGAACAGGACGAATAAGACTAGTAGCACGGTACTCCAATAATCCTTTTCAATCCCTTTCGATCCACAAATAGACGGCTCCCGAATCGTTTGGGTCTAGTCTGTTTTTATTGTTGTGTATGTTAGCCTAGAATGGATCAAAGACTGACCTCTTTAATTTTGTGATGAAGCGGGCGAGCCAACCGTAGTTTTCAAGATAGAAACATGCATTGATCACATCCACAAAAAACCGTAGTTTTCAAGATAGAAACATGCATTGATCACATCCACAAAAAAAAAAAAGACGATGGATGCCGATCGATTGATGTATGCTCTCATGCTCAAGGAAGGAATAGGCTCCAAGTTATCATCTTATCTTTCTTAGGTCTACCACTCATTTATTTCCACGTGTGGCTCCCTCTATTTTTAAGCTCTATTTGAAATTGGATTTTTTTGCTCCTTTTTTTTAATGTGCCTACTCCCTCCATACATGTAAAACAAGTTATTTTTTATAACAACACGGTCTCCAAATCATAACTTTAATTTCTTATTTTTATAAAATATTTATAAAAATGATATATATGTATATATATTATAAAATTATTTTTCAAGACAAATCTATTCATACGGTTTTCATGTTTCCAAACTCAACAACTTAAAAGCTATTTATAATTTCACATTTCCTATATTTCAGATGTCTGAACAGTTTTGTCTTTGCCCTTTCATAAAAAAAAATGTTATTTGTTTCTTGTGATTTATGCTAATGGATTTAAACCATTGGATAGAGATCTGAAGGTTGTAGTCGTCGCCTGAAAAGATGCTATATTTCAGGCGTCTGAAATATAGCAAATCCCTTATAATTTATATTCCCAATGTTTGATTAAAGTCTTATCCAAAACAGCTTACTCTACAAGCATGTAGTAGTATAAGATTGTACTCCGTACTGATTTTCTTTTGCAAAATTCCTACACTGTCACACCCCAACTTTAAGGATAAAATTGAGGCGGAAAACTCATGTGTGCCCAGGAATCCATCACACACATAAGTTAGACAAATTACAAAAAAATGGCATCATCACAGTGTTTATTACATAACGATAGTATCATCACAAGTCTTACATCAAGCGGAACAAAAGAAAACTGAACTGCTAACAAAACCAACTCCACAGGGAAAGCTGACTGGGGGAACAGCTAGCTAGAAGTCCTCTGGGAAGTCACCAACTCCACCTTCATCTGTTACCCATCCGGGATTTTGCCAAAAAAACATATAAGAAAAAACAACGTAACTTACCTTACCCAATACAACAGCGTAAGTACTCACTTAGCATCACATAGGTTCATGAGGCTCAAAGGCTGACACTGTCTGACTGCAGTTAGCTTTTAAGTTGACAAGTTTAGCATTAAGGTAACGTATTTGCTTACCCTTAACCATGATCCATTTGTCCAACAAGATAATTATCATTCATAGGTATAACTAATTGAAACATTCATCATCTAAAATTTAAATCAGATATTTTTAACAAAATTATTCAGATATCAAAAGTATAGCAACATTAAATAATTTATTCAGGTATCATAGTTCTGCTAGTTTTGGCCGCTCATGACCGTGAGCACGGCTGTTATAACAGTTTTACACTCTGCAGAGGTGGTGCATCTTTACCCACAAGCCGTGTTGCCCTTGTGCCCGAGGCGGCCAACCTCTTGATCCACTTCCAAGGTAGATCGGCAGGGTACACTATGAAGCCTTTCGCTGATTCGTCTAACAGGTTAGGGCCGCGAGGTTTCCTTGGCAATCAGACGTAGCAAACCCCCTTTCCTATGGCACAAGGCCATCGCAGCTATACTCATAGGAACAGGAGCAGCCCTACATCCGTAGAGGCAAGCCCCTCTTGCGCCCTTCCGGGTTACCGCTAACAAGTTAGAAAAGGTCCAGTTTACTGAGCTAAAACCAGAGCCATATAGCACTCATGGTAGCACTGTCAGTCCCAGCTTTTGCTAACAGCAAGTTTTATTAACCGTTTATCATCATATCAACATGAGAAATATTCATCATTGGACTGGATCAGTTATTAGTCAGTAAGCACTAGAATTCTACCCATACGTAAATATCCCATGGAGTCAAGAACATCACAGATAACAAAGCTAAGTGGGTCTCTAAGGTTGCTCAATTGGACACATGCATAAATGAGTAAATTAATAGTAAGGTGAATAGGTAACAAGGAGATCCCATGCTAACTTGCCTTGGTTGTTGAAAGACTGGTCCTCCTGCTGATCGTCGAAAGAAGGGTCCTGGTCGTACCACACCGACTCACCGTCTACTCGATCACTTAACATCAACACGCATACCAGGCTCATACATACAAAGCAAACAGAGCTATCATTAGAACAATACACCAAACAGTAATAAGCAGAAATAAAACTTTGATAAAACAAGGACGCGTTTCTACGATCACACAAGTTTTGGTTCACCGAAAACGGAGTTACGACGCGAAAGTTACGGCCGAAACAGCGATTCTAAAGCCCTAAACAAGATTAACATAAACTCTGAAACTAAACTGATCTACGCCGTCTAACAGAGGCATAAACAGATAGGAAACTAAATTACGAACCTAACGCAACTTGAACGGGTCAAAACGGAGCTAAACGTGAATTTTATAAGCATTTTAGTGTAATGGCAAATCTGTAAATAGCTGGAAAAGCATTTGAATTTAAATCGGAATTTAAACTGAATTTTAAATTGAATTCACAGCCAGCTGGACTGCGCCTCAAATCAACAGAAACGCAGGGGCCTGGTCGGAAGTTTGCAAAGACTCAGTGAATAGTACTAAGTGGAGCGCGGGTTGATTCAAGGCTTCTTCGGGGGTTCTTTAACAAAAACTCCCCCGAAGGGGTACGGGCCACTCACGGCCGTCGGATCGATCGTGGAAGGCACAGATTAGATCCCGGGGGGTCTGCGGGGCAGGGCCGAGGGCGCGCCCACACCGCGACGTCGCGGCGCTCGCGACGGCGTGCGCGCGCTCCCCATGGATGGCGCACGGACGCTCGCGGACCCGGCACCAGAAGGCACCACAAGCCATACCAAGTGCATGGAGGGAAAGCGGAGCACAAGGGGATTCTCACCGCGGTGAAGGCGGCGGGGAGGCGCTGACGGCGGCGGACGGCGAAGAACGGCGGACGACGGCCGGCGGGAGCTCTCTGCACGAGTTCTCCGACGGTTAGGGCAACCGAGTTCAAGGGAGGAAGGAAGGAGGGTTCGGCGGCACCGTTACCACGACGCGGATCACGGCGAGACGCTGAACGGGGTCGGCGAGGACGAGCACGTCCGGACGACGGCGGCGAACGCTCGGCAACGACGGGGCGGAGCTCGGAGTGGTGCTCGGGTGGTTGCTCCGCTGTGCGACGCGAGTGAGGAATGCGGGAAAGGGGGAAACGGGGGCGGCTGCGTCCGCTTTATGGACGAGGGAGAGAGCGCGGACGTGGGAGCGGCTCGCGGAGGACCCGGGAGCATGCGGCCACGGCAGTTGAGAGCTCGGACGGCGCTCACGCGGAGGGGAAAGAAACGGCTGACAAGCGGCCCGGGAGGTCAGCCGCACAGAGGGAGAGATGGGAGAGGTGCCGGACGGCAGCGACGCGGGCGCGAGCTGGGCCAGCCCTGGGCCGCAACGACAAAGGGGAGGGAAGGAGGGTCGGCCCACTGCGGAAAAGGAAGGAGGGAGAGTGGAGCCGGAGGCCTGGGCTGCCAGGCGACTTGGGCCGAAAGCAAGGGGAGAAAGAGAGAAAGGAAATAAATCTTTTCCTTTTATTTTCAACACATTTCAAAGTCTTTTCAAATGAAATTTGAATTCATTTTGAATTTTGGCAAAAACCAATCACCAAAAAAAAATATATGATGCACCAGCATGAATGTAAAAACATGTTGCCACCTTTATTTTAATTCACTAAAAATTATTTAACCCCTAGGTTAATGCTCACTAATTCATAATTAAATCACTTTCACCTATTTTATTTTGGAGAAATTTTTAGGGTGTTACATACACTCCTCCTACCAGATCTTTAATTAATAATATTGTAAAACAACAAAAACAAATTAATAGCTGGTTACGGTGGTGCAATTTCACCAACTTTTTCTGGACGTTGTGATCGTATCGGAGTACGTGTCTGATCGGATCTGCCTGACGGCACAGCGGTTGGGTTCGGTTGGGCTAGCACATGGGGCTGTTACGCTCGGCTCGCCGGCCGGTCGGCACTGGATGAGAGATGAACCGCCACACACGCATGCCACCTTTGTCTTATCAGTGCCGTACCACTTTAATTTATTTTCTCTCACTGAACGCTATTAAAACAGCTAAAATCAACAGTAATTTACTATCAGCCGAACAACACCAGCTGTATGCTGTGAGGTCTCTGCCATGCATGAGCCCCTGATGATTGATTGATTGTGCCCTCCATGTCTACTCTATTCCAGCTAATCACCAGTAGTCGTTGACAACCACTTTAATTGCTTTGACTAGCTTGTGCAGTTGTGCCAACAACACATAGGATAAACCAACTGCGCAGCATTAATTAAAGAAAAAACTATACTCCCTCCGTCCCTAAATAAGTGTCGCTGTTGGTGTGCGTGCCACATGTTTGACTCAATTTGTAGAAAATATGTGCAATATTTATATCTCCAAATAATTTTGTTAAAAAACTAGATGTAAAGATCTTTCCGATGATACTAATTACTTAACATAAATATTAATATATTTTAATATATAATTGCTGGCAACTTTTTCTCGGGAAGCGAGAACGACACTTATTTAGGAACGGAGTGAGTACCTACTAAAGTTGCTGCACTTCTCGTTACATGATACCCACCCCCCGCCAAATACAAGTGCTGTCCTGAGTGTTGACCAAAATTAAAAAAAAGCGACACCGAATTAATATTACTAAAAACAGTATAAAATACAGTTTCACAATTTACATCTTTGTTATGAATGGTAGATGTTAATACTCTTCTCTGTTTATTTAGGACCGTTTGACTTAGAGTTTAAAATTTGAGTTTTAGTTTCAAATTTAGTGATGTGATAATGGACACATAAATTATTTTTAAAATAGATTATGAATTTTATACCATAATGTTTAATATAGTTTTATATTTTTAATGTTAATTTATTATTATATGTCCTAACCAATCAAAATATTGTTAGGTTTAGTCCCACATCGGGTATCGATGGTGGGGGAGCACAACATATAAGGCGTAACAGTCCTCACCTATAAGGCTAGTCTTTTGAGTTGAGTTAGGCCCAAAGCATGATATGTTGTTGGGCTCCGTTGGACCTGACTCGTGGGGCGCCGACTTGTGGGGATGTTGAGTCGGGCCAGATTCCGCTGCACACTCTAACAAGTGGTATCAGAGCTGTGTTCGCAGATTAGGGTTCCATGGCGACGTTGATGAAGGTTGATCTACCGCTGCTGGATTACAAGACGAGGTTCTCGCTATGGCAGGTCAAGATGCGGGCTCTTCTGGCGCAGAAAGATGACTATGATGAGGCGCTGGAATGTTTTGGGAAGAAGTCCAAGGCGGATTGGACTCAGGAGGAAGTCCGAAAGGATCGTAAGGCTCCGTGTCTAATTCAACTTCATCTCCATAATGATATTTTGCAAGAGGTGTTGCAGAACTCTGGTTGAAACTGGAAACGATCTGTATGTCCAAGGATCTTACCAGTAAGATGCATATGAAGATGAAGTTGTTCACTCTCAAGATGAAGGAGACTGATGCGGTGATGAGTCACACATCCGTGTTCAAGGAGATCGTTGCCGACCTAGTGTCAATGGAGGTGACGTATGATGATGAGGACTTAGGTCTTTTACTGTTATGTTCACTGCCTAATTCGTATGCTAATTTCCGTGATACCATACTTTTGAGCTGTGATGAACTAACTGTTGTGGAAGTTTATGAGGCGCTCCAATCCAGGAAGAAGATGAGAGGTATGGTACAAACCGACGGGCCGTCATCCTCTAAGGGCGAAGCATTACATGTGAGAGGCAGATCTGAGCATAGATCCTCTAATGATGGCAATAATCGTGACAAGAGTCGTTCCAAGTCCAAACTGTCTAGAAAGTTCTGTAAGTATTGCAAGAAGAACACCCATTTTATTGAGGATTGCATAAAGCTCAAGAAAAAGGAGCAGAAAAATAACAATTCTAATGGTAAGGCTTCTGTTATTACGGCTGTTGATAATTTTGATTCTGGAGATTGTCTGGTTGTTTTTGCTGGTTGTGTTTCTGGTCATGATGAATGGGTACTTGATTCAGCATGTTCATTTCATATCTGCACTAACAGAGATTGATTTAGTTCCTATAAGCCTGTGCAGAAAGGAGATGTTGTGCGTATGGAAGATGATAACCCATGTGAAATTATGGGGATTGGCTCTGTTAAAATCAAGACACATGATGGCATGACACGCACACTGAAGAATGTGAGGTACATACCAGGGATGTCCAGAAATATTATCTCGCTCAGCACGCTCGACGCAGAAGGATTCCATTACTCCGGTTCAGGTGGAGTTTTAAATGTATCAAAAGGTTCTCTGATTTGTTTGAAAGGTGACATGAATTCTGCAAAGTTATATGTTCTTAGAGGAAGTACATTACATGGTTCTGTTTCCGCTGCTGCTGCTATTACTAATGATGAATTTAGTAAGACTAACCTTTGGCATATGCGTTTGGGACATATGAGCAAACTTGGCATGTCCAAATTAATGAAGAGAAACATGCTTGATGGTTGTACTTCGAGTAACATGAAGTTTTGTGAGCATTGTATTTTTGGAAGCACAAAAGGGTAAAATTCAACACCTCAGTTCATACCACCAAAGGTACTCTTGATTATGTACATGCTGATTTATGGGTCCCTCCCGTAAGCCTTCTCTTGGTGGTGCTCGTTACATGCTTACAATTATTGATGATTAGTCTAGAAAAGTTTGGCCATATTTTTTGAAAAATAAAGATGACACCTTTGATGCTTTTAAGAATTGGAAAGTGATGATAGAAAGACAAACTGAAAGGAAAGTAAAATTGCTTCGTATGATTATTACAGACAAGAAGGCATTGTTAGGCACCACACCATACCTCACACCCCGCAGCAAAATTGTGTGGCTGAGCGTATGAACAGGACCATCATATCAAAGGCCCGTTGCATGCTGTCCAATGCAAGGATGAGCAAGCGTTTTTGGGCTGAAGCTGCTAATTGCTCATGTTTACTTGATAACAGGTCGCCTTCTTTCCACTTTAATAATAAAACTCCTCTTGAGGTATGGTCAGGTACACCTGCTGATGTATTCACAGTTCAAGTTTTTGGCTGCACTGTTTATGGGTCATGTTGACAATGGAAAGTTAGAGCCTAGAGCTATTAAATGTCTCTTTCTTGGTTATGGTTCGGGAGTTAAAGGATATAAATTATGAAATCCCGAAACAGGAAAGACTTTTGAGCAGGAGTGTTGTTTTCAATGAATCTGTGATGTTTAATGATAGTTTATCCTTAGATCATGTTCCAGATAATTCTGAAAAAGAGCTGCAACATATGAGCATGCAAGTGGAGCATGTAGATGATGAGGCAGGCGAGCAGGTGGAGCTGGTTGATCATTCAGATGAAGTTGCTGATAATGATGCTCATGACGATGTTCAACACTCAACTCCTATTTTTGAGGCAGAAGAGGATTTGCCTATTGCTCATCGTAGATCAAAGAGGGGTTGTGGACCTCCAGTTCGTTTTATTGAAGAATGTAATTTTACTTCTTATGCTTTGAGTTGTGCTGAACAGGTGGAGAATACGCATGAGCCAGCAACTTATACTGAAGCTATTGCTGGTGATGATCGTGAGAAGTGGATCTCAGCTATGCATGAGGATATGTAGTCTCTGTTGACACTGGTTATCTATCATAATTAAGAGATAAATAAATATGAAAAGGGCAAGAATTCGATCACCAATAAAGGTTTAGGGTTTCAACTGACAATATTCCACGAGTTTTGGTGAACTATGATTCTGCAGGGACTAAACCAGGAAATCAGCACCGATAGCTTCCCATAGAAGGAAACCGACGGGAGATAACGCCACCACCACGTCAGGATTATTCTAGAAGACTCCAGAGGACGTAAGAAGACACCAGGAGGCCGACCACCGCGAGACGCCGCCAGGTGGGACCGGTCGGTCCCACCCTTAGACCGACCGGTCGCCCCCTGGGCCCGCTGGGTTCCGTCCTCTGCAAGCTATCTCCACCGACCTCTAGGACTCATCTCGGTCGTACCTTAAGTCGGTTTGATCTAACGGCTGCGGTTGATCCCTCAGGGCTATATAACCAGACCCTAGACCCTCCTCTCCATCATCATCAGATCTCAAGTCATTAGAAGAGGAGGAGGATCAATTAGAAACCCTAATTTCCTTAGAGCCACATCAACTTAGGCATAGCTAGATAGAATTAGAATTAGAAGAGGCAAGCTTCGCTTGGATTCTAGATCTAGTCGCGAGAAGGCTCGGTAAACCCAAGATCTTCTCTCTTGTATCAACATTATGGATCTAATTATGTTTCTAGTTCATAATTGTTCTTCTAGTTCTTCATTGTTCTTCATTGTTCATCTTCTAGTTCTAGTTCATCGTCTAGTTCATACTCTAGTTCATCTATGTGTTCTAGTTCATCATATTGTTCATCATTGTGTGCTAGTTCATAGTCTAGTTCATAATAGTTTAGATATAATTGATATGACTAAGACATTCATTACTATATTCTTAATTATACTGCTTGTAGTATGCTTTGATTATATATTTGGCATAGATAGATTATCATCATGTTTATACTCATGTTCGTATAGCGCTCATCTTAATGATCATTGGGTGGGTGATAGATGCTGTGTAGGCATTGGTGCCTATACACTATTTATCTGCGAATGCGTCCTATGTTCCGGATAGAGTGGTAGATCGCGGGTGTGACAGGCCTGTTGAGTCCTTTGTATTCCACCTCCCGAATGTAGTGTTCAGTATGGCTCAGTTAACTCATGGTTTAGGGGTTACTCTGTTTGGCACCTTTACTATGGAGTTGCCTCTTGAATATGAATATGGGATAACCTAGCCAAGGATTGCCAATATAATTGCACTAATCAATGTATATTATGACTTATAATTAGAATAACTGGAATACTTCTTTATAATGTCTATTCTAATCTGCATGCCTTGTCTAAGTTGAAATCCTCTAAGGACTATCATAGATTGATCTTTTATCGTTTATAGTGTACCTCATTATTGTGATTGATCCCTGTTTAGGATAAAGGAGTGTGTTCTTGCTTTGTTCTCAATTCTCCTATCACATCTGTAGAGTAGCTCTTGTACTCATTTATCTCACTTCATTCCTAGTGCTAAATATAAATAACGATACTTGGAACATCTCTGGGTAAAATGTTGCTACAACGGGTGTTTTTATCTGTGCGCTTGTGTCGGGGGTCCACAAAAGGGGTACCCCCAATCAACGCAAACAAATAGGTTAAACCTAGAACACCAATTAATAAACCCAGCTAAGCTAACTTTCCAAGAAACCAACCCCTCGGAGCCTGCAACGCTGGCACACCACCAGGGAGCTTAGACTTGTCAAAACCTTACCAGCCGCCTCCTGGTAGCCTACCCCTCGAACCCGCTACAGCTGTGCACCGCTCCTCGACCCCCGCGCGGGACCTCGAGCCCCTCCAGCACGATAGCCTATCCCTCGAGGCTCGTCTCACTCTAGGCCTCGAGCTGGAGCTCAACCTCCGCTCGCCCCGAGCCCTCCGCGCCCGGCCTCGAGCGAGTGCACCAATACCCTTCGAAGCCCTCCACAGGAGGAAGCTTCCACCCTCCAGTCACGTCCTCTGCAGCCCGACGTGTACCACAGTAGCCAAGGCAGAATCAAGTCTCGTTTTCACCACAAGCATGGGCAAAAAGGCGCCAGTACGGCACTGTTAACCCATACCCTACATTGTCGCACGTCCAAGCCACGTCTCGAGGCCCGGATTCCTGCTGCTCAATCAGGTTTCCCGGGACTTGCCCATAACTGCGGGGACTCGAGCCCCCCGTAGGCGCCACCTCGAGGCCGGCTCTGAGCCCCTCGAGCCCTGACTGCTTTCATGCTATTGGAGGACAGGTACCCCAAGACCCGGAGGGACCCCGCCGTGTCCTGTACGCACCGGGATGGGCGCTGTACGGCCCCCACGCCGCCACATCTCCGCGTCCGCGCCCAGGATGGAGGCCACGCTCCAAGGACGCCTCAACAGCAACGCCCACGTCGGCTCCAGTGGCCCCGACAAGACAGGATTCCTACCCTACGCCATATCGAGCGCTGTACATATCTATCCTGTGTAAACCCTGGCCTCCTCTTGTTCTATAAAAGGGGACGCCAGGGCCCCTCGCGCACACGGTTACACAACTCCGAGAGACAACACACGAGTCCACACACACGCACACTCGAGTCCGGACTCCGGTCCATGCTCATTGAGCTTGTATTCGCCCCTGTACAAGCACTTAGGTGCAAGTAATACAAGAACCTCCTCCCCCGCTGGACGTAGGGTCTTCTTTGCCCGAACCAGGATAAATCCTTGTGTCATCTTGCATCACCATCTAAGAAGAGAGCACGCGATCATATTACTCGTTGGTGTCGTACCCCCGGTTCGAAACACCGACAGTTGGCGCGCCAGTAGGGGCCTTCGCGTGTCCGAGTCGATTTCTCGTTGTTTTCTGGATGGCTTCATCCCCTCCTTCGTTCTCGGCTGGTGCTATCGTTTGGTTCGGGAGCCTCGAGTTCCTGGCCACTAGCAGCGGCAACGAGCTGACCCTGCTCTCCACGGAGGGGAGCCCGAGCGGGGCGTGTCACGCCACCCCGCGCTGGGGGGTGGCGCGTCGCCCGCGCCACCATGCGTCGCCACCCTCGTGAGCGGCGTCGTCGTCACCATCGTCGCCGGGCACAGGCGGTGCCCGCGGCGAACGCCCACTCCCCGTAGCCGCGCAGGGTCCCCGAGGGGAAACCAGCCCGGCGCGCGGCCGGAGACTTCCAGGGCGCGTGCGCACTCCCCCAGCGAGTTCGCGTTCGTCACCCGCACGGACCGGGAGCCTGGCCAGAGGCCCCGAGCCATGCTCCGTCAACACCACCAGGCCTCCTTCCGCACGGGGTGTACCGCGTCCGACACCAGCGGTTCCCGTTTGGCCTCAACAACTCCGCGGCAGTTCACGCCCACCGCCTCGGCGAGCCCCGTCAGACCAAGCGGCCGCGGAGCGGGAGGAGCGTCCGGGCGTACTCCTACGAGCCACCACCGACCTGGAGATCGTCTACCCCGTGCACGCCGACCGCGGCCTCTCACGGGCCGTCGAGCCACCTCGTCGAGCCACCTTCGGGGAGTGGTACCGCGAGCTGCAGTCCCGGCACGAGCCAGGGCGCGCGGACATCAGCAGCTCCGACTCCGATGAGTACGACTACCACGACCCTGACCTCTGGGACCCTACCAGGGAGTGTTTCCAGCTCGAGGGGGTCATGGACGATGCCGAGGACGACGGCGATGACGACACCAGGCCGGCGCTCAACCTCGAAGAGCCCGGAGACGTGGCTGCGGCAGGCGGATCACACGTTCAGGGGAGGAACGAACCCCCGCACCGGCTGCACCTCTCAGCACAGCGACGACCGAACGGCGCAGCTCGCGCAGCTGCGGAGGCCATCGCCAAGGCTGAGGAGAATCGACAACGCCTGCTGCAGCTCGAGAAAACCCTAGCACAAGAACCCCCAGCCTCGAGGCGCCGTGTTCGTAGGCCGAGCTCGAGAGGTCCACCGGCAGATCCTCGAGGATGGGGCGCCAGCACGCCCCGAGGTGCGTTTCCCGCGAGTCGGGCAGAACGTGTGGCGGCGGCGATGCTGCTCCGTGATCTACCCGCCGTCTCCAACCCTGACGCCAGGCGCATGCTTGGGGAAATGAAGAACCTCCTCGAGACAGTCGCTGTGCAGCAGGCCGAGAGCTCAGCCTCGCGGCGGCGCGGGGCGGCCTCGGAGAAACCAGCAGACACGCCCCGCAACGAGCGCGAGACGTCCGTTCATCAGCCGGACGCCTCTCGAGCTAGGGCCAGTCCGGGAACGGATCGTCGACGCCCGGCCACCTCGAGACCCCAATGACGCCCGCAACGACATCAACCGCCGGCGCAAGGACAAGGGGGCCAAGAGCGTGGCTATAGCGCCCATCGAGGGGGGCGCTACGACAGTGACGAGGATTGGCAAGTCCTCGAGCCCCCGGGCCCCAGAGTCTTCAGCCGGGCCATCCGCAGCTCAACCCTCCCCGACCGCTTCCGACCACCGACCAACATCGTGAAGTATGACGGGGAGGTCGAGCCCAAGCTCTGGCTCTCGGACTTCCGCCTAGGCTGCCAGGTGGGCGGAGCGAAGAACGACGACCGTGTGATCATACGCCAACTCCCACTTTACCTTTCGGACACCGCCCGCCGGTGGCTCGAGGGCTCCCGCCGCCGGATCGATCGACGACTGGGCTGACCTTGTCAGGGTCTTTGACGGGAATTTCAAGGGGACTTGCGTGCGCCCAGGCAACCCCTGGGATCTACGGCGTTGCAGGCAGGCAGCGAACGAACCCCTCCGCGACTTTGCTCAATGATTCTCAAAGCAGCGCCTCGAGCTCCCCCACGTGCCTGATGAGGACGTCATCTTAGCGTTCCTCGCGGGCACGACATGCCAAGAGCTAGTTCATGAGCTAGGACGCTACCGTCCCAGGACGGTCGAGGACCTGATGGATCATGTCACCAGCTTTGCCTCAGGCGATGAGGCAGTGGGGGCCTTCTTTGGCCGTTCCACGGACAAAGGCAAGGCGGTGACCGCGCCGGAGGGCTCGAGCAAGGGCAACGACGCCAAGAACGACAACAATAACAGCAACAAAAAGAAGAAGAACAAACGCAAAGGTCAGAAGGCGAAGCGCGACGCCAATGATGACGACGACGAAGAGGTGCTCGCAGGCGCCCTCGAGCCTAAGAAGCCCCGAGGCCCCCTGACGGGGCTGTTTTCGACCAGATGCTCGAGGACCCCTGCACTTATCACAGGGCCCCGTAAATCACAAGTTAAAGGACTGCCGACTGTTGAAAAGCTTCTACTCCAAGCTCGCTGATAAGAAAGAAGACGCGCCTAAGGGCAAGGACAACGATCAGCGCGGCGGAGGGGACGCGGACGACAACTTCCCCCCGGTGCGCGACTGCTACATGATCTACGGAGGGGTCAACCATCGGGCTCTCAGCTCGAGAAAGAAAGAAGGAGCGTCGGGAGATCTTTGCGCTCTGCCACGACGCCCCCCAGTATCTTGACTGGTCTGATGCGCCGATCACGTTCGACCGTGATGACCATCCGGACCGTGTCATAAACCCGGGGCGTACCCCCTCGTCGTCAACCCCGTCATAGTCGACGTGCGGTTCTCCAAGGTGTTGATGGATGGGGGCTCGAGCCTCAACATCATATACCTCGAGACCCTCGACCTCCTGGGGATTTCGAGGGACCAGCTCCGACCCAGCGTCGGGGGTTCCACGGAGTCATACCGGGGAAGAAGGCGCACCCCTCGGGCGCATCGACCTACCTGTCTGCTTGGCACGCCGGCCAACTTCCGCCGGGAAACGCTCACCTTCGAGGTGGTAGGGTTCAAGGGACCTACCACGCCATCATCGGCAGACCAGGCTACGCCAAGTTCATGGCGGTCCCCAACTACACGTACTTGAAGCTCAAGATGCCGGGGCCGAAAGGGGTCATCACCGTCGGCGCCCTACGAGCACGCGTACCACTGCGACGTGGAGTGCGTCGAGCGTGGGGAGGCCAATGTCCACCTCGACTCGCTCGAGGCCCTAGCAGCCTTGGCCACCAAAGAGGCCCCTGAAGCAAAGCGCCACGCTGGCACCTTCGAGCCGGCGGAGCACACCAAGCAGATACCCGTCGACCCGACCTCGACCAATGGCAAGACGCTGACCGTCAGTGCCAGCCTCGAGCCTAAATAGGAAGCAGTGCTCGTCGACTTTCTCCGCGCGAACATCGACATGTTTGCGTGGGGCCCCTCGGACATGCCGGGCATACCGAGGGAAGTCGCCGAGCACGCCTTGGAGATCCAGGCCGGTCCAGACCGGTGAAGCAACGCCTGCGCCGCTTCGACGAGGAAAAGCGCAGGATCATCGGCGAGGAGGTGCACAAGCTTTTGGCGGCCGGATTCATCAAGGAGGTATTTCACCCGGAGTGGCTAGCTAACCCTGTACTAGTTAGGAAAAAGAATGGAAAAATGCGGATGTGTGTAGACTACACTGGTCTGAATAAAGCGTGTCCAAAGGTTCCATTTCCTTTACCTAGAATTGATCAGATTGTCGATTCCACTGCGGGGTGCGAAGTACTTTCATTTCTCGATGCATACTCCGGCTACCACCAGATTAAGATGAAAGAATCCGACGAACTCGCTACCTCTTTTGTTACGCCTTTGGTATGTATTGCTACGTTACAATGCCCTTCGGCCTTCGAAACGCCGGGGCAACGTACCAACGTTGCATGCAGCATATCTTTGGCGAACACATAGGCAAAACCGTCGAGGCCTACGTCGATGACATCGTGGTTAAAACCAAGAAAGTCGGGAACCTCATCAGCGATCTCGAGACCACGTTCGAGTGCCTCCGGGCCAAGAATGTGAGGCTCAACCCCGAGAAATGTGTCTTTGGTGTGCCCCGGCATGCTACTTGGCTACATTGTCTCACAACGGGGGATCGAGGCCAACCCCGAGAAGATCTCAGTAGTCACGAGGATGGGCCCAATTCGAGACCTCAAGGTGTACAGAAAGTGACAGGCTGCCTAGCCGCTCTCAGCAGATTCATCTCGAGGCTAGGGGAAAAAGCGCTACCCCTCTACCGCCTGCTGAAGAAGACGGAACGCTTTGCATGGACCGTCGAAGCCGAGGAGGCCCTAACCAAGTTGAAGGGGTTGCTGACTTCCGCGCCAATCCTCGTGCCACCACGACCAGCCCAGGGTGACGATCCCCCCGAGTCCCTTCTCCTCTATGTGGCCGCAACCACTCAGGTGGTCAGCGCGGTCATAGCCGTCGAAGGCACGAGGAGGGTCATGCGTTGCCGGTCCAACGACCGGTTACTTCACTAGTGAGGTACTCTCCGAGGCCAAAGTCCGGTACCCGCACTCCAGAAGCTGCTCTACGGCATCATCATCACGAGGCGCAAGCTCCAGCACTACTTCCTCGCTCATCCCGTAATGGTGGTGTCATCCTTCCCCCTCGGTGAGATCATCAACAATCGAGAGGCCACGGGGCGCATCGCCAAGTGGTCCGCCGAGCTAATGGGGGAGGCCATCACCTACGCCCCGCGAAAAGCCATCAAGTCACAAGCATTGGCGGATTTCGTTGCTGAATGGACCGACACCCAGCTCCCGCCGGCACAAATCCAAGACGAGCTCTGGACCATGTACTTCGACGGATCCCTCGTGAAGACAGGGGCAGGCGCGGGTCTGCTCTTCATTTCACCCCTCGGAGTCCACATGCGCTACCTGCTACGCTTGCACTTCCCCACCTCCAACAACGTCGCTGAGTACGAGGCCCTGGTTAATGGGCTGCGCATCGCCCTCGAGCTCGGGGTCCGACGCCTCGACGTTCGAGGGACTCGCAGCTCGTCATCAACCAGGTTATGAAGGCTTCAAGCTGCATCAATCCCAAGATGGAGGCATACTGCGGGAGGTGCGCAAGCTAGAAGATAAGTTCCACGGCCTCGAGCTCAACCACATAGCTCGAAAGTATAACGAGGCCGCAGACGAGCTGGCAAAGTTGGCGTCCACGCGCGGCACGGTTCCACCAGACGTCTTCTCGAGGGACGTTTTCGAGCCATCCGTCAAAATCGGCCCGGGGGCTGGCCCCTCGACGCCACCCCTCGAGCCAGACACGGGGGCTCGACCTTCAACGCCACCCCTCGGAATGACCCCTCGACATCCGCTGAGGCGATGCAATCGACGCCCCTACCCCTTCGTCATCACGACCCCTCGACTGGCGGACGCCCTTCCTCGACTACCTGACGCAAGGCGTGCTACCAGAAGACAAGACGGAGGCCCGACGCATCGCTCGAAGGGCCAAGACCTACGTCATCTACGGCAACGAACGAGCTGTACCGTCGAAGCCCATCGGAATCCTTCAACGCTGCATCCCCCTCGAGGAGGGACGCAGGCTCCTCGACGACATGCACTCGGGGGCTTGCGGCCATCACGCAGCGCCAAGGACCTTGGTAGGGAACGCCTTCCGACAAGGCTTCTACTGGCCAACCGCCATCGGAGACGCCAAGCGCCTGGTCCAAGCTTGCCAAGGGTGTCAGTTTTACGCCAAGCAAACGCATCAACCCCGCACGCCCTGCAGATGATCCCCATTACTTGGCCGTTTGCCGTCTGGGGGCTCGACCTCGTGGGTCCCCTCAAGATGACAACCGGAAGGTACACGCATGTGCTTATGGCCATCGACAAATTCACCAAGTGGATCGAGGCCAAGCTCATAGGCGACCCCACCTCCGAGAAGCGGTCGAGTCATCGCCGACATCATGTACCGGTTCGGGGTGCCTAATGTCATCATCACCAACAATGGCACCCAATTCACGGGCAAAAAGTTCACCAACTTCTGCGACGACAACAACATTCGCGTAACCTGGGCCTCGGTCGCATACCCTCAATGCAACGGGCAGGTCGAGCGCGCCAACGGCATGATACTCCATGGGCTGAAGCCGAGGCTGTTCAAGACCCTCAAAATTTCGGAAAGGGGTGGGCTGCAGAGCTCCCCTCGGTGCTGTGGGCCTCAGGACTACGCGAGTCGAGCCACCGGGTTCACTCCGTTCCCTAACCTACGGCGCCGAGGCCGTCTTGCCTACGGACCTCGAGTACGGCTCGCCTCGACTTCGAGCCTACAACGAGCAAACCAGCGACGAAAAGCTCGCCAACGCCAAGGACCAGCTCGAGGAGGCCCGAGACGTGGCGCTCATCAACTCCGCGCGCGCTACCAGCAAACACTTCGACGCTACCACGACAAGCACGTGCGCAAAAGGACCTAGCGGTGGGGGACCTCGTGCTTCGACGACTGCAAGATAATCGAGGGCGCCATAAGCTCACCCCTCCATGGGAGGGCCCATACACCGTAGCTGAGGTGCTCAAGCCAGGAACATACAAGCTCTACGACGACCAAGGCAGGATCCTGGCGAACGTGTGGAACATATCTCAGCTACGTCGCTTCACTACCCTTAAAGGCCTCGAGGCCTCATTCATTTTGTTGCTTTGTACAAACACGCCCAAATGAATGAACAAACTCGTGCTTTGTCTTTCATTTTGCTTAGCAACTTAAGGTAGCCTGACCCTGCTTTGCTCAGGGTCAAGCCTCCCTCGGGGGCTGGCAGGGGGCTCCCCCCACACTCCAGAAAAAATACGTGTTTTCTTTTCAAAAATTCGACCCTCATCTCAATTCGCACCTCGAGCATATTAGTAGCGTCTAAATCCTTAAATACCCCGAGCCTCCAAGAGTCGTGGGGCGTCGACGTAGACGGCCACCTACGCCCCCGGGCTACGGTACCCTACCTATGCCTCCCCTCGAGGTACTCGTGGCGCGTATCGAAGGAACACGGACCAAGCCGGCTGAAGCTCGAGCTAGCGACAAAGAGAATTGATTGAATAAATTTGAAAAGAAAACAACTTCTTTAAACAAACAAGTCATATATACACATGTTGGCCTCGTCAGGCCACAAGTAATGACACAAAATTTTTACAAAGGCCTCGATGCCCAATTTGACACGCAGGTCTCAATCCTCGTCGGTCTGGTACTCCTCCCCGAGATCTTCCGCGGCGGGCTCGCCTCGACGTCCGGGCCAGGAGAAGGGGGGCCACCTGCACCGCTGTCCGCCTCCGGAGGCAGCACGTCCTCCTCGAAGAGCTTCGCGAGCGCGACCCCGGCTTGTCCACCTTCTCGAGGATCAAGTCGACGCGGCGATCGTTCCATTCCTCGTCCCTACCCTCGATCTCAATGAAGCCTTGGCGACGACATTGACCGGGAAGCGGAAGCCGGAACGGACGGCCGCGAGCGCCTGCTTGACGCCATGGTGGAGAGCGTGCCGGACTCGGTCCCGCGCGGCCGCGTCAAAATAGCATAAGGCGTCGACCAAAGCGTCGCCTCGAGCCACTGCGCCCTCTGCCGCGGCTACCGGAGCGACGCCCCACATAGAGTCAAGCCTGTCGAGGGTGGCGTGCGCTCGTTCTGCCACCATGGTCTCGTCCTGGAGTTGCCCCAGGAGAGCCTGGTTCGTCCCGCGAAGCTCCTCGGCGGTCTTCTCAACCTCTGCGCAACAAACAAGAAGGAGTGAGATCGCGGCGTGACAAAAACCTCGAGATCAAAACAAGGCAAGGCATGAAAATTACCTTCGCAGTGCATGCCCAGCGGCGAGGTCGCTGGTAAGGCCATCGACGCGCTGATCAAGCCTACGCTTCTCGGACAGCACATCGCGCTTTTTGGCCCTGGTCTTCTACTTTACCAGCTTGCCCGTCCGCGAGGACAGATCCTTCGGATCACCTCTTGCCGCACCGCCTCCGCCGCGGATCGGGCAGTGGCGGCTTCGCTCTGGGCATCCTCGCCTCTTTCTTCGCCGCGCCTCCACTACGGATCGGCGGTGGCGGCTCGCTTTGGGCGTCAGCAGCTTCCTTCTTCGCCGCCTCCGCTTCAGACCGGGCGGTGGTGGCCTCGCTTCGGGCAGCGGCGACCTCCTTCCTCGACACTTCCAGAGCGGTGGCGGCCTCCTCCTTAGCTCGGGCGGCTCCCCTCGAGCCGCCTGGGCCTCTACCTGCGCTTCGTTGAGCCAGCTCGCCATTTGGGCATTCTCCGGCTCAGCTCAGCGCGGAGATCCTGGAGCTCCGCCTCCGCCCTAGCTAGGGCAGCCCCGCCGCCCGCGCGACCTTCTGTCTCCTCCTCCGAAGGACCGCTCCGCCACCGCCATGATCCGACCATCTCCCTGAAGATGGACCCCGCGCCTCCCGCGGGCCCCCTGTTGGGCTATCGCTCGACGGGGACCATGGCTCGGGGCGAGCTCGACGCGTAAGGAAACCGGCACAAGGTCCGGTCCTCCGCCTTCGAGAGGGGCAGGCCCCTCCTCTCCGGCTCGAGCGGGTGCCTGCTGCGGCCCACCAACCGGTGGCCTCACAGGCTGCGGCTCCCTCCGCCTCTCCTCCGTCTCCGCCCGCTGCTCGTATCCTCCTGGGGCGACGGCGCGGCCTCGCGTGGGGACAGGGACCCGAGCGGTAGCGGATCACTCGAGGGGTGGCTCGCCCCCAAGCCCTCCACCCTTGCCGAGTCCTCCGGCGTCTTGTCGCCCCTGACGGGCCTCGAGCGCTTCTTCCAGCGTTGGGCCCTCGACCGGAGGCGGCACCCGCTCCAACTCGTCCAAGAGCTCCTCCACGTCGGCACCAACGCCTCTCCCTCTTGCCCCTCCGCCGTGGGCCGACTCTCGTCGACTGGGGTCTCGGGGGCCGCTGACCCCCCGGCCTCCGACGTCCGACGGAGCCGCGCCTATCTCGGTGCTCCCCCCAAAATGGTTGTCACGACGGGGGGAGAAGCGGTCCCCTCGGTAGGTACCACCGGAGCAGGAAGAGGCGGTGTCGCGACGGACGCGGTGACGGCAGGATCGATGCCAGAAGCTGCGGTCCCTGCTGAAAAGATAACGACGTCGTCAGAGTCAGGAAGATGCCTCGACCTCCGTGGTCGATGGCGGCGACCTCACCAAGATCCCGCGGCGGCCATCTGACTTCCCCGAGCCATGGCCGCTCGAGGCCTTTGCCAGCCAAGCGGCCTCCCCGAGCAGAGGAAGAAGCCGTACCTCGAGGTGCCTGTTCCACAGCAGAGCTCGAGGTCTTGTCCGCTTGGACGCTGCGAGGTCCACCTCCTGCCAGGCGCGCTTCCCCTAAAAAACCAGACGGCGCGCATCACAAAAGATAAAAGGAAAGGGGGGGGGAGTAAAACCTCACTACAGCAAAATTGAAAAACGCTACTTACCCAAAGTGACGGCGGGCTTTTCCCCGGACTGCCGGATTCACCCGGGGCTTCGAGCCCGATCTACGGCTGAGCCATGCTCCCGAGCCGTCTCTGTGTGGCTCGATCGGAGGGACGCTCCCGGTGCTTCCCGTGGCTCGACCTCGATGGGAGCCCTCCTTCTGCCCCTTGTCTCTGGGGGCGACCGCGCCTCCTTCGAGCGGTCCATCTCGGCGCCTTTCCCGGCGCGGGCTTCCGAGACCTACTCCGGCGCTCGGGCCGGCGGGTGCGCCTCCCCACGTCTGCCTCCTTCTCCCGGCGGTGGTGCTGGCGACGGACTCCGGGGTCGTCCGCGACTCTGGTCGCGAGACGGGCGGGGACTCCCCCCTCGACGGTCATGATGGTGGGGGCTCGGCGCCCTCTCATGCTGCCCGCTCCTCCGCGGCTGGACGACGCCCTCGACGCCTCGTGCGGTCGACCCCGGCACCCCCTCCGGCGTGATGACCACTCCTCGAGGTCCGGCCCTTCTCGAGAGCCCCCGCCTGAGTCGATGTGGCCGAAGCCTCCTTCTATGCCGCGGCGACGGCGCCCCGAGTCCGAGGCTTCTTTGCGTCCGGGGGCAACGTCCGGCACGGAGCTCGATGGACCCCGGGCCCCCGACGAGGCAGGGATCGGCGCCGCCTTCCGCGGCTGCGTGCCGCGCGATCCCTTCGCCAGGGGGACCTCCAGTATACCCTCCTGCACAGAGGAGCGGTCAGCCCTGACATCGACGACCCCCGCGCGCCTCAGACGCGCATTCATCCCCTCGTCGTCACTCTCCTCCTCATCATCACTCTCCTCCTCCGAGCTCGAGGAGCTCGGCTCGGGGGACCCATCTCCAGGATGCCAGTTGCGACGAGCCTTCGCCAGCCTCTGCTCCCGAGCCGAGCGACGCAAGTTTTTGTTTTTCTCTTTCTTCTTTCTGGCATCCTTGCTCTCCTTGTCTTTCTGAGCAGAGAGGCGCCTCACCTGGGTATCCGCGGCGTCCTCCCTCACCGGGGGCCTCGACGCACGACAAGTAAACGCCCCCTGCAAAAAGAAGAAGTGTGACGAGACAAACCACAAGAAGAATACACAAGGTTCGGAGAAAGAGAAAGGGGGAGGAGGCTCGAGACAGCTTAGCTCGAGGGGGGCTTACCAGGTCGAGACACCCCTCGTCAGGTGCCATGGCGACCAGGTCGGTGTACTCAGGGATGAACGACCCTTGGACCGTGATCGACACCCGCGAGACGCCCTCGTTCCGAGGCAGCCTCCCCTCGGCCATCCTCGACCGATTTAGCGCCTCGAGCTGGGCCTTCGGCCCCATCTCGTGCAAAAGAAGGGGGCGGTCCGCCAGCGGAAGAACCCTTCGTTGATGGAACGCCCAGATGACCGCCTGAACGGTCAGGTTCTTCTCGTCCACCAGCATCTTCATCATCTCCATCAGTGGAACCAGGTGGCGTTGCCTGTCCGCCGCGACCCCCCAGGTCCACTTCTCCGGACGCTGAGTGAGGACCCTGCCGGTGTACTATGGAAGGAGACCATCTTCATTCCGCAGGTAGAACCAGTGGTCGTCCCACCCGGCCTGGTTGGAGGAAAGCTTGTAGCGGAGGTATTCGCGGGGGACATTGGCCGACGAGGTCCCAGTCCTCGCAGTGACGGTGAGGGAACCCATGCGCACGAGCCGCCTCCCGCTGGGCTTCAAGGCCTTGATGAAGAGCTCGCCCCGGAAGAGGTGGACGAACATCTCCCAGTGCGGCTCAATCTTCAGGTACCCCTCGCACACCGCGGCAAAGATGGCGGCGTGCGAAATCGAGTTGGGGGAGAAGTGTTGCAGCTCCACCACATAGTGATGCGTCAGCGCCCGCATGAAGCGGCTCGGCGGAACACCGAGCCCCATGCGGTGGTAGCGCGTGAAGCTCACCACGTACCCCCTCCGGCGGGTGCGGCTCCCGGTGATCCGCCGACGGGATAACCCACCACGCGGGTCCCTCCTCCGGGTTGGGACGGAGAAGCCCCTGGGCCACCAGCGACTCCATCTCGCGCTGCGTCACCTTCGTCGGGCTCCAGTCTTCAGCCGACAGCGCTTGTGTCTGGGCAGCCATGGCGATGACGGCGCGTACCCGAGCGGCGGACGGACGGCCGGAAAATTCTCAATCGACTAACTCGAGGAAGAGGGCGCGTGAAGGCTACGGCGGCGGTAGAGGCAAAGGCAAAGTAAAGGGTTCCTCTTCCCCTCTTTCGGTATTTATAAGAGAAAACCCCAGCAGGCGGGGTTTCCCACGACGGCGGAAAAAGTAACCGCACGCATTTAATGTGCCTACCTAACCGCATCTCGAGCTGGTCGACAGGTACACGCGGCAACTCCGCACTTGCTCCACTCCTCCGGGCCCACCGCACCCGCCGCTCCGACTTCTTGTCAGTCGCCCTGGTGCCACGATCTCCACTACCTCGCCTAAAAAGGCGCGCCCAATGGGCAGAAGGTTTCTAAGCGACGGAGGCTTCTTCAGGAAGGTAAAAACGGGCCCCGGCCCTAAGTCTCGAAGCAGCGAAGGCTGGTCCTCGAAGAGGGTTCGACAGCCGGCTTCGAGCACCCGAGTCAGGGACACCAAGGGGCGCCACTCGCAGCATCGCTCGAGGGCCAAGCCCTCGAGGCCCCTCACGTGCATCCAAGGCGGGGAGCACGACGTGCAGTCAGATCCCCTCGGAGGGAGGCATCGAGCCACCGGGTCCTATCGAATGGACCCGACACTCCTGCAGACTGAGCACCCATGCTTTATGAGATCGCCTCCGGGCTACAGTCGACCCCTATCGAACGGGGCACGAGGTCTCACTTGGATTCCCCGTTACCAGCTCACCGGGAACCTCGATACTCGCCCGCTCGTGGTAGTACGAGGCATCCCCCCTCGCATCCGATCGAAAGGACTCGCGGGATGACAAGCCAGGGCAACCGGCGTGCCGGACAGCTCGAAGAGCCGGCCGACCGGTTCAGCCTGGCACCCCTCGACGAAAGAGGGTCTAAAAAACTCGGGGGCTCGACACTCCCAAACCTAAAAAACGCAACTAACACTCGCACAAGAAAGAGCCCACGAGGGAGTCCTAACCACTCCCCCGTGGCCTCGGGGGCTACACCCGCGGGTGTCGCTCGCACGACACCCACGGAATCAAAGTGACCAGACCCTCGAGACCAGTTAGCTAACCATCAAGATCCCAGTCGGGAGCCCCTGCTCGAGTGCAAGCATTCGAACAAGGGCTCGGGGGCTACTGTCGGGGGTCCACAAAAGGGGTACCCCCAATCAACGCAAACAAATAGGTTAAACCTAGAACACCAATTAATAAACTCAGCTAAGCTAACTTTCCAAGAAACCAACCCCTCGGAGCCTGCAACGCTGGCACACCACCAGGGAGCTTAGACTTGTCAAAACCTTACCAGCCGCCTCCTGGTAGCCTACCCCTCGAACCCGCTACAGCTGTGCACCGCTCCTCGGGACCCCGCGCGGGGACCTCGAGCCCCTCCAGCACGATAGCCTATCCCTCGAGGCTCGTCTCACTCTAGGCCTCGAGCTGGAGCTCAACCTCCGCTCGCCCGAGCCCTCCGCGCCCGGCCTCGAGCGAGTGCACCAATACCCTTCGAAGCCCTCCACAAGGAGGAAGCTTCCACCCACTCCAGTCACGTCCTCTGCAGCCCGACGTGTACCACAGTAGCCAAGGCAGAATCAAGTCTCGTTTTCACCACAAGCATGGGCAAAAAGGCGCCAGTACGGCACTGTTAACCCATACCCTACATTGTCGCACGTCCAAGCCACGTCTCGAGGCCCGGATTCCTGCTGCTCAATCAGGTTTCCCGGGACTTGCCCATAACTGCGGGGACTCGAGCCCCCCGTAGGCGCCACCTCGAGGCCGGCTCTGAGCCCCTCGAGCTCTGACTGCTTTCATGCTATTGGAGGACAGGTACCCCAAGACCCGGAGGGACCCCGCCGTGTCCTGTACGTGCCGGGATGGGTGTTGTACGGCTTCCACATCGCCACGCCTCCACGTCCGCGCCCAGGATGGAGGCCACGCTCCAAGGACGCCTCAACAGCAACGCCCATGTCGGCTCCAGTGGCCCTGACAAGACAGGATTCCTACCCTACGCCATATCGAGCGCTGTACATGTCATCCCTGTGTAGCCCTGGCCTCCTCTTGCTCTATAAAAGGGGACACCAGGGCCCCTCGTGCACACGGTTACACAACTCTGAGAGACAACACACGAGTCCACACACACGCACACTCGAGTCCAGACTCCGGTCCACGCTCATTGAGCTTGTATTCGCCCCTGTACAAGCACTTAGGTGCAAGTAATACAAGAACCTCCTCCCCCGCTGGACGTAGGGTCTTCTTTGCCCGAACCAGGATAAATCCTTGTGTCATCTTGCATCACCATCCAGGAAGAGAGCACACGATCATATTACTCGTTGGTGTCGTACCCCCGGGTTCGAAACACCGACAGCTTGCGGGTAAATATTTATCTTTAGAGTCAGTGCTATGATATAATCACATTGCTAGTTTCATGTTGGGGATTTCAACTTGACGTTAAGTGATGCTAGTAGTGTCCCGTACACTTCTTAGTGCCTTCACTAGGTTATTGTTTATGAAGTCTATCTTAGAGTGATTCCATTAAGGAGTGTCAACAGTCTCTCAAGAAGAATTGCACATGGGAGGTTGTGTCCTTGCCTGAGAAAAAGAAGACCGTTCGTTGCAAATGGATCTTCAAGAGAAAGGAGGGTTTATCTCCAAGCGAGCCTCCAAGGTTTAAGGCAAGGTTAGTAGCAAAAGGCTACAGTGAAATTCCGGGTATTGACTATAATGATGTTTTCTCTCCAGTGGTAAAGCGCAGTTCAATTCGTACTTTCTTTAGTATTGTTGCATCACATGATCTTGAGCTTGAGCAGTTAGATGTGAAGACTGCGTTTTTGCATGGAGAACTTGAGGAGGATATTTATATGGACCAGCCGGAAGGGTTCATAGTGTCTGGCAAGGAGAATTTTGTTTGCAAATTAAAAAGGTCATTGTATGGTTTGAAGCAGTCCCCTCATCAGTGGAATAAAAAGTTTAATTCATTTATGCTGTCACACAGTTTTAAGAGGTCAAAATTTGATAGTTGTGTTTACATTAAGCATGTTAATGGATCACCTATATATTTGCTGTTATATATTGATGATATGTTGATTGCTGCCAAGAGCAAAGTTGAAATCACTAAATTAAAGAAATTGTTGAGTAGTGAATTTGATATGAAGGACTTGGTGCTGCTAAGAAAATACTTGGTATGGAAATTACTAGAGACAGAAAATCTGGTTTGTTGTTTCTTAGTCAGCAAAATTATATTAAGAAAGTTCTTCAGCGTTTCAACATGCATGATGCAAAGTCTGTTAGTACTCCTATTGCACCTCACTTTAAATTGTCAGCTGCTCAGTGTCCTAGTTCAGATCAAGATATTAAATACATGTCAAAAGTTTCTTATTCTAGTGTTGTTGGGTCTTTGATGTATGCCATGGTTTGCTCTCGCCCAGATTTAGCTTATGCTATGAGTTTGGTTAGTAGATACATGTCTAATCCTGGTAAATAACATTGGAGGACAGTTCATCCTGGTAAATAACATTAGAGGACAGTTTAGTGGATTTTCAGGTACCTCAGAGGCACAATAGATTTCTATTTGAGGTTTGGAAGGACTGATCAAGAACTTATGGGTTATGTGGATTCAGATTATGCTGCTGATTTGGACAGGAGGAGATCTCTCACAGGTTATGTGTTCACTGTTGGCAGTTGTGCTGTGAGTTGGAAGGTTACTTTGCAGTCTGTTGTTGCTTTGTCTACTACTGAAGCAGAGTACATGGCTGTTTCTGAAGCATGCAAGGAATTAATTTGGCTGAAAGGTTGGTATGCTGAGCTGTGTGGAGTTGATTCTTGCATTAATTTGCACTGTGACAGTCAAAGTGTCATTTATCTTACCAAAGATCAGATGTTCCATGAGAGAGGACAAAACATATTGACATCAAGTATCATTTTGTTCGTGATGTGATCGAGGAAGGTAAACTGAAGGTATGCAAGATTAGTACTCATAATAATCCTGCTGATATGATGACAAAGCCAATTCCTGTTGCTAAGTTTGAGCTTTGCTCAAGCTTAGTTGACTTAATTGATTAGCCCAAGAGGCTATTTGGTGCCAGAAATATTTTTCTTTTGCTATGTTCAGGATCAATGTGTTGATTGATACTACAAGATGAATTTGTCGCAAGGTGGAGTTTGTTACATATGTTCCAAATTCAGTTGGTCATTATATTGGCCGACTTCTAACGGAGCGAAGCGGAGGCCCGTCGCTGGAGGCTTGGGCCCCGTTGTTAGGGTTTCGCCTTGATTGATTCACTTGTAAGGCGCCATACGACGTTGTAACCGAAGTCTTGATTATAGTGAGGAGTGTTTGCTGGCTGGCGCCTGTGGTTTTTACCTTTCACATTGGAAGGGTTTTCCACGTTAAATCTTGTGTCTCTGTGTGGTTTGATCTTGTGTTCTTCCTCGTTTCCACGTCGTCTTTCTCAACAAGAAACAAGTGGTATCGGAACCCATGGTTGAAAAAACCTGAAAAATCTCAGTGGTCACATGTGACGGGGGAGCCCGTTAACATCTCGATACGATGTTGTGGAAAAATATCTTCCAGAGATCGCACGAGTTGTGTGATGCGAAGAGTTGGGTCCGATGTGTGACGTGGGAGATTGTTAGGTTTAGTCCCACATCGGGTATCGATTGTGGGGGAGCACAACATATAAGGCGTGACAGTCTTCACCTATAAGGCTAGTCTTTTGGGTTGAGTTAGGCCCAAAGCATGATATGTTGTTGGGCTCCGTTGGACCTGGCTCGTGGGGCTCCTGACTCGTGGGGATGTTGAGTCAGGCCAGATTCCGCTGCACACTCTAACAAATATGATAAAAATATGATATATTTTTAAAACATAAACCATGGTGCTAACTATCCCCACACATAATTTGAAATTAAAACCTAGCTTGAATGTGGAGAAATAAAAAAGACAAATCCTGTTGAGAGGTGAATTAGATCAATTAAATAATCGAGGGAGTAAACTGAACCAAACGATAGCTTAAGAGATCATATGGACATAGACTATACTTAAGCTTATGCCCTGTTTAGATTCCTTCCAACTTTTTACACTCTCTCTCTCCATCACATCAAAAAGTTGCAATCTATACAAGGCCTTAGGGCAAGTACATTGCTACACGTCAGCTGTCTCGTACATCGTCTCATGCAGTGCCACGTAAGATTTTTGCTGATGTGGAGGAAAGAGAGAAGCGAAAGAGGAAGAAGTCGTTGTTTCGCGAAACAACCACCTTATGAGCTAAAATTTAGGACCATGAGACAACTATTCTACCATTGTATGAGTTGTTGTTGTCCTGCAACTCACAATTTATTTTTATTCTATCCATAAATTAAGGAATCATGAGTTGCTACTAGACAACTTAAAAACAAACTATTGTACATGTCGTTTACTAAGTCGTCTTAAAATTACGTGGCATTATATGAGACCACCTACGAGACAAGATCAATATACTTGCCCTTAGTATTTTAGACTTTTTTAAAAAAAAGTATACTAAAGTTGGTGCACTTCTCGTTACATGATACCCACCCCGCCAAATACAAGAGTGCTGTCCTGAGTTTTGACCAACTTTATAAAAAAGCGATACCGAATTAGTATTACTAAAATAGTATAAAATATATTTTCACAATTTACATCTTTGTTATAACGGATGTTAATACTCTTCTGTATTTATCAATATGCCCACGTGATAAAATACATTTTCACAATTTACATCTTTGTTATAACGGAGGCACAAGAGCATCATCGATTGTTCGGCCCCGCCCTCTGCTAGCAAGGTAGGAGGTGGTCTGTGTGGAGGATTGTTTCATCAGGGATAGTTGAAAAAAATACTCATCTGATGACGACAATAGCAATTTGTGCATGACGACCCATCATACAATCCACGACCAAGCCGACTTCGCTCGTCCATGCACGACGAGGTGGTACATCACATCCCTACTCCCTAACCAGTGCATCGACATCAAGGAAAGACATGCCCACGTCAAGTGACGGACGATCGATTCTCAACGATATAGTGTGTGTGTGTGAACATGGCCTTTTTTAGCGAGGTATATATATAGACATCGCTAAGATATATGTAAATTTTATTTTAGATAATCACTATGTCAAGCACCAAGTGATGAAGAACAAAGAAGAAGGGAAGAAACGAACGCGAAACAACATGAATACCGCACTAAAAAAAAGGCTCAAGAGATCGATGAAGAGCGAGAAGCGAGAAATAAGAAACAACATATGCACATCAGGTGTTCACGATTTAATCTACACCATGCTTTCTTTTCACTCACTCTACTTTGTTCCAAAATTTTTATATGCAGCCTACTGTTGTTCTTAAGTTCAGTTTTATTTATGCAACAAAATACTTTGTTCTCAGTTCGGGCTATAAGCAAATGAAAAATTATATAGGGATTAAAAATTGGATATCCGGTGGCAAAAAAGGTCAAGATGAGCTCGACTGTATCATCAATATGGATATGCTAATGAAGCAATTTTGATAAATAAATTCCAACTATAATTTCACTCGGTGTTATTAGGACTGCAACAATTTAACTGATATCTAATGGGATCCCTATTTTTATCCTTTTTAACTTGGATACTATAATGTATCGACGTAATGAGTTAGATGAGAGATATCACATACTGGCCTAGAACAACTACTTGTTTTAAATTTGTTAGGTTGGACCATTTGAGATATTTATATTGTTCTATGGAACTTTATTAATGAGAAACTTTCAAGACATGCATATCTATGGAGCTGGCTTACAAAGAGGCGCTGTTTTGGTGTAACTGGATGCACAGTAAGAGGTCTAGCTGATGAGAACTAAGGAAGGCTAAGGTCGGCCAGGACTCCGGAGAAGCTTGCTTGGGGCAGAGTAATGAAGTTGTTTGATGAGCAACATATGTAATAGACTGCCAATAAGTTGTTGGACCAGTGTCTTAAGTTCAGATAGAAGGCGGATTAGGTCACGAAGGTGATAGCAAAAAGAAGATAGGGGAAAAACAACTTGAAAAAACAAGGAGTCTTCTAGGCCCAAGCATCTCATGTCGGACCTACTTCGTTGTCACACCCCAATTTTAAGGATAAAACTGAGGCGGAGTACTCATGTGTGCCCAGGAAACAATCACACACATAAGTAGACAAATTACAAGAGTGACATCATCACAGTGTTTATTACAACGCGATAGTATATAAAACAGAGTCTTACATCACACCGAACCACAGACCACTGAACTTGTACACAAACTAAGCCACAGGGAAACGTCGACTGGGGGAGCAGCTAGCCTAGAAGTCTTCAGGAAAGTCGCCAACTGCACCTTCATCTGTTACCCATCCGGGATTTTGCCCAAAAAGAAGATAAACAACAAGCGTAAGTACTCCACGTACTTAGCAAGCTAACATAGGTTTCATGAGGCTCAAAAAGGCTGACGCTGTCTGACTGCAGTTAGCTTTTAAGTTGGCAAGGTTTTAACATTAAAGTAAACGAATATTGCGCTTAACCCTTAACCCATGATCCATTCGTCCAACAAAGGTAGGATATGACATCATAAGGTACCATCAACATAAAGTAACAATTGTTAAGTTTCATAGTTCCGCTAGTTTTCCGGGCCGCTCGTGACCGTGAGCACGGCTGTTATAACAGTTTTACACTCTGCAGAGGTGGTGCATCTTTACCCACAAGCCGTGTTACCCTTGTGCCCGAGGCGGCCAACCTCTTGATCCACTTCCGAGGTAGATCGGCAGGGCACACTATGAAGCCTTTCGCTGGTTCGTCTAACTGGTCAGGGCCGCTAGGTTTCCTTGGCAGGCAGATGTAGCAACCCCCCTTTTCTATGGCACAAGGCCATCGCAGCTATACACATAGAAACAGGAGCAGCCCTACACCCAAAGTGGCAAGCCCCTTCTGCGCCCTTTCGGGTCACCGCTGCCAAATTAGACAAGGTCCAGTTTACTGAGCTAAAACCAGAGCCATATAGCACTCATGGTAGCACTGTCAATCCCAGCTTTTGCTAACAGCAAGTTTTATTAACCGTTTAACAACATATCATCATGAGAAACAAATTCATCATTGGACTGGATCAATTATAAGACAGTTAGCACTAGCAAAACTACCCACATGCATATATCCCATGGGAACAAGAACATCACAGATCAAAAAGCTAAGTGGGTTTTCTAAGGTTGCTCAAATTGGACACATGCATGAATGAGTGATTAAAGTAAAGTGTATAGGTAAACAAGGAGATCCCATGCTAACTTGCCTTGGTTGCCGAAAGGTTGATCCTCCTGCTGATCACTGAACGAGGGGTCCTGGTCGTACCACACCGACTCACCGTCTACTCGGACACACACATCACCATGCGTTCCAGGTACAAACATACACGATGCAAACAGAGCTATTATTAGAACAATACACCAAACAGTATTAAACTGAAATAAAACTTTGGTAAAACAGAAGTACGCATCTCTACGATCACAACAAGTTTTGGTTCATCGAAAACGGAGTTACGGTGTGAGAGTTACGATCGAAACGGTAAATATAAAGCCCTAAACAAGATTAACTAGGACCCTAAAGCTAAACTGTCCAAAACAGACCAACAGGGACATAAACCGATAGAGCACTAAATTACGAAGCTAACGCAATTTGAATGGATCAAATCGGAGCTAAAACGTGGATTTTATAAGCAAAACAAAGTAGTGGCATTTCTGTAAATAGTTTGAATTGCATTTGGATTTAAACCGAAATTTAAATTGAATTTTAAGCCAATACCGCAGTCAACTGGACTGCGCCTCCATTTCTCCAAAACACAGGGGCCTAGACGGAAGTTTTCAAAGACTCAGCGAACAGTGCCGCTGGAGCGCGGGTTGATTCCCGACTTCTCCAGGGGCTCTTTAGCAAAGATGCCACCGAAGGGGTACGGGTGATCCTCGGCCGCCGGATCGGAGATGGGCGGCTCGGATTAAATCCAGGGGCGGGTGCGCGCGCGGGCGGCCGACGGCGCGCACTGGCCGCGGCGTCACGGCGCTCCGCGACGTCGTGCGCGGCTCCGCCATGGTCGAAGCCACGGAGCTCGCGGGTTCGGGCATAGGGTCCATCACAGGCCAAACCAAGCGGTCGGAGAGATAGCGGAGTGCAAGGGGGTTTCTTACCACGGTGAACCGAACGGAGGAGGTGGCTCGGAGGCGGCGGTCCGCGGCGAACGGCGGTCGGCGTTCGGCGAGATCCCGCTGCGAGAAGACGGCCGGCGGTTAGGGCAAAATCGAGCACAACGAAAGAGGAAGAAGGTTCGGCGGCTTCACCGTGATGCGGCGGGGCTTGGAAGTAGGAGCAATTAGCCGGAGAAGCACCGAAACGCCGGGACGACGGCGGCGGGCGACGGCAATGGCGCGGCGGGCTCTGGTCGTGCTCGGGTGGTTGCTCTGGGGCTCTGCGGCGCGGGCGAGAGAGACAACTGAGCGAGGAGTGGAGCGGGGCAGGCGGCGCATCCGTTATATGGATGGGGAGGAGACCGAGGTCGTGGGAGCGGCTCGCGGGAGACTCGGACGTGCGGCGCCGGCGGTTGTGCTCGGGCGCGTGCGCGAAGGGGAAGAAAGGCGCTGACAGGTGGGGACGGCGTGTCAGAGAGAGAGGAAGGGAGAGCGCGGCGGTTCGCGCGGCGCGGGCGCGAGCAGGCCGGCCCACGGGCCGCGCAGGCGAAGGGAAAGGGAGAGGTGCCGGCCCACTGCGGGAAGGGAGGAGGAGGAAGACTGGCGCGCGGGCGGCTTGCAGCGGCGCCGAGCGGGCCGACCTGCGGGCCGCGCGCGGTAGAGAGAAGGGGGAGGGAAAAAGGGCTGGCGAGCTGGGCCTCCGGCCATCGGGCCGAAAACAAAGGAAGGAGAGAGAGAGTAAAAGAATTCCTTTTTCATTTGTTTCAAAGCATTTCAACACCATTCCAAAAGAAATTTGAATTCAAACTAAATTTTGACAAAACCCAGTCACTTCAATAAATCCAGTGCATCAGCATGAATGCAAAAACATGTTGCCACCATAATTTTAATTCAACAAAAATTTATTTAACCCTAGGTTAAATGCTCACAAATTCATTATTAAATCATTTTCACCTATTTTGTTTTGGAGAAAATTTTAGGGTGCTACAACTCTACCCCCCTTAAGATGAATCTCGTCCTCGAGATTCGACTGGAGCTTACTCAAACAACTGGGGATAAGATTTCCGAAGATCTTCTTCTCTTTCCCAGGTAGCCTCTTCTTCTGTATACCGGTTCCACTGAACCTTGCACATCTTGATAACTCGGCTCCTGGTAACTCCTTCTGCTGTCTCCAAGATCTTGACAGGGTACTCTTCGTAAGTGAGATCTTCTCCTATCTTGATCTCTTCCAGGGGAACTTGCTCTTCAGGCACTCTCAGGCATTTCTTTAGCTGAGAAACATGGAACACATCATGCACACCTGACAGCTTTTCAGGTAACTCGAGCTGATAGGCCACTTCTCCACGTCTGGCTAAGATCTGGAAAGGACCTATGTATCTGGGTGCCAACTTTCCTTTCATGTTAAACCTCTTTACGCTTCTCATGGGTGACACTTTCAGATACACATAGTCTCCCACTTTGAAAACTAAATCCCTCCTGCGAGTATCTGCATAACTCTTCTGCCGGGATTGGGCTATCCTTAGGTTATCTCGGATCATCCTTACTTGTTCTTCAGCATTCCTAAGGACATCCGGTCCGAACACTTGAGTTTCTCCTGTCTGATTCCAGAACAAAGGAGTTCTACACTTTCGCCCATACAAAGCTTCGAAGGGAGCCATTTTCAGACTCTTCTGGTGACTGTTGTTGTATGAGAATTCAGCATATGGCAGGCTTTTATCCCAACTAGTCCCATGCTGAAGGGCACACGCTCTCAACATGTCCTCCAAGATCTGGTTTATCCTTTCAGTCTGCCCATCTGTTTGAGGGTGATATGCAGAACTGAAAGTCAGCTCAGTTCCCAAGGATTGATGTACCTGATGCCAGAAGTGAGAAGTGAACTGTGTCCCTCTGTCAGACACTATTTTCTTTGGAACACCATGCAGAGACACAATCCTCTCCATGTACAGTTCTGCTAACCTTGCTCCAGAATAGGTGGTCTTTACTGGTAAGAAGTGAGCGACCTTAGTGAGACGGTCAACTATTACCCATATTGAGTCATAGCCTCTCGGTGTACGGGGTAAACCAGTAATAAAGTCCATTCCCACTTCTTCCCATTTCCACTCGGGTATCTGCATAGGCTGTAACAATCCTGCTGGTCTTTGATGTTCAGCTTTGACCTTCTGACAGGTGTCACATAGAGCCACATATTCTGCTACATCTCGTTTCATACCATACCACCAGTATTTTTCTTTCAGATCCAAGTACATTTTGGTGCTACCGGGGTGAATGGAGTAGGCAGATTCATGTGCATCCCGCAAAATGGCATCACAGATAGCTTTCACATCGGGCACACAAATCCTCTTTCCAAACCAAAGAGTCCCATTATCATCCATCCGGAATCCTGGTGCCTTTCCAAGCACTATGTTTTCTGCTATCTCTTTCAACTTCTCATCTTTCAACTGACCCTCACGGATTTCTTTCTCCAGGGTAGGTTCAACTGACATTTCCACCACATTGTTGGCAAAACATAGATTAAGGTATGCCATTTCAGCTCTCAACTCTGCTGACATACGTTCCACTTGCAGACCGTTTGCGTAGGTTTTTCTGCTCAAGGCATCGGCCACGACATTGGCCTTTCCTGGGTGATAATGTACCTCCAGGTCATAGTCTTTGATCAATTCTAGCCAACGGCGTTGCCTCAAGTTCAGATCTGACTGAGTAAATATATACTTCAGACTTTTATGATCCGTATACACGTCACACTTATGCCCAACCAGATAATGTCTCCATATTTTCAGAGCATGGACCACAGCTGCTAACTCCAAATCATGAGTTGGATAGTTCACCTCGTGTTTTCTCAGCTGTCTAGATGCATAGGCTACTACTCTTCCGTCTTGCATTAGAACACATCCAAGTCCAAGACGAGATGCATCACAAAAGATGGAGAAGCTTTTGTTCAAGTCTGGCAGAACTAGGACTGGTGCTGAGGTCAATCTCTTCTTTAACTCTTCAAAGTTTGCTTGGCATTTATCAGACCACACAAACTTAGCATTCTTTTCTAACAAGGCAGTCATAGGCTTTGCGAGCTTGGAGAATCCTTCAATGAACCTCCTATAATACCCGGCCAAACCCAGGAAACTTCGGATTTCACTGGCATTAGTTGGCGGGTTCCAATCCAACACATCTTGCACCTTGCTAGGATCAACGGATATACCTCCGTTAGAGACAACATGCCCTAAGAAAGAGACTTCTTTCAGCCAAAAATCACACTTGCTCCTCTTGGCATAGAGCTGATGCTCTCTTAGCTTCTGCAAAACCATCCTCAGATGTTCCGCGTGTTCCTCCTCTGTTTTAGAGAACACTAGAATATCGTCTATGAATACCACCACGAACTTGTCTAGGTATTCCATGAACACTTTATTCATCAGATACATGAAGTAGGCTGGGGCATTGGTCAGTCCAAAAGACATCACTGTATACTCATACAGTCCATACCGCGTGGTGAAGGCGGTCTTAGGAATGTCTGAGTTCCGGATTTTCAACTGGTGATACCCAGATCTGAGATCTATTTTAGAGAACACACATGCTCCTCTAAGCTGGTCAAATAGATCGTCTATCCGGGGTAGAGGGTATTTATTTTTAATGGTAACCTCATTTAAAGACCTATAATCCACACACATCCTCTGGCTACCATCTTTCTTATCCACAAAAATCACTGGTGCTCCCCAAGGAGAAGCACTAGGACGTATATACCCTTTCTCTAACAACTCCTTAAGTTGTTTCTTAAGTTCTTCTAATTCATTTACCCCCATTCTATACGGTCTTTTAGATATTGGTGCAGTTCCAGGCAATAATTCAATAATGAACTCAACATCGCGATCAGGTGGCATACCTGGCAGATCATCAGGAAAGACATCAGGGAACTCGTCCACCACCCGATCTTGCTCTGCACCATTCGCATCCATCTGGTTGACCGTGGCAGTTGGCTGCTCTTTTAACACCACTTGCACACAGATTCTGTCTCCCTTAGGTGTAGTTACAACAACTGACCTTTCTTGACATTGAATGACAGCCCCATGTTGCTTCATCCAGTCCATACCCAAGATGAGATCTATACCTGCTGTTCTTAGCACTATAGGCTTTACTTTAAAGTCTACCCCCCTTAGGTTGACACTAGAGGTGGGGCTCCAAAAACTTGCAGGCATACTACCCCCTGGTGAGTTTACTATGATTGTTTCTTTCATTGCACATAAAGGCACACCATGCATTCTAACAAACGACTGTGAAATGAAAGAATGCGAAGCACCAGAATCAAAAAGTATGGTTGCTGGGATTGAGTTGATGCTGAACGTACCCATCATAACATCCGGTGCATCCAGGGCAGTATCGGCAGCTACATGATTCACCCGTCCAGTGTGAGGTGGGCGAGCATTCTGCTTCTGAGCTCCTGCCTGGTTCTGTGGGGCCTGGGGGTTCTGTTTCTTGGGGCACTGGTGAGCGTAGTGTCCTGGCTCCCCGCAACGGTAGCAGGCGTTGGGGTTCTGCTGAGCTGCATTCTTCATGGGGGCGGAGTTGGGTGCTCCCTGTCGTGATGCTTGGCTGCTCTGCTGTTGCTGGTACCTCTGTCCTCCTGGCTGCTGCTGGTAGCGCTGACCACCTGACTGCTGCTGATGTGGAAGGCGCTGCTGGCTCTGGTTGCCCTAGGGGTACTGTCCTCTGTTCCACTGGTTGCCTTGACTCCTCTGGGGGTAGCCTTGCTGGGGGTTGGTTCGGGGACGAGTGTTGCTCCCCGATGACTGGCCTTGGAAGCTTCTTTTCTTTGCCTCCATTTCCTTCCTCTTGTTGTCAATAACTATCGCTCTATTGACCAGGGCCTGATAGTTCGGGTAGGTGTTGGACATCAACTGGAGCTGCAACCCATCATAAAGACCATTCAAGAAACGGCGCTGTTTGTCCTTGTCATTGGCCACATCCTGAGGGGCATAACGCGATAGCTGAGCAAACTTGTCGCGGTACTGCGCCACTGACATGGTCCCTTGCTTCAGAGAGCGGAACTCCTCTTGCTTCAGTTCCACGAGACCATCTGGGATGTGATAGGATCGGAAGTTCTCCTTGAACTCCTGCCACGTAACAACTGGGGCATCTTGGGGACGGCCGAACATGAACGCATCCCACCAGTCCTGTGCAGCTCCCTGCAGTTGCCCAGAAGCGTAGAGCACCTTCTCATAATCGGTGCACTGGGCGATGTTCAACTGTTTTTCCACCGCACGGAGCCAGTCATCCGCCTCCAGAGGTTCAGAGGCGTGAGAGAACACTGGTGGATGGCCCTTCAGGAACTCTCCTCGACGGTCTCTGACTTGAAGAGGTTGAGGTGCGGCAGCGGGCGCCTGATCCAGGCGGTTCATCATGGCGTGCATAAGTTGATTCTGCGTGGCCATCAACTGCTCGATGGTCACTGGCGGCGGTGGCGGCGGCGGGTCCATAGGAGCACCACGCCCACGGCCACGGCCTCTCCCGCGTCCACCCCTTGCTGCCATCTGCTCACCAACAAATGCGCAAGAGTTAGACCTTTATATCCAACATAGAAAGTATATATGACATAAATGAACATTGCTGAAAATTTCTGTGCACATCCTTGTCGACAGCAGCACACTAAAACGGGCATAACTCGAGCTACAGAAATCCAACAGGGATGAACCAGACATCGTTGGAAAGATTAAGAAACCGGCTACAACTTTCGTGTAGAACACTTTTTCAGATTCGGCCAGATTCTGGGTCGAAAACAACATTGATCAGAAACTGTTCCGAAAGACAGACTGCGCGGAAACATCAACTTTAAACAGACATAGCTCCTAGATCCGAACAGATAAAGACTTGGTTCCAGATTTGTTTGAACGGTACATCAGTCTAGATACTCCCACAAAAATTTCACAATTTTTGGGGTCACGGATTAAGAGATACACAGATTTAACCACAGGCTGCTCCAGAAAACAGCAACACAGAAAAGAGGTAAACAACTTTATATGCCACACGAAGGTGTTTAACTTGGGGAAGCACAACATAACTTGTACTTTACCACACACAAACAAAGATCCAAACAAACATAGTTCATCAACATAAGTAACACAAACACCACAGGTTCACATAACACAAACTGAAATTTAAAACAACGTGTCTAAACGAGGTAACTGATCATGGTAGGCAAGCTACTGGGCTCCACCGGGGGCATCGTTGGCTCTGTATTTCTTCTTGTAAACGGCTGCATAGTCCAGCTCACCGCGAAGGTAATCCACCTCGCGCTCCAAACGCCTTATCACCTTCTGAGCCGCACGCAGGTCATCTTGCACCTTGTCGGCCTTCCTATGCACCTCATATGCATGCTGGGCAGTAGAGACCAGAACCGGGTACTCCACTGGAGGAAGCAGGGTTCGCCACGAGCCCTCCATGTCACTTTGGGGCAGGTAGCGGTAGCGATCATTCCTCATCATCTGGAAGCGAAGGCCATGGTAGTGCAGGTAAGCATCCTGCGCCGCGTCCTCCATACTTGCGAGGGCATCACCACGCTTGGTGGTAGTCCTGTGAGCTGACTCTATGACATGGGCTTGATCAGCAGCTTTCCAACCTGTAACCATCAGGTCGGACTTCCAGTATGTAGCCTCCAAAGGGTGGGTATACTCGCCGCAGTGGTACTGGAGCTTAGCCTCCATCTCAGGGTAGTACTCCTCCAGCAGACGAACCAGCATACTATGATAGTATGCTGTCTCGTCGGGCTTCTTGAACATGAAGCGACGGTCCCAACCAAGGTCTTCCACCACCTGCGCTGCTGGGGAGGCAGGGGGTGCCGGTGCCGAAGCTGACGAAGCGGCGGGAGAGTGTACCACCGGGTACACTGGCACGAAGGCTGGTGCCGCAGGAGCTGGTGGAGCGTCAGGTGCTGCAGGAGCGGGTGCCTCTGGAGCAGGGACCTCAGGCACTGGCGCCTCAGGCACAGGCTCCACTGGGACTGGCACCTCCGGAGCAGGCACCTCCGGAGCTGGAGACTCGGGAACTGCTGCAGGGGGCGAGGATGGCGCTGCTAGCTCCTCAGAAACTGCTGGAGTAACGGTCAACTCTTCATCCTCCGTGAAGACGTCGTTGGAGGAGCTGGAAGAACCATCACTGTCGGGGATGTGAACCACAGGGGGAGCAGGCTGGCTGGTGAAAAGAGCACGATAGGCACGGGTGTTCATGCGAGGCATCCTGACGTCATAAAACAAGATAAGATAAGCGGAAACAATTAGTTTTATGCAATAGAATAAGAATAAGAAGCAGGTATAACTTTTAATAAAGTAACGAGTTAATAAAATAAGCATGAACAGGTAACAAAAAGGTGTTAGACGGCCATTTCCTAGCTAGGCTTGCGTCCTACAGTCAACAAAGCTCTGATACCAATTTGTCACACCCCAATTTTAAGGATAAAACTGAGGCGGAGTACTCATGTGTGCCCAGGAAACAATCACACACATAAGTAGACAAATTACAAGAGTGGCATCATCACAGTGTTTATTACAACGCGATAGTATATAAAACAGAGTCTTACATCACACCGAACCACAGACCACTGAACTTGTACACAAACTAAGCCACAGGGAAACGTCGACTGGGGGAGCAGCTAGCCTAGAAGTCTTCAGGAAAGTCGCCAACTGCACCTTCATCTGTTACCCATCCGGGATTTTGTCCAAAAAGAAGATAAACAACAAGTGTAAGTACTCCACGTACTTAGCAAGCTAACATAGGTTTCATGAGGCTCAAAAAGGCTGACGCTGTCTGACTGCAGTTAGCTTTTAAGTTGGCAAGGTTTTAACATTAAAGTAAACGAATATTGCGCTTAACCCTTAACCCATGATCCATTCGTCCAACAAAGGTAGGATATGACATCATAAGGTACCATCAACATAAAGTAACAATTGTTAAGTTTCATAGTTCCGCTAGTTTTCCGGGCCGCTCGTGACCGTGAGCACGGCTGTTATAACAGTTTTACACTCTGCAGAGGTGGTGCATCTTTACCCACAAGCCGTGTTACCCTTGTGCCCGAGGCGGCCAACCTCTTGATCCACTTCCGAGGTAGATCGGCAGGGCACACTATGAAGCCTTTCGCTGGTTCGTCTAACTGGTCAGGGCCGCTAGGTTTCCTTGGCAGGCAGATGTAGCAACCCCCCTTTTCTATGGCACAAGGCCATCGCAGCTATACACATAGAAACAGGAGCAGCCCTACACCCAAAGTGGCAAGCCCCTTCTGCGCCCTTTCGGGTCACCGCTGCCAAATTAGACAAGGTCCAGTTTACTGAGCTAAAACCAGAGCCATATAGCACTCATGGTAGCACTGTCAATCCCAGCTTTTGCTAACAGCAAGTTTTATTAACCGTTTAACAACATATCATCATGAGAAACAAATTCATCATTGGACTGGATCAATTATAAGACAGTTAGCACTAGCAAAACTACCCACATGCATATATCCCATGGGAACAAGAACATCACAGATCAAAAAGCTAAGTGGGTTTTCTAAGGTTGCTCAAATTGGACACATGCATGAATGAGTGATTAAAGTAAAGTGTATAGGTAAACAAGGAGATCCCATGCTAACTTGCCTTGGTTGCCGAAAGGTTGATCCTCCTGCTGATCACTGAACGAGGGGTCCTGGTCGTACCACACCGACTCACCGTCTACTCGGACACACACATCACCATGCGTTCCAGGTACAAACATACACGATGCAAACAGAGCTATTATTAGAACAATACACCAAACAGTATTAAACTGAAATAAAACTTTGGTAAAACAGAAGTACGCATCTCTACGATCACAACAAGTTTTGGTTCATCGAAAACGGAGTTACGGTGTGAGAGTTACGATCGAAACGGTAAATATAAAGCCCTAAACAAGATTAACTAGGACCCTAAAGCTAAACTGTCCAAAACAGACCAACAGGGACATAAACCGATAGAGCACTAAATTACGAAGCTAACGCAATTTGAATGGATCAAATTGGAGCTAAAACGTGGATTTTATAAGCAAAACAAAGTAGTGGCATTTCTGTAAATAGTTTGAATTGCATTTGGATTTAAACCGAAATTTAAATTGAATTTTAAGCCAATACCGCAGTCAACTGGACTGCGCCTCCATTTCTCCAAAACACAGGGGCCTAGACGGAAGTTTTCAAAGACTCAGCGAACAGTGCCGCTGGAGCGCGGGTTGATTCCCGACTTCTCCAGGGGCTCTTTAGCAAAGATGCCACCGAAGGGGTACGGGTGATCCTCGGCCGCCGGATCGGAGATGGGCGGCTCGGATTAAATCCAGGGGCGGGTGCGCGCGCGGGCGGCCGACGGCGCGCACTGGCCGCGGCGTCACGGCGCTCCGCGACGTCGTGCGCGGCTCCGCCATGGTCGAAGCCACGGAGCTCGCGGGTTCGGGCATAGGGTCCATCACAGGCCAAACCAAGCGGTCGGAGAGATAGCGGAGTGCAAGGGGGTTTCTTACCACGGTGAACCGAACGGAGGAGGTGGCTCGGAGGCGGCGGTCCGCGGCGAACGGCGGTCGGCGTTCGGCGAGATCCCGCTGCGAGAAGACGGCCGGCGGTTAGGGCAAAATCGAGCACAACGAAAGAGGAAGAAGGTTCGGCGGCTTCACCGTGATGCGGCGGGGCTTGGAAGTAGGAGCAATTAGCCGGAGAAGCACCGAAACGCCGGGACGACGGCGGCGGGCGGCGGCAATGGCGCGGCGGGCTCTGGTCGTGCTCGGGTGGTTGCTCTGGGGCTCTGCGGCGCGGGCGAGAGAGACAACTGAGCGAGGAGTGGAGCGGGGCAGGCGGCGCATCCGCTATATGGATGGGGAGGAGACCGAGGTCGTGGGAGCGGCTCGCGGGAGACTCGGACGTGCGGCGCCGGCGGTTGTGCTCGGGCGCGTGCGCGAAGGGGAAGAAAGGCGCTGACAGGTGGGGACGGCGTGTCAGAGAGAGAGGAAGGGAGAGCGCGGCGGTTCACGCGGCGCGGGCGCGAGCAGGCCGGCCCACGGGCCGCGCAGTCGAAGGGAAAGGGAGAGGTGCCGGCCCACTGCGGGAAGGGAGGAGGAGGAAGACTGGCGCGCGGGCGGCTTGCAGCGGCGCCGAGCGGGCCGACCTGCGGGCCGCGCGCGGTAGAGAGAAGGGGGAGGGAAAAAGGGCTGGCGAGCTGGGCCTCCGGCCATCGGGCCGAAAACAAAGGAAGGAGAGAGAGAGTAAAAGAATTCCTTTTTCATTTGTTTCAAAGCATTTCAACACCATTCCAAAAGAAATTTGAATTCAAACTAAATTTTGACAAAACCCAGTCACTTCAATAAATCCAGTGCATCAGCATGAATGCAAAAACATGTTGCCACCATAATTTTAATTCAACAAAAATTTATTTAACCCTAGGTTAAATGCTCACAAATTCATTATTAAATCATTTTCACCTATTTTGTTTTGGAGAAAATTTTAGGGTGCTACATTCGTGTACTCGCAGGAGGACACTGTTGGTCACAGAGAAGAACATGTCTAAGTTTAGAGCGTGTAAACAATGATCTTGAGTTCATAATGTCTGTAAAGTGTAGAGCTACCTCTATATCATCAGCAAACAATTTTTTGTATACTTGTCCAAAATATTCTTTAATTACTTGTTATATTTATGTGTATTCTTGAAATAAAGCTGTGACGTTAGCACGGGCATGATACTAGTTCTATGAGTTGCTGAAAGTTACACTTGTTTTTTTATGTCCAACCAAATGTACAGAAAAGAAAACAAATATTTATGGCATTAAACGAAGCAAATTATGAAAAATACTCCCTCCGTCCCAAGATATAAGACGCGATTTGACTTGGCACGGTCTTCAAAAATATGTTTTGACCTATAATTTCTCTTATAATATATAATTTATAGAAATAAAAGTTTGATCATTAGAAAGTATTTCTAAATACAAATATAGTACAATTACTTTTATAGTATAAGTTTTTATATGATTAGACTAATTCTTAGTTAAAGATAAGAAAGTTTGAATTTTGAAATACATGCGCGCCTTATATCTTGGGACGGAGGGAGTATATTTTACGCGTATCCAGTGATATTGTTCCATAAGTACTGCTGCTCTTCTCTAACTCTGTGTAGGAATTGATTGGTTTGTTCAAGAAGAAAATGGAAGGAGTATATATTGAATTAGTACGTACTGTAGTTTATGGTCAATCTTCTGGAAGGGCAATAACATAATTGTTGTTTGGCGCGAAAATGGACCACTTGTTGTGACATGACATTGACTTTCATGACCCATAGGAGGAAGCGTGGAAATAGAAGTTGGGTCCCACTAACAGCTGAAACAGTCTTGAAGGGAAGAGAAGGAAATGATTAGGTAGGACATGCAATGAAAAATGTTTGGTGTTTTAGGGTGCGTTTGGTTGGTGACCAGAACTTGCCACGCCACAGATTCGTCGTGCCACAGTTTTTCTGGCAACCGTTTGGTTCACTGCCACAGCTATGGCACGCCACACTTTCTTAGCACCATGTCCCACACGTCATAGACTCATTTTCGTGCCAAAGTTTGCCAGAAGTGTGGCTTCGATTTTGTTCGCCACACTTTCTGTGGCAGCCACAGTTTGCCGAAGGTCAGGCGTGGCAAGTTCCGGTCACCAACCAAACGGACCCTTAAGCGAAGATGCGGTTAACATTTAAAGTTCAAAGGATTTTTTTTTTCCGATATACCAATTCTCATGTCGATTGGGGAATGAGGGGAAAAGGTATTTCATTCAGTTTATCCGCAATTTCACATTATTTCTGGCTCGCTAGAAAGAGCAAGCATGAGCATACAGTATATAATTTGTTTTTTTCCCTATAAAGTAAGACATAATGTATATTTAGATATGTATAAGTCAAAACATCTTATAATTCGGAACGGAGAGAGTAGAACAAAACAATATCGTTGATAGAAGAAGCTCACTTTGTATTTTACCTGTTTTTTTTTTTTAAAAAAAAAATCAATCATGAACTCTATCGAATGCAACTATGCAAGAAAAGAAAACTTGCTTCGTGGAGCTATTCAAAGTTTGAAACCGAGTATTTGTGCTCTGCACATGCACGTCGGAGATTTCATCTGCAGGCCGGAATCCGTCCGTGCCAAGCCAAAAAAGTGTCCGTGTCATCTTGAATTGGTTTGTAAAAATAAAATTTAAATAAATTCCATCGCATCGCGCATATACATACTCTAACGTGCACAAACGGACCGGGTCTCCGCGACCGCGCCCCGCATCTCATCACGGTACGGGCGACTGACAGGTGGGCCCGGAGGCGGAAGCCGTCAGCCCAGCGCGTTTTGACGTGGCCCTCTGGCCTCCACTGCCAGCTTTCCACCACGAACAGAGGGGGGAAGAAGGAAATATAAATGGAAACGCGCGTCGCGGCCGTCGTCTTCCTCCTCCTCCTCCTCCTCTCGCTGCCGTCCTTGTGGCCAAGGCAAGCAAGACGGCGCAAATCTCGCTCCCCTCCGCCCTGGATTGATTGAGCAGCAGCTGCTCCTGCTCGTCCACCTCCTCGCCTTGCCATTTCGCAGCCCTCTTCGATTGAATTGTTAGTTTATTGGAGGGAAGTTGAGGGGGAGAGAGAAGGCGTTAGGTGGGCGCCTGCCTGCGTGCGTGCTCCGCCTCGGGAGAAGGTCAAAAGAAAGGGGGATCCCCCCACCACCAACCCGGGCGACTCCTCCCCTCAATCCGCCATTGCTCTTGCTCTTGCTTCTCTCCCCGTCGCCACCAGACGGCCAGAGCCCCCGCGCCTCCCCTGCTCGGAGCAAAGCAATAAAGCCAAAGGCGCCGCCTTTCCTGACTCCGGTTTCCCTCCACCCACGCCAGATTGACTGATTGCTCGATTCCTTGGTCGGGCGGGAGGAACACGAGCCCGGAGAGAGAGAAGACAGGCAAGAGATGTGCCCGCTGCGGGTGATCCTCATCTTCCTCTCCGCCACCATCGCCGGCTTCTTCCTCATCAGGGGGCTCAACGCCGAGCCCGACCAGTTCGACGCCGACGCCGACGAGTCGGGATCCCCACGGGCACCCGTGCCCCTGCATTCCAAGGTAACCAACCAACCAACCAACGCCTCTCGCCCTTTCCTCCTCTCCTCTCCTGTCGTTGTCGCCCCCCTCCGGCCCGTCCTTCCCCTATTCTTAGCAGCTTCTTGCTGGCGCACAAGGGGGATTTTGCAATTTCGGTTTCGAGCGAGCCACACTGATCTGCCAGTCCATGGCTCTCAGTTTAGGGGATTTTGCCAACGTATGCTTAGCCTCCAGCTATTTTTTTTAAACAACTTCAGTTATCAGTTCATTGCGTAGAGACAGACATTCCAGCTAGCCTTGCTCTTCTTTTTGCACAACACTTCCCAATCAACACGCTTCAATTTGCTCAGTGTAACAATTGATTTGAGCAACGAGCAATCTGCTTAGGTGCAGCTTGTCATCCATTGCGATGTGTGGGAGCCCCACTCCCCATCCTCCTAAATTCAGCTAACCACCATTCTATGTCATGTGCACAGAGCTTTTGGATCTAGCGTCTGAGTTTATTTACAATATCAGCTGCATAGAAACATGAGTCGAGTTGGACTAAGTAACGAGGGGAAAAAAAACTTTGTTAAGCAACATATACTGGTGCACGGTGCACAATCAATGGTCACTTGTTGTACTGTTTACTTCATTTTAATATTGAATCATTAGTCCATTGTCTCCCTCGTGTACAAATTTCAAAGGCACAATGTTGGTTTCTTTAGCAGTAACAATTACTTCAGAATCTGAGAGTTCTTTCTTTTGTACGCAAATCTAGGTTGGATCGGCTGTGAAAACAGGGTTCTGGACGATGGTGGACATGGCAAGTGGGAGGTACCTCTGGCGCACCCTTGTTGCTCAACCTGCGAAATCGGATTCCGATAAGGCCCGGTGACAGAATGCTCAATTGTTCATAAATTATATCATCTTGTGGATGGAGTGGCACATAGGTACAATCCTGTTGTTGTTACATGTTGGTGTAATGGTGTTGGTGTGTAATATGGCGGCAGATGTCACACGGGGATTATATATCGCAGTAAATTTGCAAAAAATATTCATGTGTTGAGCCTTGTGTCGTGTAAAACTGGAACTGGGTGCTATGCAGGAAGTATGTACTTTGGCCATGAGATTTGGGTCCAAGTTTGCAGGTTTTGTCTTTCAATTAAACCCACGCTTAAATGTGAGACTTGAAATATATAGAATAAAAGCGACTACCTGGAATAATGGAAATTTCTGAAATAAGATTGTTTGATTGTTTGGAAGAACCATTTGATTCTCCATTTTGTTACCATTCTTATAAGTTCACTTGTTAGTATCTGGTATTTGCAATGCTACTTGCATATGAACATTCTTTTTCATCCTTATTACATGCCTGTTTTGTTGATGATCTGGGATTTGTTGCTTGTTACTCTGGTATATAACTTCCAATGATGTGTACAGATGTTGGATAAACTTCTCATGTATTTAGCACTCAGGAGTATAGATTTACAGCAGGAAGATCAGGATGTTGAGAACCAGGAAGAACAGCTTTGGTCCACAAACGCAGAACTGTGGCTGCAAGCAATGCTATACTGGAAGACTTGTTTGAGGCCAGAATGGCACCGGCCGCACAAATAACCTTTGGCGTCAGTATTATGTAATGTCAGGCATCAACTAAGCTCCTTATTAGAGCTGTAAAACACCATTTTCTGGCTGCCTTGGTTTTTCAGTTCTGAGCCTGCTGTTACTGGTGGCATCCTCCAATGTCGAAACAGTGGCGGATCGCAGCCTGAAACTGACATTACCTGTGCATGTAGTGCGCTTCTTTCCTGGTGCTGAACCTGCTGGAATCTGGATACTCTAGTGCCCATGATACTCTGGATAATGAAGCAAAACCTTGAGCAAATTGCTGTTGTAGCTCACAGGTAGGATTTTTGGGCAGAAACCTTACCTTCAGGCAGCAGGAAGAGCCGAATATCATGTTTGATTGAAAAGAAGAAGCACCTCATTCAAAGACCTTATTAGTATAGCAAAAGAAGCATGAAAGCGTCTCAATCTGGGTCATGTACCCTAGATTAGGTCTAACTTTTGAATATTGTGTTGCAGTAACATGCTCCCTGCTCAGTGATGATTTCAATCGGCCTCTTCTCTTTGCACTGAAGATTTATTTGTATGTATCATGCAGCACTAATTATCGGGGAATTAAGTTGATGAGCCATACGATGAAGTTATGGGAGAGAGTTATTGAACATAGATTGCGAGGGTCGACGCGGATATCCATGAACCAATTTGGTTTCATGCCTGGAAGGTCAATCATAGAAGCAATCTTCTTAATAAAACAAGTTATGGAGCGGTTCAGGGAGCAAAAGAAGGACCTACACATGGTTTTCATTGACTTGGAGAAGGCGTACGACAAGATACCAAAGAATGTTACGTGGTGGGCTTTGGACAAACATAAAGTCCCAACAAAATATGTTACCCTCATCAAGGACATGTACAACAACGTCGAGACCAGTGTGCGGACAAATAATGGTGACACTGATTTCTTTCCGATTAAAATAGGTCTTCATCAAGGGTCAGTCTTGAGCCCATATCTCTTTGCCTTGGTTATGGATGAGGTTACGTGGGACATACAAAGAGATATCCCTTGGTGTATGCTTTTTGCAGACGATGTAGTGTTAGTTGATGAGAGTCAGACATGAGTAAATAGGAAACTAGAGTTGTGGTTTAGAATAAGCAGGACTAAAACTGAGTACATGAGATGTGATTTCGGCAATGCTGCACAGGAAGAGGGAGATGTGAGCTTGGAAGACCAAGTGGTGCCTAAGAAAGATGTCTTCCGGTATCTTGGATCGATGTTACAGAAGAATGGAGATATTGATGCAGATGTTAGCCATAAGATCGAAACAGAGTGGATGAAGTGGCGCCAAGCATCTGGTATTCTCTGTGTCAAGAGGGTACCACAAAAGCTCAAAGACAAGTTTTATAGGACGGCGATTAGACCGACTATGTTGTATGGAGCAGAATGTTGGCCTACTAAAAGAAGACATATCCAACAAATGAGTGTTGCAGAAATGCGTATGTTGCGCTGGATTTGTGGCCACACAAGGATGGACCGAGTCCGAAATGACGATATTCGTGACCGGCTAGGGGTAGCACCAATTGAAGAAAAGTTGGTTCAACATCGGTTGAGGTGGTTTGGTCATGTCCAAAGGAGATCTCCGGAGGCACCAGAGCATTGTGGAGTTTTAGCCCAAGATTTTCATGTGAGGAGAGGTAGAGGTAGACCGAAATTGACATGGGGGAGGCAATAAAGAGAGATCTAAGAAGTTGGGATATACCTAGAGATCTATGTTTGGATAGAAATGTATGAAGAGCAGCCATTGACGTGCATGAACCGTGACTAGGGTCTCTTGTTGGGTTTCAACTCTAGGCTACCCTAACTTGTTTGAGACTAAGAGGCTTGGTTGTTATTGTTGTTGTATGCAGCACTGCATAATGTTGTGATATTTTGCCTTTTGTGTCCACTTGGTAGAAATCCAGAGCCGGAACCTTAACCGACTGACGATGAATCGAGCTATGCATTTTGACGGCTCTGGTTGGGGAGGCTGATGGCTGTGTGCCACATGATATTGCTTGAGCTTCTCTTTCTCCTTGTTACTTTCCTGAACGATTCAGTTATCAGTATGGTTGCAGCGGTTCAGCAATATCATGTGCCACAATTCAGTTATCAGTTATCACGTCCGTTTGACTTGCTGAAGCCATATTATGTCTTTTTTTTTTAGAATAAAAAAGGAACCATCTTTTGTGTTTGATTGGCAGTGCCTCGATCTCTCCTTTTGGGAATGAAATGTGTGATGCTGAAGTTAACTTTGTCCGTGTTCCGGTTCAGTTTCACTCCCTCCATTCCAAATTATAAGACGTTCCAAGAATCTTGGAGAGTCAAAGTTTTTCAACTTTGACCAAAATTATAGAGAAAAATATAAAGATTTATACCATCAAATATACATATTATGGAAATATAACTAATGGAGAATCTAATTGCACTTAGTTGATATCATAAATATTATTATCTTATTATATAAATTTGGTCAAAGTTGAAAAACTTTGACTCTCCAAGATTCTTGGAATGTCTTATAATTTGGATGGAGGGAGTAGTAAAGTAGCATCTGAAGAAGTGGGGACATACAGAAATGGTGTCTGATGAAGAAGAGAGATACAGCGGCTGCGCGAGTTGGGCTCATCTCAGCTTCCAACGGGCCTACATCTCCATCAGGGCCCATCCGAATTCGTACACGGGCCCACCTGGCAGGGCCCAACGCTTTTCCTCTGCCGTCTCACTCTTGCCGTCGTGCGATTTCCCCAAATCACCAGCAGCAAACCCTCGCTCCGCCGCACGACGGCGGCGGCGGCGGCGGCTTCGGAGTCCGACCAAGCAAGCGCCATGCCGCCGCCGCCGCCGCTGGTGGATGATCTCGTGGAGGAGGTGCTCCTCCGCTTCCCGCCGGAGGACCCCGCGAGGCTCGTCCGCGCCGCGCTCGTCTGCAAGCGCTGGCGACGCCTCGTCTCCGACCCCGGGTTCCGCCGCCGCTTCCGCGAGTTCCACGGCACCCCGCCGATGCTGGGGATGTTATGCAGCGGCTGCAGCCACATGTACCACCGGTTCTTCATGCCCACGACCGCCTTCCGCCCGCATCATGCCGAGCGTGGCTACAAGCTCGCGCTGGACGCCCGCCACGGCCGTGTCCTCCTCATTGGGGAAGGCAGGACCCTCGTCGTCTGGGACCCCATCACAGACGACGAGTGGAAGGTGCCCTCTCCGCAATTTCCGCCACTGTACACGGGGGACTTGACCTGGACCGCAGCGGTTCTCTGTTCCTCCGCCGGCGCCGGCGGCTGCGACCACCTTGATTGCCACCGCGGACCTTTCATCATGGTTGTTGTGCGCTCTGTTTTGGGGGCCGATGGTGTAGTGGAGACCTTATTCTGCACCTACTCATCTGATGTCGCTGCCTGGAGTGAGCCAACCCGCTGTCAGGGACCTGGTTACTTCCAAGGATTCGTCCATCCAATGATGAGGAGTGTGCTTGTGGGGAATGCGCTCTACTTTGGGATCATAAAGGAAAGGTTAGCTCTCAAGTACAACATGCAATTGCGCCAAATGTCGTGGGTTCAACTACCATCTTCAGTGCCCCTTGATTGGCAGATTCTGCTCACAACAACGGAGGATGGTGGACTGGGGCTCGTCACTGAACACGAGTCCAAACTCTACATCTGGTCGAGGAAGGAGAAGGATGCTGATGAAGTAGATGCTAAATGGGAGCAAAGCAAAGTCATCGAGCTTAAGATGCTGCTCCCTGTTGATGCCGACTTCACCTCACTTAAAGTGGCTGGCTCCACGGATGATCTCGGTATCATTTTCATGACAGCGGGGAATGTGGTCTACGCAGTTGATCTGAAGAAGTATAAAGGGAAGAAGGTATGCGAGGGCGAAATCAACACCGTTGTTCCGTACATGAGCTTCTACACTCCAGGTACTGCTTTACTTAGCTTTTTTATTTTACAATGTCCAAGGTACAATAGGCTCTACATTATTGTATTTATGAAGGTGCAATCTTATATCGAACTGGGTTGATCATACTTCAATGTTTTTATGATGAGCAATCTTTGAAACTAATCAGATATGCCTATGAATTTATTGACGAGTAGCCAAAAAGGTATATCTGTAGCTGGAGTGCTGATTTTAATGTAGTTACTTGGGTGAGCTTTGACGCTTTAGAGCAACTCCAACAGAGTTGCTATTTCTACCGTAAAATCCGATTTAGAGTTTCTGACGAAGAAAATCGGCTCCAACAGCTATTCTATTCGATGTTCTAATTTAGCCAGCTAGGCATCCCGTTGTTTTCGCTCGCTAGAGAAAGCCAGCCGGGGCACTCGCCATCTGCCTACCTGCGCGTGATTCTCGTGTGTGAAGTCCTCTGCCGCGGTGTGGATCCCTTGCGAGCTCCTCTGAATGATTGAATCACTTTTTTTCTAGCTGGCTGCAACCAATTTTGATTGTCCGGGCATCCTCCACGGTGTCGGACGACCACCCACCCGCGGCCATAGCCAGAGCTTTGGGTTGGCAATTGGCATCCGTGCACGCAAGGACGTTCGGCGAGAGATGACCACCATGAAGTTGCTGCCCCGAGCACCCCCAACTAGTGGAGCCATGGAGGAGCCTGACGCTGGCTGCTCGTCGGAAGCTATGCAATCAGTGCATGCTGTCTGTTCGAAGAAATGTGCAACCAGTGAAACCTGTTGGTCATTTGCATATGACGACGAGATGGATCTCGACGGTGAATGGTGATGTGACAATTTTAAATATGGAGAAAGCAATTTTTACCGAGTCTATTGGACAAGTCCAATCTTTTTAGAATATTTCTATTTTAGCCAATAGCTAAACTAAGAGATTTAGAAAGTGTTTTTAGCTAATCTCTTGGAGTTGCTCTTAGATGCCTTTTGTGTATCTCTAATCATGTTCATCCATAACCCTCATCTGTTAATCGTTGGTGATACTACTGCTAAACTTAGGGATGCAGTAATCTTATTGTGTGAGTGCAAGTGTTGATGCTAACTGTTGTTGCTCTGAAAGTCTGAAAAAATGAAGCAGTGTTGTTTGGTTGGCGACCAATAAAGTTTTCATCTAGGACAAATTTGAGTTTCAATTGGCTGTTTTTTTTGTTCTTAACGTTTGCAAATTTCTGTAGCACTGGAAGCAGACGGTATGGGTGAAGGAACAAGTGCTGGTGGCTCAAGTGCATGAAAAGCTTAAGGTGCTCATGTGAGACTCTCGAGCAGGAGAAAACCGGTAGTAGTAGTAATTTTAAGTAGCATGAGATCTATGGTGGGATCACCTTTTGCATCAGTGAGATCGGTGATGTCCTTGGGCTTTTGTGTTTTGCAGGTAGTAGTTTCTCTTGAACAATTTAGCTGTAAACCCCTACATTTTCCCACTTGATCTGTGACTATATGTGCTCGAGCATTCCTGCTTGTGATGAAATCCTGAAATGCACATATCAATCCTTGCTCCTGCTGGTTTCATAAGGATGCATGCGGATGGTTTAGCTGCATTTGCTATCATTCTCATCAGGTAGAATACCAGCATCTTCGGCAGAACTTATGAGCCGGCTGATAAGCTAAAATAACTGATTTGTTGTCAGAGAAAAATACTGTTCTACGAATGATTTGTACATATTAAAGTCGACTTGTAGCTCAAATGAACAGAGCCTAACTTGGAACAAGGGCTTGGAGTAGCTGTGGCTGTCAATCAGCTCCAAGCAAATTGGATTGGATCGGTTACATGTTAGTACATCGGTAGTCGACGCATCAGAACATTGCTGACTCTTGATGAGTGATAAGTCGATTGGACTTGTACAATGAAAATGAAGCAATTTGTACAGCAAGTTTTGTCAGTCATCACAAGGAGTAATGGCGAGTGCAACAACACAAGCAAGGTGTAGAGCAGAGCAAGCATTGTGTTGCCGATGACTAGTGCCTCAATCTATTGCCATCTCCGACTACAGAATAAGATGCTGCTGCGTTCTTCTGCACTAGCTCCGTTTTGCCTGGGCCCCAGAAGGCCAGAAGCATCTCAAAATTGGGGTCATCACCAACTGCTAATAGGCTTGGCTGAGCCCAACTTCTGAAGATTGTGTTGCAGTAACATTATACTAGTACTCTCTACCGTCTCTTTACTCAATGAAGATTGTGAAGGTAGTACTGCATGCATCCGTGTTGCAAGAGGATAATGCAATAATATACAAACCCTGAAACTCCGGTTCCAAATTTTGCTAGATTTCCAGTACAATGCAAAGTTCACTCTCTGGAACTCCCACACCAATCACTATTCACGATCAGACGATCTATCAGTATGCAACAAAATACTAATAATGTACACGAAAGCTAAGTAATCGGCTCCAGCAGCTGACGATTAGGTTTAGTAGGAGTATAATATCCTTTTGTTTTTCTTTTTATTTTTTCCGAAGGAGGTTCAGTAATATCTGCTCACAGAAAATTTTCACCTCCACTTGGTAGTAAATGTTTGCAAGCTTGAGTACCAAAGTCAGCGCTAGGCACATCCTCGTCACCGACAGAGCCAAAAAATATTTCTGTCTAGCGTCAGCGTTTCGTCCCTTATTTTTGGAAGCACATCGCATCAGCCATCAGGCATCTATGATGCCATGCATACACCCTCATCTTGGACAAAAGCATCTATGCTGGAGACTAACCTGGCATAACCGCTATTGGTCCGCTAGGACTAATCTGATTGGATCGACGTTTGACGCGACTAATTACTAATGTTATCATCTCTTGGAATGTACTTCTGGTGGTCGATTAGGATTCTGAAAACTGAGCTGTAGGATCTATCCTGAATCCCGGATGATGGGGCCAATTCCTTTCTTTAGAGCAAGTGGACTAGTTAGTGGAGTTTAAATATCGCCTGGAGATTAAACTTATCAACATGTGATGTACATTTCATCTTTTCATATGCTCCCTCTATCTAGGAAATAGATATCGTTTTGGACAAGGTTTGAGTTAAACATTGAAAATATAAATCATGAATAACTTTTAAATTATTAAGTTTAGAGATGTAAAAATCATATAAATAAATTTGCCTTGAAAAGTACTTTTATAAAAATATACATATACCACTTTACAACAAATATTTTCAAAGAAATAAGTGGTCAAAGTTATGCTTTAGAGACCGTGTCGCTGTCATAAACTACATCTATGTCCTATACGGAGGGAGTATGTTCTTTTGTGTGGAGCATATTACCTTTGATTTCTTTGTCGGTCCACTTCGTCCTATGTCTGCTAGTACCCAATATATATCCCCAGGCCCAGTTACTTTATATGATTCGCTGAAAAATCCAACGACCTTTCAGAACAAAAGCTATGCGATAAGGCTCAGACTATGTCCTTCAACCCTGGCCGGATGTCTTCTTCCAACAGTTTTCTGGCCCTGTTAGTAGACATTTTAACTGCACTTCACAGTAATATGTTTCCCTGCTGTCTGTCGTCGACAGCGCCTTAGCATATCCCCATAGTTCTAACAGATACAGATGAGCCAAGAAAAAAATAACAAGTAAATTGTTGAGAACAGGCAAGAGGTTTATCTGTATCATCAGTGTTTCATCTCTTGTTTGTGGAGATACATTGCATCAGTCATCCATCATGACACCTCATATTGGATAAAGGCATCTATGTTGGAGACTGTAGGAGCCTAAAGAGTTTATTCCCCTAATCATGGTACAACTTGCTGGCATAATCGTGACTGGCTGGTTTACTGAAACTAATTTGATTGGATCTGCTTTTAAAATTTGTCTTCAACAAAGATGCATCAAATTACTAATGTATCTCCTGGAAAGCTCGACTCTTTTAAGGATCAACAACATTTGTATTTCATTGTTGATATTGACAGCCATTACAAAACTGGAACAATCTTCGGAATGTTACACAACAACTCAGCTTCTCAACAAACATTGCTCAAGGAAATACAGCCTAATGGTACACATCACCACCATTCACCTGGTGCTCCCTCCAATACATAAAAAAAATATAGCTGCTAAAAAAGAAGACATCAAACGTAGAACAGAATCACTCTGAGCTGAAAATCCAACGAATTTCCAGAACAAAGTCTATGCGAGACATCCGAAGCTACTCCTGCTTTTGCTGCAGATCATCTCCATGCCAGGCCCAGACAATGTCCTTCAGCCCTGGCCGGATGTCCTCTTCCAACAGTTTTTGGTACTCAACTGAATCGCCACTTGTTTGTTTCATCTCAATGAGATGGTAGGATGGTGTAATCTCAAAGATCTCTGTGTCAAACTGAAGGACACCATTCCTCCCCTCTTTCCTCCCTAGAATCTTGAGAATGCCATTATCCTTCTTCCTTACCCTGAGATTCAGTGCTTTTGCAACATCTTGAAGCTTTGAGATGATGGCCAAGGCAGGCTTATCTGAAGTGAACCTCGTCTCCTTTCTGCACTCCTTTTTGATAAACAGACCAGACAGGTCCAACCCTGTTGAGAATGAGATAATTTCAAAGGCATTTAGGTTTGTGGCAGCCAGGGGCTTCATATCTTCGTGAGCAATCTTCTTGCGCCTAGTAGCAAGCACTGGGGCAGCATTTATGGTGGCATTCTCACTAAGAATTTTCTCCTTTACTGCACGGATTTCCAAAGGACCCTTTCGGAACCAAGTAGACTCTTTTATCTTCTGAATTGAAATTCTTGTGCTTGGGTTGGGGTCTAGGATCTTGTACAAGAGCTTCTTGAGCTTGTGTGAACACCAGCTGGGGCACCTGAAATCACCTTGCTGTATCTTCCGATACATCATCAAGTTTGGGCCCTGGAAAGGGAGATAGCCAGCAACAAGAACAAACAGGACAACACCACAAGACCAGATGTCTGATTTTGCACCATCATAGCCTATCTTGCTGACCACCTCTGGAGCTACATATGCCGGCGTTCCACAGGTGGTATGGAGCAGGCCATCTTGCCTCTTTGACTCTGAAAGTGCGCTCAGTCCGAAATCCGACACCTTGAGGTTCTCATTCTCGTCCAGCAGCAGGTTCTCAGGCTTCAGGTCCCGGTGATACACGCCTCGGCTGTGGCAGTGATCCACTGCACTAATGAGCTGCTGGAAGTACTTGTGTGCGGCAGCCTCGGTGAGCTTGCCACTCTTGTCAATCTTGTCAAAGAGCTCCCCGCCTTTCACATACTCCATGACGATGTAGATCTTGTTCCGTGTCGCCATGACCTCATGAAGATCAACAATGTTCTTATGCGCCACCAACCGCATAGTTGTGATCTCACGCTTAATCTGCTCGGAAAGCCCGACCTTGAGCACTCTGTCCTTGTCCATCATCTTGATAGCAACACTCCGGTTGGACTCAAGGTTCCTTCCATAGTGCACCTTGCCAAACGTGCCTTTCCCCAGCAACCTCCCCATCTCATACCGCTCCATCAAAGTCTTTCCTCTGCTCTCCATATCTTTATCTTTCTTGACTTGAGAAGTATATATATATATATATGAATCACAGGGCTACCTTTCTGTTGCCAATCAGGTGGACACAGCAAAGATTTAGCCCTCCTCCCCCATGTCATGGTCCATGATGGTGAACAGCATTCTTACGGCTTGGTCGTGCCGGAATCTGAAGGGTGTGGAGGAGTTGATGCAGGCGAGGTGATCGCTCACACCAAGAAGAGACGAGCAGGCCAGCAGACCACCTTGCAGAGCAGCGAGGTCGTCCTTGAGGTTGCAGCAGAAATCTCTTCTACGAAAGCACATCTTTCAGCATTCCCTGAGGTTTTAGCTTGTTGTAGTCTGCAAGGCAAAAAGGAAAACAAGCATTATTAGACTCTGCAGTTGGAGGACCACCTGGAAAGCTAACAATATTCTGTTAGCTACTGTATGGGACGGATAACAACAAAATCATCAGCCAAATAAAGGCATCACAAAAATTTAAAAAAAAATGCTCTGTGTATGTATATCAGTATCAACAATACAGTATACAGTGCCAGGTAATGGAATAAGACAACAAGTTAGAAGAGTCCAACAAACGACAGCATCATTCGTCAATAGTCAATAGAAGGCAGGCACAGAGAAGGTAGAAACAGGATCTAGGGGAATATCTGAATGCACTTTTTCTACCAAGTCATCACTGGCTATTTGGGCGCCCCCCAGAACATGCTCCTGTGATTTTTCTAATAAGAATCCAAGCCACAGCCCACAGCACAGTAACAGTGGCAATAGGTAGTTGACAGGGAAAATTTCGCCCTTCGTCACACCAAACCTAACGACTGGATGGAAACATAGGGCCGCAGGAGTTTATACTAACTTTGTCCGACTAAAATCACAATTTCAGTATGGCATCAGGAAGAAATTGAACGCGCACATTGCAGGATGCAGACCAAGGAAACTTTTTTTTCACCCCATGAATCTAGGCACCACCACAGCTATATCACTATCAGGGAGGCACTGGGTTCTTGGGACAACCGACGCCGCCGCGATGCGATGCGCCCTTACATAGAGCACGGCAAAGAACCCGTATGCCGTCGGCCGGCGGCAGGCAAGAACAAGACTGAAATTAACTGCGCAAGTGGAAATATTAAGGAGACAGATGGCATGGATTGGTTGTGTTACCTTGCGACGCCACGCCACGCCACGCCACCAAGATGAGGAGGACGACGGGGACAAGAGAAGCTTTTTGCGGGCGAGGGCGAGGGCGGGGGCGGGGGCAGGGGATACACTTTTTTTTATTTTTTTTTGGCTTCCGGAGTCCGGAATATATGGCCGTTGGCTGCCTGAGTTCCTCCGAGCTTGGGGGACTTGGGTGGGATGCGGCGACTACGAGGGGAGGAGAGGCTCCTCTTCTTATACAGGGGGAGAGCCCAGGGAGGAGCAGCAGGGCTAATCGTAGGATTTGACGATAATGACCCCCGGGCGCGGGCGCGCTGCTGCTGCGTTTCCTGCGCACCGCATCGCATCGCATCGCACTGTCAGGGGATATTCTCGCCGTGGCTGCGAGAAACTTGTACAGTACCAGTACAGTACTACGTACTCCTCCCTAATACTCGGCATCCATATATTATATTCTAAAAAATATTCGGCATCCTTGGGCACGCTGCTGCAACGTACAGCTAGGCCACATAATGTCGCCATCCGGGTACAGCCTTGTTGGACAGACTCGAGCTAGCTAATAACCATCTTCAATTTGGAGGTTTTTTCCCCCTTCATCTGCAATAATAGGCAGTAGTAGTTAAAAAGACTGCCTTTTTTTTTGGGGCCATTTGCAACACTACCCTTGTTTTAAAGTCCAATTGCACGTTTGCTCCTGTTTTTTTTTAACTTTGCATGTTTGCCCCTGTTTTTTTGTCTTCCAATTGCATAAATGTTCTGAAAACGTGAATAACAGGGGTAGTTTTGCAATAAAACAGGGGCAACCATGCAAATTGGAAGACTAAAAACAGGAGCAAACATACAAAGTTAAAAAAATCAAGGACAAATATGCAATTGGACTTTAAAACAAGGGCAGTGTTGCAATTTCCCCCCCTTTTTTTACCCTTTCCATCTGAAGGAGGTTTGGTTTCGGTTATTCATGAGATTAGTAGTAAAGTATTCCTTCCGTCCCTAATTAACTGTCGTTATTGGTGTACATACCACAAGTTTGACTCAGTTTGTAGTAAATACGTGCAATATTTGTATTTCTAATTAATTTTGTTTAAAAAAACTAAATCCAAAGATCTTTCCAATAATTTTTAATATAGATTTAATCAAAGATATTTCTCGAGAAGCGAAAAAAACTTTTATTTAGGGATGGAGGGAGTAGACTACTACTAGTACTGGTATTAACAGAGCAGCAATGGTTGGTTTGGTCTGATCTGGTCGCACGATCAACCTCATCCTCTCCTGAGCTGCTGAGCTGTGCCTTCATCCAGGTACTACTGCTAACAGTCCCTCGACCACTTTGTCTTCTCCTCCCATATGACTCATGTCCACGTGTGCTGGATCTCTTGCCATGGCCATTCAGTTATCTCCTTTCTTTCTAACTTGAAAGTCATTTTTACGCTTGTAGATACGTAAGCTTCCGTTACACATTTAGATATATAAGATATATTATAAAAACTATATATCTAAAAAAAAATCAAAACGACTTACAATTACAAATAAAGGGAGTACTAAGCATACTCGCCAATTGCCATTCTCCCTAATCATTTTTTTTTAAATACACATAAAAGTACTCTTCCCATTCTAAACTTTTAAGTTATTCTAACTTTTTCTTCTAATACTTAGTTTTTATTATGTATCTAGATATAATGTACGTCTAGATGTGTAGTAAAATTAAGTTATGTATCCATAAATACTAATTTGTGATAGGAGGAGTTGTAAGTTGTTTTAGCTTTTCACTAATTTTTATTATATATGCACACAATAACGTATGTGGTATGGAAATAAGTTAAATATATCTAAAAAAACTATAATTTTGAACTAATGAAGTACGACAAATGGTGAATTCAAGAAATCTTTTTAGCCTACGTGATCCATACATAGTACCCAAAAACATCTCCGTTCTAGAGAAATAACATATTTACCCTTGCAGCAAAGTACCGTCTCTGTTGCGCTTGGTGGCCAAGCTCAGTAATTTAATACTAAGAAGAATGGCGGACCTAAATGTTTTTAAGAAGGAGCTCAAGTCATCTTTAAGCTCTAGAATCCCCCCTTCCCCCCTTTCATGTCTATAAAAGTTATTATAAAAGGCTCCATTTGTACAAAAGTGGTAGGTGGGCTTCACCCTCGTGCATCTCACCGCTAGATTTGCTCCTAACTAAGAACGTTGGATGCACATATCCGCTGAAGAAAAGAAAAATGAAGTAAACTCAGTGACCTTAATGCCATCTTAACCAAGATATAAAACAGCGAGAACTCAAGACTAAAGACTAGACCTCAAGCAAACAAAAAACACACACCAAATCAAACATTTTGAACCCACACCCAACTACGGGAATGGTTAGGCCGAACCGAAGGGCTTGGACTAGATCAAGAATTTTGTCGCTCAAAAGTAGTAGGACTTGAGTCCCGTCCGCTCCATCGCTAGATCCGCCCCCAACTAAGAACGTTGAATGCACAAATCCACTAAAGAAAAAGATAACTTAATGCCAGCTTAACCAAGACATAAAAAACGGCAAGAAATCAACACTAAAGACCAGTAGGCCTGATCAAAACAACCGCGCGACACCAAATTGACAGATTGGTTAGGTGTGGGGTGTCTCGTAACAACGTACGGTACGCACCCACCAACTTGGCTAATCATGACATGATTTGGCGATAATGGGCTTGTTTAGATGCTGAAAAAAAGTTCAACTTTGCTACTGTAGAATTTTCGTTTGTATTTGACAAATATTGTTCAATTATATGCTAACTAGGCTTAAAAGATTCGTCTCGTGATTTTACAACTAATCTGTGTAATTAGTTATTTATTTTACTAATATTTAATGTTCCATGCATGCGTCTAAATATTGATGTGATGGAGAGAGCGCGTGAAAAAAGTTGGAAATTTGATGTAACGTGAACAAGCCCATCCCTGACTGACTGGACTGCTGCCGTTGATCGATGACGATGATTCTGCTGCCGCCGCTGCGTTTCCTGCGCACCGCATCACACGACCGGAATATGCTCTGCAAGCGCATCGCCTTGGCCGTACATGCATGCATGATTGGGCTTCACTCACACACATGCTGCAACAGCTAGACATGTCACGTCGCCGTCCGCCGGGACGATACAGTACACGGCGGCACACGGTATTGGACGCAGATTCCAGCGGCAGCCACAACACGTACGTACAGGAGGTTTTGTTACTATTCTGTTTGTTCATAAAAAAAAGCAACTATATTGTTAATTTGATTGTATTGTAACACGTACGTACGTACAAGGAGCGCGGTTGTATTGTATGTCGTTAACTTGTTAATGTGATTTTTGCATGGTTTAGTTTCGATTATTTGGCACAAACACACCGCATGCACGCATGGTCAGTCTGATCCTCATCATCCTCTGCTGAGTCAGGCAGGAGGAGGCACCGCATCTGTCGCGTGGGGTCCATGCAAGGGATGGACCAGGAGGACCACCATCCAGGCATCCACCATATGTTGTTCACACACAAAAAAAATAAAAAAAACCGGAAGACCATCATATGTGCTGCTGGATTCTTAATTAAGTTGTTCACGGTCCATTATTTAGTGATTAAGGGCTTGTTTGACGCATGCGTCAACTGTTACTCTACCTTCTCCGTTTCAAATTGCACATTGTTCTTGCTTTTCTAGATATATTAACTTTACTATATATATATATATATATATATATATATATATATATATATATATGTTTCTACACATGATATATCTAGGTATGTAGAAAAATCTAAATGAGATTTACAATTTGAAAAGAATTAATGTAGCAGTTCAACATATCGCTACCACATTAAACGGGTGGACTGGATCACTGGACTAAATTATAGTCACACTTAAAAGTGTAATCTTAGGCCGTTCAATCCAAACCGACGGACTAAGGTCTACTAAGTTTTAGTTAAACTCAATTACTTTCTTCATTCCAAATTATAAGACGTTTTGACATTTCTAGATATATTATTTTTGCTATGTATTTAGACATAGTGAATATCTAGATCATAATCATAATAGAAGTAATAATGTATCTAGAAAAGACAAAGTGTTTTATAATTTGTAATATATAGGTTCCACCAAAAAAACTACCTTCCTTAGCTATGCTTAGTTCATTGATCTCAGGCACCTTGAGCTCGATCCGTAATATTCCACATATTACGTCAATCATCTGGATTTTTTAACCTCAATTAAGGTGTATCTGTGTTTCAGAGTTTCCGTATATACAAAATCATGTTGTGTAACATGCTCTCTCTAATATAGTAATACTAGAGGTATACCCCACGCGTTGCCGCGTGATTTTCTTAAAAAATATGTTATATACGTAATATTATTGTATGATATTTTGCATACTCTCTCTCTCTCTCTATATATATATATATATATATATATGAAATTTGACTTGTATGTTATATATTGTATTAGATCTAGTAAAAAATCTCTAAGCTAGTTAAAGAAAAACAATAAAATATTTGATTACTTTAAGAAGAACATGTGATAAAATAATAACATATACAGATGACTTGTATGTTAATAGATTAAAGATTTAAAGTATTTCACGTGATAGAGATGTCATGAATATTTTTTTATTAATAAGAGATGACATGGACTTAGTGTAGAATGATGTGGACACCTTGCATGAGAAGAGATAGAATATGATGACATGGACTTAGTGGAGAATGATGTGGGCAACTTGCATGAAGAGATAAAACATTTAGTGAATCACTTATTGGGAAATGATATGGACACCTTGCATGAAGAGAGAAATATTTAGTGGATATTAGCTTTATTAGAGTTATAGATACGAGTAGTATGGACAAAGAGAAGAAAGATGTTGATCATAATGTTTCAAACTCAATAATATATATGAAACGACCGTGACGCCCAAGAGGGGGGGGTGAATTAGGCAACTTAAAACTTCTACTCTAAACTATAGCCTCTAATTTCCACCTAAGCAAAACCTATGCAACAAAGTAAACTATCTAATGTGCAACTAAGGTTTTGCTAAGTGTGTTTGCTATCTCTACCGCAAAAGGAGTTATGCAACCTAGTTTTCAAACCTATCAACTAGCAAGAGTAAGCTAGAAAAGGTAAAGTACATAAACAAGGTATCAATGTGAATGCGGAAGCTAAAGTGTGTGATAGAGATGCAAACTCCCGTCGACGACTCCGGTATTTTTACCGAGGTATCGAGAAGCGCACAAGCTTCCCCCTAGTCCTCGTTGGAGCCCCTCGCAAGGAATCCCTCGCAAGGGCCAAGCTCCCGGTCGGGTGACTCCGTGGATAGCTCCGGGCCTTCCCCACATGCAAGTGGGTATCCGGTTAAGCCACTCGTGGCAAAGCCTCTCCCGGATGCTCCCCGCCGTCTTCACTATCAAGTTTCCGGCCGAAGCGCCGCGGGCCTTATTCCCTTCGGTACACGGAGGCGGCCACACCACAAACTCGGTTGGTGTGATCTCGCAAGACTACAAGCCCCGCCGATGTACAACCACGGTGCGCGCAAGCACCGGTAGATAAGAGGTTTTCAACCTCACTAAACACTAGGCCTAACACCTAGAGCAAGTGCAAAGCGGTGGTCTAACTAGCTTAAGCACTTCGCAAAGCACCTCTACTAATCACCTAGTATATCACTTAAGCACTTTGGTGGCTAGAGCAACTAAATATGTGTCTATACACTTGGTACACTTCCTTGAGCTCCAACCCTGTGTTTCTGGCCTGCCATGGGGGTATTTATAGAGCCCCAAGCAAATAGAGCCGTTGGGCAAAGAGATGGGCTTTTCTGCCATCGACCGGACGCTCGTCACGTCCTGACCGGACGCGTCTGGTCTCTCACAACGGCTAGTTGCCAGCCTGCACAAGCACTGATCGGACTCTGGCATGAGTCCGGTCACAAACGACCGGACGCGTCCGGTCACGATTTTGTGCCTCTGGAACCTCTCTGTGTTCGATCGGACTCTGCTGAGCTCCAGCGTCCGGCCGACATCGTAGCGTCCGGTCACGTGGTCGCGCTGAGGAACAGTATCATTGGCGCGTCCGATCACGACTGTTGCAGCGTCCGGTCGCTTTGACGTGGCGCTGCTGGCTTAGGATACTGACCGGACGCATTCAGGCCAGCGTCCGATCACTGCGAAGCAGCATCTGGTCACTCCTTTTTCTTCAGTTCTTCGCTGTTTCTTGCGCCGTCTTGGTTCCTTTCTTGTGCCTTGGACTTTGCTTGATCTTGAGGGTCTTCAACTGAGCTTCTAATATCTTGCTTGAGGTGTTGATCATCGGATCACCACGTCGCCTTAGTCCAAGTCACATTTGCACCTTATTGTCCAATTTGGTTATGTTGTTCATCAAACACCAAAATCTGAAGTTAAATGGTCCGAGGTCCATTTTCCTTATAATCTCTCCCTTTTTGGTGATTGATGACAACACGACCAAAACAAGCAAATAATAGATACATAATTTAAAATGCAATCTACTTGCTAGGATGCAATGCAAAGGCAAGATCATATGATGTTTAAAAGATACCAAAATGAGACATATTTAATCTAACATATCTTGCCCTTGCCATAGAGTCCCTCTTTGTGACTTTATGGATTAAGGCTCCCCCTAACTCCATAAATCACTTCCTCCCTTTTTGAACCATTCCCATGAAAATAACCATAGAATTTTTGAAAATTTGATTTTGGTTATTTTGTTTGTTTTAGTTTGGGCTTGATTTTGGTCCCTACACATTCTCCCCCTTTGGAATCAAACACCGAAAAGGAAGACATTAAAGCTCAAGAGAGGAAACATTATATAAGCTAAAACTCCCCCTAAGTATATGCATACATATGACGTAAGGCAAAGCATATGCATAACCGACAAATTAAAGCATAAAGGAGTTTAATCTATATAATGTATGGAGAAAGCATATAAGAATATCAAATTGAGATCAACATAATGATATTGGTTAGGAATACCACATGTAGATGCCAATTGGATTATCACCATATATGATGCTTGTCTCCGAGAACTCCATTTTCCTTGCAATGAGACTACTACACACATGATAATCTTGAAAGTAGTGTTAGTCTCAAAGCTTCCAAATTATAGACTGGACTCCCCCTAAAAGTGTGCATACAAGTTTGAAATACTTGTAGGAGACATGCACATTGACTTGTAAGGTCAAACTACCATTTTCCATATTGATATTACAAGAAATGTGACATTAATTGAAGATGGTAATTGGGGTAGTTTATCTATAATTTGGACTGTGGCACATATAAGATAAATACAAAGTAAAAGAAGCTATGTGTCGTGCTTCTAACCAATTAAAACCATGTAGAATTGCTCCAAGAATATGAGAGATACCGAGCAAAACTACCATATGATAAGCCTAATTTGCATGACAAAAGATATGAATATACCAATGCAAACATAGGCAATGAAGGAACTAGATGCTAAAAGTAATTGCAAGACATTATACCAAATGAAAGTAATTGCAAGAATTTAAATCTAGTTACCTAACATGGGAGGGGGAACTTGGGTCCATAGTACCCACTAACATACTTGGTAATGACATGATCCAATGTGATGCACCCCATGATATGCACCCAAAACTTTGCCAAGTCTCCAAATTCCCCGTAGTCCACTTGACAACTCATTTCCCTTTCGGGACCCAAACCTTTTTGGTGCTCTTCATGGTTGAGATGATATCCTTAGGCACCCAAATGCGTTTGGCCCCATTGTTGGCTTGCTTGTTCACCTTGATGGCCACCACCTTGTCATTCTTCTTCTTCTTCAAAAGATAAGGTGTGGTGGCCTTCTTGTTCACCTTGTTGGTGTAGGTGTTGGAGAGCTTGCTTGTTTGGTTTTTGTTTTTCTCTTTCTTCTTTTCTCCCCCATGCTTCACTTTGCACTCATAGGACTTGTGGCCTTCCTTGTGGCAAAGGTAACAAACCACGGTTTGCTCCTCATCAAGCTTCTTCACTCCCTTGTTGGTGTTATCTTGATGAGTTCGGGTTTGCTTTGCCTTGCCTTTTGCTTGGGTCAAGTCCTTGGTGAGGTGAGCCACTTCTTGCTTTAGTAGCTCATTCTCCATTGCAACTTCTTGTGTACATGTTTCTACAATGATATTCTCAACACAAGCTTGTTTGCACATGAGTGAGTCTAAATCAACTAAATCAATGCAAGAAGTAGAGGCATCCTTTTTAGGCATATTAAAGATTGATTTTTCAATTTTAGGTGCCTCGGTGGGGTTTGCTCCGATGGTTTCAAGATTAGCAACTTTCTTAGTTAGCTCATCACAATGTTTGCACATAATTTCCATTTTGGCTAGCAAACTTTTGTAAGCATCTTGTGTGCTAGCTAACTTTGCTTTTAGTTTTTCCTTTTTTTTAGCAAGTTGCTCATCATTACTTGTGCTATCATATGTGCTTATACTAGCCTCAAGTTTCTCAATTTTATTAGATAGCTCAACATTTAAGTTTGAAAAAGTTTCATATTGATTTAGCATAGTATTGTAGGCTTGTTGAGAACTATCTAATTTTTCTTTTAAGATATTAATCTTCTTTTGTTGGCTAGTACAAGCTTTAGCATATTTAAGATTATCTTGCACAAGTTGATTGTAAGAAGGTAGCTCATCATCACTATCACTATCTCTATCACTATCACTAGAGATAGGGCTTGTGTTACCTCGTGCCATAAGGCACATATGTGAGGAGCTTGATGATGAGTGCTTGCGGCCATGCCTCTTGTGTCGGGTTTCATCATCACTTGATGAATCATCCCATGTCTTGATGGTGGTGAAAGCTTTGGCCTTGCATCCCTTCTTTTTCTTGTCATTGGGTGTGGGCTTTTGTTTTGGACAATCTTCCACAAAGTGCCCTTTCTTGCCACATCTATAGCAACCCTTTTTTCTTTGCTCTCTTCTTTGATTGGTGAAGAGGCAATTTTCTATGGTGATGGGCACACCCTTGACATTGAGCTTGCGGATCATCCTCTTCACTCCTTTCATGAGCTTGATTGTTTCTTCTTCATCTAAGGAGGAGTCGGATGAGGTGGAGGCTTGATCATCATCACTTGATTCTTCATCTTCATCATCCTCTTCTTCACTTGAGGAGCTTGAGCTTGTCTCAACTTGCTTTTTGCCCTTCATCTTTTTGTGCTCACATGGGAGAGCAATATCTTTGCTTGATGAAGTGGCTTCTTCTTGACCCATCTTGCGTGACATCTCAAATGCCACCAATTTGCCAATGACAATGGCCGGGGTCATGGTGCTCAAGTCCTCCATGTTGTGGAGGATGGTGATGATGGTTGCATACTTGTTCTTTGGAAGCACAGAGATGATCTTCCTCACAATATCCGCATCACCTAGCTTTGAAATTCCTATAGAATGGAGCTCATTGATAATTAGATTCAAACGAGAATACATATCACAAAGAAGCTCATTATCATTCATTTTAAAGGAATCATAGCTTGTTTTAGTTAGGTGATGTTTTTGCTCACGTACATTACTTGTACCATCATGGAGCTCATGAAGTTTTAACCAAATTTCATGAGATGTTTGCAAAGTAAAAACTTGGTTAAAAACATCCATGCTAATAGATTCAAACAAGCAATTCTTAGCTCTAGCATTAAGATGAATTTCTTTTTCATCACCCGCGGTAGGCTTCTCGGGATTCTTAATGGGTTTCATCCCGTCGCGGGTGACTCTCCAAACACCTAGATCAACGGCTTCTAAAAAGCAAGCCATTCTAGCACTATAGTAAGGGAAGTTAGTGTCGTCAAAGTGTGGAGGCCTAGAGATATCCATCCCAACCTCTCTTAGGGGCGTCGGCTCGAAGGCAATTAAGCCAAGAGTCCACAAGAGAGCCAACCAGCTCTGATACCAATTGAAAGGACCGTGACGCCTAAGAGGAGGGGGGGTGAATTAGGCAACTTAAAACTTCTACTCTAAACTATAGCCTCTAATTTCCACGTAAGCAAAACCTATGCAAGAAAGTAAACTATCTAATGTACAACTAAGGTTTTGCTAAGTGTGTTTGCTATCTCTACCGCAAAAGGAGTTATGCAACCTAGTTTTCAAACCTATCAACTAGCAAGAGTAAGCTAGGAAAGGTAAAGTACATAAACAAGGTATCAATGTGAATGCGGAAGCTAAAGAGTGTGATAGAGATGCAAACTCCCGTCGACGACTCCGGTATTTTTACCGAGGTATCGAGAAGCGCGCAAGCTTCCCCCTAGTCCTCGTTGGAGCCCCTCGCAAGGAATCCCTCGCAAGGGCCAAGCTCCCGGTCGGGTGACTCTGTGGTTAGCTCCGGGCCTTCCCCACACGCAAGTGGGTCTCCGGTTAAGCCACTCGTGGCAAAGCCTCTCCCGGATGCTCCCCGCCGTCTTCACTATCAAGTTTCCGGCCGAAGCGCCGCGGGCCTTGTTCCCTTCGGTACACGGAGGCGGCCACACCACAAACTCGGTTGGTGTGATCTCGCAAGACTACAAGCCCCACCGATGTACAACCACGGTGCGCGCAAGCACCGGTAGATAAGAGGTTTTCAACCTCACTAAACACTAGGCCTAACACCTAGAGCAAGCGCAAAGCGGTGGTCTAACTAGCTTAAGCACTTCGCAAAGCACCTCTACTAATCACCTAGTATATCACTTAAGCACTTTGGTGGCTAGAGCAACTAAATATGTGTCTATACACTTGGTACACTTCCTTGAGCTCCAACCCTGTGTTTCTGGCCGGCCATGGGGGTATTTATAGAGCCCCAAGCAAATAGAGCCGTTGGGCAAAGAGATGGGCTTTTCTGCCATCGACCGGACGCTCGTCACGTCCTGACCGGACGCGTCCGGTCTCTCACAACGGCTAGTTGCCAGCCTGCACAGGCACTGATCGGACTCTGGCATGAGTCCGGTCACAAACGACCGGACGCGTCCGGTCACGATTTTGTGCTTCTGGAACCTCTCTGTGTTCGATCGGACTCTGCTGAGCTCCAGCGTCCGGTCGATGTCGTAGCGTCCGGTCACGTGGTCGCGCTGAGGAACAGTAGCATTGGCGCGTCCGATCACGACTATTGCAGCGTCCGGTCGCTTTGACGTGGCGCTGCTGGCTTAGGATACTGACCGGACGCATCCAGGCCAGCGTCCGGTCACTGCGAAGGAGCGTCCGGTCACTCCTTTTTCTTCATTTCTTCGTTGTTTCTTGCGCCGTCTTGGTTTCTTTCTTGTGCCTTGGACTTTGCTTGATCTTGAGGGTCTTCAACTGAGCTTCTAATATCTTGCTTGAGGTGTTGATCATCGGATCACCACGTCGCCTTAGTCCAAGTCACATTTGCACCTTATTGGACTACAAAACAAACACTTGCAAAAGTATTAGTCCAATTTGGTTATGTTGTTCATCAAACACCAAAATGTGAAGTTAAATGGTCCGAGGTCCATTTTCCTTACAATATACTCCCTCCGTTTCAAATGATAAGTCGGGGGTGTTTAGTTCTGCACCCAAAACTTTTCACCTATCACATCAAATGTTTAGACATATGCATGAAATATTAAATATAGAGTAAATAAAATAACTAATTACACAGCTTGCAATAACTTTGCGAGATAGTTTTTTAAGCCTAATTAGTCTATGATTTGATAATGTTGTGCTACAGTAAACATATGCTAATGATAGATTAATTAGTCTTAATAAATTTGTCTCAGAGTTTCCAGACAAAATATGTAATTTGTTTTTTATTAGTTTATTTTTAATAGACTAAATTAGTGCCGCAACATTCGAGGTGACACTCAAAAAAATTTCACCAAAACTAAACATCCCCTCATTCCAAAAATCTAGAAGAGTCAAAGTATCTCAAGTTTGATCAAAATTTATAGATAAAAACACAAAAAATTATGATATTAAACAAGCATACTATGCTATAAAAATATAACTAACAAAATATATAATGATACTTAGTTGATGTCAAAAATATTATTATCTTATTTATATAAATTTTGTCAAATCTGAAAAATATTGAGTCTCCAAAATTTTTAGAATGGCTTTATAATTTGAGGTGAAGGCATTAGTAGAGACGTACTTTTCTTTAATAAAAATAATAGAGACGTACAAGAGAAGGAGAGATACTGTACACGTTAGCGCCACACGGAAGATGCTAGCAGCGTCGTGTAGCCACATGCAGCAACAATTATGACCACTACTTATCTCATTGAGATTTGAGAACCACCAAAAATCAGATTAACGTGAACGAATGGAAAAGAACATAAATGTTGTCACCATCTTACGAATATATGACGACTGTGATATGGTGGCACGGAGTGCGAAAAATGTTGTCCCTCCATCACAACAGATTGTTGATGACAACCAATCATTTATGCCAATATCAGTAGAGTTTCATTGCACTATTTCCAAAACTATCATGACATATGAAATGAAATAAAATTTGAATTAAACTCTCCGTTGAGAGTGAGAGCTTCATTTTATAGTTTTATATACATTTAATTTCATGACTCATAGAGAATAGGTAATCCTGCCAAAAGATCGAGTTTTATCTAGATGAAACTCATTTTTTCTCGCACTTTTTAAATACACTGTCACGTCATAAAAAATATCTATGTGGTCATATGAAACTCCCATTGAGGCCTTATACAAATATCTATCTATAGAAAACAAAATGAAAACCTATTAAGGGAATAAAAGAGGAACTTGTTTTACCCTATTGAACGGCATGCTTTTAATTAAGTTGATCTACAATTTAGGTGAAACGAACTTTCATTTTTCTTATAGATGAACAAGCAATTTATTAATCACAAAAGAGTGTTACATAATTAAAGAAAAGAATAGACCAAAGTAGATGCAGCTAAATAATGTATCTATATATTACTACCTCTGTCCCAAATATCATACAACTTTACAATTTACCTTAATTAGTCAAAACTATTTTAAGCTTGATTAAATTTATAGAAAAGTGTGTATCAATATTTTTAATGGGTACAATAACGAAATCTACCTATCTCATCTACTACTGCATTCTATGCTGGTTTATTTTGGCTGCTTGTGATTCAATTATGTTTTCTTCACACGAATATGTACAGTATGTAGCACAACGCGAATCTTGTGCAGAATGGTGGCACAATTCATCCCAGGATGCATGTGGTACATTTCCTTTGCACGACCACGCCTCATCTAGCCTAATTTGTGGCTTAATTCATCTCTATTGTATGTCTTGGAGACACATGCTGCAAAGATCAATCATGAAACAACCTGTGGTCCTACTTACCAAGCTCTGTCTAAACGAGCAGCTCTTTTAGCGAGTTCGTGGGTAGTTTGAGTAATGCGTTGTTCCAGATTTTTAATGCATCTGCATTGAGCAAAGTGCATGTCTGACTATAAGAACTGTCAAGTAACCAGCATCTCCAAGAGTATTTCTAAATCTCACTCTCTGAACCATCATTTAGAGAGTCATTTGCATAAAAATCATTTTCTATATCTTTGCAATCTCCAACAGCTTTTCTATATCTCGCATGCAGTCTAGAGAGTCATTCTCGTCTTCTATTTTTGGCAAGCGAAAAATCCGGAATAGAAGATGACTATATTTGGACAATCATTTAGATAAACTGTTGGAGTATATTTTTTCGCCAAAATCTCTATTTCTAGCATTTAGGAAGAATATGGAAAGACTGTTGGAGTTGCTCTAACATCTTGGTAGTAATACTAACTAATACTCTCTCTGTACTTGAAAAAATGAAGTCGTTTTGAAAAAGATTTGAGTCAAATATTGAGAATATAAATTATCAATAAATTTTTAGTCGTTGAGTTTGAAAATATGATAACTATATAGATAGATTCGTCTTGAAAAATACTTTCATAAAAATATACATATGTCATTTTTCTATAAATATTTTTATAGAAATATAGAGTCAAAGTTAAGCTTTAGAGACCGTGTGTCACTGTTCTAAACGACTTCTTTACGAGTATGAAGTAGTAATGTTAGTAATGCTAACTAATAATGAACTGGGGATGGATCCCTTGTTATTGTGAACACTTAAAAGAAAAGGTGAGGCCAAACCTTTAATACAAAAAGAAGGCCACACATGTCCCATATATAGTTGAAACATGCTGCTTCCATTCCGAAAAGAATGCAACTCTAGTTTAATCCTTAGTCAAAGCTGGTTTAAATCTTACCATACTTATAGAAAAGAGTATCAATACTTATGACTCCAAATGGACATCTTATAAAAACATGTTATATATTTAACCTAATGATATATATTTGGTATCATAAATATCTATAATTTTTGTATAAATTTGGTCCAACTCGAGATAGTTGATGAAAGATTAAGCTAGAGTTGCAGTATTTTTGGGGGCAGAGGCGGTACAAGCTTTCCTCAACACTTCCTATGGACCCTTGCGCCACTTTTGGGGTGGCTCGGGTGGCAATGAAGTCCCCTTGCTTGAGAGTTGAGACCCTTTCTCGATATCTTTACTCGACCCTACCATGCATTACTAGAGCTCTCTTCTGATCTAGAAGACTGGAAGGTGTAAGATTAGCTGTAGAAATTATATTTTTTAAGGGTAGTTTCTTACTCCAATTGTCTCTAAAAATAAGTGGATTTCTAGGGTAGTTGACCCTTGAAAATAGCCGCCGAGCAAATAAATTCATAACTTTTTAAATGAATTTAGATGAACACAAGTTTTATAAAGAAATATAGAGGTCAACGAGATCTAAAAGTATCTAGTTGATTATTTTTTATTGGAGATCTTTTGAGGGCCCATATATATATATATATATGTTTTATTCTCTACATTTGGAATTCAAATGTTCAAACGACCTCAACTACGCTCGATACAACTTCGATGGGATCTAAAATTTTCTAGGTGGTTCTTTTACTTAAGACGGTTCAGGGACTGAAACATTGAATACAAAGTTGTTTTGTAAAAGCTAATACAAAAGGATAGCATCATATATTTAGTCACAAAGTCATTTACTTCTACATTCACGGAGTGGCTCCGCCGCGCTCGTCTAGGCCACGTCGCCCCGATTCTCCTGGTTGGTCCACGTACCCCGGGGCCTGCGCCGTACGCTTCTCCCCGAAATATCTCGTCTCTCGGCTCCCAATCGGCGACACAAAAAAAGGGCTCGGAGACAAAAAAAAACGGCCTCATCCTCTACGACTCCGGCACCGCGACTCCCGTGCCCAACCCGCCGCCCCCATCCTCTCCCTCTCTCTCTCCCAGCGTGCCGGACGGCCATGGAACTTTGCCGCCGCCGCTCTCGCTCCCGGTCTCCCGCCTTGCCGCCCTCTCTCCTCTACCTGTCCCTCCTCCCTCTCTCCCGGCGTCCTGGCGGCTGGGGGCCGGCCGGCCATGGGCATGGCGCGGCCGAACTGACCCCATGCCCCGCTCACCGCCACCGCCCTCTTCGGCCGATCTGGCCGCTCGCCGTTGACTGCCGGCCCATCGTAAGGTGCTCTCTCCCCCCTCTCCCTCTCTCTCCCCGGTGTCGTGGACGGACCTCGATGTAGGCCTGCCTGCTCGGTCTCCCTTGCTAGCGGAGCCTCTCATCGGTGGATCTGCTGCCTCCATGGATGGATCTGTCCGCCGGCCCATGGTAAGGTGCTCTCTCTCCCCCCTCTCCCTCTCTCTCCCCGGCGTCGTGGATGGACCTCGATGTAGGCCTGCCTGCTCGGTCTCCTTTGCTGGCGGAGCCTCTCATCGGTGGATCTGCTGCCTCCATGGATGGATCTGTCCTTTCTCCCCTCAGATTCGTGGGGACCGAAGCCAGCAGACGTCTCGCTCGCAGTTTACTGCAGCCCCATGGTAAGGTGCTCCCCCCTCTCCCTCTCTCTCTCCGGCGCCGTGGACGCACCTCGACGTAGGGTTGCCTGCTTGGTCTTCCTTGCCGGCGGAGCTTCTTGTCCAAACCTGCGTCGGTGCCTTCGCCGTTCCCCCCCCCCCCCCCCCCCCCCGCCGCTGCCGCCGCTCTCACTCTGTGCCCCCCCCACGCGGCGGCGCACCGGGCAATCACCCGCGCAGCCTCGTCGCGGACCCCCTGCTCCCTAGCATTGCGGCGCGGTAGGCCGGACGGCATAGACCGCCGTGCCGGTGGCCAACACCGGTGGAGAGCCGTGGCCGTGGTCCGTGCCCTGCTCACTCATGCAGCGTGCCATCGACGCTACGTCGCGACACGCTTCCTTGGTTCGTCCGGTCGCTGGTTTGCTTTCCCTCCCTCCTTCCTCTGTGCAGTCAATCTGCCGTGTGTTGTTCGCTCTACGATTTCATGGCAACTCAACAAGCCACGATCAATTTAACCCTAGATGTGCTATCCCCCCACTTTTCTCGTACCATTATACATGGTTATCACCGTCTTACTGCTTTTTTTCACTGCATAGCATGTTGCCTGCTCGGTTTGGCTGAATTTTGAGGCTACCTACGTGTTGTGCGATATCTATCTGAGGACATGACCATGGCAGTGATATTTATTTGATTTCTCAGTACATTTCAATACTCATGATTTTTGTGTCATATATCTGAGTACATCTCGGTGTCAATGATATTTGTTTTGTTTCTTATTACCCTGCGGTGCTCATGATTTTGGTCATGTCCAATGATGAATACACTTTCTTCTTATTGTTAGATTAATTTGAGGGAATAGGGCAGTGCTGTGATGAATACATAGTAACAATGTCTGATGCAGTGGTCGTGAGCCATCCTTCCATGATTTACACATCTTTCTTGTTATAGATAGCTAAGGCAATATTCATGAGCTATGACGATTCTTCCTTTCACGTCTGTCTACTATCTTCGTAACTGAGACATTGATCATTAGTAATGTTGATTTTGTTTTCCCGTGGATCTCTTTCTACATGTTCAATGATAGCTGAGGCGATGGTCGATTGGTTGGTTCTTTTTTTTGGATGGTCCCTTTTAATTTGTCTACTATGCTGATAGCGGACGCAGTTGCCATGACCATTGTTGATTCTGTACCTCTTCCATGATAACTGAGGCAATAGTCAGTTGGTTGCTATGTTTTTTCTTTTTCTGCCTATTCTATTTTGCTTACTTTCGAGCCTTCCTGCTTCGTCCATAATAACTGACGCAATGGTCGATTGGCTGGTTCGATTTTTGGGGTCTGTTTATATTCTGCTCTGTGCACCCTGGCGCCACCAATGGGACCTACTGTTTATTGGAATTTACTTCTACATTCACGGAGTGGCTCCGCGGCGCTCGTCTGGGCCACGTCGCCCCGATTCTTCTGGTTGGTCCACGTACCCCCTGCCTGCGCCGTACGCTTCTCCCCGAAATAGACCTGCTGTTTATTGGAATCTCATCTTATTTATGGAATTTGAGGTCATGTGTAAACACACAATAGACAGCAAGCCAACAAAAGATTTTGCCTCTTGTACAGTTCGGTGCATTGATCCTGCATCATTAGTTTCGGATGGAACGATCCGCGTTTTCCTGCTTGTCCTGGATGCCCTTTACTCGCGGGAGCCCGGACTGAAATGTAGAGCTTTTGATGTCATTTCCTCTGATGGGTTTTCTCCCCCTTGCCTAATCTGATAATTGCCTTGGGTTTTCCCCTCATATTTGCTTACGATCATTGTCTGTGATGATGATAACACATAATTGTGTATTCTAAGCTTTTGCTTATTGCCTGTGAAGTGGTGCACATATTCTTCTTTATTATAGCCTTCTGATCGTTGTCTGTTATCATTGCTTCTGATGTCGGATTATACACTGTTGGTTTTGAGCACACGCCCTATTTTCAGAGATAGCATTGTTAGACACTTTGCTTGATCGTGATCACTTTTGCTTCTCATGTTTCATTCGGTTCTCACTATGCCTTTGCGCGCTGCTGATATAGGTTTTGTTCAACAGAGGCGGTCTTCTTCTAATTTCCTGATAGTCTAATTAACTTGTTAATACCAATATTACCTATAGATGATCTATGCCTACAAAAGTTGCGTGTTATTGCCATTGCTGCTTGTTGCTATGTAGTTCACGAGCCTCTGAAGCTTGGTGCTTTACCTATTTATCTATTTCAGACAAATTACATTGCACTGTCCGCTATGCTACGAATGTGAATTTTGGATTCAATAGAAAGATTACAAATTATATTTGTTACGTAAATATTAATCCGTTGCTTAATTTAGATTTGTATTGTACAGTTTAGCATATGAACTCTTTTATTAGTACAACTTCACCTATAAAGAGCAACATTCAGGTGTTGCTTAGTCTAAAAATAGACCCTTTTAAGTAACCTAAGCTGGCTTAGTTGAATAGTTTCGATTCAGTGTCAGGCTGCCAGCTGTCATTTTGTTCTTCCTGCTTACATCTTCCTAGGGTGAGTAATCTTCTTTCTTTCATATCACCTATAGTTTAGCAGCATGTACCGTTCTCTGTGCCTGTTTCTGAGCATTCCTATAGTGTCTACTAACAGATTCTAATGGGACTTATCAGCTACCTCTTTCTTCGGACGGATTCACAATGCCTTCATTTCCTCATTTTTTTTACTTACTCTGACTCCTGACAGAAGTACAGTGTATGAACATCATGGAGCTACTTCTGTTAGACAGGTAACTTATCGATTGTTTCCTACCTCACATCTTTGCTAACATATCTTCTTATTATACATGTCATAAGACTAAAATCATGCTGCATCTTTTCCTCTGCACAAAAAAAAGGATGATCTATCAACCTCAGACAATAGTGAATTATTTAGCTGCCTCAAATAATCCGAGACAATTCCTTTACCAGAACCAGCATCTATGTCACCCCAAAATAACTTGCACGTTTGCTTTCATCTCGTGTGCCTCAGATTGCTTGGACCTGCTTTTGTCCGCAACCGCTCTAGATTCTCCTGCTTCTCCCTTCTTCTCTGCTTGTCTTTGCCTTCTTTGGCTTCTTGTCCGAATTCAATGAAACAAACACATTTTTTTTCTGAATCTTCGATTATTCACATACTTCTTCCATTCATCAATCCGGTTGCATGGCGGCATTGCAATTTGAACATTTAACGTCCGCTCATAGTTTGTGACACTGCTGCATTGCAGGTATGATATTTTGGTTGAGATCCTCATGAGCCTTCCTCATTTCTCATATGCACATAGGAGGATACTACATGAGATCCATAAGAAAGATCCTAGAAGATATGCCCCTGATCTTGCATCATATATTAAGAGTAAGCAGCTTCTCAAATATTTGTTACATTACGCCACTTAACAGGCTAATAAAGTCTTTTTTGACTATTATTTTAAACCATAGACCAAATTTTATTGTACATATATTTGTTGGTGCTACAATTTTTTGCTGCCAATGTATTTTTTGTTAAGTGAAATATTGTTCAAACAAATATTCATGCATTACACTGCTTGATCCCATGAAACATTAACTCTCCTTTTTCCAACCAACGGAGATGGGATCTGTAAGAAGGAAGATCCTGGAAGATATGTCCCAGATCTTGCATGATATATTGAGAGTTAGAAGTTTCTGAAATATTTGTTGCATCAGGGCACTTAACAGACTAAAATCCTTTTTGACTTAGTATTGTTTTAAAGCATATGCCCACTTCCATTCCACATATATTTGTGAGTGCTACAAATTTCTGCTGCAGGTGTATTTCTAAGCAAAGTTTTAATAAGATGCTAATTTTCTGTTTCATAATTTGGAATGTTTGTAGAGTGCTACAGTTCTACTTTACAAAATTTGTCGCTGTCCAACTTCTGTTTGTATGGTTTATGTGTTTACATACATCCATTGAGTAGTTCCTCAGGTTTGTACCTACACATCTAAGGATCTGATATACCAATTTGTGTTTGGCTTTCACACCACAAATTGTGGTTAACAACGCAATATAACTTGCCATAGTTTAGGATTACCCATCTCAATTTAAAATCAAAAGATGAATAGTCTATGGTTACACAAATGTTCTCTGACAGTTGCTGCTGTGAATATTGCTCTTTTAAAGACAATATCCTCTTCTAGAAGAAATTTTACTTCCAATCAGTTGCCTCAGTATCTGCAACTCTGCACTTCAATACCTTTTTTTTCCTTTTTCTCATACTTCAATCTAGCTGAGGAATTAATTGCATGCCATGCTGTTTTTCACTCTGTAGAATGTGGTTGACTGGTTGGCGATGAAGCATGATTCAATGCTACATCATTCTCTGGTTGTTGTATCTCCAGGCCATAGTTAGTGCATATTTATCAATTATACTAAGTGTAAGAGCTTCTCAGGACCAGTTACAATATCAGTTCAGTGTAAGAGCTTCTCAGGACCAGTTACAATATCAGTTCATGTTCTTTTTATAATTTTCTTTTTTTAAATTTAATTCTGCTTTCCCAAAGATTCCACGTATCTATAGTGTCAAAACAATCAATCTCTATGTCTATAAACAAATTATGAGTGTTCTTGAAAACTTTTTTTTGGGTATCATAACATCCATTTCACTTTCTGTTGCAGACTTACTGTCAAAATTTGATGCTCATTATTCATAGAGATATATTTTTCTTGAATAAAAACAACTATAATTGTTGTTTTTGCAAGGGTAGTTGGAAATTGGAACTCAATGATATTTAGTAGCTCATCGGATATAGACCACATCACCATAACATGCTAACCAATGTGATTAATGCTTTTTCATATGACTATTAACTTGGACATCGTACCTCTTAATTTTTCATTTCTAAATTGTGACTGCTTAGTTGACATACACAACATTGCACCTCTTAATTTTTTTATAGTATGTGTTACCTCCATATTCCAACATTTGGTAATTGTAGCTTGCCTTTTCGTTTGAACCAATTCTTCTCTAGCTTATTTCTCTTCTTGGTTGTACTTTTTCTGGTGTTTACATTCTCGGTTTATCGGACAAAATATTAGTACTTTACATTTTGTATATAGTTAGATACTTGCTGCTTTATGAAATTAATGCTAGCTAATTTCTAATACTGTTCAGTTTTAGAACTTTAGTTAAATGATCCACAATGGTTGTTTGGGTTTATGTGCTATAGGAACATGATTATTCTGTTTTCCAAACATTGCTGAAACCAGATAAAATAATTCATTGTCTTTTGACTCATGGATACATAGTCTCCTTATCTTACTTTTGGTTTCATCACCTGAAGACCATTGCGAGGTTCATTTGTTGCGTTAGCCTAAACAAGCTTTGATGTCTTCCAAAATTAGATCATACATGTTTTTATTTATGTTACAGAGAGATCTATGTTTTTATGAACCACACTTACAAATACTTCGTCGAACCATATTGCGTCATCCCAAATTCTTCACTAGATCACCCACGTACGCACCATATAATTGTACATGTACAGATACTTCATAGAACCATATTTACTGTTCTCTGCTCGCTGCTGCCGCCATTCCTGCTCGATACATGGAAAAGCACCGCATAGTCAAAAGACAATGTATCCATGAGATCCTTGCTTCGATTTGTTGGTGCCTACTTTTTTCATGTACGCATTAATCTGTGTGCTTTACTGCTTTCTTAGCAAAATTGTAGTTGGTCTTGTGTAGCTATTAATTATAGTGTACAAATTATATACTTGAGCTCACAAAATGTATAGGTTTTTGGTGTAGACATGTTCATTTTTGGGCATGCCAGATACCATTTAACTGGTTTGACCTTTTTATTTTCTTTCCTCCTATTTTCCTTACCAAACATTTCCTTCCACAACTGTCAAACAACAGTAGAAATTTTGCCTCGTGCTCAGTATGATGTACTTCTAGCCCCTTTGGAGAAACTTTATCTACCTGATTGTATAGTGAGTTCTGAATCACATATGTAATGATTGTTTTTTTGTTTCAGATGTCAAATACACGCATTTTGTTGTGAGAAACGGCTTCTGACAGGTCCTAAGGTGGTGATTTAATTCTTACTTCTTTATCTACATATGCACGTGGACTCCTATGAATTTGCCTGTGTAAACATGTATCAAATGCACTTATTTTCTCATTTACACTCATTATTCCCTTTGCTAATATAGGTTCCCACAGTCAATGACCTTTTGACCACATCGGCACAACAAATATGCATGACGAAACTTCACCGAAACTATGTATAGTAAGACTTCGTCGTATTAGACTACTTAAGCTTACCAACAAATGCGTCAGAATTCGTATTGTATAGAGAAAAAAACCAGCGTGCTCCTTTGACTGTTGTCTGTATAGTATTAAGGTAGCAGTGACTGTTTCCTATCACTTAGTAAAACCTATATGGATCATAGAATTTAAATTTAAGTTTGTGAACACTCCTACTATCAGTGTATAATCAATAATAGAACCTTAACTATGTAATCACTATTATTATTGTCTCCTAAGCTATGTGATTTTTCTTCGTAGCTGTGTGATCTTTCTTCATAGCTACCTGTGGGGGCGCGCGGTGATTTTTCTCCTGCAATACTTTGCCGTCGGCGCGCAGGGGCGCGCCTTCCCTACTAGTTATATATAATGTATGTAGTGGCAGGGGCTCGCACGATGCAACATGCTGTGTGGTAGCCGCTCGTGCCAAAAAAGTTTTTTTTTCTATAGCCCCTAGCTAGGCATGTCGCTCTCTAGCTTGATGAACATGTCTGGTGCCACTGAATGAATTAAGTTGTAAATGCAAAAGCACTCGTGCTAGAGTTGGGGATCTGAACTGGTCGAACAAGTTCCACTAAAAAAAATCTAAGTACCTAAGCTATGCTTAGCTAGTTCACTGTTCTCACGACACCTTGGCTCCCTAAAATTTCATAAATTACATCAACCACGGATTTTTTTTTTAATGAGACGTACGTAGCAAAGAAGATACCACGTCAACAACGTTAGACGGCAGATGCTAGCAGCGTCGTGTTGCCACATGCGCCAGCAATTATCACCACTACTCATCTCGCATTGAGGACCACCAACCACCGTATCAAATTAGATTAACGTGAACTGATGACAAAAAAAAAGATGTCGTCACTTGGCACCATCTTATGAACATATATGACGACATATGGCGCCAGAGTGAGAAACAAGCTGTCCTTTGATTACAACAGATCTTTGAGTTCATTTATACAAGTATCTATCCATATAAAAAAACAAAATACAAACTTGAAAATTTATATGAAATAAATCATTATTATATATGATCTAATCATTTGGAATGCGAATAACAATCTGCCACAGAATCAAAGAGGCGCGTTGCAGAGGAACCATGGTTGCTGCCTTTGATATGGTGGTGGGAACTGGGAAGTGTCACACCCGGTTTTAAGAACAAAACCGGATATACACCATATGTGAGCTCAGGAAGTCAAATCTCACATATAGCTACAAATAAAGGGGTAATATCGAAAGACAATGCTCATATATAACGTATAAACACAAAGAACATAACCTTAACCTTAAGGAGCAGACAGCGGGAAGACACTCTGATCTTCAGATGGAGACACCAACTCCACAGGGAACAACTGACTGGTTGACCACAAGCCTAAGCTATGCCTAGCTCTTCCATCGGCCTTCTAGAAAACTCATCTGTGTCATCACCACGCTTCCACTGCGCGACTCTGATGGAGACTGGGGTGTGGGGGAAAGCAAGAGTGAGTCCATGTTGAACTCCACAAGTATAGCAACAAGTGATATAGATCCCAAGTCTCATGATCAATGTAACATAAATAATGAATAGCATAAAATGGTAAATAATGAACATGTTAACCAACAAAAGTCATAATCTTAATGTAAAAGTCTTCAAGGCCGCTCGTGTCCTTGAGCAAGGCTGATATATCAGTTTAATAAACTTTGCGCAAAGGTGTACACTTTCCCTGTGAGACGTGAATTGCCCTTTCGCCCGAGGTGATCAGCCTCTTGACTCACTTCCAAGGAAAGTCGGCAGGGTTCACGATGAAGCTTTTCAAAGGTTCGTCTAACAAGTTAGGGCCGCTAGGTTTCATTAGTCAGTCTGGGTGATTCAACCAACCGCAGGGATCCCCAGTCTGCTAACCCCCACTTGCGCCACAAGGGTAACCTCTAACAAGCTAGAAAAGGTCCTCGTACTGAGCTAAAGCCAGAGCCATATAACCCCCATCAGTTGTACTGTAAAACCCGGAGGTGCTTGTACAGATAATTTCTTAAGTTGCTAATAAGTCATTTTTATCATTCAATGCATACATTAATTAAGTAACATGATCATGATTGCGAAGAGAAAACCCGATTGCTATACTTGCCTTAACTCAAGATCCTTCTTCTGTTTACTTGTATACTTCCAAAGGTTGACTCTTGATCACGATCTCTGGATCACAAACTTCTTCTTGATCACCAACGCAAAACTCACCGACTGGATATACGATCACAGAACACCACACATGCATCCAAAAGCAATTCATGCAAAGCAAACATAGCCTATGATTAGAACAGTACATCAATCATAGTAAAGCAATATAAAGAGTTTTGAAAACTGATCTACGATTCGCTACGAACACACAGACGCGAAGGTCACGCTAAACGGAACTATAACGGAAAAGATATGATCTAAACAAGATTAAAGATACTAATTACTAGATTAGATTTAACTCAAATTTTAATTACAGAAAACAGTACTAAAAGTTATTTAGTTTGAAAGAACTTTTCGAAACAAATTTAACGCAAGTTGAACGGATCAAATCGGAGCTAAAACGTGGGTTTTATAAGCATTTTAACTCAGTGGCAAACTTGTAAATAACTGGAATTGCATTTGGATTCAAAACAGATTTTAAATCGAATTTTAAATCAAAATCCGCCCGGCCAAGGACTGCGGGTTGATTAGGAAGTTTTCCAGGGGCTCTTTAACAAATTGGCCGTCGAAAGGGTATCGGCCATCTCTAGCCGTCGGATCGGAGACAGACGGTGCAGATTAGACACGGGAGGGCTGCGCACGCGGGGCGAGCCGGCGGCGTGCCGGGCGCGGCTCTGGCCGCGACGTCGAGACCGCGTCGCGACGCCGGGCGCGCACCCACCATGGCCGAGCAACAGAGCTCGACGGCTCGGCCCCCAGGGCTCACCACGGAGCAGGGCAAGGGAATGGGGAGGTAGCGGATCGCAGAGAGGTGCTCACCGTGTTGAAGGAAGGGACGGGGAGGCGCTGCTTGCGGCGGACGACGGTGAACGGCGGACGGCGGCGCTCTGTCGGACGAACGGCGACGGTTAGGGTGAACAGAGGCCAAGGAAGAGAGAGGAGGGGTTTCGAGGTCACCACCTCTTCGGCGCGGAGCTTGGCGACGCGTTGAATCGGCCGGAGGAGCGGCCTAGCGGAGCGGCGAGCTCGGCGGACGGCGGCGGGGCGGCTCTGGCCGTGGTGTTCTGCGGTTCGGTCGATTCGAAAGCAGGCGAAGGCGAGTGGAGGAAGGGAAAAGAGGAGGCAGGGAGGGCGAGACTCCGGTTTATAGCCGAAGGGAGGGAAACGGGTGCGGGGGCTCGTGCCCACGTCGCGAGGGGGGGGGGGAACGGGAGCACGGCGGTTGCGTTCGGGAGAGCAGAGAGGGAGCAGGGGATTAGGGAAGGGAAGAGTTGGCCGGCTGGGCTGTTGGGCCACCAGGCCGCATGGGCCGGAAGCAAGGGAGAGGGGGAGAAAGAAAATAAAGCCTTTTCTTTTTTTTTTATTTTCAACCTCTTTTCAAATGAATTTTGAATTCAAAACCTTTTTTTGACAAAACCACTCATCTCAAAAATTCAAAGCGCACCAGCATGAATGCCACATCATGTTGCTATCCAAATTTTAATATTATGAAAATTATTTAATCCTAGATTAAATGCACACCAAAATTCAATAAAGAAATATTTTCACCTATTTTTAAATTGGACAAATTTTAGGGTGTCACAAATCTACCCCCTTAAGAGAATCTCGTCCCGAGATTCGGGAGAGACTCGGAGCACATGAGAGAAACGAGAAAAGATCTTGATAACACTTTCACTTCACACTTGTATACCAAGATTATCAAACCACTGATGTTTCATGATCATAACTTGTGAACAAAGATTCCATGAAAAGATTATTACACTTGATTATCCCAAACTTATCTTGATCGCTAACTTGATTGTCTTACAACTCAAAGAGATGTGGAAACTTGATCTGCAGTTGTTCCTCGGTTTCCCACATCGCTTCTTCTTCACTTAGGTTACTCCACTGAACCTTACACACTTTAAACTTTCTCCCATTAAAAGTTCTCCAGACTGTTTCTAGAATCTTGACCAGATATCCTGCATTTGTCAGATGGTCTGTTGTATCGACTTCCACTGAAGATGTTTGCCCATCTGTGTTCTTAGCTATATGCTCATCATTATCCACGATAACATCCTTAGTCTGCACTCCATTGTACAAGTCATCAGCTTTCTCAGATTGAAGTTGACAACCGTGATACTCAATTCTTTTCCCTGACGGTGCAGTTAGAAGCATTGTGCATTGAGTACTATGAATTACTCCTTTGTGCGCACACAACCATCTATTACCAAGAACCATAGGAATATTGAGTGACTCCAAAACAATGAAGGTTACGGTAAAGTTTTCCTTGTTTATGACAAGACTGACTTTCGGGCACATCTGATTTGCCTGTATTTCTCCAACTGGGGTATGAACTATCAAGGGCCTCTTTGTTGGACACTTCGCCATCTTGTTCATCTCTAACAACTCAACGGAGATGAAAGAGTGCGAAGCACTGGGATCAAACAGAGCAAAAACTTGTGTGGAGCTCACTTGAACGTAACCACCAACCATTTTTGTAGCACCTTGAATGTTATCCATATCCATATTGCTCAACCTTCCATTGGTATAATTGCGCTGTGCTCTACTTGCTTCAGCAAGTTTCTTTTTGGCTTTTCTTTTTTGCTTTCGTTGTTGTGGATTCTGACTTGGATCACTCCTAACTTGAACTTCAACATTGTTGTTTTGATAGTGCTCGGCTTCATTGTACTCGTGATCATCAGTGAGAGGTGGCATATAGGGATCCTGATTCATGGTGTGCCACATTTCCTGTCATCAGGTGACCAACAAAAGCAACATGAGCAAGGATAGGTGATCATACTCATGAGGTACCATGAGAGACAACTCACAACTTCAACATCTGTTGATCAAAGCACTACCCCCCTTAAGAAAGGGTCAACCAGAGAACACAAAAGGGTAGCTTACATATTATTTCCAGCATGTTGACAGCCATAACCAACTTCTGATATCCCAGAGAAACTCATATGTAAAGGTAAGGACAAGAATTCTGAAATTTCCCACGAGTAGCAAAACAGCAGTGCAGTAAAACAGCCATAACTCGAGCTCTGTTTATCCAATGAAGTTGCAGTTTACCTTTCTGGAAATGTTATGAAATCCTCTACAACTTTTATGTAGAACACTTTTCCAGATTCTGTAGTTAAGGTCGTCGAAAACAGCAGACAACAGAAACTATTCCAGATTCCAGACAGCACAGATGCATCAACTTGTGAATTTCATAACTCCAAAACCATAACAGCTATCAGGGTGGTTCTTGCGATCAGAGAAAGATCATGAAGTCTACTTGTGTCCAGAATTGTTCCATGATTTTTGAACATCCATAAACAGAGATATAAGCTGACAAAGACAGACTGCTCCGGAAGGATAGGATAGGGGGAACAGAAGAAACAGAAACCCAACCATCTATGCATAAAACCTATCAACTAAACCTAAATGAAATTGTGAGGAAACCCACAAAATCATTGCACTCATTACAAAGATGCAAAACAAACATTATCATAAGGACAAACAACAAACATTACAGATTCACAGGCCACACATGGGCCAAAGACTTGACTTGACTTCGCTACTAACGTTTTATTACACAAGGGCACAAGAACTACTAGAACACGATACATCCGCAAGAACATCAAGGGCAGCTTTTCTTGTACACTCTTCATTTGTCATCTGTTATCAGGGACTTCCTTTGCATCAGGCACTGACATCACATGTTGATGGCTACTCTGTAGTGACTGGGCTCGAGCCACTTCCATGAGTCGACTGTTGATCTTTTTGGGGCAGGATCTGATATAATGTCCTTCCTGTTGACAATGATAACATCTTCCTTTGGTTGGATCTATTGCGATAGAAGTGTTGTTTGATGTGCTGCCATCTTGCTGACTCGGAGGATTGACTTTTACCAGTTTATTATGCTTCTTAACTCGCTTCTGGAGGCTGGTGTGGATGTGCTTGGGAGCCCTCTAACTCGCTTGTGCTTGCTAGTGCGCAATTCGATAGCGAGTGAGTGATCGCTAGTGCATTGCTTGGAGAGATTGCATCGAGTGACACTAGGTGATCGTATTGCAAGCCGGTGGTGCTTGTTACTCTTGGAGGTTGCCACCTCCTAGACGGCTTGGTGATCGAGTCTCCGTCGTGAAGCCCGCGTGAAGATTGTGCGTGGCTCCGAAGAAGCTTTGTGACGGGCATTGTGCTCGCCCCGCGGGAGATCGCGAAGAGCAACTCTAGAGAGAGAGGCGCGAAGAGCGCCAAGTGGTCCGGCCGGATCGAAGCTAGAGCTCTTGGTGGGCACTCCATCGTGGAGAGTGTGACTTAGGGTCACCACTAGCAAGAGGATCGGCGGCAACCTTGGGCTTGCCTCAACGGGGACTATCTTGGTGGCGACCAAGTGAACCTCGGGATAAAATCACCGTGTCAACCTTGTTCATCCCGTTGGTTTGCATTCCCCATACACAAGCTTGTATCTACTTTCATATATATATTGTGCTTGGGTAGTTGCTCTTGTAATTAGTTAGCTTGTGTAGCTTGCTAGTTACCTTCTTTGCTTGTGTAGCCTAGAAGTAGCTCTCTTGCGTGACTAGTTGACTTGTAGTCTTGCTAGTCACATTGCTTAGTTTGTGTAGCTAAGGTGAGCTCTCTAATTTGGCTTGTGTAGTCTTGTTATTGAGCATTGCTAGTGAGCTTAAGAGCTTTGTGCTTTGCTTACTAGATTGTGTAGGAGCTCCCCAGTGTTTGAGTACAAGTTGCTTAGGTTTGTGTAAGCTTGCAAGCTAGATTGTTTAGGTGAGCTCTAGCTAGCCCGACACCTTATTTGCATTGTTTAGGATTTTTGTGAGGTGTCATAGAGTATAAGTAGAGGGGTGTAGTCTTGGCTAGACCGATAGTTTTAATTCCGCATTTGTTTCGGTTAGCCGCTACGTTTAATTTTAGAAAGGACTATTCACCCCCTCTAGTCCGCCATCTCGACCCTTCAGCGGGCGCGGACGGCGGGCGCGCGACCTCGGTGGCGGCCTCGGTGGCGGGCGCGCGACCTCGGACGGCGGACATGCGGCCTCGGATGGTGCAGGAGCAGCGTGGTGCGGCTCGGCGTGGTCGGTTCTAAGGACGGCGGCGGCGACGGCCGTCTGGCCCACTCCGAGGACGACGCTACTGCTTGCTCAAGGTCTAGGTGCCCCTCTCCATCTCCCTCTTCCTCTCTCCATTGTCCTCACTCCCTCCTCTCTCTCTCTCTCTCTTCAGATCCAGCAAGCAGGCTCCACGGCGGATCCACGGCGGGAACGGCACCTACTACGCAGATCTGGCGGGGACGACATCGGGTTGTGGTTCGACGGGAAGCTGGCGGCGGCGGCGCTGCAGCTCTGGATGGGCTCGGTGGGCCCATGGATGGGCTCGACGGGCCTGTCCTGGGTTATTTCAATTTTTTTTTTTTGTTTTTTTGGAACGATTTACCGCAGCGGGCTTTTCTAATGTGCCCGCTGCGGTAAATGAATTTATTACAGCGGGCACTAGCGCCCGCTGTGGAAGTGTCACCATTTACCGTGACGATGCTTCGGCAGCGGACGCCTTTGCCCGCTGCGCAAAATCGGTTTGGCCCGCTGCGATAAAGTAGCAGTGTAGTAGTGTTACTTGAGCACAAGCAAGTCACGAGCTGGAGGTGGGAGAGGAGCGCCACACCACCTCCCTTCCTGAAGCCGTAGATCTGAGGAGGAGGAGGACAGATCCGGCCAGGGGGTGGGGGCGGATGCTGACTCGCCGTAGATCCGAGGAGGAGGAGGACAGATCCGGCCAGGAGGGAGCGGATGCTGACTCGCCAGAGGAGGCAGGTGGAAGGGATGTGACAGATAAGAACCGAAAAGGAAACAGGAGAGACTGCACCGAGTCGCTCATTCAATCACTCACGCTACAAGCCTACACATATACAAGTAAACAACCCCTTACAACTCTTCTTTCATAGCAAACGACATATATCTAGATACATAGTAGCAATTTGGATGTAAAAAAGAGAAAATATTATCCTAATAGTAGTACTATTTAAAGTAAATTCTTTGAGATGTTTCAGCATCACTTTCTCGTTACGTGAGCCCATGCATGACGTGCGCCCCGACCCAAGCATATACGAACGTGTTACACTAACATATATTCGTGTTCGTTTATGACAATATATATAGAGTTTGCACGTTCTGGGCACAAACAGAGGCCCTGTTTGTTTCTGCGGCAGGCCAACGCGCGACCACGATAAGCCAACGCGGCTGCGAGCCCGCGTTCGCGATTTTCTACCGTGTAGTTCAACTTTTCGCAAAAGCTGTGGCAGGTGGTCGGCGAACGCACGATGGACGCGGGGCGTTTGGCGAGGTGCTCTCGCGATTGCGACTCAAATGCAACGCCACCGCAGAAACAAACAGGCCTAGATTATAGTCCACCGACGACTGGTTAGTAGCTAGGAAACACAAACCAGATTATAATGTCGCGGCCAAATCATCATCATCAATCGATAAACTAATAAAAGGACGAAATGTCGCCATGTCGTATATAGTACTTACTAGTAAAAATGCCCGTGCGTTGCAACGGGTGGAAATTGTGTAACGATACGTTCAGTCATTACCACTACACACCAGAACATTGAAAAGTTTAAAGCAATCTCTTTGAGCTCGACACAAGCATCTCCTTTCATGAGCTTCTTCAATCTCTATGCACTGACTTGAATTGCCATACTTGATTGATGCCAAGTGATAAGCCCGATTACCTACAAGTAACAGAATACTGTTATCAAAGAATGGATCTCCACTTAACCAATTAAATAGCAGTCTTTTCTGTCATTACAGTGGTGATATTAATAGCTGTTAAAAGAAACCCAACCATGCAAGTGGGCAGACTAAAGGAATAAATTCCTCTTGCTCATGTCCAGAATGCTGTTAATGTTTAGTACACACAAGGTTTGAGGCCACCAAAAGCCCTACTAATCAGATGCTTGAACCCATTGGCAAGGCATTGTTTTTATTCTTGGCAACATTGGAGGATATTGTTTTGACGCCTTTTACATTTTTAATCACCCATGGTGCCTGCAGCGGCAAATTCATTCATCACCTCATGATTATCAGCAATATAACGAACTGCCAGTTGAACATCTGCCAGAATTGAAGCAATTGCAAGCCATAACACTAAGTGTATATTGACACACCCAAACCAATTTTAGCATTCAGGCATAGCATATTCTATGTATGGATACATCAACCAAGTAAATAACATATTAAGGAGAATTTAAGAGCGGACAGGGGCAAAACACCTTTCCTCCATATTTGAGAAACAAATAAGATTGGTAGGTAGAAGGTCCCTTTGAGGAATCAAGAAAGAAAAACTTGCAGCCATGGACATTGACGAGTAGGAGAGACTGCGTGAAGCCGCGAATGAAAAATGTTCCCAAACGGGTTCTTGTCTTCGTCGCATACAACTGGGACAATGATTAGTAGCATGTTTCCAAGGTTTCCTGTGTTTTTCAGTTGAGGCCATTATTGATTTCTTTTGTGCATATATGAAGGCGAAAGAGGAATGAAACATGAACATCCATTGGCATAACTGAACCTGTTTAGCAAAAGGCATGGTCAATCCCCTGAAATGTTGTGGTGGCTTCAAGATGCTGCAAGCAATCCAACCCAGAATGCCACCAATCATGAATGTGATAAATATATTAGCTGGCATAAACCACCTGAAGAACGCAAGGCATTAATCAAGGCACTTGAACAGTTAAAACAAGTATAGTACTATAGAAGTGCAGACTTTCAGTTACTGCTTTATACTTCCTTCCTCAAGGCCCTGAAAAATATATATGGTGATGCAATTATTACTCACCAAAAAATGACATCCGTGAGTGTGACCATCTTCACGAGGCTGGCGAACATTAAAGATTTGGTTCCCACATAACATCTCTCTTCAGTACTTTGTGAAAACTATGTGAGCTAGGTGAAGCAAAGTCAATCAAAGTCCGTAATGACTGTATGCTCTTTTGTAGATCCAGTTTCAGTAGTGCACTGTTGCAGTCTCCACCATCATCTAGTCATTCTGCTTGCCAACCATTGTTGCATAGATACTCCTTTCAGGAATCAGAAATCCTTTAGATATGAAGAAATATAACCCCTTTGTAGACAGTGCAGAGCCCTTCAAATGAGTCTCACATGTATGGGGCATATAGTGCTAAACTTCAAATAAATACCTGCTCCCATCTGAATAGTGAGAACAAACATCGCTTATCCTATTAAAAAAAAATTGAATTCTACATTAGCAATCCATCACAGAAGTACATTTTCAATGATGTAGAACATAGACTCAAACGAACACCTAAAAATTAAAGATCTATGTATAAACTAATATACTTTAAAACCACAAGCTCTATGTGGTACCATGCCAAGCACATAGCATCTGGGAACTAAAGAAGCCTCCTTACACAACAAGCAAAAATAAAAGAGGTAGAAACAATCAGAGAAAAAATAGCAGCAAACAAAATTAGTGACAAACAAATAACAATTTGACTTAATATTGAAACGATCCATAATCTGCAAGGCAAACAAAATTAGTAAAATCTTAAAGTAAGAGATAAAGAAATATAACTATAAACTTCAAACAAATAACAGATTCAATCTGAATGGATTAAATAAACAAATATCAATTAGGCAATAATATTCAATTTGACTTGAATTAAATAAATCAAAGTTAATAATAGATCTATATCAATTAGACAATAATATTAAATTATGGATTACACGATGAATTTTGGTTCTCGCCTGACCTGGCATGCAATACAGAGCAACGTGTAGTACCTGCTGTGGCTTCTGGTGGTTGGAGTCCTGGAACAGTTATGGCGTCTGGCAGATGGCGTCGGGGCGTCCTGGAGTAGCTGCGGCGTCATCGTCCTAGACCATCGACATCGTGACCCTCAGCGGCCTTGTTCAGCTTATCGAGATTAGAACGTGTGTACTTATATTCGGCGAGATCAGAAATTTTTCCGCACGTCCAGAGGAGATGAGATCCCAATAAACCAACCAAATCAGTATACATCAATAATATATAAGTAGCAAAAAGAAAACACGAGAAATTCTAGTCAAACTTTAAGTTTACCAACGTACCCTGAAATTGATTTTTGGAAAAGGAGCATAAGAGCCGGAGTCTTCGTTCGATTCGAATCGAATCCAATTTCGATTCTGACTCGCAAAGCAAAAATCACAACTTGTGTCGGGCTGGGCGAGCAGCGGCGCAAGAGTCGACCGTGCGTCGACGACGAGTTGTGCATCGGTGTCCACTCCGGCGTGCGTGACGGAGGCGGCGTGCCAATCGTCAACGACGAGCTGCGCGTCGGTGTTTGTTCTGGAGTCGCATCCGGCCGCGGAGGAGGAGCGGCAGTCATCGACGATGAGCTACGAGCTGCGCGTTGGCGTCCGTTCCGAAGTCGTGTCCGGCCGCGGAGGAGACAATAAGCGGCGGCGGCGTGCCAGCAGTTTTTTTTCCTTTTGACGAGAGCACAAGAGAGAGGGCGGGGAGGCGGGGACGGAAGGCAGGAGGAGCCACATGTAGGAGAGACAGATAAGGTTGCGTACGTGTTTGGGGATAAAACAGAAGCGTAGATCGAGGTGTCATGATTCTACTCCAAGAAGGTCGAAACCAGCGATGATGGATCGGGATGGCCGGACCAAAATTACTAGAGGAAAAAGGAGGGGGAGAAATTTTGCCTCTTTATTAGGTAATAAAAAGAGGAAACATTTCCGTTAAGCAAATATACCATATTTTTTTAGGAGTTAATGGCCGAGGCTGAGTCGGATCATGATTATCGGTTAGACAAAAAAATTAGTGTACATAAATTTTGCCTCTATGATGTATTTAGATTAGAACAACAACAATGTTGTAAACAGATTAGGACTTCTAGTTATCTTTACATTCACAGAGTTAGTTACAGGAGCCCATACAAAAAAAATGGTACCAAAAAAGTGGCGGAAATTTTGCCTCTTTAGGTATAGATTATTATTAGGTATAGATATAAGGAAAAATAGGAGAAAAAAAGAAAGAAAAAGTCACGTACCGACCGCATGTGGGGAAGTGGAAACCGAAAGAAAATAAAAAACGGAAAAAAAAGAGGAAACATTTCCGTTAAGCAAACATACCATATTTTTTTAGGAGTTAATGGCTGAGGCTGAGTCGGATCATGATTATCGGTTAGACCAAAAAAATTAGTGTAACAACAACAATGTTGTAAACAGATTAGGACTTCTAGTTATCTTTACATTCACAGAGTTAGTTATAGGAGGTCATACCAAAAAAATGGTACCAAAAAAGAGGCGGAAATTTTGCCTCTTTATTATTATTATTATTATTATTATTATTATTATTATTATTATTATTATTATTATTATTATTATTATTATTGTTATTAATTATTATTATTATTATATTATAGGTATAGGTATTAGTATTAGGTATAGATTATTATATGCACTACAAGCGACTTTTCAAAAACCTACAAGTTTCCACGGACAAACTTGATGATGATCATGATTATGATTATAAGTACTAGAATAAAATGTCTTTTTCCGAAAGGGATAATCCAACAAATGAATAATGTCTCGGTAGTCTCGTACCGTGGAGGGCATAAGTGAGGCTGATTTGTCAACAAATGATCCTTCAAGACGTGTGTAAAAGTGTAACGATCAAGCAAATTGGATTATTCACTATGCTTTTGTGTGTTATTCCCCGGCCGGCGGCCTAGATGTTCGACGATCCCTTTGATGCCTTCTTCGATCCGCTTATTCCTTCTTTTTTTTTGCGCGCGTGGCCATCATTGTACTCTCTCCGTCATAAATTATAAATCGTTCCAAAAATCTTAGAGAGTTAAAGTTTTACAAGTTTGACCAAATTTATTTAATAAGATAATAACATTTATAATACCAGTTAAGTATCATTAGATTTTTTATTAATTAATTTTTATAGTATACCTATTTATTGTTATAAATCTTTGTGTTTCTCTCTATAATTTTGGTTAAATTTGAGATATTTCGATCTTCAAGATTCTTGAAATATCTTATAATTTGAAATGGAGGAAGTATGTTTGAGCTTGATCAAGAGCAATCAGGGTGCCTTCGTGGGAATGTCTCATCAGGCTCGCCAAGGGACAAAGCTTGGCAACGGTAATGGCTCCGCTCACTACTGCCAAATCGATCGGTACAAACTATCAAAAACCATTCTGTAGAAGTGGTTGTCACGTCCGTCTCTACAAAATCTCCTTCCTCTCGATCTAATAAACTCTTCTGTAACAGTTCTCTATATTTAATAATATTCCTACATTTTAAATTGTAAATTATTCTGACTTTCTAGATACATAACTTTATTTTACTATATATCTAGACGTGTATAGTGAAAAGCTACAACATTACAATTTGAAATGAAGGAAGTAATGTATAGGGTGGACAATATATATGTAGCTCCAAATTTGAGAGGGAGGGTAGATGAGTTAAGATAAAAATAGGATGTTAAATAGGAGAACTGTTGAAGCATATATAATTAATTTTCTTAGCATAAACCTTACTTTTTTAACTCTTAACAGGTCAGATAGGGACATTTGTGGGAATACTATAAGACAATATTGTCCGGAAAGATGCATGAAAGGACCAGAAGAAAGAGAAGGATTCAGATCACCTGACATCGGCCTCCTCGACGTCACTCGGTAGTCGACGCATCAACGCCGTTTGCTGGCATCCAATGGACCAGGATAGTCCAGACGTTGCACCCTGCGAGGGCCCATGGGCACGGCCTATTAAGCGCATGATAACCAACGATGCTCAGCTCTTTTTTTTTATGACTGGCTGTTTTGGCTTGAGGATCGGAGTTGCGAGAGACAGATAGATCGATGATCGCTTGCTGCTTAGCTGCTCTGATAAACAAGTGGTATACTCTGCGCTCCTAGATTTTACTCATAGTCAGATTTATTGGTGTTTTAAGGGGATGTTTGTTTTTTGAGCTAAAAGTTTTTGCCATATCACATTGGAGATTGCAGCACTAATTTTATTATTAAAAATAAAATAATTATAAAACTAATTACACCGTTATACGGTATGAATCTATTAAGTCAAATTAATCTATCATTAGCTAATGTTTACTGTGGCACTACATTGTCAAATCATAGATCAACTAAGCCTTAATAGATTCTGTCTCGCAAAATAGCTTTCGGCTGACAAATTAGTTTTGTAATTAGTCTTTTTTAAATAGACTAAATTAGTGTAGCAATATCCTATGTGACACGGTAAAAAAATTAGCCCTAGAAACAAACACCCCCTTAGAACATTAGCAAATCTGAGTACGAGTAAGGTCTAGGCGGATTAAGGGCATGTTTGGATGCACCAGCTAAATTTTAGTTAGCTAAATTTAGCTGCTAGACATCCAAACAGCACAACTAAAATTTAGTTAGAGCAACTCCAAGAGGCTTTTCATATTCTTCCTAAATGCTAGGAATAGAGATTTTGACGAAAAATTACACTCCAACAACTTATCTAAATGGCTGTCCAAATATAGCCATCTTCTATTTTGAATTTTTCGCTAGCCAAAAACGATTTTTATGCAAATGACTCTCTAAATGATGGTTTAGAGAGTAGATTTAGAAAGACTCCTGGAGATGATCTTAGCACGACAAAAGTTTAGTTAGATTTAGCTATTCCAACCTAAAAGTCAGTTAAAATTTAGTGAGTCTATTAGCTGGATCATCCAAACACCCTGCTAAAATTTAGCTTAGAAATTTTTAGTTCACTAAAATTTTTTATTAAAAATTTAGTTAGTTAAATTTTAGTTGAGTACATCTAAATAGATCCTATTTAAGTAATACTGTAATGAATAGCAGCTAAGCAGCAAGTGATCGCCGACGACGTATCCGTCACTCGCAACTCCGATCCTCAGCCCAGAACAACTGGTCATCAAAGAAAAAAAAGAGCTGATACACACTTAACAGGCCGTGCCTATGGGCCATCGCAGGGTGGAGCGCCTGGACTATCTTGGTCCATTGGATGCCAGCCAACGGCATTGATGCATCGACTGCCGAGTGACGTCGAGAAGGCCGACGTCAGTTGATCTCTTTTGGCAGCCCAAACCACCAATTATAGCTATATATATAGCTTACACTGTATAGGGCCCAATGAGCACCAGAGTAGCTGGCCCAACACGGCCTATAACCATGTATCAATCAGCACATATGTATAAGAGATACAAAACATGGATGTTGGCTTATTTCAGTTGTGATCACGAATGCAAATTATTCGGTAGCTGTAAGCCTGTAACTTGTTTGGTTGTCTAAGTGTTTGTAAAAAAAAAAAGCTATTTAGAACTGTGGTTGTGTTTTTGACATTGTATATAAACTGGCACTGGCCTCCAGAGAACGTACTAGCTAATGGAGGAGTGGTCGGGTTCCTCTCCTCCTTGGGTGGCTAAGCCCAGTCTCAAAAAAAAAGCCCAGTCTCAATAAGAATTTCAACTACACTAAATAGATTACTACGTAAACATTTTTTGATAACATGACAATATAATTAAAAAGAGAAAGATAAAAAAAATTGTTTGGCACGATTACCAACAACTCTCCATAAGACTCTACCTCCTGAAGTGCTCGGCGGCAAGCAGTACGTACTAGCTAGTTAGGGGAGGCTACTAGTCATCGTGTTGGGAACACACTTGCCCAACCTCCGCACTTGTGCAGGGGAGAGAGCGAAGGTGGCCAAGCGTCGGATGCAATAGCGAAGGTGAAACGGAAATGGAAAGTACTCGAATTCCCCCCCCGGTCCCCTTACACTGTTCATCCCCCTGGTATTTATAGGGAATGCCAAGGGGCACGGGCCAAATTACAAAAGGGTACAGCAAAGATTCTTCGCCTCCGCGCAGGGAGGAAGGGCAAAAATGTAAATACACAGCTGAAGCGGAAACCCTAGTCGGTCACACTCCAGCGCGCTGCCACCTGGCCCTTGTTCACCTTCGGGGAGAGGTGCGGCGGCCCTGACCTTCGGCTGCGCTCGCCCTTGGGCCTGCACACCTCCGTCATCTGCCGGACCTCCGGCTTCACTTGCCTCCCGGGAGAAGGACGAAGGTTTTAGCCTTCGGCCGTGCTCGCCGGACCTTCGGTCTCGCTTGCCTTTGGTGCAGCGCACACTCGCTGCCTGCCTGTACCTTCGCTGCTTGCCTGGACCTTCGCTCCTAGCGAAGGTGGCGTCGTGAGTCAGCGAAGGTTTCCTGCGGTGCGACCGTCGCCTCAGACCTGCACAAAAGCACAACAAAGCGACGAGGGTTGTCCCCGCATCCGGGGGTCAGGGTGACGGTCTCCAATAGGAGAGGGACCTCGCAAGCGCACCAGATCGTTGCGCGAGGGCTGATTTCGATCACCAGTTCGGGCGGCGCCTCTGCCGAGGGTCCTTTCCCCCAACAGTAGCCCCTCGTTGTCTTGGATCTAAAAACCGTGTTTAGGCCCAAGCAGCGCCTTTTAATGGGGACAGAAAGGGGCCCTCGGCAGCGACGCCCGCGGCTGCTTTGGGCTGGGCCGTTGCGTTGTTGTTTTATACTGTTGAGGCCTGTTTCGTTTTTTGCGCCGCGTTCTTTGGTTGTCGTGCCGACTTCGTCGGGTGAAGGGCTTGTTTTCCCGGCCTATAAAAAGCACGAGTAGGTGTGGAGTTTCGATTGTGCTCTCTGTTGCTATAGCCATCTTGTTGTTGCAATTTGCTTGTAGCGAAGGTTTGTTTGAGCTTGTCTGCGAGGGTTGAGGTAGGCGTTCGTTGTTCGGTAGTGTTTGCAGTTGAACAGATGGCTAGGTTGAAGCAAACTGCTCGCGCTGTTTCTCCCGCAGCCGCGGATGAGGGGATTAGCTTTGAGTTTGGTTTGAGCCGGGTTTGTGCAAGTGAGGTTGCATCTTACGTGCGGTGGGGCTGGATTGAGGAAGGCAGAGCGAGGGCCAGCAGTGGGGAGACCGTGCCGAAGCCGGATGCAGACGAGGTTGTGGTGTTTGAAGAGTTCTTTTCGGCTGGCCTTCGCTTCCCAGCTGACTCCTTCGTGACTTCGGTCTTGCGAAGGTTCAACCTGCGGTTTCATCAGCTTACGCCTTCTTGCTTCACAAAGATGTCGGTCTACGTCTGGGCCTGCAGGTCTCAGGGGGTTGTCCCGCATGTCGAGGGTTTTGTTCGTACTCATCGCGTTCACATGCAGCCTCGCAAGATTACGGACAGCGAGGGCAAGACCAGCCTTGGGCAATTTGCGGTGTACACTTTTTGCCATCGCGCCGGCGCGGAGCTGCCGGTGCAAGCACAGAGGAACAAGTGGAGCAGCGGATGGCAGGAGTTCTGGTTCTATTACAAACTTAGTGACAGCTCCGAGCTTTGCGGCGAGCTTCCGGTGCTTGGAGATGTGGGTGCCGAGGCTAAGATGAGCATCGAGGCCCATGCTGCTGTTGATTGCCTGAGGGTTGTTGCGCGTTCCCAGTGCGCCCGTGATTTGGTGGAGGAATATTGCTGTGCCAAGATTTGGCCTCTTGGCCGGAGGCAAACTTGGTTCGTTGTGGAGGATGACCCGAGGTACGAAGGTAGGGGCTTGAAGAAGCCTAGTTTGGATCTAGAGAAGGTGTGGGAAAGAACTCTTAAAAAATTTCCGAGGCGCGAGGATGGGAACGAAGCTGTTTTTAAACGAGTTCAACAGTGGACGGACGAGCTCGTGGGGAAGCTTTCCCCACTGGAAGTGAAAACTATCCATAGCTTGGTGGGCGGCGAAGGTCGCGTGAACAGAATGTTTGATATTCTTGGTATTCGGTACGCCGACTGGCCTGCTCCTTCGAGCGACGACGCGCCGAAGAAAAGGAAGCGGAAGGTTTCGGGAGAAGCGGAGATCGTGTCTCGGCCGAAGCGGGGCCGTGGTCGAGGCCGTGGAGGGGCTGGCGGACGAGCGAAGGTGCTTGCGACGAGGGTCGCTACTGGCTCTGTTGGTGCGGGCGCTTCTTTGGCCGCGGCTCGGAGCGGCCGGGGTGCCAGTTCGGTCGGGGCACGCGTGCCTCGCGTTGGAGGGATCGGTGCTTTGGTCCAACTTTCGGGCGACGAGGATGAATCTGATGATGAGGTGGAGAAGGACGCGAAGGAGGGGGGGACGGGCGAGGGTTCGTCTGAAGATGGTAGCGAGGGTTCTTCTGGAGGGCATGACACGGATGAGGAGGTGTCGATTGGAGGCGGAGCCTCGCCGGTTGTTGGTGGGATGGCTACCCGGGGCGCAGATGAGCTTTCACGAGATATTGAGCCGGGTGGCCCTCGACGAGGTGCGGTTCCCAGCTTCGCGGGCTCACACCTCTGGGTGGAGGGGGCAGAGTTTGATGGGGAACTTGACTCTGCGCGGTCGCGGGGAAAAAGGCCGTTTGGCGAGGCTAGCCGGTCGAGCCTTCCAGAATACGCCAGGGAGCTTGGGATTTCTGATCCGGCCACTGCACTGTTCACCAGTCCGGACCTTCGGGGTTGCCACCTGCAGTGTAGCCCGGAGGAAAGGCGTTTTCTGGGCCGGATCTTCGGCCGCATTTGTGTGCCGGAGGCGGAGGTCCTTCTTGCGGGTCAAGCGGTTGGCGACACCTTGGATGATGTTGACGTCAAATTGGCGGAGCTGATGCTCTTGAACCGCTCAGCGAGGCGGAAGGTTAGCGCCGACATGGAGTTTATGAGGAATCATATGACTGAACTTGAGAAGGAGAACAGCAAGCTGGCGCGGAGCCTGGTGAACAGAGAAAGTGAAATGAGAATTGCTTCGGAGAAGGCCGCGGAGGCTCGAGAGGAGGCGGTTGAGCTGGCGAAGCGTAATGCTGATCTGATCGCCGCGGGAAAGGAGAAAGACAAGGCTTTAGCCGAGGCCGAGGGTCGGCTAGTTGATTTGAAGAATTCTTGGCGGGCGAGCATGGAGAACGTCAAGCGTAAACTTGATTGTTGTCTGACCGAGGCTGGGGGTTCGGCCGGAGAGCCGTTGCCTGCGGTTGATGCAGAGGCCTTCGAGGGCTGGCTGGGCAACGAGCTTGATGTGTTTAGCTCGCTAGTCTCCAATGCAGCCGATTTTGGTGGCTACGCCGGGGCCTTGGCAATGGCAAGCACGCTTCGACTGGCGGATTGTGATCATCTTCGCAAGGTCAAAAGGCCGAGCCATGTCTTTCCGACGGTTGAAGAGGTTCGCCAGATGAAGGTTGATGACGCAGATGTCCGGAACTGTGCGATGCGTTTGCTTCGCAAGTTTTGGATCTCCGGAGGTGGCCGGGCTCTCGCCTTCGAAGAAGCTGCCGAGGCTACGCGCCAGGTTCGCACCTTTGTTTAAGTTTTGTGGTCTGTGTTGCTTTTGTTTTAGAGGGGTTGCTTGTTGATTTTGGCGAGGTTTGTCCTTTATTTTCTTGTAGGCTCGACGAGATGCGATGCCCTCGCCGACCACGGAAGATGCAGCGAGGGGTGACCCCGAAGCCGCTCCTGAGCCAAGCTGTGGGGGGGTTACGCTCGCCGAGATCGAGGCGTTGACCGGGAGCGGGCCGATCGTGGAAGGAGATGCCGCGAAGGAGAACACGGCGGAGGAGGCGTCAGCTGGGACCTCGACTGCCACCGCTGGCGAGGGTGCGGACATCAATCGGGGGGAAGCTGGGCAGGTGTGATGCCTGGGTTTGTTGGGGCGAGGGAGGCATTTTTGTAGATACTATGGTTGTTTGTAAAAACTTGGCGAGGCTGAGACATCTCGTATTTTTGTGTAACATGCAGGTTCCTGACGGAACCGTGCTAGACGTGTTCGACGTGACCCCGCTGATGTTGAACTACCAAGATGTTTTTATAACTGGTGAATCATGGGCTCGCGCTAGATTTAAGTATCCTTCGCTTTCCTTTGAACGTTTTTGGTGGTCGAAGGTGCGGAGATATGATTTAAAGAATAGTAGGTCGAGTCGATTTTGGCGCGAGGCAGACTATACAGACCGCCAAGCCGATCGTTATTTGTTTGGGTCTTCGTCGACTTCGCAAGCTGTCGGTGATGATGATATTGACGAGAACACGGCTTTGGAATATTTGTTTGGTCGAAAGGAGCTTGAAGTTGGTTCGGATGGGGCGCTTGTGATCCCGAAGGAGGAACCTTCGGAAGTTGAGACGAGGCATAGGTACATGTATAGGGCGAGGGTTTTGCCCGGGGAGCTGCCAATTGTCCCTGCAGTTCCTTTGTTGTGGGGACCCCTGGTTCCAGTGGAGGGGGGGTTTGAGGTGGAGGCCGAAGGTTTGGATGATTTGGAGTTAAAAGAGGGGAGCGGTGGTCCCTTGTAAGGATTTTTTATTTTGGGATATGTTTGTTGTTGTAACGTTGTTTTGTAACGGTATGAGAAGCGTATGGGTTGTGTGCCATATTTGCTGTGCTATTTTGACGTTTGTTAAGTTGTTTTAACGGTGACGCCCTGCTTGAATCTTAGCGAGGCTCGCACGTTTACTCTTGTGAGCTTGTTTTGAAAAAACAGTGACGCCCCCTTTTTCTTTAGCGAGGCTCGCGCGTTTGCTCTCGTGAGCTTGTTTTGAAAAAACAGCGACGCCCCCTTTTTCTTTAGCGAGGCTCGCGCGTTTGCTCTCGTGAGCTTGTTTTGAAAAAACAGCGACGCCCCCTTTTTCTTTAGCGAGGCTCGCGCGTTTGCTCTCGTGAGCTTGTTTTGAAAAAACAGCGACGCCCCCTTTTTCTTTAGCGAGGCTCGCGCGTTTGCTCTCGTGAGCTTGTTTTGAAAAAACAGCGACGCCCCCTTTTTCTTTAGCGAGGCTCGCGCGTTTGCTCTCGTGAGCTTGTTTTGAAAAAACAGCGACGCCCCCCTTTTTCTTTAGCGAGGCTCGCGCGTTTGCTCTCGTGAGCTTGTTTTGAAAAAACAGCGACGCCCCCTTTTTCTTTAGCGAGGCTCGCGCGTTTGCTCTCGTGAGCTTGTTTTGAAAAAACAGCGACGCCCCCTTTTTCTTTAGCGAGGCTCGCGCGTTTGCTCTCGTGAGCTTGTTTTGAAAAAACAGCGACGCCCCCTTTTTCTTTAGCGAGGTTCGCGCGTTTGCTCTCGTGAGCTTGTTTTGAAAAAACAGCGACGCCCCCTTTTTCTTTAGCGAGGTTCGCGCGTTTGCTCTCGTGAGCTTGTTTTGAAAAAAACAGCGACGCCCCCTTTTTCTTTTAGCGGGGCTCGCGCGTTTCTTTTTGATCGCGTTGATGTGGCCCCGCGCCGAGGCCTGGCTTGGCGGGCTCGGGCGGGGCGGAGAAAGTGGGGCCCGCGCCGATGCCTGGTTTGCTTGAGCGAGAAAGCTTGACTTTTTGGACTTCGCGCCCTCCCTTATTTCTGGCGGAGGTGAAGTTTGCTTTTTTGCGAGCCCCTGTCATTTGTGCCAGGGTGCTCGACTTTCCTCCCCTTATCTTAGGCGGAGGTGAGTTTGCTTTTGCGAGCCCCTGTCGTTTGTGCCAGGGTGCTCGACTTTTTCGACCTCCCCTTGTCTTAGGCGGAGGTGGAAATTGGTTTTGCGAGCCCCTGTCGTTTGTGCCAGGGTGCTCGACTTTTTCGACCTCCCCTTGTCTTAGGCGGAGGTGGAAATTGCTTTTGCGAGCCCCTGTCGTTTGTGCCAGGGTGCTCGACTTTTTCGACCTCCCCTTGTCTTAGGCGGAGGTGGAAATTGGTTTTGCGAGCCCCTGTCGTTTGTGCCAGGGTGCTCGACTTTTTCGACCTCCCCTTGTCTTAGGCGGAGGTGGAAATTGCTTTTGCGAGCCCCTGTCGTTTGTGCCAGGGTGCTCGACTTTTTCGACCTCCCCTTGTCTTAGGCGGAGGTGGAAATTGCTTTTGCGAGCCCCTGTCGATTGTGCCAGGGTGCTCGACTTTCCTCCCCTTTTTAGGCGGAGGTGAAGTTTGCTTTGAAAAGAACAGGAACGTTTTGCAAAGCAATCTTAGCGGGTTTTCATCGAATGTAGCGCTCTTGAAAGAGATCCGCTTTTTCGATGCTTGGAAGTGGAAAGCTGGAGACTTTGCTTTTTTGGGGGTTACTAGCCTGTATTTGTGCTTTGGACACTGCCTCGTTAAAAAACCTTACGCCCCTTCGTAAGGAAAAAGAGTGCAGCTCCTGTTTTTGTTAAGTACATGAGAGTAGGTAACATAGAAAGTGACAAAAATTACATAGCGCGAGGGGTCGCTAAGGCTCCGCTATGGGTAGAATTTGCGAAGGTCGTCGATGTTCCAGGTGTGTGGTAGGATATTACCTTCGCTGTCGGAGAGGTGGAAAGAGCCTGGGCGATTGCATTCTGCGATCAGGAACGGGCCTGTCCACTTAGGCTGGAACTTTCCGGCCATGCTGGCGTTTTGTTTTCGGATGAGGACGAGGTCACCCTTCTGCAGGTTCTTGATTCTGACCTTTTTATCTCTCCACTTCTTGGTCTCTTCCTGATATTTGCGCAGGTTGTGAACTGCGCTGCATCTTGTTTCTTCTAGCAAGTCCTTGTCGGTTAGTATGGCTGGCTCATCACTTGCGAGGGTTGTTCTTGGTGAGATGAATCTTAGCTCCTCTGGTAACACGGCTTCTTCGCCGAACAAAAGTTTGAAGGGTGTGAACTTGGTTGCTCTGCATTCGGAGGTATTGTGAGACCAGGTGACTGCAGTTAGCTCGTCTGCCCATTTGCCTTTGGGTCTGCCTTGCAATTTTTTGGATATGGATTGGAAGATTGTTGCGTTGGCCCTTTCGACTAGGCCGTTGGACTGCGGGTGTCGGACTGAGGCGAAGCATAGGATTGTTCCGATTTGTGCACAGAATTCTTTGAAAACCTCGCTGTCAAACTGGGTGCCGTTGTCGACGGTTAGATGTTGGGGGACTCCGAAGCGACAAACTATCTGCTGCCAGAAAAACCTTTTTACTGCGAGGGATGTTATGGAGGACAGCGGTCTTGTTTCGGTCCATTTGGTGAAATATTCCACGGCTACCACCGCGTAGCGAAGGTTCCCCGGAGCCGTCGGTAATGGGCCCACGAGGTCCATTGCCCACCTTTGTAGGGGCCAGGTTGGGCGTATGAGGGTTGTGGGAGCCCCTGGGGTGTTTTGGTGTTTTGCTGTCAGTTGACAACCTTCGCACTTCTTGACGATGGTTTCAGCGTCTCTCAGCGCGGTTGGCCAGTAGAAACCTTGCCGGAAAGCCTTTCCTACTAGTGCCCTCGGGCCATTGTGTGAACCACATATACCTTCGTGGATGAGTTTGAGGATGTCGTTACCTTCGGACTGTGACACGCACTTGAGCCAAGGTGAGGTTACTGAAGCTTTGAACAAGGTGTTATCCATAATCTTGTACCCTCGCACTCTTTGCTTTAGTCTGTTCTCTTCTTCTTTGGAGCTGGGCTCGTGCAGTCCTTTGATGTAGGCCATGATAGGTGCCCTCCAATCCTCGCACTGGATTGTGCTGATAAGCTTGGTGCTGGTTTCAGAAGCTTCGAAAGCTGACCGAGTGGAAACCTCGTAGAATACGTCCGGAGGGAGCTGTAGCTGCTGTGCGGCGGCTTTGGCTAAGCAATCTGCTTCATTGTTCTCAGTCCTCGATATCGCTTTTACTGTTATGCCGAGGAAAAAGGATTCTAACCTTCGCACATACTGAAAGTACTTTTGAAGCTCTGGATCTTTTGCTTTGTAGTTCTTTTCAATGTGCCCCGCAATGACTTGAGAGTCTGTGTTGATGAACGCCCTTCGGACTGATAACGATCGCAACCTTGAAAGTGCCAGAATCACAGCCTCATATTCAGCGGAGTTGTTTGTGCACTTGAAGTCCAGCCTTCGTGCGTATCTCAGCTTCGACCCGGAGGGCGAGATTAAGATGGCCGAGGCACCGGCTCCGGTTGCACCCCAGGCCCCGTCGACGTAGACGGTCCAAAGCTGGTCCTGCTGCAGCTCACCGGTGCGAGGGTCGGGTGTCCATTCTGCTATGAAATCAGCCAGCACCTGCGATTTGATCGCTGTTCTACCAACGAAGGTTATAGCATAACTGTTAAGCTCCACTGCCCATTTTGCTATTCTCCCCACTGCTTCGCTGTTTTTGAAAATGTTCTCGAGAGGGTATGACGAAGGTACTTGGATCTCGTAAGCCTGGAAATAGTGTTTGAGCTTTCTTGATGCCATGACGACTGCGTATGCTATTTTCTCAAGCTCCGAATAATTTCTCTTTGGTCCCTCGAGGGTTTCTGAAACATAATAGATTGGGGCTTGTCTGGTCTTGTCGTTTGCGCGAAGCTCCTTGATGAGAACCGCGCTTGCAGCGTGAGGCGAGGCTGCGACGTAAAGTAACAATAAATCTCCCTTGCTTGGGCTGGTTAATGCAGTCAAGCTGGTCAGATACTTTTTTAACTCCTCGAAGGCCTTTTGTTGCTGGGGGCCCCAGTGGAAAGGAGCATTGCTTCTGAGTGTTTCGAAAAATGGTAACCCTCGCTCTGCGGATCTTGAGATGAATCTGCTAAGTGCTGCCAAACGACCAGTCAGACGCTGAGCTGCTTTCTTGGTCGTCGGAGGTTCCATGTTCATGATGGCATCAATCTTCTCAGGGTTGGCCTCGATTCCTCTGGCTGAGACGATGCAACCTAGCAACTTGCCTTCGCTTACCCCGAAAACACATTTTTCTGGGTTTAGTTTCAGTCCGGCGTACCGGAGGTTGCTGAATACCCTCGATAGGTCTGGAATGTGGTTCTCTTTTAGTTCGCTTTGAACGACTAGGTCGTCGACATAGGCGGAGACTGCATGCTCATCCTTGAAAACTTCGGAGGTCATGCGAGCGAAGGTTGAGCCTGCATTTTTCAAACCTTCTGCCATTCTTCGGAAGCAAAAAGTGCCCGAGGGTGTGATAAAGCTTGTTTTTTCTTCGTCTTCTTCGTTCATCCAGATTTGGTGATAGCCTGAGAAGCAATCGAGGAGGGATAGCATTTGGCAGCCTGCCGCTCTGTCGACCAGGGTGCTTATGTTTGGGAGGGGGAAGTCATCCTTCGGACAGGCTTTGTTCAAGCAAGTGAAATCGACGCACATTCGCCATTTTTATTCTTCTTTTGGACTAGGACCACATTTGAGAGCCAAGTTGGGTATTTGACTGGGCGAATGACGCCTGCGTCCAGAAGCCTTTTTACCTCAGCCTTCGCTGCCTCCTTTCTTTCTTCTGACATCTTGCGAAGCTTTTGTTTGATTGGGCGATAACCTGTCTTGATGTTCAGGCTATGCTCGATCATTGATCTGTTGACTCCTTTTAGGTCTTCGGCGGACCAAGCAAAGGTGTCGGAATTTTCTCTGAGGAAGGTGACGAGGTTGCCTTCTGATCGAGGGTCTAGATTGGCTGAGATGATCACCTTTCTTTCTCCATTACCCTCGAAGAGTTGGACTTGTTTGGTTTCGTCCTTTGGCGCCGCCTTCACTCTGTCATTGCAGGCCTCGCCTTCGACGCTGATACCGGGGGTTTGAGGTTTTGACAAATTATGTACATTGCGTTGCCCCGGAGCGACGTTCCCTTCAGCTGTCCTTGCAATGTCCTGGTCCCCGAATACCGCGACGACACCCTTCGGCGCGGGAAGTTTCATGCATAGGTAGGCGGGATGGATGACCGCATTGAACGCGTTTGTGGCCCCTCGGCCAAAAATGGCATTGTATGGGTAGAACATGTCGACGACATCGAATGTTATGTGTTCCGTCCTGCAGTTGATTTGGTCGCCGAAGGTTACGGGCAGAGGAATTTTCCCGACGGCTCTTACTTGTTGACCACCGAAACCGTATAGGGGGTTGTCGGCCGGTTGCAGAAGATTTCTGTCAAGCTTCATGCTGTCGAAGGTTGAAGCGAACAAGATGTCAGCGGAGCTTCCAGTATCGACCAGTATTTTGGTGACGGTCCACCCAGCGAGGTTGGTTTCGATCACCATGGCATCTGTGTGAGGGTAATCTCTTAGCTTCATGTCACTGGAATCGAAGGTTATGGGGATGTGAGACCAGCGACCGAATTTATGTGGTCCTTCGACGGCCACGTGGTGAACGCGTCTGGCATGTTCCTTCCTCTGCCGTTTGTTGCCATGGTCTTCGTTTGAGCCTCCGGTGATAGCTAGAATGACACCGAAGGTCGATGTTGGATTGTTGATGGTTGTTTGGTTCGAGCCTTCGGCTTTCACAGGTTGTGGTGCTGGTAACGCGGGGATCGGCGGTGGTGGTGGCAGAGCGCTGGTGGCTTGGTGGGTTGTTGGAATTTGGTTTTGCGGGGTAGCTGGGTATGTGACTGTGTAAGGTGGGTTTTGGCGTTGTGGGGTGGTGGTTGGCTGATAATGGGTTTGGTTGTAGAGTGGGTGGTGGTTGTAGGGGGGTTGTTGCGAAGGTAGGCCGTAGTTTATGGGGGTATAGTGGTATGTTGGGTTTGGTGGGTGGAAGCTTGGTTTCCTTGTGTGGTTTATGGTTCGGGGGTCTGACATGGCAGGTTTCCCGGATTCCTGGAATTCTTTTCCTTTGGCGAAGCATTCGCATTGCTTTGTTGTGTGCCCCTTTCCCATTCCGCAGAAGTGGCAATACATTTTGGCAGGATCTCGCTGCTGGTAGCGCTGGTTCGGCGGAGGTGGCAAAGCCTGCGGGGCTTGGCTGCTCGGGTGATGAGCGTCCCGTGTTTGATGTTCGTAGCTTGTTGCTTTGTTGATCGCACCAACGTTGCTTTGCTCTTGGCGAGGGTTGCTTTCTCTCGGTTGAGGCCTCGGCTGTGGCCTCTGCTGAGACCTGCGAGCGTCGGACTTTGCTCTGAAATCCATATCAGCTCTACAGTATCTTTCCATTGTTTCATGCAACTCCTCGATCGAGTTTGCCGGTTTTCTGGCAAATTTTGAGGAGCATGGTCCTGGGCGCAAACCACTGACTGCAGCGAGGATGACAGCCTCGTCAGATATCCCAGGGGTCCTCGCTCTGATTTGAATGAACCTTCGCCAGTAATCTTGGAGCGGCTCGCGTTCCTCTTGCTTGCAGTTGAATAGCTCGATGGGGTTTAACGGGGCTGGAGTGATGCCCTTGAAGTTTGTACACAGCTTGTCTCTGAGGCAGGCCCAGGAATCCACAGTTCCGGGGCGAAGGTTGCTGTACCAAGTTTGTGCGATGTCTCGCAGAATGATGACAAAGGATTTGGCCATTGTTGATTCGTCACCGCCTGCTGCGGCAACCGCTGCTTCATAGCTCATGATGAACTGGCGAGGGTCGGAAAGTCCATCATAGCGAGGTAGGTTTTGTGGATTATAGCAAGGTGGCCAGGGCTGGGTTTGGAGTGTTTGGGAGAGTGGTGACTTTGGATCGTATGGCATTTGGTGTTGTTGATGCCTTCGCTGAATGCGAAGGTTTTGCTCTCTCTCATCTGGGTAGAGTTGGCGGAGGTTTGGGTGTCTCACAAGATATGGCTCTGGGTGTACTGGTGGTGGTGGGGGTGGCGGGTGGTGACGAAGGTTGTCTTGGTTTGGCTCCTCATTCCCCTCTCGCAACGGGGGTATCTCCTCATTGTTCCAGCCCTCGGCTTCGGCCTCTGCCGCGGCGAGGGACTCCTCCATGCGGCGAAGCTGCTCCCTGGCCTCGTCTGCCCTCTGTCTGATTGAGCGCAGTCGGTTGTGCCTCTCAAGCTGTTCCAGGCGCCTCTTCTTCTCTTGCAGCTCAGCCTCGAGCCTTTCAAGGGCCTCGAGGCCCACCTCTTCTTCTTCCCCTTCTCCTTCTCCCGAAGTGTGTGGGTGCGGCTGTGTCGCCACTCGGGCCTGGGGGCCCAGGGATTGGGGTTCCGGGGTGACATTTTCTCCTCCCGAGGGTTGTGCAATTTCCTCAGCAGGCGGGACCACCGCTGCCGCCTCTCTAGCAACGCGCTGGTCCCTCGCCGAAGGTGCCCTCCTGTTTCCCGCCATTTCAGACTTCGCCGTTCCCCACGGACGGCGCCAAACTGTTGGGAACACACTTGCCCAACCTCCGCACTTGTGCAGGGGAGAGAGCGAAGGTGGCCAAGCGTCGGATGCAATAGCGAAGGTGAAACGGAAATGGAAAGTACTCGAATTCCCCCCCGGTCCCCTTACACTGTTCATCCCCCTGGTATTTATAGGGAATGCCAAGGGGCACGGGCCAAATTACAAAAGGGTACAGCAAAGATTCTTCGCCTCCGCGCAGGGAGGAAGGGCAAAAATGTAAATACACAGCTGAAGCGGAAACCCTAGTCGGTCACACTCCAGCGCGCTGCCACCTGGCCCTTGTTCACCTTCGGGGAGAGGTGCGGCGGCCCTGACCTTCGGCTGCGCTCGCCCTTGGGCCTGCACACCTCCGTCATCTGCCGGACCTCCGGCTTCACTTGCCTCCCGGGAGAAGGACGAAGGTTTTAGCCTTCGGCCGTGCTCGCCGGACCTTCGGTCTCGCTTGCCTTTGGTGCAGCGCACACTCGCTGCCTGCCTGTACCTTCGCTGCTTGCCTGGACCTTCGCTCCTAGCGAAGGTGGCGTCGTGAGTCAGCGAAGGTTTCCTGCGGTGCGACCGTCGCCTCAGACCTGCACAAAAGCACAACAAAGCGACGAGGGTTGTCCCCGCATCCGGGGGTCAGGGTGACGGTCTCCAATAGGAGAGGGACCTCGCAAGCGCACCAGATCGTTGCGCGAGGGCTGATTTCGATCACCAGTTCGGGCGGCGCCTCTGCCGAGGGTCCTTTCCCCCAACACATCGTCTATCCTGGCCGCTCCGCGATCCGTGTGCAAGGACCGGATTGGGGAGGAGGTCGAACATCGTCGACGTGCGCCACGCCGATCGATGGACCACGACCTCGAGAACGGCAATAGTGGCGGCGGCGGCGCGCTCCTCGCCGGCAGCATGGTGCTGAGCCATCGTACGTCCTTGCACGGTCATCGGCGCCGGTGAAGACAATAAGCAGCCGGGCCGTCGTGCTCATCGTCATTGGCAGTATACTGCTGATCTTCATATGTCGGCCCTCATTCTCATCTGTCCGATACCAAAGCACAGGTCTAGAATCTAATTGTGGTCGTGATCATTCTCACATAGACTACGTTATCGCTGTGTATAGATAGGATAGAGTTGGGTGGGGTTTTCTCGACCTGTACGATAAGTCTACTCCAAACAATATAATACTTGTATTTTAATTTCGCTGAGTATGTAGCTAGGGATGACAACAGTCACGTATACGTTACGTACTACTCGTCGTGAGTACTATGTAGCTAGAACTCCTTTTATCACCGCGAACTAGAACTCCGATCCGTAGCGGGCGCAGTCCAAAAAAAAAAGTATATAACCACATACATATACGTATGATCACGATTCCAATTTTCCAACAAATAAAAGCCGCCGCGTCCAGCTAGCAAATAACAAACCTCCCGCGGCGACTACCGCTCGATCTCCACCCCGGCCTCCCGCGCCGGCGTGCAACCATCGGAGGAGGTCGTCGTACGTCGTCGGCTCAGCTCGTCGCGACGCCGCACGGCGCGGCGATGGACATCGAGGCCGGCGGCGGCGGCGGCAACGGCGACGACGCTGCTGTCATCTCAAGTGTCCCCAACCAGGCCGACCCGCAGAGGAAGGAGCTACAGCCGTGCACCTGGCTGCGCGCGGCGCCCTGCGTCGTCGCCATACTCGCCGGCGTCGTGCTCCTCGCCTTCGGCACGGTGCTGGGCGGTCGGTCCTGTTCGCTAGGCGCCCAGCAGCACAACAACAAGCAGGAGAACGGGAACGAGAGCGGCGGCGTATGCGTCTTGGGGCTTGTGCTCGGCCTCGTCGGGGCCTTACTGATGGCCGCCGGATTCATGGCGTCGACGTCGCTCAACTCCATCTGCGGCCTCCCACGGCTTTGACGACGACCAGGCCCATGGATGATGATTAGCCGTGTCTAGCTTGTCGTCTTGTTGTCTGGACGTATATATATATATATATATATATATAAGTTAAATAGAGCAGGTACGTACTACTGAGTAGATGCATATATACCGATCGAGTGCAACCTTACGAGCGAGTAGTGTTTGTTGAGATTGCATGAGCAGATGCGAAAAAAACTGATGAGATATTTGGTGAGTTGCACTGCATATGCGTGTCCTTTTGCGCTTTCAAGGTGATGGGATGAGATGGAAAACTACTAGCTTTATTCGGCTGATGGTTTTTTTAATTTGCTGTTCAAAAACAATGTTTCGACTGATTTGTACGAGAGAAAACACGACTCCACTACTCATTATGCTAAAAAGTAGAGCTAGCTAATTCTGGCTGATAAGCTCAAATAAACGAACATGCTAAGCCTCTGTTCGCTTGAGCTATTCAGTCGCTTTCGTCCATATAAATAAACCATAGAACAATGCTTGCATCTCATAATAAAAATCAGCCGTACAAATCAGTCGAAGTCGATTTAAGTCCCGCCGAGCAGAGCCTAAGACAATTGTTAACCGTATTTTAATTAGATCGCCGGCCCCAAGTCATGATCGAGTCACTGCGGCAATAAGACGGGGAGGAAGCGAAGTAAAGTTGCAATTGTAGGTGGATGGGTCTGAGAGAAGTAGTAGGTCCTCGATCGGTGATATGTATGTGTTAGCGCGTCTGCGCCCACTATGCCTGGTTCACCAGCAGTAGCACCTGGTGGGATGGTGGACTCGGACAAGGCCACGGAGTCTACTCCATCTGGACTCAGTGGCCTAAGGCCTGAACGGACCAAGGCGCGGAATCCACGCTACTTCGGCCCAGACTGGAAGGCTTAGAGAGCTTGGCTATTGCTGTACGCATCCTGTGTATTTTAGGCGCTAGTTTCTTGTGTGAGAAGGCATCGAGAATATTGTAATGAACTATTCCCCAACTAAGAACTCGTCTGTTCGTCGCCCGTGCTCTGCTCCCCGTTCCCAACTCCGATCTCTCTCCCCCTGCCCGACCTCTTCCTTCCCCTTCCTGAGTGTTGTTAACATTTGGTACTCGGAGCCATAATCCTCGGCATTACTTCTCGTTTCTCGCCTCGATCTAGGATCGTAACCCCCGTCGGCAGGTTGATTATCGATTTTCCACCACGGTGGAGGTCGGTGAACCCGTAGGTCCGATCCGAGGCTGATCTGATCGGCGCGAAACGAAGGTTGTTGTTCCCCTAATCCTATCCTGGAGCCCCACCAAATAGATCACGACCACTTCACCAGATTCCGCCGAGATCGTGGAGCTATGGAGCCCAACTTCAAGCTGATGATCGATGAGATGAAGTCCATGAATGCGTCCCTCGAAGGCAGCATCGCGGCGGTCTCCACATCGTTGGGCAGTCGCATCGGCGCCGTGGAACGCACTCTCGCCGACCGATTCGGCCACCTCGAGGACGCAGCCAAGGTGTTCGACGAATGGAAGCCTGCGGTGGACGCGTCCATCCGCAAGTCGGAGGAGAACGTGGAGAAGATGCGCGAGGAGATGACGGCTCTCCGCAAGACCGTGAGTCGCGCGGTGCTGGAGTCGACCCCGCCCTCTGCATCCGGCGTTCTGCCTCCTCCCTCAGCGACCGCGGCCGGAGCAGCGTTCTCCACCGGTCCCAAGGTCACTGGCCCGTCAGTTGGGCACGGCGTTCCACAACATCACCGGGGGCCTGAGTCCTTGACTCTGTCCCCGGTCAAGGGTATGAATCCAACCCGTCACCATTTTTTTCATCCCCATCCGCAACCCCAACAGCTGCCTTCCCCTCCCTTAGTAATGCGGAAATCGTTTTCTAGTTCCATATTGGGTGCGGGTGTGTCGGGTGCGGCGATGGGCTTTGAGTCGCTGCGGGGGTTTCCTGAGCCGCCATGGGAACCTCAACAACCTAAACCGCCTGCTGACAAGCTTCCCAAAATGAATTTCCCTAGATTTGATGGCACAAATCCTAGACTCTGGATTCGCAATTGCAATGACTATTTTGAGATGTATGATGTCAATCCGCGTAGATGGATCAAAGTGTCCACGATGCATCTGTCAGGGGCAGCCGCGTGCTGGTTCCCAGCTGTGGAGCAGCAAGTCCAAACCATGTCTTGGCCACAATTCGCTTTCTTGGTGTTAGAGCGTTTTGGCAAAGATCAACATGAGCTTTTGATTCGCCAGCTCTTTCACATTAGGCAGACTGGTCCAGTGCAAGAGTATGCTGACAAGTTCACTTCAATAGTTGATGGGTTAATTGCTTACGGCAAAAACACTGACCCAATCTATTATGCCATGAATTTGTTGATGGTTTGCGCGATGACATTCGTACTGCTGTGCATATGCAACGTCCGTACTTTGGATACTGCCGTGGTTCTCGCCTTGTTGCAGGAAGAGATGTTGGACTCGTCTCGTAAGAAGGAGATGCGCCGCTCGGACTCCTTCCAGTGGGCCAAGCCGCCACCGCGCGGTCCACAAGCTTTGCCACTGCCTCCAGTGCGTGGTGATGTTGCTCCGGCGACCGCGGGTGGTACTGCGGACCGGCGTGGGCGTGGTGTTGATGCTAGGCTCGGCGCTCTGCGTGACTACCGTCGGGCTCGCGGGCTCTGCATTCGCTGCGGAGAAAAATTGTCTCGCGATCATCGCTGCCCTGAACAAATTCAACTACATGTGTTGCAGGAAGTGTGGGATCTCTGCCATTCTGATGATACGGAAACAGTGGAGGAAGTTGAAGATGCTGCTACATCTCAGTTATTTCTGGCTTTATCAGTATCTTCCTTGGCTGACACTGATTCAGGGGGTTCCATTCAGTTTCAAGGGCATGTTCAGGGTCACCCTGCTTCGATCTTGCTGGATTCGGGCAGTTCTCACACCTTCGTTAATACAGTTTTTGCTGCTCAGTTGGCTGGATCATCTCCCCTGTCTCCACCACTCCATGTCCAGGTTGCGGATGGCAAGCGTATCCAGTGTTCTTCTCAGTTTCTGCAGTTAGCTTGGGAAGTTCAAGGATGTCAGTTCATTTCAGCAGCTAAAATTCTGCCATTGGGAAGCTATGACATGATTGTGGGTATGGATTGGTTGGCTCAATTCAGCCCTATGCAAGTTGATTGGCGTCACAAGTGGCTTTTGATTCCATATGGGTCTGATTTGCAGCGGCTGCAGGGTGAGTTATCTTCTCTTTCGGTGGGATCCGTTATTCAGGTAGCTGTTGTTTCCCTGGATGAATCTGTCCTGCTACCCTCTGTCCAACCACCCGAAATTAAAGCTATTCTTCAGGGGTTTCAGTCAGTCTTTGCTCCACCTAGTGGTTATCCTCCAGAACGCCATTGCGATCATGTTATTCCTTTGGTGCCTGGCGCTGCTCCTGTCAACATTCGTCCCTATCGTTACCCTCCAGCAGTAAAAGATGAGATTGAGCGGCAAGTTATTGAGATGTTGCAGAACGGCATCATTCAGCATAGTGACAGTCCCTTCTCTTCGTCAGTACTTCTTGTTAAGAAAAAAGATGGCACTTATCGATTCTGTGTCGATTTTCGCCATCTCAACGCCATTACAGTGAAGTCCAAATATCCAGTACCAGTTATCGAAGAACTATTGGATGAGCTGCATGAAGCATCTTGGTTTTCCTGTCTCGACCTTACTGCTGGTTATCATCAAATTCGGCTTCGTCCTGGGGAAGAACCAAAAACGGCATTTCAAACACACCGGCCTATACGAATTTCGCGTCATGGCTTTTGGCCTCACTGGAGCACCTGGGACATTCCTGAAGGCCATGAATACTACTTTGGGACCCCTGCTTCGCAAGTGCGTCTTGGTTTTCTTTGACGACATACTCATTTTCAGTAAGACATTTCAGGAGCATCTAGAGCATCTCCGCGCGGTGCTGCTGCTCTTGCGCCGTGATCAGTGGCAAGTGAAGTTGTCCAAGTGTGTGTTTGCTCAGCGCCAATTGCGCTATTTGGGCCATATCATTTTTGCAGCTGGTGTTGGTACTGACCCAGAGAAGACTCTAGCTGTAACCAACTGGCCTGTTCCGGTGTCCGTCAAGGAATTGCGCAGTTTTCTTGGTCTGGCAGGCTACTACCGGCGTTTTGTCCGTCACTTTGGCATGATTTCGAAGCCGCTGACTGAACTGTTAAAAAAAGGGGCTGTTTTTCGTTGGACCCATGTCCAGGATGAATCTTTCTCAGCTTTAAAGCAAGCCTTGACTTCAGCTCTGGTTTTAGCTCTTCCGGATTTCAGCAAACCCTTCGTGGTCGAAACTGATGCATCTGGTACTGGCATTGGTGCGGTGTTGATGCAGTCTGGTCACCCTTTGTCCTTTCTCAGCAAATCTCTTAGCCCACGTTCTCAGGGCTTAAGCACATATGAGAAGGAATATCTCGCCATCATCATGGCTGTTGAACAGTGGCGCAGTTATCTGCAGTTGGCTGAATTTCATATTTTGACGGATCATAAAAGTTTGGCTCAGTTGGGCGAGCAACGTCTTCATACTCCCTGGCAACAGAAACTCTTTACCAAACTGCTTGGTCTTCAATACCGTATTGTGTACAAAAAGAGCACAGACAATGGTGCGGCAGATGCTTTGTCTCGTCGTCCCTCAGCGCAGTGTGCGGCCGTATCGATCTCCCAGCCCTGGTGGATTGCTACTGTTGTTCAATCTTACTCGGCTGATGTCCATGCTCAGTCCTTGCTGGCCAAATTGGCTCTCGATGGGTCGGCTGTTCCTCGGTTTTCTATTCGAGATGGACTCTTGCGCTATAAATCTCGCATTTGAGTGGGTGCTGATGCAGCACTGCAACACCAGCTCATTACGGCCTTTCATGCCAGTGCCGTCGGGGGCCATTCTGGAGTTCCTGTGACGTATAGTCGGTTGAAGCAGTTGTTTGCTTGGACTGGCATGAAGGCTGCGGTACAGCAGTTCGTTTCATCTTGTGTGATATGTCAGCAAGCTAAGCCGGATCGTGCTCGTTTACCGGGATTACTCCAGCCCTTACCTGTGCCGGATCGCGCATGGCAGCTCATTTCCATGGATTTTGTGGAAGGTTTGCCACTCTCTGGGGGATTCAATTGCGTTCTTGTGGTTGTTGACCTTTTCTCTAAATATGCTCATTTCATTGGTCTTCGACATCCTTTTACGGTTGCTACTGTTGCTAAAGCATTTCTGTCTCAAGTGTATCGGCTGCATGGTCTACCACTGGCTATTGTGTCTGATCGTGACAAGATTTTCACTAGCGCTCTCTGGTCTGAGTTGTTCAAATTGGCAAAAGTTGAGTTGCGCATGAGCACGGCATACCATCCGCAAACTGACGGACAGACCGAGCGCGTCAACCAGTGTCTGGAGACCTTCTTGAGATGCTACGTGCATGCCTG